>CM053627.1:87860506-87875543 GCA_028646595.1 Phalanger gymnotis | reverse complement strand
TGGGACCTCTGGGGCATGGGTAGGGGAAGAAAAAATAACTCCTTTGAGTCAATCAGTAGATATTTTAGAGGACAACTTTAGATGGATCTTCTCCTCCCTCAAAGTTCTGTTTGCATGAAAAGGGAATACAACAGTAATCTGATGACAATCCTTGTGTGCAGTGTAGGTGTGGGAGAGGGGAAGTCAGAATTTTTTCTCAGGAAAAAAGTCTCCATGGAAGAACTTAATAGGGGGCAAAAAGCAAGCATTTGGTGCCTGGGAAGTAGGAGGTATATTTTCCAAGAATGGGAATGGTATAAAGGGAGCTTTTCATTGAAAGGAAACAAAAGGGATTGCAATGATTTTTTGCAAAGAAGATTTGCAATGAGGGGAAAGAAAGTGGGAAAAGGTAATGAGGTCTACGGGATGAGCAGAGTAGAAAATAGAGGGGCTAAGCAGTTACAGAGGAATGAAAAGGATTAAAAGCAAGGCCAAAAAAGGAATTGGGATTTATTGTGCTCACAAGCAGACTTCATGGGAAAGATTTCAAGAAGCAAGTTTGAAAAGCAGAAACTCTGTAAGAATTTCCTCAGGGAAGAACTTTCTGAATTGATTGGAGAATACCTACACTCAATTTGTTCCAATAATTCACTTTCCATATACTGCCTAGACCTGGGATCTGATTTAGACCAGAACCACCTCCTAAGCAGCACCTATATGGCCTTATGTAACTTCTGGACAGTATGCTACAACCCTACAAAATCTTTGTTCTCTCTCCTTGTTCTCCCACCCCTTCCTGCCTCATGATCAACCAATTCAGGCCTCAGTAATGAGTCTCATATTATAGCAAAGCCTGGTCTAACCCAAGTGCTTGGGGAATAGAGTATTTTGTTTCAAGGCTTGTTGCTGAAAATTAGTATGTTTTCCATCCTAATAAGTACATTAGACAGAATATAACCATTATTTGATGAATGAGGACGCTGCCTTGCTCTATCATCTTTATTCTGAACTTTAATAGGATAGTGCAACACTATAGATGGAAAGGGCAGTTAGGTGGCCCAGTGGATAGAGCACTGGGCCTGAAGTCAGAAAGACTCATCTTCCTGAGTTCAAATCTGGCCTCAGACCCTTACTGTGTGACTCCGGTCAAAGTAATTTAATCCTGTTTGCCTCAGCTCCTTGAGCTGGAGAAGGAAATGGCAAACCATTCCAGTATCTTTGTGACCCAAATGGGGTTAGGGTCACAAAGAATTGGACATGAGACTGAAACAACTTAACAACAATAATAAATATAAAACATTAGAACTTTATCTGTGCTGACCCCAGGCCATGCTAACAGAATAATCCTTCTCTTATGCACACCTCCCATTCCATATAGTTAGTTGAGATTTTACTGTTTGTCTCAATCAGAACTTTGAAGCTAGAAGAAGTATTAGTGATTACTTTGTCTTATATCTTAATTTATAGTTCAGCAAATTGTGGCCCATGGAGGTAAAATAACTTGCTATGGCCACTCAGTGATAGAACTTGGACAAGTCCACTGACTTAAAATCTAATGCATTTTTCAATTTATAATTCATTCAACAAGCATTTATTAAAGGCAGTGCACCTGCTAGGTGCCAAAGGAGATAGAAGGACAAGTAAGTCAGGTTCCTACTCCCCCCACCCACCACTACCCCTGCCAAGCAGTTGATGTTCTAGTACAGTCTACCCCTCAGTTATGAGGTAATGTATATTTTTGACTTTCCACTAGATTTTAAGTTCCAGAATCAAACCTGTAATTTTCATTCCTCTTGATGGGAAGGAGTTGTCTTCAAAGGCCCCGATCAAGTATACAGCTCTGTTAAACCGAATAGCACAAAATTATCACAGATCAAATCCCTACTGGTACCTACCACTTGTGCCCTAGACCCTGAGGCAGTACCATGGCACAGTGAATGCCAAATGACTGAGATACTCTTAGGGAAATGTACATAGCACTGAAACAGGTGGTACCCCAGGAGGACACACCAACACACACCTACCGAAGGAGATAGCACACCCAGTTCAAGTAAACAAACACATATTAAGTGTTTGTTCTGTAAAGGTTCTGTGCTAGGTGTTGGAAATACCAAAAGAAAAATGAAAGAGTTTACATTTCACTGGGAGGATATAGCATATACATCAGTATGCCAAAGGTCTATGAATAGGTTATAGCATATACATCAATATGCCTAAGGTCTATGATGAGGATATAGCATATGCATCAGTCTGTCAAATTCTGTGATTATGTCTGAAGGTAAGCTTCTTCTACCTGAGTAGATAGCAATTTGTTTATACTTGTACTAAACCAATGACATACAGAAAAAAAAGAGGTTCATGCTGGATACAAAACAATTTTGAAGGTACTGAAAGAGCAATTCTCAAATTTTTTTTTTAAAACAGGAGAGGATACCAAAGCTTTGGGAGGAAATGCTCAAGCTTTATAATTTTTTAAAAAAGACACCTGAGAAAATATGGCTGCCATATTTCTAGTTTCCTTTATGTTCGAAGACTAATCTACTCATGTACTGGGAGGATATCCTTTGATGAAAGTTTAAGACAGGAACAGGCAGTAACAAATGATAGACTACATGAGTTATATAATTGGCAACAGATGTAAAAAGAAAAAAAGATGAAAATCCACTCTATTTATTCTTAGTCATTTGCAAAAAAAAAAAAAAAAACAAAGACATTTTATTCATTAGGACAAAAGGTTCTCCAACAAGATGTCTCCCAAGCACTTGCTAAAATCATACATGATTCCTTGGAATATGTAACAAGACTCTCTAGTTGTTAATGTCAAGTGAGGCATAGAGTAGGAAAATTTGGGCCCATCAAATGTGTTTGCTACTATCATGGAGAATGTCCAACAGAGAGTCCAAATAGGAGAATTATTCCTTATCCAGGAGAAGGTGAGGTTTTGCAGATGTTTGTGTGCAAATGACATTTGTTGATTTCACCCAGCCTTGGAACATGGTAGTACCTCCTAAATCAGATCCATTCTTACTCAACCAACTCAAACTGGCCTAACTAGCATGCTCCGATATCAGTCCATGGATCTTGGATAGATGCTGATTATGGACATTTAGCTGGACCCAGAACTGAACAGGAGAAGAGAAGGAAAAATTGCCCCTGAGAAATTACACCGAGCCCTTAATGACTCTAAGCAATGAAATACTACACTTTCTGAAGAATTTAAGTTTGGGGTCACCCAGAGCACAGTGGAGAGACTCAAGGTAGGCATGTAGCCTTCAACCCATTACCACTGAGGAATCATGCAAAAGAAACAGTGTGAAGGACTTTATCAGAGAAATGTGTGCCTGGAGAAGGAGGTAGAACTTTTTGTAGTAGAAAAGAATGGGAAACAAAGAAAATGCCCATCGGTTTGGAAATGGATAAAGATATTCATGGCACATGAATATAATGATTTATTACTGTACCATAAGAAACGATGAGTCTGATGAATACGGAGAGGAATGGGAAGACTCAAATGAAGTAAGCAGAATGAGAAAAAGAGTGTACAACGATGTAAATAGAAAAAAAACCACAATTGTTCATTGTGTTGATAGAATAACCCAACTTAGACCCAGAGAAGAGGATCTGAGGCTAGTAGTGTAGACTATTGATATTCCAGAAATCTCATAACAGTGTGCTTAAAACTGAGACATTGTGTACTGTCAAACACAGCTGATATATTGGTTGTTTTGGGCTTTTCTCCCCTTTTTTAATTCTTTTTTAAATAAATTATGGCTTACTGGGTAAGGAAGGAAGAAGGATATGTTTAGAAATGATGGTGATGTAAATGTTATGGTTATCAGAGATCAGGAACAACATAGATCAGAAATCTGTGTGTTCTGGAAGAATTTGGAGGAGCAGATAAGTAATAGCTAACATTTATATGGCACTTTAAGGTTTATGAAATGCTTTACAAATATTATCTCATTTGATCCCCACCCAACCCTGGAAGATAGGTGTTATTATTATTCCAACTTTACAGGTGAGGAAACTGAGGCAGACAATGGGTAAGTGACTTGCCCAGGGTCACACAACTCGTAAGTATCTGAGGCTAGATTTGAACTCAGGAACACAATTAAAAAACACTCTTCATACAAGTAAAGACAGGTGTAAGCAATTAGAGAAATATTAATTGTTCACGGGTAGGCTGAGCCAATATAAAAACAATGACAATTCTACTGCAGTTGATTTACTTATTTACAGTTCAGTACTAATCAAACTACAGAATTATTTTACAGAGCTAGGAAAAGTAATAACAAAATCCATCTGGAAGAACAAAAGGTCAAGAATATCAAGGAAAGGAAGGAGGAAAAAAACCACAAAACACTTTTCGCACAAATGAAAACACATATAAATAATTGGGAGAAATGCTAATTGTTCATGGCTAGGCTGAGCCGATATAATAAAAATAACAATCTACCTAGATTCAATCACATTATCAAAGAATTACTTTATAGAGCTAGAAAAAATTGTAAGATTCAACTGGAGGAATAAAAAAGGTCAAGAATATCAAGGAAATCAATGGAAAAAAAACAACTGAGAAGGAAGGGGGACTAGCAGTACCAGATCTCAAACTATATTATAAATCTGTAATCATCAAAACAGTTTGATATTGGATGAGAAATACATTGATCAGTGGAACAGATCAGGTTTGCAATATACAGAGGTAAATGAATATAGTGACCTAGTATTTGTTAAACTCAAAGTCCCAGATATTGGGTCAAGAACTCACTATTTGACAAAAACTGCTGGGCAAACTAGAAAGTAGTCTGACCAAAACTAGGCATAGATTGACATCTCACATCATATACCAAGTTCAAAATGGGTACATGATTTAGATATAAAGGGTAATATCAGCAAATTAGTAGATTAGTGAAGAAATTACCTGTCAAATCTATGTATATGGGGAAGAATTTATGACCTGACAAGAGACAGACAAGTTCACAGGAAGTAAAACAGATAATTTTGATTACATAAAATCCAAAATTTTTTTGTACAAACAAAAATTAGAAGAAAAACAGGAAACTGAGAAAAATACTTTGCTGCAAATTTCTCTAATAAAAGTCTCATTTCTGAAATATAGGGAACTGGGTCAACTTTAAAAGAATAAGAGCCATTCTTCAATTAACACATTGTTAAAAGATATGAACAGATAGTTTTCAGAAAAAGATATCAGGGCTATCAATGATCATATGAAAAAGAATACTCAAAATTACTAATAATTAGAGAAATGCAAATTAAAACCATGTTGAAGACCACCTTACACCCATCAGATTGGCCAAGATGACAAAGATGGAAAACAACAAATGCTGGAGGAGATATAGGAAAATAGGAATGCTAATGCACTTTTGGTGTAGCAGTGAATTGGTCTAATAATTCTAGAAAGCAATTTAAAACTATGCTCAAAAAGTTATTAAACTGTACATATCCTTTGGCCCAGCGATCTACTATAAGGTTCAGACCCTAAAAGATATCAAAGAAAAAGAAAAGGTGTTCAAATGTACAAAAATGTTTATAGCAGATCTTTTTTGTGGTAGCAAAGAATTGGAAACTGTGGAAATGCCCATCGATTGGAGGATAGCTGAACATGTTACAGTATGCAAATGCAACGGAATGCTACTGTGCTCTAAGAAATGATAAAGGGGGTGGTTTCAGAAAAATAAAAACAAACAAAAAATCCTAAGAACTGATGAAAAGTTAAGTGAGCAGAATCAGGAGAACAATTTCTACAGTAACTACAATACCTTCAAGGCAATTGACTTTGAAAGACTTAGTAACTTTGATCAACACAACGACCAATCATAATTTCAAAGGATTCATGATGAAACATGTTATCTACCTCCAGAAAGAGAACTGATGGATTCAGTATAAACTGAAGCATATTTTCTTCTACTCTTTCCTTCCTTCCTTCCTTCCTTCCTTCCTTCCTTCCTTCCTTCCTTCCTTCCTTCCTTCCTTCCTTCCTTCCTTCCTTCCTTCCTCCCTCCCCCCTCTTTCTTCCCAACATGACTAATGAGGAAATTTGTTTTTCATGTCTATACATATATGTAAAGGGTTTTATTTTTCTTGCCTTCTCAATGTATAGCAGAAGGGGAAAGGATAGGGAAAGAATTTGGAACTGAAAATTGAATTTAAAATATATATATATATATATTATATATGTATATAATGGTTTGGCAAACTATAAACCAGTGAGTTTGGCATTGATTCCTAAGAAATATTTAGAATAAATTGGTAAATGGAGAGTTTGTGAGCATTTACAAGTAAAAAAAGTGATATGTAAGAGTCAACATGGGCTCACTAAGAATAAATGTCAAATATTAATGGAGTTACTAGACTAGTATACAGTGGGAATTTATAGCCAAATTAATGGCTGTTTTCAAAGAATATTGATTAATGCACAATGTCATTTTGCAGAGAAGTGTCTAGTGGTGTGCTCTGTGCTTAGAGGTTTGAGGTTTTGAGGGGGGGCAGTCATGTAGACCTATAATTCATAAATAAAAGACATTCCAAGGGAAGAAATTCCTTATAGCAACTCAGATCATCAACTGCTTTGCTATTGCTATTCTTAGAGTTGCCTTAGTTTCAGTTTTAAGATGGAGTTTAACTACTTAAAAAATACCCTAAGGTATTTTGCCTGGCTATCAGTTATTCTGATGGTGCAGTGGGGGAAGCACAGATAACATAGACATTAGAGCTTCCTCCCATTTTCTTTTCTCTATTTTATGTTGTTCAGTTGTTTTGGTCATGTCTAACCCTTTTTGATACCATTTGGCAAAGATACTGGAGTGGTTTGCCGTTTCCTTCTCCAGGTCATTTTACAGATGAGGAAACAGGAAAATGGTGTTAAATGACTTATCCAGGGTCACATAGTAAGTGTTTGAGCCAGAATTTGAACTAGGGTCTTCTTGACTCCACGCTTAGCATTCTGTCTGCTGTGCCACGTAGCTGCTTGTGTTGGCACATAGAAAAAGAAGAAAGCAGCAGAGGATGATTTGCCTAGAAATTCAATGAAAATGTATTTCTTACAGTGAGGTTTTCTTCATTAGTAATCACAGTGGGCTTGAGCCTGCTTGTCTCTGCCTTTCTGTCTCTCTCTGTCTGTCTGTCTCTCTCCCCCCTCTCCTCTCTCCTCCCTCTCTCCCTGTCTGTCTCTGTCTCTTTCTCTCTTGTCTCTCTCTGTTCCTGTCTCTCTCTGTCCCTGTCTATCTCTGTTTCTGTGTCTCTGTCTCTGTCTGACTTTCTGTCTGTCTCTCTGTCTCTGTCTCTCTCTGTCTCTCTCTCTCTTTTTCTCAAAATAAAATAAACTCTGCTGCATTCTGTTCACATTTTGAGATGTTTATAGTCCAAGCCACATAAAAAATGTTGACTGAGAGCCCTTTTAGCCTGAGCGCGAAGCTGTACTAAGATAAAAGCAGTTAAAAACTACTCTTCCATGATGATAAATGGTTGTTGGTTCTCTTTAATCAATATTTTAATAACTACTTGCGCATTTTGGCAATTATAAATACAGATAGTGCTGTTGGTGATTATCAGAAACAGATTGCAAAGGTGATTCATTGGGTTAGAGTTGGCCATTAGAGAAGTGTGATCTCTCTGTGACAAGTGTTTTCCATCACAAGCATCTGGTTGCTTGGCGAGGTACTCAAGCAGGTGTACTGATAGCTATCAAGTGGCTATGCCACTGATGAGGATAAATTATCCAGGCCTTTGCCTCTGAAGCTTTCTCTCAAAAGAAAACTTTGCTTCTCAGTAAATGCATTTAAGGACTTTAGCCTGAATAAACTTACTGTCCCTCTTGTGTAACTAGGAATTTTGTGTGATCACAAATTTTCCTTGATTAGCCATCGAGAGAGAGCAGAGGTTTCTGTTTGTTTTGGTTTGCAGCGATGCCAGTGCTTTGATAGCTTTATGGGCTACAATGAGGGTGAAGTGGACACTAGCCCAGGTTTTTGCAAAAGCTTGTGGGCTGTCACTGGGGCAGGCATGGTGGGAGTTTGTGAGGATGATGCTTGGACCTACTGCCCTCTGCATTGTTCTTCTTGCATCCCAGGGTTCAGAGAGATAACCACTACAATTTCTTATTCTTTTTCCATTCCCTGGTTATTTCCTCTTATATCCACCTCTTCCCTGGCAATGATTCCCAATGTGAGAGACTTCCTAGAGAGCCATTACTGGTAGAGTAAATGCAAAAGAATCCTTTAGACTCCAGATGAGCACTTTCCAATAGCAATCCCTTCCTGTACCGCCTCTTAGCAGCAGCGTCTTGTTTGAGGTCTCCTCTCCACACCCACCACATTTGCAATTTTTCTGAATTGTGAACCTTACCACTACTTTTCTAGTGTGTTCTCCAAGGGAAAATATATCCTTTATGATCGATTCTTCATTATTTCTCCCAAGAAAGACATGGTCTTTGCCTTCAACAGGAATGTAATATAATCGAACAGACAATATGTGAATTTCCCAACTTTATCTCCGTACTTCAACTGTCTTCCCACACTGGAAGATCTTTTCAACCTTGCAGTCCCCTTCTCAAATTGGTGAGCTCCTTCTAGAGTCTCCATTTTGAGAAAATGTCTGGGCCATTCATCCTTCACTCCTCTCCCAGATCCCTTCTTTGCTCACTCTCTCTGTTTTTCGGCTTCCTTTTAGGTGTTTTCTTCCCCCATTAGAATATAAGCTCCTTGAAGGCAGGGGTTGTCTTTCCTTTTGCTTACGTTTATATTCTCAGTACTCAGCACAGTGCCTGGTACATAGTAAATACTTGTTTGTTTGACTCGAACGAGTGAAAAGAATTTCTTTCATGTTTCTATTCATAGTATGCATGATTTTTCCAAACTTTTGTGGTCTTTTTTCTTAATCCCCATTCCAGACAGATTTCTGTTCATTCTATTCATACATAAACATGATTATTTACTGAGTGGAACAGAAAATAAGACAGTTAAGAGAAAAACAAGAAGATACCCTGTTAGTAAGACATTGCAGGGAAAGTGAGGTTGGGGTGGGGGAGTGACCCTGCATGAACAAAGTGCTCTCATAAAGTAATTAATCACTTTTTCTGCAGTGAGAACTCTCAAAAATAGACACAGAAAAGACATAGTCAAGGGTATATTCATTCATTTAAGTCACAGTTCTAGTGATTTATGAGTGTTTTTTTAATAGGCATGTGTTTTCCTCAAGATTATCATCAGTAAATAAGAAAGATTACAGACCTTAGATAGTCTGGTTACCTACATATTAGTCCCAGAGTAACAATGGGTTCTGTTAATTAAACATGTAATGTGGATACATATTATTTTTAAAGATTAGACTCTTAATTCCTTAGGTCATATCAGTTTTTATTTTTGTTTAACTTTTAGGGTTTGAGGTTTTTAAAAATTATTTTCCTTTATTGACTTTTGTTGCTAGAGATCTGTTTTTGTTGTGAAAGATAGCAAAGAAAGTATAAAGAAATATGTTAAGCTTACAATAAGAAATCCTAATGTTTCAAAACAAAGGGCCATTTTTGTTGTTGTTTCATCTTTAAAGAGTGATTTCAGTAAAAATGGCCACATTCCGCCTTGGGACTGGTTGTTTTATTAGTCACTCAATCAGTAAGCATTTATTAAACCTACTAAGTAACAGATAATATACAAGATGCTGGGGACACAGAGACAAAAATGAAATATTTCTCCACACAAGAAGCTTATATTCTAGAGAAAGAAATAACGTGTGTGTATGTATGTGTGCATATATGTGTATATGGGATGTGAATTTAGACCTGTGATTTCAGTCATACAGGGAACTCCCAGATGAGAAAACTCCATTTACCAATGCAAGTTGGCACTCTTTCTTCAACCTCTAACGTTAGAGAGTTTCCTAGGACAAGGAGAAGGTGAGTGACCTACCCAGGATTACACAGTAAAAAATGTCAGAGGCAGGATTTGAATCATCATGGCCATGAGCCCAAGTCGTTATTCTCTGTGTCATATATTAAAATCATACCCAAAATAGAACAGAGATAATTTTGGAAGGGAGGTTGCTAGCATCTGGACCTTCAGGAAAGGCCCCACATAGAACTTAGCACTTGAGCTGAGTTTTGAAGGAAACAAGGAATTCTAACAGGCAAAAGTGAGGAAGGGGGTGCCTGATAGGCATGGGACACAACCAAGGCAAAGGCACAAAGACTGGAGATGAATTGTCATAGAAGAGAAACAACATGGAGGCTGGATTGATTATCCTGCCACGTGAATGAAAGTAATTAATGTATGATAAAACTAAAAAAAAAAAAGGTTGGGGCCAGGTTGTGTAGAATTTGAAATATCAAACAAAAGAGCTTATATTTGATGTTAGAAGTAATGGGGAGGTAGCATAGTATATAGATCACCGGCCCTGGAGTCAGGAGGATCTGAATTAAAATCTGGATTCAGACACTTACTAGCTATGTGACCCTGGGCAAGTCACTTATCCCCACTTGCTTCCAAAAGAAAATAATAGGGAGCCATTTGAGTTTATTGGTAGGTAAATGACACAATCCAACCTGCATTTCAAGAAAATTCCCTTTAGCCAGGCATGGTGACACATGCCTTTAATTTCTACTGCTAGGGATGCTGAGGCTTCAGATTGCTTGAGTACTGAGTCGTAGTAGGCTAAGTTGGTAGAGTGTCCACACCAAGACTGGTACAAGTCTGGTAAGTGCCCAGGTCACTGGGTTGCCTGAGGAGGGGAGAACCAACCCAGGTTAGGAAAATGGATAAAGTTAAAGCTTCTGTACTGATCAGCTTTGGGGATCAAACTGCTGTGCTTCCAATCAGGATAAGATGGTGAGACCCAATCTGGAGGGTAGGAGAGAGGGAGAAAGAGACACAGAGAGGAGCGAAGGAGAGAGGTGTGAGAAAGAGAAGTGAGGGGATAAGGGAGGGAGAGAGGGGAGGAGAGGGGAGAAGAAAGAAAATCACTGTACAGAGAAGATAGATTGGAGAGGGGAGAACCTTGAAGCACAAAGACCGATTAGGAGGCTATTGAATAGTTCAGGCAAGAAGTGTTCATGTCCTGTACTATGATGAGAGTGGTGTGAGTTGTGGTTGTTATTGTTTGTCCTTCATTCTCAAAGAAAACCATGACATCAGGAAGGCGATGCCTTGACTTGCAAGTGAATTGGATTTAAGTGGGGGCCGAGATGGGGGATGCTACGCAAAGTTACCAGCCTCGCTTTCTTCTCTGGAACCATCTGGGCTCATTGGCAAAATATAAGTCAGTCTTGGATAGCTGTGGGAGACCTTGGCCTTTTTAAGCTAAGTCTTTCCAAGGTCTCAGTTTGACTGAAGCAAAGTCCATTCAGTAATTAAGGCTAGGTAAGAAATGAAGCAAAGAATGGCAAAAAAAAAAAAAAAATCAGTCTGGTTGGGGAAAACCCACAGAGTTTCTGGCCAAAACAGAAACTGTTGCTATTTACATTCACTCTGAGCCATCAGGGCCCAAAAAATGACCAAGTGGGGCTTGGGCTGGGACCTATTGTTAGCCAATCTATAAGGGTCAGAGTGATTTGGGTTTAAAGCATGGTCCTTAAGAAAGAAATCTAGCCTGTAAACCCCAAGGTATCTTGCAAGGTTTCAGTGATCAAAAATTTACATTCCTTTGGGTAGAGTATACACAGAGGTAAGGAGAGAAGAGGAGAGGAGAGGGGAGGGGAGGGGAGTGGAGGAACTGGAACTGGCCAGTTGGGTCTCCAGTGGGGCAGCTCCTACTACTCACAGGTTGTTGTTTGTCCTTCATTCATCTGTGCCCAGTGACAAGATATAGATCAGGATGACTAGAGATGGCCCCAGATGTATGAGTAGATAGAAGGATATTGGAAAGGTAGAGATGACAAGATTTGAGATCTGATTGACTACGGAGTGAGGTGGAGCAGTGAGTCAAGGACAACCCTAGGTTGAAGTCCTGCCTGACTGGAAAGATGGTGCCCTGAAAGTTTTAGAGCCCATCGAGATCAAACTAGAAGGAGAAGAAAACCAGTTTCTTTGATCTTGTACTTCTTAGTTTAACAAAAGGAGTTGAGAAATTTGTCATGTACAGACGTGGTGAAGAGAGTGTTCTAGTGCCTTGCTCTTTACCATTAAAACGCTCCTTGTGTGGCAGTAACAGTTGGAACCTACTGAGTCATCTGGAATGGGGATGCTTTCCTTGGCTGAATCAGAGGCTATGGGAAGCAAGATTCTAGGTTCTGAGCTATGTTTCACCTCAGCCTGACTCTGCAGCCTGGGCAAGGTCCTTCCTCTCTCAGCCGGGAGACTGTGGCCCAATATGACCACAAAATATTGAAAGCATTTGTATCTCTATCCTTTATACTCAGATGTTATACCCTGCATTGCTAATGATATGTGTAGATGTCGCTGTAAAGATCCCTACAGGAATAAATGGTCCCTGGAATTACTTTGAATTTATTTTGCATCTATTTTGTATTCATCGAGGATTGAATAAGTGCCAACTGCCTTTTAGACATCTCAAATCCCATTGATATCTCAAATTCAACATACCACACACACATCCTCCCCTCTTCCTAACTTCCTTATTACTGTAGGGGGCAACACCATGCTCTCAGTCTCCCATGCTTGCAACCTAGGTGCCATCCTCAACGCCTCACTCTCTCACCTCCTGCATCCAATTTATTATCTGTAAATTTTACTTTCATAACATATCTTGCATTTCCCCCATTTTCTTCTCTGATGTGGTTACCATCCTGGTGAAGATCCTAACTTCAAGACTGGACTATTGCAGTCTTTCTGCCTCAAGTCCCTTCCCATTTTACTCGGTTGCCAAAGCGATCTTCCTGAAGCTCCCATCTGATCATGACATGCCACTCTCCTGCTTAACTCGAGCCAGTGGCCCCTGTCACCTCCAGGACTTTTTGTCCTGCTGCTGGACCTTGATGACTCAGGAAGAGAAAGTTAGGCTGTTGACTTTGTGCAGTTCTGCCTCACTTTAATCCAGTTCACACACAAGTGAGGACATTACCCCATGATGTCATTGGTCCTCTTCAAAAAACAAAGGATGTGCAGCAACAATCACCTCCAAGATTAAATATAAAATCCCTTGTTTGGCATTCAAAGCTCTCCATAACCTCTCCCTCTGAACTTTCCCAGTACACATACTTTTAGATCAGTGATACTGGCCTCCTTGCTGTTCCTCAAACAAGACCCTGCATCTCCGGACTCTGGGCATTTTCACTGGCTGTTACCCACACCTAGAGTACTCTTTCTCTTGTCCTTGCCTCTTGGCTTTCCTGGCTTCCTTTGAGTCACACCTAAAATCTCACCTTACCGGAAGCCTTTCCTGGCAATCCTTCTTCATTCTAATTTTAGAATGAGAAAAATACAAGCTCTTTTGGAGAGGGAGAGAGCTTATTCTTGCAGTGTTCATTAAGGAAGACCTTAGGGAAGTTTATAAACTACAAGAAACTTAGGTCTTCTCTGTCATTTTTTCTCAGGCATTAAAAATTTCAGCAAGAACAATAAACGTGTATTAAGTACCCATGTGCAGAGCACTGTGCTAAACATTGAGTGAGATACAAAGTTTAGATGAACCATAGTCTGGTTCTTCCCGTAGCTTATAGTCTAGAAAGAGAAGACACAAACATAGATAACTGTGATATACAAAATTACATGATATTTAGAGCAATACAAAACAGGGAGGCAACTTGCATTTATTAAGTGCCTACTATGTGGTAGGCACTGTGCTAAGTGCAGGGCATACAAAAAAAAGACAGAAAATAGCCCACACTCATAAGAAATTCATAGTTTAAAAGAGGAGACAACATACAAACAAAAGATGCATATAGGATAAATTTTGGATGATGCACTAAGATTAAGGAAATCCAAGAAAGGCTTCTTGCAGAAGATGGGATTTGGCTGAGTCTTGAAGGTAGCCAGAGGAGTTAGGAGGCGGAGATGAGGAGGAAGAGTATTCCAGGGTTGGGGGACAGCTAGTGAAAATACCTAGTTAGCGAATAAAGTGTCACATATGAGGAGCTTCAGGGAGGCCAGCATCACTGGATTTTAGTTCATGGAAAGTAATAAGGTGTAAAATGACTGAAAATGTAGGAAGTAGCCTGGCTATGAAGGGCTTTGAAAGCCAAAGGATTTTTATTTGATCCTGGAGGAATAGGAAACTACTCAATCTTATCAAATAGTGGATTAAATGGTCCGAACTGCATTTTATTAAGATCAATTTGACAGCTGAATGGAAGACAGATTAGAGGGGGAGATACCTGAAGAAAGGAAACCAAGCGGCAAGCTATTGAAATAGTCCAAACATGAGGTGATGAGGATCAGAGCGTGCACCAGGATGGTTGCAAGGCCAGAGGAAAGAATGGAGCATAAGGTAGAAATGACAATATGCAATATCTAAGAAAAAAGAGTCTTTACTGAAAGGAGAGCAGGGATAGTTTTCTAGAGGAGGTGGTATGCAAGGTGGACTTTAAAAGTTGGACGAGAATTCGGCAGTATAAGGTGAGGAGGTGCGGGAGATGATGTGAGCCAAGACACAGAAGTGGGAAGGGGCAGGTCATGGTCAGCCCTGTTTTATTAGTGTCTTGTGCATAGAGAGAAATAGTGTTCAGGCCTTAGGGTATAGCTCCCACCACAGTTGGAAAGGTAAGATGGGGCCAAATTGTGGAAGGTCTTGGGCTTGAAGGACTTTGAACTTGCCTTGATAATTAGTAGAAGCCACTGAAGTTTTTTGAGCTGAAGAATGGCAGGGCCAGATCAATGCAGAAGAAAGTTCTTTCTGGCACGGAGATGGACAGATTGGAAAAATGAAGATGGCAACACCGGGAAGACTTAATGCAATATGAGGCTATTGCAATAATTTATGCAGGTGGAGTAGTGAAGACTTACACAAAGAGGGTGACAGTGTGGGAATAGGAAGAGATAGACACAGGAGATGCATCAACCAGGGATAAATATGAGAAATGAGGAAGAGCTAAAGGTAACGCCTGTATCTTAAACATAGGAGAGTGGGTGAATGGTGGGGATCAACCAGAGAT
>CM053627.1:87819218-87860406 GCA_028646595.1 Phalanger gymnotis | reverse complement strand
TTTTTCAGGACTAGAGGAGATCAATTCTGGCAGCAGGACCATACAGCTAGGGAAGCTAGTCTTTGCATGTAATCATTAATCACAGTAACACATATGGTAAGACTGCTCAAAGTTCAATAAAAACATATTAGACTTCCTTAGTGATAATAGCAACACACCCCATTCTTGCTGCACAGTTTCTAATGCTCTCTCCTTTAAAAATGACAGTGGGTGCTTGTTTTCATTTTGAAAACAATCCCAAGTTGGCTCTGTTAATCTCTAGCATAATATAACTTTTAGCTCCTTCTGACACTGCAGAAAGCATGCCCCATGGTAAAAAGGATTGGAATATATATTGCTTTTATCTCCTCCAGAAGAATTGGCTTTCTCTAATGGAGCACAGAGATATTTCTAGTACTGCCTAGAGAATTTAAACAAAAGCTGAAGAAGCTTGGAATTTCACAAGGACAAAAATGTCCTCTGCCTTTTTCATTGAAGGCCCAGGCTTTGGCTCCTGGTGGAAAAAATCATACAAGTAAATAGAGAAGCCTGAGTCTATTTTTATTTTATTCCGAGTATATATTAGATTAGTTCACTTGGTTAAACTCATGGACTTACTCTCATAGATTTAGTCCTCCAAGAGACCTCAGATTTCATCTAACCCAGGCCCCCCTCATTTTACAGATGAAGAACCTGAGACAAGTGAGGTTTGGTAGCTTGTCTATGGCAGCAGTCTTCAACTTTTTTGATCATGTACCCTATTGGTAAAAAAATTTTTGAACATATACCTCCCAATATGTATATAGTTGCTTATATTTATAAGTTATTATAATGTTAATGGAGGGGTGTAAGATCTTCCCCATCCATTAATAGGCCTCATGCGAAGCCCATTAAGGGAAGCTTGCTTGTAGGAAGGCTTTCACACCTTTTGTTAATAAGCTAATTAAGCAATGAGTCAGGTTGTGATGCCTTCTGGCTCTGAGCCTATTAGCTGAAAAAGTATATATTGTGAGAGGTGAGCTTATGCTTTGGGGGCTCGCTTATGAGAAAGATGTTGTGATTCCTTGGTCAAGACTGAGTGGCCATATGTTCAGAGCTCTCTGATTCCTCAGAGATAAAGGCTCTCTCGATTCAGTGGTGGATGTAAAGCTTTGATTCAGGCAGTAGAGCCCTGTCTGCTGGTCTTTATTTCTCTGTATTACTCTGTTTGTATTTTATGTAATTAAAAAAATTGTTGACCCCTAAAACATCTATCTTTCCTTAGTAAAGCAGATAAAAGAACCTGCACTGGTAGCCATCCTGGGTGTAGTAGTGTAGTTGTTATTACAGATATATGCTACATGTGCTACTGTACTAATAATACATTATAAAACTTATAAAAATAGGCATTTCAAAAGAATGAATTAAAGATGAAATAATACTCACTCCTAAGAAGCCACAGGAGTTTATTGAGTAGAAGAATGACAGGGTTAGACCTGAATTGTAGACAACTCCCTTGGAGTGGGAGCCAATTAGAGTGGAAAGAGGCTTGAGTCAGGAAGATCATGCTCCAGGAGGCTGGTACAGTAATCCAGGAGAAAGGTGATGGGATTCTGAATTAGAGTACTGGCTATGTGAGTGGAGGGAAGGAAGGCATTTGCAATAGGTGTTACGGAGAGGAAAATGACAAGACTTGGCAAGTGAATGGATGTGTGGGGTCAAAGATGACAACAAGGTTATAAACCTGGGTTACTGGAAAGATGGTCGTACCCTTGGTAATAATAGAGGAATTCTCAAGAGGAGTGTGTTTAGAGGGAAAGAGAACAAACAGGTCAGAGATGCGGATCACAATTCATCCAGGTCTGCTCATCTTGTATGACTCAGAGCAACCCAGAAAAAATAAAAAGGTGAAGTTCAGATCTCTTTCTCAGCAATTACTAGCCAGAGTTCAGAGCCCATCCTCTGAGGGACACTTGAAAAGGCCATAGGATTATCTGGGAGGAAAGGGATAGGCATTCTGTGGGGAGGGAGAGTTCCCAATGGCCTATGGGAGACATAGTTAAGGTTACTGTCCTGAGGGAAACTGGGAGGTCCATATCCTAAGCAGAATAGAGGAGGTTGGGAACTTGCATAGCAGAGGGGGTAATCAGAATAGGGGCACATTGAAGGATAAGGGTAGTTGGGAGTGAGTTGAAAATGATAATAAGGAGAGTGACATGTGAATCATCTTTGTACCATCTGATTGATTATTCGCCTAATCTTTAGGGTCATTCCAGGACTCCCTTGGAATCATGCTATGGCCCTTATTTTGAAGAAAACTGGCCTAAGATAATTAAAACTGAGGTCCTTTGCCTTTAAACCCCGAGCTCATTTCCACTGTACCCACATCATAAAGGCTTTACTTTTCCCTTTGACTTATTATATTTATTAGTTCTCTTCCTTCAATTCCTGGACATTTCAAAAGAAACATTTTTAAGGACTTTCTGTGACTATTAGTAGGTTTTGACTATTTTTATTTATTGCTCTTTTTTTAAAAAAAAATAACTAGACCTTTTATTTAATTATTGTAAGAAATTCCCAGTGAGAAAATTCCCTTTACCAGTGTACCTGCTTTGCAACTTCTTGCCTTAGGGTGTTGCCTGGGGCACTGAGAGGTAAAAGTGCCTTACCCAGAATCACATAATCAATATGTGTCAGAAGCAGAGTTTGAACACAGCTCTTCCTGGCTACAAAGCCCTCTTCCCACTCATTTTTCTAGCTTTTTAAATTGTATGTCTAGTTCATTAATCAGCTCTTTCTCTCTTTTGTGGATAAAAGTGTTTAGAGATATAAAATTTCCCCTAAGGTCTGCTTTAGCTTCATCCCACAAATTTTGTTACGTTTCCTCATTGTCGTCATTTTCTTTGATGAAATTATCTATTATTTCTGTGATTTGTTCTTTGACTCATCAGTTCCTTAGAAGTAAGTTATTAAGTTTCCAATTAATTTTAATCATTTCTTCAATGGTCCTTTATTAAATATAATTCTTATTTCATTGTAATCAGTAATGAATGTTTAATAGTTAAGGTATTTTGCATTTGTTTATGAGGATTCTATGCTTTAATTCATGATTTTGTTTTGTTTTTTTAAAATGTGCTATATAGTGTTAATTCCCATTTTGTAATTGCCAGAGATCTATCACAACTAACTTTTCTAAAATTCTACGTTTCTTATTTATTTGATTAGTCTAGGTCTCAAAGAGATGCACTGAGGTCTCCAACTATTACAACTTTGTTGTCTCTTTCTCCCTGTAACTTGTTTAGCAATTTTTGAGTATTTAGATGCTTTGCTACTTGGTGCATATGTGTTAAGTATTGATATTTATTGATTGTCTATAGTACCTTTCAGCAAAATGTAGTTTCCATGATTATATCTTTCAATCAAGTCCATTTTTGCTGTTGCCTTGTCTGAAGACATCACTCTACCCCTGCCTTCTTGAGTTCAGCTGAAGTATGATAGATTTGGTTCCAGTCCCTCATTTTAACTTTGTGTGTGAATCTTTTTGCTTCAAATCCTTCTACTTTTTAAAATTGTTTAAATTAAATTGTTAACTATGCTACGTACAGTTTGTGCTATCTAAGGAGTTAAAAGATGGAGAGGTTGGGGCAGCTAGGTGGCACAGTGAGTAGAGCACAGGCCCTGGAGTCAGGAGGACCTGAGTTCAAATCTGGCATCAGACACTTGACACATTTACTAGCTGTGTGACCTTGGGCAAGTCATTTAACCCCAATTGCCTTGCCTTCCCCCCTCCAAAAAAAATAAAGAAAAAAAGATGGAGAAGCTGAAGTCCATTGCATATGATAGATCAAGACTTAGGTTTATTTCTCATGACTGATTTAGACAACAACATAAGATCATAGCTCTAAGACTCATAGGGAATTTTGAGTACATCCTAGCCAACTGAGGCACAAAGCATTTAAGTGATTTTTCCCAGTACCGTATAAGCAACAAGTAACAGAGCCAATATTAAAACCCAGGACCTGGTACTCCAAAATATACCATGCTGCTTTTTATCACTATTACTCTTAAGTACTTGAGCATATATAAATATTGTCATAATTAAGTGTCTATTAATATCATAGAATCACAAATTTAAAGCTGCAAGGGACTTCAGAGGTCATCCAGTCAATCCCTTCTCTATACAGGAGAAGAAATTAAGGTCCAAAGAAGTTGATTTGCTCTTATCGGATGCTGTGTCTCGGAGTTGAGAGTTCCAAATGCAGCAACACTCTTCCCCCTAATATTATGCTGGTTCTAAGTAAGCTTCATTCTGCATTAAGCACTGGAAATTTGAACTTCCTGCATTAAGAAGGAAAATTGATGTTCACTCTTGAGTCACAGTTTCAATTTGCTCAGTCAGATCCACCTGGTAATGTTACTTATCTTTGTGTATATGCCACGCCTATGTGACTAACCTTGCTTAATGAGGTGTGGCTTTGAGTCTATTTTAAATAAACCCTCTTGTGTACATATTATAGCTAAGATTCAAACTTTAACTAATGTCAGCACTAACAGCAGTCATTAGCTGATGGCCTATCACATGTTTCTGAAGATAGCCATTTCATATTTAGCCAACCAATTTTGACATGAGCTTTTGAGTAATATTAACATGTTTCATGTTCAGTATAGATCTTTCCTCTGGATTGTTTTAACTCTGGATGGTTTCTAAATTTAATTTGAGTAGAGGAGAGATTAGATGTCTAAGAGCCAATAATATACTTTAGCAACAATAATAATAGTAATCAATTGCAAAGAGCAATCAGTCATTTTTTTTACCTGCACAATAATCTATCAAACATTAAACGTAAAAGAACAGCAGTGGGAAAGTGACTTGTCCCAGGACCATTCTTGTATCTGAACTCCAGTCAGAATTCCAGAATTGGAATAATGATGGTGGTGGTGATGACATAGATGGGAGGCAATATTACAGTAGAAGAAACTGAGGCAAAGGTTAAGTGACTTGCCCATGGCCACACAGCTAGTAAGTATCTGAAGCTGGATTTGAACTCAGTCTTCTTGAATGTAGGATCAAGCACTTTGTCCATTGCTACCACTTAGCCTCCTCTCTAAGATTATAGGTTACAGAACCCATCTGTATTGTATCAGGAGTGCCCCACGCCCAGGCAATCGCAGATTCATTTCAAAATAATAGCTCACGTTGACATGGCATATTAAGTTTTATGACATCCTTTATATAACACAATTATCTCATTTGAGGCTCAGAACAACTTTATGAGGTCATTGCTATTATCCCCATCTTGTAGATGAGGAAGCTGAGACTTGGAGAGGTTCAGTGATTCGCCCAGGATCATAATGCTAATACTTGTTGAGAGGGGACTTGAACACCATCTTCCTGAATTATTCTGGGCTGTCATTCTCTCTGTGCATTACAATGTGTGATACAATATGTGGTATGTGTACGTATATTCCTTTACCTAATAGTGCCCTCTAGTTGGATCCAAAAAAAATTCAAACACAAATATGGGACCAGGGAGATGTAGTTTAACAATAGTTTATGTGAAAAGGGTGGGAAGTTCTGGTGGATTGCAACTTCATTATAAGTCCATGGTGTAACATGAAGATCCTCCAAAATAAATTCTTTCTTAGACTGTGGAGATACAGTGTACAGAATAAGGAACGTAATGGTTCCCTGTTAGTCTTCCTTAGTCAGACCATATCTGAAATATTCTGTTTATTTCTTGACCATATAATCTTAGGAAAGATTGACAAGCTGGCACCATTTCAGATGAGGGCTGTCAGGATAGAAATCAGATTTTAAATCATGCCATACAAGGATTAAAAAAAAAAAACCAGAGCCTGGGATAATTAGCCTAAAGAAAAAAAGATTTAGAGGGCTATATGATTTCTCTACCTTCAGATACCTGAAGGCTTGTCTTATAGATCTACAGCCAGTGGATGAAAGTAACATAGGGGCTGGATGACAATTAGAATTCTCCAAAAAATGGAATGATCTGCTTTGGGATGTAGTGAGCACCCTAACACCAGAAGTGTTTAAGCAGAGGCTAGGTGGCCACCTTTGGAGAATTCAAGGGAATTTGGGTAGGAGATGTACTACATGGACTCAACTCTGTTTCTATAATTCCCTGTTCCTTCTGAACAACCTCTCTCTATGACCACTTCTCACTGTTTCCATACATTCATTGTACTCATTTCTTGTTTTCATGGTTCTATATATTTGCTCCCAAATCTCCTACCTATCTCCCTGCCCTGTCCTTCCACCTACTTGGCAATATCCTTTTCCCTTCTTCTCTATAAAAATTCTACCAGCCAGCTCAAATCTCATCTCTCCCTTGAAGCTTCCTTGAGCCGCCATAACCAAAAGTGATCTCTCCATCCCCGATAGAGAATTTAGTGTACATACTGCTCATTTTTATCAGTGCCAGATCATGGGAAGTCACAGAAAAAGGGAGGTCATGAGGGGCTGGTTTGTGTGACATGAGCTGAGTCATCAGGACAAAAGGCCCAGACCAGTTGGCAGACTGAGAGATGGCTATGATGAATTCTGAGAGTGAAACCAAGATAGCAATCTGGGAGTCACAAGGTCAGGTTTATAATCATAGTAGACAGAAAAAAGTCAGTATCCAAGTATTTAAACTAGACAATTAGAAATGGACAGAAATGTAACGTGAGTTTATAGATTAGGGGTTAAATCTGGGTACAAGGAAACCGGTAGGTAATGAAATGCCTATCAGAAGTTAGAAATAGCATCTCACATTTGCAACAAACAGCAAGCTACACGGAATCAGGATATAACTATTGATTGCAGAACAGAGGCTGCCTTCTATCTTCCATAGTCAAGAATACTCTTCCTGGTGTCATAGGGAATATTAATGCCCATGACGGGTTTTTTTTTGTTTTATTTTGTCATGTAGTAGATTATAGATGATAATTGCAACAGGGGTCTCCTCCCTTTGGAAAATCCTCAAAGTTTTAACAGTTTGTCACTTTGACTCAATTTCCTCATCTCAACCTGCTGGTATTTGTCTCTATACCTAGCCTTCAGTTCATTAGATTTTAAGTTCCATTTGATTGTGAGCTCCTTGAGGGCAGAGACCACTTTGGCCTCTTTTTGTATGTTAGCACTGTGCCTAGCACATAGTAGGTACTTAATAAGTGTTGATTCATTGACAGTTCTGACCCTATTTTTTTTCCTTATTGCCATCTGCATGGATCATTGGAGTACAGCTCTTTACTATTTAAAGTTACTTTGCCAGGCTTGGATTCCACTTTGCATTTCCCTCCATTGCCCACATAAGGACAAGGATTTGAAGTTCTTGGCCCTGACCTCAGGAAATCCTAGCTCTTCTACTCTCTTCTATGTTCCTCAAAGCATATTATGTTCTTTCTGTCCTTTGCCTGTCTAAGCTACTAGGTGATAGTCTACTTCTCTCTTGTTCATAGATAGATAGATATAGATGTATGTCTATGTATATACATATGTATATACACATATACATATATACATATATATACACACACATTTTTCATCTTCTCTCTTCCTTTTAATTCTGTGGACTTTTGTTGTTGCAGTCTGTTACTCTCTACTGACCCTCTCAATAACTGACCTTTGCAACCTCTGAAAATTACATTTTGTAATGAGACTAGGTCTTATTTATGTTTATATAAACATTCTCTCTTGAAACTAGAGATAGGGACTGGACCTATGATTTTATTGGGAACCTAGATGAGGAAAGCCCCTCTGTGTGTACAGATCAGCACTTTCTGTGCTGTATTAGAGAGTTGTTTAGACTCTAGAGCACTGAGAGATTAAACGATCCATTCAATACGTGAACTCAGGTCTTCCTAGCTCCAAGGCCAGCTCTCCCCTTCAACACAGTACCTGCCACCTAGTAGATATATAATAAGCATTTATTGACTGAAGGAATCTGAAGAAGCAATCCATCCATGTCACATCCCATTACGTAGGTTTATATAGCTCTATTTCTAACAGACCTTTGTACAGGAATCATACTTTTTTACATTTATTTAAAACGTTACCTTGAAACACCAATAACTCTAATCGAAGGAAGAGAAACACATGTCACACATTTCATAAATCTTCAAATGCCTTATCATTTCCTTTTTTAGTTGTAAACTTGACAGCTTTCACATCCTGATCCACCTAAAGAAAAAGAACAGAAAAAAAAAGAATTGTATTGGAAGCTGTGAACTTCTGTTAGAATATTTCGTCTTAAATTCCTATGTTAAATTTAAAATATTTGTCACAAAATGGTTGAGAAAATTTGTTTCTGTCTCATTCCGAACTTTTCTGCAAGAAGATTTATCAGAGATAAAATTATCACAGCCATCTCCTCTGGAGACAAATGCATCAAGACATGAACATTTTGTATCCCCTTGAAGGAAGAACCTAGACATTTATAGGTAGGTAAACTGTTTGGCTCCAATTAACTCACTTTTAAAAGAGTACAGAAAGACACTATGTTATCTCACCTAAAATCTAATCAGCATTTCTATTTTTCCTGTGAGTTTTGTCACTCCCAGACACAGTCATCAAACAGTTCTTGTTAGCGTGCTATTAAAATAACTCATCTTCCTTTGAGATAGATGAGACCATTGTGCAATGCAGTTTATGAGTCTTAAGCTCTATAGAGGCCTGATGAAAAGATGTTTAGGAAAATTCAGTAGCCGTGAAATCCAACTATTTGTATGATATTTCATACAAGTACACTCTACTCTAGGCAGTAGATGTGCTGTGAAAAACATAATGGAGTTCAAATCATATTTTCCCATTGGCTTATCATTTCTGAGATGCCACTTTGACAACCTCTACAGTTAATGAACTGTAAAACCTAAGTGCTCAGAGGTATTTTTCAATTTAAAGGATTCCACTAGTGAGTCCTTTGATAGAAAGAAGAATCCCCTGGTAACAATACTTCCTAATCTATCAGCTTTGCAAGTTTGAATTTGGGGGCATTATGTTTTCTTTTCCATTCTAACTCCATTGCATAATTGTAAATATGTGTGTTTACTAAGTGACACTGGGAGGCAGCCTGGTCTGAGTGGCCAGAGAGCAGGGCTGGGAGCCAAGAAGACCTAGATTCAAATTCTGCCTTTGACCCATATTGACTGTGTGATCTTAGACAAGTTACTCAAGCTCCCAGTGACCCAGGCAACCCTCTGACTATAAATCAGAAATGTGATGCCCTTCCCTAATGATGGAGGCAGTTTCCATAAATGGGAGTTCCCAATATGGTGAAGATCATAGATCTCAAACAATGGCATAGTTCAGCTATTCTTGAATTTTGGATAGGGATGGGCAAGTCCAGATGCAAGTGGATTTATGGTATGTTCTACCATCGTTCTTATTGGGAAAGATTTAAATCACCTATTTCTAAAGTGGATATGAAAATAGAACTTATTATTATGCAGTTTACAAAAGATCTCAGATAATTTAGTGGCATCATTCATAGTATAATAGTAAACTTCTAAGTTTTGCATAGCACTTTATATACCTTGAGGCATCCAGATGGCTCAGTGGATAGAGTTACCTGGACCTGAATTCAAATCTCACCTTACACACTTACTAGCTGTGTGACCCTGGCCAACTCTCTTAACTCTGTTTGCCTTAATCTACTGGATAAGGAAATGGCAAACTACTCCAATATCCTTGTTTAGAAAACCCCATGGACAGAATTGGCATGCTATGGTCCATGGGGTCACAAAGCGTCAGACACAACTTAACAACAAATAATATACTTTTCATACTGAGGATGGACAGCTAGGTGATGCAGTAGATAGAGCAGTGGACCAGAAGTTGGGAAGACATGAGTTCAAACATGACCTTAAATATTAGCTGTGTGACCCTGGGCAAGTCACTTAATCCTGTTGGCTTCAGTTTCCTCTTCTGTAAAATGAACTGGAGAAGGAAATGGCAAACCAATCCAGTACCTTTGCCAAGAAAACCCAACATGGGTCATGAAGAGTCAGCCATGCCTGAACAACAACAGTAGGATTCCTCCAAATTTTCCCGTCATCATTTGCCATTAACTAAAGACAACTGTGGGTTGTTTTTTTAAGTAACTCTTATCCAACCACACATAGGTACTAAGAAGCAGAGGCACAATTGTCGCTAACAAAAAGCAACGTTATTAAGGATTAGACCAGAACCCCAACCTTCAGGGCCCCCAGTATACCACAAAAGAACAGGAACTTCTCAGACATGGGTCATCTTAGTCTCCTTGCGTGTGAGAGAGGTTTAATAAACTCCATTTACCAAGGGCCGAGATTGCAGTAAGACTTTTTTTAAGGAAGGGATTTGAAGTCATTAGTTTCCAAGTACATTCCTAATATCTGGCCATCAACAGATGTTATTTGTGAGAACAAACCCCAAAATCTGAATAGTTTTAGAAAGAAATTTGTAAGGTTGTTTGGGAAGGAGGGAGGGAGAGAGAGAAAGAAGAGAGAAAGGGGAGAGGGAAGGAGAGGAGAGGGAGGGAGAGAGAGGGGAGGCGGGGAGAGAGAGAGAGACAGAGACAGAGAGAGAGAAAGAGAGACAGAGAGAGAGAGAGTGAGTGTGTGTGTGTGTGAGTGAGTTGGATAAAAGAGATGGCTCCCTTTTCAAGTCTTTACGAGATTACATTATATAGAGCTCAGAAAACGTCATAAGGACATTTGCCTGATTGGCCTCCAGTAGGCAGTAGGTAGTCTCCAAAAGGGCAGTTTGAGATATGTATCAGCAGGTAAGTCAATCTCTTTCGGGGAACTCAAAACACAAACTTTGGGTGGACCCAAAACAAGACCCAAAAGAACCAAAACAAACACTGGCTGGGATCCAAGCATTCCTTACAACCATCTGGTTTCCCTGGTGCATTTCTGGATTAAGCCTGACCTCTATAGTAAGCTTTTTGGGTTAGACAATTTTTTAACCACATAAAGCTAGGTTCAAATAATATTAATTAATGATAAATAATAATCTACACAGGCATTCAGAGGATTGCAAACATGTGCCCCCCCACCCCCCCATTCCTCCCAGTCCCTCTTTCCCCCCACCCACCCCACCCACCCAGTTGTCTTATGTTAGCAGTAAGTATGTTACGAGATTGACATGAGTAGCAACTACATAATGGCCTTTGAGGGATGGACTTTCCAAGGCAAGGCATGATCACGTGGTAGAGAGACACTGATGGCAGAGAGCGGCTAGGCAGTGAAAGGTAGCAAAGTATTTGAACGTAACATAAAGCAAAATGGGGAATGGAAAGGTGGGTGTCTCTGGATACTCATAGTAAGGGTTCAGTTTGTTGAGATATCAGTACAGCACTTAGCCCAATGCCCAGCACACAGTAGGCACTTAATAAATGCTTATTTTCCAACGAACTGAGTCAGCCCTATTTAATATCATGCTGTATGTACACAACTGCTACAGATATCATATATTTGCACAATGGCTTTAACTTTTCAATGTTGAAATCAGAGACATTAGATACTGTCATCTATTACCCATTTCATATTCAAAATAGCCTTATGAACAGACAAGGCGACTACCCCACCCCCACCCCCTCCATGTGCAGAGAACTTGTAACAGGCCTAAGCTAATAGAGACAGGAATCTAGAACCCAGGAATCCTGACTCCCTACCCCCATTCCACTGGTCTACACTGTTAAGTTTTATAGCTATATTGCCAAAAAACGTGAGTTTCTTTGTGTTTCTCTTTTGCTTACCTCTCCCAAGTCCTAGATGAACATGTCTATTCAAGTTTGCCCTCCAACTCAACTTTACAACAAAGTTATAAGCATATAAAGATGAGGCTTAGAACTGAAAAATCAGTAGAATGTGATATGAGGCCTGCTCGCCAACAGATTTATCAATGACCAATCAGAAATCTAGTAAATAAGTCTTTCTTGGCCTTCATATTTGTCCTGAAAATTTCATTAAAAATTCAGGGGATTTCTAATGGAATACAAATTATTATCCTGACTTTTTTTAAAAAAAAATCTATATCAGAACTACAGCCTCACTCTTTTCTAACCATATTTTTGGGAAAACTGGAGGAACAATAAAAACAAAGATTACATAGACCACATGAACGACCAAATTACTTTTAGTTTAGGCTTATTTGGCATACAGTTGACTTGGTCCCACAAATGGTTTGCCCTGATCCATGTATCATTTAATTTATATTTGCTCACTTTTCAAATGATTATAGTTCATAAAAATAATAACTCATATTTACATACATTTTTTATAAATCTCTTCCATTCTTTCATTCTTCAACAAACATTTATTTAGCACCTACTATGTACCTACTTTAGTACCTACATAGTACCAAGTGTTAGGCACTTTACAGTTCTTACCTTATTTGATCTTCATAACAACACTGGGGGGTAGGTGCTATTAGTGTCCCCATTTAACAGATGAGGAAACTGAGGCAAATAGTGGTTAAGTAACTTGCCCCAGGTCACATAGCTAGGAAGTATCTGAGGCCTAATTTGAACTCAGGTCTTCCTGACTCCAGGTCTGGCACCCTATCTACTGTGTCACCTAGCTGCCAGCATTTACATAAGGCTAAGGTTTATAAAGAGCTTTCCGTGTGCTAATTGGATGAGATACCACTTTACATCCAAAAGTAGAAATTATTGGAGATTGGCAGCTACTCTTTATTTTAGCATAACTCAATATTATCTTGAAGGCATCACATGGGGCAGCCACCCACGGTATCAAACTCTGAGGTGTTCCTATTGTCAGGGCACATACCAAGTTGATTCACTAGTGTCTTGGTTGCTCAAGGATATGGAACTGCTAGATATTTTTTAATAATTCTATGGAACAGGACCAGCCCTTAACAAAGATTCCAATTAGGTTGAGTTCGTCTTTGGTGCCTCTCAATTCTTCATTCAAACCCTTCCCCCTCCTCGATGTTCTTCCTTCCTCCTATCTCAAGTACCCAGTGCTCTGTCATCTCCTCTGCAAAATTCCCATCAGATCTTGTTCTTGCGGCCTTCCTTCTCTCTAAGGTAATGAATACATACCAACTTAAAATGTTACCCACTCCGATGGGCCTTTTAACAGTTATCAAAGCCAAGGGTGAAGGGTTTAAATTTTGACTGTGGAATTTCAGGTGCCAACCAAAGAATGTGAGATGGGGGCGGGGGGGCTGGAGTTTAACCAGGACTTTTGTGGCACTCCTGAAATCATAACCATATCGAAGATTATTTAGTCAGTGTAAAACCATTCTGATAAGGAATGATGAAATATTTACTCTTCTGGTACTATCCAACTTTTCTGAATCATGGAATAGACTGCATGAAAATCCTGAGTGTATGTTGTATAGACCTGTAGTTGAGTATTGATGCGATGCTGTGGGTCTAAAGATGACACATACATTTATATGTGTGTAAATAGGTGCCATGAAGGGTATGAGTATTAGAAATATGCACTTTGGGGAGAAAAATGCAAACGTACATGTGAACAGAGGACAGTATATCTATAAGCTGGAGGATGGATTCATCTTTATGCCTTGTGTTTATATAAGTCAATTTGAGACATTTACTAAGTACTATATACAGGACAGACAAGAGTCTGACATAGTAGGTAGAGACCTAGATATAGTGTCAGGACAGACCACATGGATTCAAGTCCTACTTCTGACACTAACTATCTATATGACCCTAAACAATTTTAACCTTTGTGTAACTCAGCTAACTTCTCTCCTAAGAACCCTTAAGTCTGCTTTAAGGGAATGAAGGTTCACACACTGGGAGTTCTCCCATGCTGATAAAATCATATATCCTTTGCATTAAATATGTCTGTGGTTCAACCCACTCCCCAGTGATAATGAGGGAACTCAATATTTCATAAAACTGCCAATTCCATTTTTAATAGCTCTAAGGGTTAGGAAGTTCTTCTTTGCATTGAATTATAACTTGCTCTTCGTTACTTCTATACATTTGTTCTATTTCTGCCCTCTAGAATAACACAGAGCAAGTCCAATCTATCTTCCACATAATGACCTTTTAGAGACAACTATCATCAAGCCCTCACACACCCTCCAAAAAATCCTTCTTCTCTAAACCTAATGTCCTCACTCCTTTCAGTAGCATCATTATACCAAAGGCATCATCAGCTATTACTCTCAGGAAGTACATGGATACTGTAAGTCCATGTTACTGGAAATAGATAACTATGCCTTATTTTACCTTTGTGAAACACTTTCTTGAATGAGACACAAGAGGCACTCCAGAGTTTGAAGAATCAAAATAAGTGCCCATTCCTCCTAAGGGGAGCAACTGTCCCATGGGGTTTCAGGCTGCTGTTGGATAATTTATGTCATTCTCTACAATCTGTTGCTTGGTGCTTTCTATAAGCTATGCCACGGTAAGGTGGGTACAAATGTCATCCGAGTTTGCCTGCTCCTCTGTTGGGAAAAAAAAATGGCGTCACATACCACAAGCTTCTTGCGGCCAATTTATTAAAAGATCTTGGACAATGCAACAAAATGCCTATGAGAAAAATTTGTAAAATTATTATTTTTGAGAATTTTCTTTTTCCTTTCTCTCCACTAGATATAGCAAATGGTACCAGTTCAGGGGGGTACCGCCCACCTCCCCGAACGAGAGAAGTCATCATCAACGGCCAGACGGTGAAACTCAAATATTGTTTCACCTGCAAGATTTTTCGTCCTCCTCGTGCCTCTCATTGCAGCCTTTGTGATAACTGCGTAGGTGAGTAGAAAGAGAAAAACTCCATGCGTGTGTGTGTGTGTGTGTGCGGGCGTGCGCGTGTGTGTGTTTTCAGTCTGTAGAATGCTTATGTTCAGGTATTTGTCAAAAGGAGAGCCACTTTCACACGAACAGACACTGTGCTAAAAGGAGCTAGCTACAGACACTTCTCTCAGGTACTTCTAGAGTGTAAAACCCAAAAGGAATTTAGGCTTAGAACAAAGGTAGCCTCTTGTCACTGATCCCAGTTCTCTAGGCCTGAGGTTCTTATACTCTTTCCTTAGTCATCATTCTCTCTTTGTTTGCCTTTCTCTCTCCATCCCTCCCTCCCCCCCTTTCCCCTTCTCTCCCTCCCTCTTCCTCCCCTCCATCCCCTTCTCTCTCCCTTCCTCCCTCTTCTCTTTCTCCATTTCTCCTCTCCTCTCCCTCTCTCTCCCTCTCTCTCTCTCCAACCCACCGCTTTTCCCCCTCACTAGTTCTACTTGATATCCAGGTGTAGTCTGAGAGAGAGTGTATCCCTCCCTGGATTCATCTCTCCAAGTGGGAAAGGGCCTAGAGAGGACAGGGAAGCTGATGGTAGCAGCCGTAGGAGAAGCAAGAGGCAGAGTTGTTTTTTGCCTTAAGACTCTGTGAACAGCTAAGGCTGGAGACCTGGTACTGCCAGTCAGTGACTTAGTCGTAGGATCATGCAATCACAAATTTAGAACTAGAAGGTACTTCAGAGGCTCTCTGTTCCAACCTCTTCGTTTTATAAATGGTGGAAATAGTCTCTGAGAGATTAAGAGATTTGCCTAAGGGGCCGCACAGCTTGCCACTGTCCAAGTTGAGACCACCTCAGGTCTTCCTGACTCTCTCCATTACGCCATGGTCTTTTCCTCCTTTAAATCCTCGGGAAAAGCTGGGGCAGGGATGGATTATGGGATGGATTGTGGGCCATGTAATGTTACATATAAGTCTTTATATTTGGAAGCCCCAGTTTTGATGCTGCCTGGGAAAGGTGTCCAGAGGAAGAAATATCGCCAAAGGGGAGAGATCCCTTACGCGTTCTTGCCGCAGAATAGGGAGCCAAGTGTGGAAAGTATGGAAAGATGAACAATCTCAGTTTGGAGACTTCTTAATCCTATTAATAGGTACATAAAATCATAGGATGATAACCCTAGAGGACCAAAGCAGTCATCTAATCTAACCCCTCATTTTAAAGATGTGGAAACTGAGGCTAAGTGATTTGTACCATGTCACACAGGGCTCTCTGACTCTAGACCCTGTTCTCTTTCATTATTTTTTTTCCTGGCATATTCTGCATCTCATGGAGTTAACCAATGTGCTCTATGCTTTATTTCATTTTTTTCCAGTTTGCAATGTCTTTTTTAAAAAAGTAATATTTTACTTTCCCCAATTACATGCAAAAACCATTTTTTAACATTTGTCATTTTTTTTTAAGTTTTGAGTTCCAAATTCTATCCTTCCTTCCCTCACCTCCCCTCTCTCTGAAACAGTAAGCAATCTGATATAGGTTCTATGTGTACACCTTTTCATTGTATCGTTCTGACTTGCGACATTTATATAACCCAAAATTCCTCCAAGAACGTGTGATGGTCTTTTTGAAGTCCATCTGTAAAAGCGAGCTGAAAATTAGAGCCGATGGCCCCTGAAGTCTCCTGCGTCCTTGGAGAGTTGGGATTCTGTTCATTCACAGACAGCACACTGTTTGTTCCCCAAACAACTTCCTTTTACTGGGCCACGTAGAACTCGTTAACATCAGGCAGCGTTAGAAGTTAAGTTAGTTAAGTTGGGCCTAAGTACACACCATCATGAGACATAGAAGAAAAGGGGGGAAAGAGAATGTAAGAACAAAACTTAAGAATTATTATACTGAATCAGACCCACAGTCCCTCCATTCATCCCTGTAGTCTGTCTCTGACAGAGACAACCAGGAAATTTTGTTGGAGATGTGATTTCGCTGTTCTCCATGAAATGAACATCGAGGTCATGAACTTAGCCCAAAGCATCGTTAGAAATTCAGCCCTTAATAAGAAAATATGAATCTGTCATTGGTTAATTCTTCGAAACCCTGTTTCTATTGCCATTCAGTATGATAACAAGTTCCATAATTTTAGTGCTTGTTGTTCAAAGTAGTTCTTTTTTTTTTGCTTTGTCCTCATTTACTTCATCCTATTTCTAGTATACTGTGATTTCTCATGAAGTGCGAGTTTGTCCTTTTTGTGCCCTTCACAGTTTTATAGACTCTGATCGTAACAGATCTTAGCTTTCATCCCTCCAGACAGAAGATTCCTAATCTTTTTGTCTATTCTCACTGGGCACCCCTCTGTGTTCCCTTGATCATTTTACCCTGCTATGAAACTTTCCAGATCAGTTAGGTCTTTCTAGAGGTCTGACCACAAGGATTCTAAAGAGTTCTGGTTCTCCAGACCTCTTGGAAGACATTTTAAAAATTGAATTATGAAAATATTTAATTGGTATTTAATCCATAAAGACAGCATCTCAGCCCCAGTTTTATAAAAAAGTGAATTATGTTGCCTCTTTGGTTTCTAATACCCTTCCTGATAATTACCACTGTTCTGCTAGCCCCATTTAACTGAAGAACTCACTGGGGAAATGTCAACAGGGAACATTCCATGACTCCCAAGGCCCTTTGCTGAATGCTCATTAATCTTCTTCCTAAGGCAGGGGTGGGGAACCTGTGGCCTTGAGGCCACATGTGGCCTTTTAGGTCCCTGGGTGTGGCCTTGTGACTTGAGTCCAAGTTTTACAAAACAAATCCTTTTATTCAGGGGATTTGTGCTATGAAGTTTGAATTCAGTCAAAGAACTGAACTTGAGGACCTAGAGGGCCACATGTGGCCTAGAGGTCTGTCGTATGGGTTTAATTTCAGATTATTTTCTACCAAAATGAATGCAATCCCTAAGCAGATTGCCCACTTTGAAGCTCAGCTGGCATTTGTATAAATAACTCTGCTTTTATAGATAATACTGCTTCCAGAGAGTTCCCTGAGATTTATCATAGTTGGGTTGGCATTTTGGAAGCTATGATTGTGATGTCATTTGGAAACCTTAAGCAGTCGTTGTGTCTTCCTCTTACATATTATTTATGAAAACTTAAAATCTGACTCATCTTTATTCTTATCTCTGAGATCCTAACATTTACCCTTCCCCATACAGAGAATTGCCTGTTTTACCCTATCACTTATTTTTTAGTCTTTAAGCTGGTTTCCTTTCCATGTTAAAATAGTCCCTGCTATCCCACAGTGATTCAGTTTCTAAAATAATTTTTGGAGTAGAATATTAGCAAAGGCTTTTCCCCCCATACATAAATTATTTGTATTTATTCTCTCTTCCCCGTATTTTCCTATGTTTATTCTGTTAGGTCCTTATCAAAATATTTTTTCCTCTTTCCCCGTGATTTTTATTTTGCTAAAATTTCAATGATGATATCCTTTCTTTTCTGCTTCTTCTAGCTTGTCTGCTAGTAGTAATATTCAGCAATATCTAGTTCTAAGTATGTCTTCTGAACCCCTTTTTAAAAATGAGAACCTTCAGGATGGTGGCTAAGATAATACACACAAAAAGTTTTGGCTTTCAGATCTCTAGAAAGACATATTTTTATTGACTTGCACCAATATTTAATTGGTATTTAACCCACAAAGATGGCATCACATATTGTGCTTTTATACAAAAAGGAATTGTGGTGTCTGGAATAATATGCACAAAGGAAAAAAGAAAGTAAGAAGAGAAAGTGAGAGAAAGAGAGAGAAGGAGAAAAAGGAAGGAGAAAATAAGTGAGTACATGTGGCTAGTAACAAGAGAATGATATCACTAATTACATCAAGTGCCACTGAGAGCTTCAGGCTGCCTAACCCTGGAACTAGATTATGCTCCATGGAGATGTGAGGTTGACTTTAAAATAGGACACGCACAAAACTATCCCCCACTTCCCTCTCAAAAAAGAACACAGAGATCCAAACCTGTTTCATTTTGGTTTTTCCAGCTAATTAGACTAAATTTGGGGATTAGCATGACTGATTAGCACACTAGTGCTCTGGACCTTTTGCATTCAACAAAACAACATGGAAAGCAGATGTCGCCAACCAAGAAGTGTAATTGCAGAGTTTGCTATAGTTATATTTTTAGAGAGAAAGCATTTATTGAAAGAATTCTACTTTTGCTGCAAAAGAAAATCTGAGTAGAACACTGGAAGCCAAGAATGGAAATTGCAGCATCTTTTCCTCTTAAAATGAATTGGTAGATGGCTCCTTGGCACAGTATGTAGATGTCACTTTTGCATCATGAGGAAGGAAAAAAAAGCAGCATTGCCAGGCAATGAGGAATACGTTTTTATTCATTGAATAGAATTGAATCCAATGTAAAACAATATTGGGCTTAGCCTGTTTAATTGGAGGCTTTTAGGTAAAACCTTTTTAAAGACCAAATCAATCTTTTACCCATCAGTAACAGGAGAACTACAACAGGAAATAATGTGAGACCTCCTCTATGTCAGATGACTCTTAAACAAGCAGGAGGCACAATATCACTTTACCTGGATTGTGATGGGATCTAAATTACTGTCAATAGAAAGCAGCACTGGTAATATTAAACTGAATTGGCCTACAGTATTTTTTTTCTTTTATATCAGAAGATTTGACATATTTAGTATAGAATATTTTGGATTTTTTCAGTTGGATGATATTTACAGCTGTAATTTGTTAAACAAACAATTGGGGCTGTGGTTCCAGAAATTCTTTATCAATATCTAATTTTCACTGAGTCTCCGAAGATTAACAACAGCAACAAGTACAATGATGATGGCATTTTATATACCACTTGAAATATTTCTTTTGGTCCTCACAACACTGGAGGTAGCTGCTAAGTGAGGTTAAGTGACTTGCTCAGAGTCTAATATTGGAGGACAGATAAAAACTCAGATCTTCCTTATTCCAAATACAACTCTCTAGTCACCCAAGCCCACCATTGTCTTCAGGATGCAGCTCAGGTGAACAGAAATCCAGACTTTCAAATCATTGTCTGTGTGTCAGGAATATTCTCATGGCACATAGAACCGGGAAAAATGTAATCCCTTCATTTTTGTCTGCCATCTTTTTCTCAGAGCTTGAATTCTGAGGCTTCTTTTCCTGCTAGGCACAGGTTTCTGTGGTTTAAAGCATCTCAAGGTATCTTACCAATGCCCTTTGCTCCACTTAACATGCATTTCCAACCCTATAGGCTGCCTTCTCCTCCTCCTCTTGACTAATTGTTCCCTTCATCTTAACCAACATCACCTGAATGGAAACATGCCTGGAGAAAAACTGTTCCTAGCTGGGTTAGGGTTGAGTGCAAAGGACTCAAATTATCTGCAAAGTGGCACATTCCAAGCAGATTTTGCAACTGCAGGATGCCAGAATTGTGGGGAGAAACAGGAATTATTATAAACCTCAAGAACATGAGCTAGTTGTCAATCTAGAGGTAGGTTCGTAGAGGCTCCTAGAGGAGCACGTGTAGGATGTGAATAAGATTTCATATTCCCTTTTTCAATTCTTGGTCAAACAGAAGGCTCAGGCATTTAGTTAATCAATTCTGGAAGGATTCCATCTGGATTATCTGAGGTTATTGCTCAGGCTGCTGCAAAGAATGAGAAATTCAGTTCAGTTCCTTGGTCTAGTACAGGGGTGGGGAACCTGGCCTCGAGGCCACATGTGGCTTTCTAGGTCCTCAAGTGCAGCACTTTGACTGAATCCAAACTTCACATCTTGAAGTTTAGATTCAAAAGACCACACTTCCAAGATAGAAAAGATTGTAAATAATTTGGCCCTAAGGATGTAATTAGAACATTAGCAAAAGGTGGCCCAGCTCTTGGTATCTCCTAGATGAAAGCCCTTCATCATGGTGGAGGGTAAGATTGTGGGAAGTGGGAGAAAGGTAAAAAAAATAGCCTAGAGAAGCCTGGGACACTATTTTTTGGAGGGTAAGGTTGTGGGAAGTGGGAGAAAGGTAAAAAAAATAGCCTAGAGAAGCTTGGGACACTATTTTTACACATTTAACCTTTACCTTAAAAATATAATTCTTTACCCCAACTCTTTACATGAACTCTGATTGATCTTACATAAAGTTGAAACTATTTACAGTTGCCAGAACATGATTTTGGCTCCATCCATTTATTCTCATTTCCCGTGCTTTTTACTTTGTCACTTGTTCCCTTCTTGGGGGTCCTTATTTGTCATTCCACAATTCCCTCCCACTGTTTCTTCCATGTGCTTTTTTTTGGTCTTACTTCTAATTATGCCTAGAAACACCTTTCTTTTCTAATTTGCCTAGCTATTGCCTCCTCTAGCAAATCGTTTTTTGAAACCCCTCCACCTCATTAATATTTAATATTTTCGTTAGTACACTACCATACTACTTCCTCCAAACAACAGACATTGGTTAGGCCAAGGCAACTAACAAAAATGAAAGTAAAACCTAGTAACCTTTCTCATCTTTCAGAAGCATTCATCTCTTAAGCTAATGATTATGTTATTCTCGTAAATGCAGACTAAACAAAAGTCCCATTCCAATGCTTTATCATGGTTCTGTGATGACCCTGAGCTTTCAAAGGCTTGTGATATCAAACTCAAATAGAAACAGGGACTGAAACACACATGAGGGGTCATGAGCCATGTATTGACTTAGAAAACCATGTGTTTATATTATTTAATAATTTTGTTAAATATTTCCTCATTACATTTTAATGTTGTGGTTGAGGCTGTACTTGGGAGTGATGTAGTCAGTAGAGGGCCTGTGGGCCACATATTTGACATCTCTGCTCTACTGGATTCCACCAAGAGGTGAAGGTTTTAAATGTGGTTCAGACGACAAACTGGGTCAACTGTCCAAAGACCAATCTAACTAAACCCTGAAAAGCTTATCATCGGTAGGTTGAACACTGGGTGATGAGTTCTTTGAGCATAGGAATCCTTGAAACACAAGCAAAATTCAAAATGGCCCTTGATCATATGCAACGTCTGTATGTTTTTGCAGTAATGGTGGTAGAGGGTGGAAAAGAGAACAGGGGATGTTAAGAATCACACAGAGTTCTGTGATCTTTTGTGTGTGTGTACATGTGGGCATGTGTAGATAGTGTACACACACTATCTACATTGTGTACAATACATATTTAATATGTATATTAATCACTGTGTTGTTGTTCAGTTATTTCAGTTGTGTCTGACTCTTGGTGACTCCAATTAGGGTTTTCTTGGCAAAGATACTGGAGTGGCTTGCCAGTTCCTTCTCCAACTCATTTTACAGATGAGGAAACTGAGGCAAACAGGGTTAAGTGACTTGCCCAGAGTCACACAGCTAGTAAGTGTCTGAGGCCGGATTTGAACTCAGCAAGATGAGTCTTCCTGACTCCAGGCCCAGGACTCTATCCACTATACTACCTAGCTGGCCCTATTAATCACTGTATTTTAGTATAGTTGATTTCCTTTGTAATCCTATGTATTTTATTTTTATGCATTTAAAAACATTATTCCGAGAAAGGGGTCCATAGGCTTCACCAGACTGACAAAGGGGTCCAGGGCAAGAAAAAAACGATTGAGAACCTCTGGTTTAGCCCATTCAAAGTAGAAACATTAAACTCTCGGTGTCCTAAATTGGTGTTCCTCATCCGATGACCAGCAAGCTGACATACCACTAAAGGAACTGAACCAGATCAACATTGACATTCTTACTATAAATAAAACCTGAAAACGTAAGGACATTGCAGTATTTCACAAAGACAGGGGTTTTTTGGTTGTTGCTTTTGGAAATCCTGCTCAGCTTGCAAGCCACTTTACCAGCTTGCAAAATTGTCAGTGACCTTTCACACATTTTCCAAGGTTTTTGCAATGGTGCATCTCATGGCAGTAAATGTCTCTAGGCTGAAAAAGCCTGGTAACCATGCAGTGATTTGTGTTTGCCATTTTTATAAAATTCTCACTTGCCTGTCAACCCGATTTCTGTCAGAACCCTCAGAAGCTACATTCATTTCACACAGGAGAGATGTCTTCTTTCAAGGTGCAGGGTGAGATCACAATATAGCAATTTATCCATTATCTTTAACTGATTATTTTTGGTTCAAGGGGTAGATGCCAGAGCCAACTCAGTTCCCCTGCCTTTTGATCATGTTCCCCATTCCTTTTTCCACTCCCCATCCACCACCACAACCTCCCCTCCCAATCCCATCTCAGCTGTGGACAAATCGTTTTATCACCACTTCATAGTTCATAAAATTTAACTTTTCTCTAAACCCTGAAATGTTAAGAGCACCAGCACTTCCCTTCCCATCCTAGAGGATGTTAAGAATAAACCCTCTTTGGCAAGAAGGAGTAAAAAGGATCGCGTCTGCTTCACCCTTAAATCCTTCTATCCAATCTATCCAGGACTATCTTGAGAAATTGGACAGTGACTGTGGAAAATTGATGGTCTAGCTACAGAGTTTTTAGGAGCACAGACTTACTACATGGACAGCCTCTGAAAAATTCAGCAAAGTTAACTACTGTCATAGCAGAACTATCACAAAAGGCCCGTTTCCTGTTTTCTCATACTCTTCCCCTATTCCATTCTAGTGATATCATCCCTTGGGGTACTTGAGATACCATAGGATATAGCAGTGCCCATGCAAAGAGAGGGTGAAAAGAGACAGATTCTCATCTTACTCAGTAAAAAACAACTATATAATTTTCCCTCGCACTCCCCCTGCCCCAACCTTAATCAGGAGCTAACTCCTATTTAAGGGCAAGAAAAATTAAGGAGTACATCTATTCTTGTGTATCTATGTTTACACTTAATATACATATATACCTACCCATTAGCACTCTTTGAGACAACAAAAGGAAATAGATAGACATATATACCTTCTTACACATGCATGTATGTATAAACCTGCATGTAAATGTATATATCAATATATTTATGGGTATATGTGTACAGATATGCATCTATTTCGTTTCATCAAAAATGATACATATACGTGTATAAATATACACATGCATACGTGTATATGCACACCTGTGTGTATATACACACATGTATATAAATAAGTTGTTTGGTCTTTTCTGTCATGTCTGACTCTTCATGACCCCATTTGATGTTTTCTTGGCAAAGATACTGGCATGGTTTGCCATTTCTTTTTCCAGCTCATTTTACAGATGAGGAAACTGGGGCAGACAGGTTTAAGTGACTCGTCCAGGATCACAGAGTCTTCAGGTCTTCCTGATTCCAGGCCCAGTGCTCTGTCCATTACGCTACCTAGCAGCCACTAACTGTGTATACGTATACACACTCTCATATCGTTTTCATAAGTATAGGGAATTGCTGGTACACCCTCCCATCTCCACCCCGTATTGAGGAATACCAGTGAGCATTAGTGGGTCTATATCTCAGAATCTTAGGGAGATGCCTGGAGCATTAAGAGGTTAAATAACTTGCCCATCCATGGTCACACTGTATGTGTCAGAAGCAAGATTGGAGCCTAGGCTTTCCTGACTCTAGGACTAGCCAGGACTCCATGTTGCCTCTCATGTTTCATGTAGAGATGTAGAGAAGTCCTTCAAAGCCAGGGTTCTTGACTGAGGGTCCATGAACTTTTTTTAAAAAAAATAGCTTGAAAACCGTAGTTCAAGATAACTGCTTTCACTTGTTGTCCTATATATTTCGTTTCATTTCATGCATTTAAAAACATTGTTCTCAGAAGGGGCTCATTGGCTTCACCAGATTCCCAAAGGGGTCTATGACACAAAAAATGGTTAAGATCCTCTGTTTCAAAGGAAGCATTTTAATTAAGAAGTACTTAAAGGCCTTAAATATTCAAAGCACTGTACTAAGCACCAAGAGATACACAAAGAAAAATAAGATTTCATCTCTGCCTTTAATGAACTCACAACATAATTGGAGATTGTAGTATCATAGGATCCTGGATTCAGAGCTGGCAGAGACATCAGAGGTCATTTAGGCCAACCTCCTCAAAGGTCACACAGTTAGAGGTAGCAGACTTTTCATGCATATGATTAGTATTAACTAATATTAATTGATACCTGGGTTATCCTGGACAAGTCACTTAACCTTGATTGCCTCAGTTCCTCATCTGTAAAAAATGATCTGGAAAAAGAAATGGCAGACCACTCCAGTATCTTTAAGCAAAAAAAAAAAAAATGGAGGCATGAAGAGTCAGACATGGCTGAAATAACTAAAAAATATTATAAGGCAATATCTCATACTTGGAATATTCCAGCCTATCTTAGGATGTCTGACCCATTCTAATATTGTCCTTGCCCGAGATCCTGGAGTGGATCAGATATTCTGCAGCTGGATAGAGCGAATCATCTCTGACCCCCAGCAGTAGTGAACACCATTTGTGCCTGAGCCTCATTGTTCTAAGAACGTTGTGACTGTCTCATCTCATCCCACTGATCTCCATCAATCGTTAGAAAGGATATTACTCTCATAAAAATTCTCTTTGCCTTTGGAGGTAGACAGTGGTGGCCTGAATGTATAAGAAGCCTGGTAGTTGTTGTTTTTAAAGCAACCAATATCCTTTGTGCTTTAGTTATATAGTTAAATAATGTTTGCACATTTTAAATAATGAGCTATGACAATCTGTTTTGTAAATTGTAAAAACAACATTTCATTTTGTTTTTTAAACTTACAAAGTCAAAATGAATCAGTGTATTTTGGAGGGTCAGTAAACTTGGCTTTTTAAAAATATTTTAATAACTTCATTTCTTTTTTTAAAAATTTATGGAATAAAACAAAAATTCTAAAAATATAATTGCGCATGAAACTGCAAATCTACTATGTATGACTTGCTATTCCTTTTAAATATATAACAAAATTATCATGTAATTTTTTTCTTCCCTCCCTCTCAAACCCTAGAGATGGCTATCATTAGACACAACTAAAGATAGATAGATAGATAGATAGATAGATAGATAGATAGATAGATAGATAGATAGATAGATAGATATGGAGATGGAGAGATACACACACATATGTAAAATTATTTTATACATCTCCTTATTAGTTCTTTCTCTGGATGCAGATAATGAATATAACACTAATGAAGATGAAATTAAAGCAATTATAAGGGAGTATTTTGACTGATTATATGCCAATACATTTAACAACTTAAGTGAAATGGAAGAATATTTACAAAAATATTAATTGCCCAAATTAGCAGAAGAGGAAATAGAATATCTAATAACTGCATTTCATCATTTTTCATTTGTAATCCTATGTAATGGTTTCCTCTTATAATCCTGTGTTTTATGTAGTTGAAAACATTATTCTGAGAAAGGGTCCATAGTGTTTGCCAGACTGCCAGAGGGGTCCCTGACACCAAAAAGGTTAAGAACCTAAGAGTATAGCAACAATTTGTGCTTGAAATATCTTTTTTGTCTTGATCATAATACTTATTATGTATTCCATACTTTTTAATCTTTCTAAGCATTGCCAGGTTTTGGTAATTGTATTGATCTTCAATATTAAGTTTTCCATAGCATGAATTTTTTCAAAGCATTTAACATCCATTAACTTATCATTACAATCTTGTGAAGTAGAGAAGGCAGGCATTGCTATCTCCATTTTATAGATGAATAAACTGAGGCCCAGTGGATTTAAGGAACTTGCCTAAGGTCACATAGCATTGTCAGGGGCAGACTTGAGACCATAGTCTAGTTCTGCCATCTTCTATTTCAGGATTCTTCCCATTGACCCTTGACGAATTTGCATCATTCATGCAAAGTACCATAGACTTAGGGACTCAGTGCCTGGAAAGAACTCAGCTGAACATAGAAGTTTATGAGCCACTAACTTGAAAATAACTTGAAAATCTAGTGTACATGCTTATATACATAGGCACACACACACATACGTATACACATATACTTGCTGTGCTCTGCCAATGCTTCTGGATGCTAATGTGTGCCATTATCAGCTTCCTTTTCAATAAGAAGCCATTAATTTAGACTAAATGTCATATGGTGGTAGTTTTGGTTTGGTTTGAAAAGTCCAGACAGAAACTTTTATCCTGGGATGGTTAATAAGATTTTTGAAGACTAAAGTTAAACATATCTTGAAATATTTCAGGCTGGTATTTTTTAAATTAAGATTTTTTTTTTTTACCATGTCCTAATATTTGTGTTTGGTGTGGTCTTGCCAGGCAAAGAGATTAATTGGCTTCATTTGCTGATTTTTCTCACAAAAATATCATGAGAACAAAAAGGGACAATGTATAAGAAAGTATTTTAAAAATTTTAAAAAGAACTTTTTCTATGGGAGATATTTGTGTTCTTCTGAAATCGTAAAGCTAAGTCATCCATGCCAATTTTGAGTTTAACAAATGATCTCTTGGTAACCCTATATATGAGCTCCATGAAACAAGTGGAAATAATAAGATAGAAGAAATCTGAGAAGTAACTTAACCTCATTTTCTTCATCTGTAAAGTGAAGAAATTGGACCAAATGGCCCTCCATGAGAGACACATATTGAAAGAGGAACTAATAGTTGTCACAGTCATTTTTGAGGTTTTTTTATAACTATGTGAAAAGAAATCTACGTCCTTCCTCTGACACATACTAGCTGTATGACCTGTGTGAAAGTCACTTAACCTCTTGGTACTCTAGGACTCTCTCCAAGACCATAGTTACAGAGGTGCCAACTTGAATTGGTAGAGGGAGTTTCTTCACCGGGAAGTTCCCTGTGCCAGTGAAATCATATGTCTAGTCCTGATCCTTACACCTTATGAAAAACAGCATGATTACCATTTAAGATTTGAACGGAAATGAGATAAAGACAAGTCCTTGGTGGAGACTCGGAGCAGGGTGGGAAGAATATGACATTGTTTGGTTTAAGCTTCCATTTTATTCAACTCCAATGGAATTAGAGAATGTGGAATGATAGAGAAGGCTTGTGGTTCAGTGGAAAGAACATTGGCTCCGAAGTCAGAGGGTTTGTCAGTCAGAAAGTCAGTCGGGAAACATTTATTAAGTTCATAACTGATATATGACCTTGTGAAAATCCCTGAACTTGCTCTTAGATCCCTTCCAGTTCAATCCTGTGCCATCTGGCTGAAGACTGGATCCAAATATACAAATTACACATCTGTGATTTCATCAGTACGAGAGAACTCCTTTCATCAATAACAGATTCAACCCATCTATGACTTAGTAATGGTCATAGGGGATCGCCCAAAGCACATCAACGCAATCCTGCATTTGTAGGATTTAGAATTCGGATCTTTAAAAAATCATATAGTCCAGTAGTTCTCAAACTTCTTGGTCTCAAAAACCTTTTTGTGTGCTTCAGAGTTATTTGGGACCCCAAAGAGCTTTAGTTTATGTGGGTTATATCTATGGATATTTAGTAACAATATTATTAATAATAACAATAATAGCTAACATTTATATTGCATTTACTATGTGCTGGGCACTGTGCTAACAAGCACTTTACAGCTATTCTCTCATTTCATCTTCAGAACAACCCTGAGAGGTAAGTGCTGTTATTATCCACATTTTAAAGTTGAGGAAATTGATGCAGATAGAAGTGACTTACCCAGAGTCACACAGCTAGTAAGTATCTGAGACTGGATTTGACCTCAAGTCTTCCTGATTCCAGGCCCAGCACTCCATCTACTGGGCTACCCAGCTACCTTAGAAATGAAAACTGATCATTTGAAAATTTATGTATCTATTAATTCATTAAAAATAATAATAAACCCATTATGTTTTAATAAATGATATTTCTTATGAGAAAAATTACTATTTTCCAACAAAAGAAATTTAGTGAGAAGGGTGGCACTGTTTTATGTATTTTTGCAAATTTCTTTAATGTCTGACTTAATTGAAGGCACCTGGATTTGCACATCTGCTTCCGTTGCACTATGTTGCACTATGTTGTTTTGGTTGAAGTACATGAAGAAAATATGGTCTCACACAGATATGTAGTTGGAAAAGGAAGTAATGTTTTAATAGGTAAATTATACTATTTTGAAAATAGTTTTGGGGACAGCTAGGTGGCACAGTGAGTAGAGCAACCAACCCTGGAGTCAGGAGGACCTGAGTTCAAATGTGACCTCAGACACTTGACACATTTACTAGCTGTGTGACCTTGGGCAAGTCATTTAACCCCAATTGCCCTGCCTTCTTCCCTCCAAAAAAAAAAAGGAAAAAGGAAAACAGTTTTGACCTTCCCAACCCCCTGAAAGAATTTCGAGGACGCCCAGGGCTGAGTACACTTTGAGAACAGCTGATCTAGGCCATTTTATAAATGTAGGAACTGAGTTCTCCATTTAATATCTTTAGCAGAACATACTTCATACAAATATATATAAGCATAATTGTACGTGTATAATTTGTATTAGATTGCTTGCTGTCTTGGGTAGGGGGAAAGGGAGGGAGAAAAATTTGGAACTCAAAATCTTAAAATGAATGTTGAAAACTGTCTTTACATATAATTGGAAAAATAAAATGTTATTTACAAAAAACCCCCAAATATATGTAAACACACAAGGATTGATGTTTAATAAAAGGACTAGTATAATACTGTCATCTTCCCCCCACATAGAAGCTTGTCCTTTATTACTTTCACTTGGTCATTTGTAAGCTTTGAGTGTTTGTTTGCTTACCACTAAGGGAAGCTGAGACTACCAAGCAGGATGCAGCTTTTCGTACAGAGGTATACTATGCAAAATTGCTCTCTGCCCTTTTTTCTTCCTTCCTCGCCACTTCATGTCTGTTGAAAATATTACCAAGAAGAACTCTTTGTTCAGTCATTTTTCAGTTGTGTCCAACACTTTGTGACCCCATTTGAGATTTTCTTGACAAAGATCCTGGAGTGGTTTGTCGTTTCCTTCTCCAGCTCATTTTATAGATGAGGAAACTGAGGCAAACAGGGTTAAGGGATCTGCCCAGGGTTACACAGCTAGTAAGTGTCCGAGGTCAGATTTGAACTCAGGAAGATGAGTCTTCCTGGCTCCTGGCCTGGAGCTCTATCTACCTAGCTGCAAGAAGGATGGTTGTTCAAATATATATATTATATATATTACATGTGTATATAATATATATATGTATATCCTTCATTGAGGAGTCATACCCTTTTCTAGGATATTGTTGAAATCTCCTTTCTGCCACTTAGATGTGTACATCTTGTCTCTCACTGTGAATTCTAAGCCACTTGAGGGCAGGGACCATTTCATCAAGATCTTTGTAACCTCAACACCTAGTACAGCACGTAGTAGGCACTTAATAAATTCATGCTGCTTGATTGATTGATATTTAATAGAATCCTCAATGTTTTTTAAAATTAAGCCCTTTCTTAAAAAAAATTTTTCTTTAATAAAGTTTACGATAATTGTAGTATCCAAGCCCCACTGGTACATTTCCCATCGCTTTCTATAGAAAGCTAGCCAAAGTAACATTGCATCTTGTAATATTTTCTTGGCTTTGGAGAGCCTGAGTTAACTTCCCAATCATATCCTAATGGAGTGGCAGCTTGTTTATTGCATGACAAAAGTGATCATTTGTACCACCAAATGGCATGTCTGTGCAAACTGTCTACTATAAACATGTCTACTAGTACCTGATATATGGTTTGGGTTTTTTCGGTCTGATAAACTAGAAAAATTCCTATTTCTTCATCCTTGATCATGCTGAAACTTCACTTGAGACAGGAAGCTCACCATATGATTTTGTGAGGCTCTCTTGTAACATGATGCTTCAGTCACGTTCAAATGACTAAGTACTTTTCATCCTCCTTCCACACAAACATCGCACTTCCACAAGCTCTCAATATCACAAGTGTCCATCATAGCGTTTCATGTTGACTATTTTCTAAAATGTGTCACAGATTTCTCTACACCCTAAAAGGGAAATATTCTTCAAAAAAAGTATTTCTTCCAAAACCTACATTTATTTTTAATGTCAACTATTGCTGTAGTTACCAGAAACTATGTCTAGAGTATGATAAAACCTCAGACCAGCTTTGTGGAGCCCCAAAGAATTCAGAAGGACTCTGAACCTCAAACTGAAATTCCCAGGAAGATGTCTATTGCAGTGAAGGAACAGCCTGTAACTACCCAGCAACAAGGAAAACCTCTGAGAAGAGCCGAAGGCATGGAGGTTACATGTGACACATTGTGATTAGTGGTCTCCTTGGCAAAAGGAAGGAGTGCTGTGAGTGGCCGGCAAAGTTTTTCTAAGGTCAACCTTTCTGTCGCATCAGGGAAGTCCATGCCTGACCCATCTATTCTAAAAGATAAGAAAAAGTGTGAAAAAAGAGAAAAGTTGTCGATGAGTGTTAGAGGTTGGGAGTAGCACGGCCATAGCAGAGGCAGATGGAAGTAGCATTGGTAGCGGTGGCCAGAGTCAAAAGACAAAAGATGGAACAGCTCAGTCATCTGCAGGGAGAAGAAGACCATGTCTGGATAATTCATTTATCCAGAATGATCCATCCCCTAATGAAGCTGGATAAGAGAAATTTTGAAGGAGGGTGATAGAATGATTATCTAATTAATTTCACTTCCCTTCCTCCTAAAAAATAAAAAATAAATGTCTCCGTCCCTTTTTTTGAGGAAAGGTTTTGTCAAAAGGCTAATACCTCTAAATGATGCATTCCTTTGGGAGAAGCCAAAGACTTCAGTGGAGGGGGGGTATTAGATATAAGATCATGGGAACAGAGAATCATGGATAACCTCAGTCTTCCAAGTTCAAATAAACCATACAACAGCTAAAGAAGGAAACAGCCGAGTCTATGAGTACTTATATTTTCACTGGTCAGTTACCTCTTTTAGTTTTTAATTGCCCTGATTCCATACTGTTGGAAACAGAAAAGACAACTCAGAATTTTTACAACCACTCACTCAGAAACATTCAGCAAAAGATCTATCCCCTGCTCCCTCTACCTCCATTTTCCTCTGGTTGCTATCAGGGGACCACAGATGACTGTTACGCATGGATGGGACCTAGGACATTCAAGGATAACTGTGATGGTATCAACTTGCTTACCCTGAAAATATAGTCATATTTACACAGAGCCTTACCACACTGCTGCAGAATGACCTTGGCCAATCTAGTAACACCAATAGGTAAATAAATATTGTCCACACACACAGGTGCCCTGCTACCTCTTAGATACAACACTTACACGTTGCTCCATCTACAGTGAAAGGTATTCTCGTCAATGAGCCGCTCTTTCTCTGTCTCCCTTCTTTAAAAAATTAGGTATGGGCTCTGTATCTATCTCTATTTCTCTCTCTGTGACTGCCTTTCTCCACCTCTCTCTGCCTATCTGTTTCTATATTTTGTTTATTCTTTCCCCTCCCTTGATACCTTCCTACCCTCTTACTAGCTGCGTGACTCTGGCTGCGCAGGTCACTTTAACATCTATTTGCCTCAGTTTCCTCAACTGTAGAATGTAAATAATAATAAAACCTACCTTGCAGGGCTGTATTAGATCCTAATGACCATTATTTCCCATTCTGCATGATCACAAACCATCCCTTTAATAATTTATTCTAGAATTTTGTTAAGAATTGAAGTCAAGGTTACAATCCTATAATTTGGAAAACCTACCTTGCCTATGTTTGTCTATTTTTGTACTCATTTTTTTCAAAGCCCCCTAATCGGTGGGGTTAGCACTTATCTTTGCAAATTCTTTCAGTATCCTAGGGTGTGGTTGGTATAGACTCAATGACCTAAACTCCTAGCTAAATACTGTCTTACCATCTCTTTACTTTTCTTGGCAGATTGGATTAGATCACCTTGGTGAGTTCTTTCCAACTGTAGTACTTTATTATTTTAAATATTTTCTCTTGCCTCATGGAACTCTGTGTATGGTGTTGGTAAACCATTGGGAAATGTAATTTTCTGTGGCCACAATCATGTATCTTCCTACTATGCCCAGAGCTATAACTAGGAATTCTTTCATCTGGAGACACACACACACATACACACGCACACACACGCACACGCACGCACGCACGCATGCACACATGCTCACTTTGAAGTTCTCAGTGGCATCAGGAAAGCGGGCTAGGAAATCCCTCAGAAAGTGGAGCCCATCCCTCCCTGTGTGGGAATTGGAAACATGAAGATGAGCCTAAGGAAAAAGGTGCCAAAATAATATTGACCCGGGAATTGGGAAGTGAGAGCCAGATCATAGAGGAGGATCGTGCTATTTGGTACAGGCCAGCAGAGGACCACTGGGCATGGGGATGACTGTCTTAGAACTATCTGGGAAGGAAGCGCACTTTCAGCAGAAAGGAAGCCTGTCTGCCCCCAAATGACTCCATAGGCAAAGCCCTAATGGCCCTGCCCTAGTCACGGGTCTGGCCCTCATTTCTCAAAACCCGCTGTCACAGGATTTTGATCTCCTAGATGGAGGAGAGCTCAGTCCCGGAGCAGCTTAGAGACTATGGAATGCCGAACAGCCCTCTAACTTCTGTTTTGGTTGGTTTGGTTCGGTTTGGTTTTTTAAAATAAATACAGGTCTACATGCTAGACCATTGTGACTCAGGGGAGTGCTATCATGCTTTACAGCATAAACAATACCCCTCTGTAGATGGTTAAAAAGCAAGACTCCCCCACCCCCACCTCCTATTGGCTGCTGCGTGGTATTTATATAACATTTTATAGTTTCAGATTGCTTTTATAGTCCACCCCCAATTAGTTGTGACCCTGAAGTGGCTCTGTAAGAACACCAATTCCAGGGGATTCTCTTTATTGTTTTTAAAACATTGTTCCTTTCCAGAATTATTTAATTGTGTGCCATAAAGACACAATTAACTCTGACTCCTGGAAAAATGGGTTTAGTCAAAGCAGCCATGTTTCTTACTTCGCATCATTTTACCCTGGGACATTCTCCATCGCTAGGTCAAGGTTGGCTTCTCCTGGGGTGGAGTGCTTTGGAAAACCATGCCCTTCACGATGGGGGAATAACATCAGAGAAGATTGCCTTGGAGCAAGTCACCCTGCCTCCTCTGGGGACTTGCCAACAGGAGATGTTGAAAATATAAACAAGAAAATGTATTAAATCATTCTGACTTCCTTAGAAAAGAGACATGTTGGGCAGCTAGGTGGTGCAGTGAGTAGAGCACCAGCCCTGGAGTTAGGAGGACCTGAGTTCAAATGTGACCTCAGACACTTGACACATGTACTAGCTGTGTGACCTTGGGCAAGTCACTTAACCCCAATTTCCTTGCTAAAGACAGACAAACAAAAAAAGAAAAGAGATATGAATCATATGATTGTGTTATTATATTTGCTGCTTTTTCTAAAAGTGGGTTTGCCCTGAGAATAAGAGATTTGAAGGTGAGAGAAACCTCAGAAGTAAGTTGCCTCATTCTTTTTTATAGACGCAGATAGTATTTTTCTTCATAGGTCTTTGTAGTTAATTTAGGTATTTATAATAGTCAAAATGACTTAGATACTCAAAGGTGTTCTTGAACTTTCCAACTTCAAGTCCAATATGCAATCCCCTATGCCACCTAGCTGCTAACTTTTTCCCTTGACAATATTAGAGTTGGCTGGTTCTCCATTCTACTTTGGCCTTTTAGAGATGGGAGCTCAGCTCAGTTTTCACCAAACAAAAAAGACTTGGGGAATAATCTCATGAGGCTCTTCTCTTTTCCTATTTAAAACAGAAGAAAGTCCTTGCTATGACTCAGGGGAGTCATGACATCACCTTCTTGATGTCATGGTCCTCTTCGAGAAAAATGGACAAACAACGATCCGTAGCTGCCCCACTAGGGACCCAACTGGCCAGTTCCAGTTGGGCAATGCAGCTCCTTCCCTTTGTCCTTCCTTCTTTCCCTCCCTCCCCTCTCCTTTCTTTCTTTCCCTCTCCCTCCCTCCTCTCCCTCTGTCCACATAGGGAATCATACCCTTATCCACAGGTGTGTGCTCCGCCCAAAGGAATACAAATTCTGATTGCTGAAACTTCGCAAGATATTTATAGGCTAGATTTCTTTTTTTAAGGACCATTCCTTAAACCTTAATCACTCTGGCTCTCATTGATTGGCCAACAATAAGTCCCAGCCCAAGCTTCACCTGTTCATAGTCTGGGCTCTGATGGCTCAGAGTGTGTGTAAATATCTATTGTTTCATTTTTGACCAGAAAACCTGAAGGTCTTCTCCTCCTAAATTATGTTTTGTTGGTTTTTTTTTTTTTGACTAGGTAAAAGAGGCCATTCTTTGCTTCTTTTCTTACCTAGCCTTTGTCACTGAATGGGCATTGCTCCAGTCAAACTGAGACCTAGGAAAGACCTTAGTTTAAAAGGGCCAAAGTCTCCCACTACATCAGGCGCCAACTCCAGTCATTCTGATCTAATATCTGGCCACTGGACCCAGATGGCTCCAGAGGAGAGAGTGAAGCTGGTGACTTTGCCCAGACCTGCCTCTCTTAAATCCAATTCACTTGCAAGTCAGGTAGCTTTTCTATGAACCTACCTATATTCTTAGATTCCAACAGAAGTTATCTTCTGCAGTATTTTAAATTCTGTTTCCAATATCAAGCCCAAACCTTGCAGCTTGTTTTGTCAAAGGTGGTGACACTGTTGTTATCATCACCTCCATGTCTACCTTTGAATCTTGGATCCAAGAGATTTGCAACAGCACGAATCCCTTTATGTTCAGAAATTGAAGTGATCAAAGAGTACAGATTTTTTTAATGTAAAAATCTTCCTATTTCACAGCTTTGAGAAGGGAAAAAGTCAGGTCACTTTATGAACATCTCAAACATTTTATTAATCTTTTTTTAAAAAAAACATCAAAACCTTTTCAGTTTTTTTCAATTTCTAGAAAATAAAAAAGTAAATTCACAATGGGGAAAAAAGAAGAACTTCCTCAAAAAGATTTTCTCTTTTTTTCTAGGCATTTACATTTTCTGAGAATTTACAGATATAAATATAAATTAAATATAAACCCTCTTACTATTCTTGCTTCCCTCTTTTAAAATATTTCTGTAGCATAAGTTTTCATCTCCTTATGGTTTTCAAGAGTTTTTCACGTTAAGTGAGCCATATTATAATTTTACTTATTCTGGGCAATCTCAGGTTCTTGATGACCTTTAATACGTTTAGATATTTTAATAAACACTTGTTCCTTGCTTCTCTAATTTTATAATGATGCCATCTTTTATATCTAAGTAAAGTATCCATTTAGAATTTATCTCCATATATGGTGTGAAGTGTTGTTTAAACCTAAATTCTTCCAGACTACTTTACAGTTTTCCCAGCAATTTTTGTCAAATAAGACCCTCGATGGGGTCTTTGTGTTTATCAAGCATTAGGCTACTAGGTTTTTCAATTCTGTTGTTCCTCTAAATTTCAAACAATACAAAATCATTACTCTTTTCCTCCATTTTTCAAATAATATGAAATCATGCTGGTGTATACTGCTTTTAGTATAGTTTGAAATCTGTTACCACTAAAACCCTTTCCTTCCTATATATTTTCATTATTTCCCTTGAGGTTCTTGATCTTTTGTTCCTTCAGGTGAATTTTATTATTTTTTCCTAAGTCAGTAAAAATAATCATGTTTATTTCATTTATATGGAACTAAATAAGCAAATCAGTTGAGATGGCACTGTCATTTTTATTATGTAGACTCAACATACCCACAAGCAATAAGTTTCCAGTTATTGAGGTCTGTGCTTATTTTCTTTAACAGTGTTCTAAAGTTGTATTTATATATCTGACTGCTCCTCTTACATCTCCATTTCTGGTTTTTGTTTAGTCATTCAGTTGTATGTGACTCTTCATGATCCTGTATAGGGTCTTCGTGGCAAAGATACTGGAAGTGGTTTGCCATTTCCTTCTCCGGTGGATTTAGGCAAACGAAGGTTAAGTGACTTGCCCAGGGTCACACAGCTAGTTAGTGTCTGAAGCTGGATTTTAATTCAGGTCTTCCTGAGTCCAGGCCCAGCACTCTCTTCACTAAGACATCTAACTGCCTTCTTTGATGGACTACCCTCTCTATCACATACCCTCTCTGTGGGTCTTCCCTACAGCTGTCCTAGATCCTCTTCTCTTTTCACTTCTCTTCTCTCCATCATTTCACCAGCTCCCATGATTGTCCTTATCACCTCTATGCAGATGGCTGACAGATCTCTATGTCCTTCAGCTTCAATCTTTCTTCTGAGTTTGTCTCCAATCACCCACTATCTATTGAATATTTAAAACTAGATACCCCAGAGACATCTCAAACAAAATAAATTAAAATAAAACTCATTACCTTTCTCCCTAACTCACCCAAATTTTGGTCAAAAGCATTGCCTTCTTCCAGTATCCTAGATTTGTAACTTCAGCTCCTTCATTTCCCTCTTTCCAAATGTCTAAGTAATTGCTAAATTTTGTCAGTTCTCCCTCCACAGCATCTGTCACTTTCTGTCCACTAACAAACTATCACCTTAGTTCGGGACCTTATCACCTATCACCAAAACTATTGAAATGGTCTCCTGATTGATCTCTCTGCCTCAAGTCTCTCTCCACTCCAATTAAGTCTCTAAACAAATGCCATGGTGACTTTCCTTAAGCACAGATCCAACCATGTCATTCTCATACCCAATAAACTCCAGTAGGATGAAATTAAACCCCTCAGTTAAGCTTTTAAAGTCGTTAATGACCTGGTCCCAACCTACCTTATGAATCTTAGTTTATATTAATCCCATTCCCATAGTCTGTAATTCAGCCAAATCGACCTTCTTTCTGTTTCTCATAGATAATACTCTATCTCCTGTCTTAAGGAATTTACACTAGCTGTCCTCCATGCCTGGAAGGCCCTCCCTTCTAACCTCTCCTCAAAGAGTCCACTTGTTTCTTTTTTTTTTTTAGTTTTTTTTCAATTTTCACATTTTTTATATATTTAATTAATTTATTTTTAGTTTTCAACATTTACTTCCATAAGATTTTGAGTTTTAAATTTTCTCCCCTTCCTTTTCCTCTCCCCCCTTCCCCAAGATGGCATGCAATCTGATATAGGCTCTACTTATACATTCATATTAAACATATTTTCACATTAATCATTATGTAAAGAAGAGTTAGAACTAATTGGAGGAGCACGAGAAAGAAGAAATGAAACAAAACAACAAAAGCAAAGGAGAGGAAATATTATGCTTCCCTCTGCATTGAGACTCCAAAATTCTTCCTCTGGATGTGGATAGGATTTTCCATCATAGGTCTTTTGGAATTGCCCTAGGTCCTTGCATTGCTGAGAAGAGCTAAGTCTATCAAAGTTAGTCATCGCACAATGTTACTGTTACTGTGTACAATGTTCTCTGGGTTCTGCTCACTTCACTCAGCATCAGTTCATATAAGTCTTTCCAGGTTTTTCTGAAGTCTTCCTGCTCACCATTTCTTATAAAATAATAGTATTCCATTATATTCATATACCACAGCTTGTTCAGCCATTCCCCAATTGATGAATCCATTTGCTTCTTCAAGAAGCAGTCTAATCACCATCTTGGATATGAAGCTTTCTTTCTGCTCCCCAACTATTATTTAGCTTTTCTAGGATGGCCACAAAAGTTCTCTTTGTTTGCAGATAAGAAGAAAAGCTGAATGAGAGCATTTCTGCATCCCTCTATTCCTACCTGAGAAAGGGTGATGATTTTCAATTTGTCAGGCAACTAAATGGCACTGGGACTGGAGTCAGGAAGACTCATCTTCCTGAGTTTAAATCCAGCCTCAGACACTTACTACCTATGTGACTCTGGGAAAGTTACTTGCCTTAGTTTCCTCATCTATAAAGTGAATTAGAGAAGTAATAGCAAACTATTCCAGTTTCTTTGCCAAGAAAACCCCAATAGGGTCACAAAGAGTCAAAAATGACCAAACAACTTTATTTTGTGCAGCCAGGTTGTTGTCAGCCAAGAAAGAACATCTTATAAGAAAAGGTTCTAAAAATTCAGTCCCTTCAACTCGTCTTCTACAGAGTTGCACGTTTGTTCCCAATTGCAAAGGCAACGCTAGTTCTGTTTTTTTAATAACTAAATTTTAAATGTCTTCAGTTAGCAAAAATTGATTTTCTTTCTCCATTCCCCCTACTATTGAAAAAGCAAAATTTTTGTAATTATATATTCCTAATTTTTAGAGTATGCCATACTCCATCATGACTGTCTTGTACCCATTCAGCTATAACTTTTGCCATTCAGTTATTCTTCCTATTCTATTAGGAAATCACAGTATTATAGGTTTTTAATTTAACAATTAACATCACTTTTGAATTAAAAAAACCAACCAAACACCTTCCTTCTTCCCTCATAGAAATTATCTTTAATAGGTTGTTAAGGCAAGGGTGAATCAGATGAAGGCATTTTATTAGTAACAATGAGACTTCTCAAGCTAATTTTTATTCCTTGGTGTGGTAGGTCTTTTCCACTTTTGAGTCATTTAAAAAGTTAGCTCACTTGAGTATCACCCCAGAGACTAAGGGAAACATTGGCTAGAGTACTTGGCCTTGAATCAAGAAGACCTGAGTTCAAATCCTTCCTCAGACATTTTTATTGGTGTAACCCTAGACATGTCACTTAACCTCTGCCTCAGTTTCCTTGACTGTAAAATGGGGATAATAATAGCATCTGCCTCCTAGGGTTGTGAGAGCCAAATGGGATAGTATTCGTAAAGAACTTTGCAAACCTTAAAATACTATATAAATTCTAGTTACCTTTATTATTATTGTGTATTTGGTTGTCACCATTCATAGTTGGAGTCTCTGCTTAAATGAAACAACGCACATAGCTATGTACCCATATCTCTGTAAAAAGAGTGTGAGTGACCAAACCCCAAAATGCAGAACTCATGGTCCGTCAGATAAACAGCTCAAACTGTCCATTTCAGACCCATCAACACTATGTTCCAAGCCAGGTTACTTGACCCTGACTTTCTGTACCATGCTCACTGCTGTGTACACAGTGGCCATATCTCCCACGTACCTCAACCCATCTCATAAATGTCATTCTGGTTCATCCTTGTTCTGGATTTCATTTCTTCCCATCTCCCTTGATACCAACATAGCTTCCATCCTCAAACTGTACCTTTCAGATGCTTCTTTGAAAAGTAATTTCACCTGGCCAGCTTCTTACGGGCCTAAACTATCTATCCAGAATCTTCATGAAGGGATCAGTAGCCATCTTATTCCAGTGGTCATGATAGTCAAAGGCCACCTATCCTTTCTCTAGAAAATATGTAGGGCCTTCTTTGGTTCCCCTCATCTCTACCTCCTAGCTTCCCTGACTTCCTTCAAGTCTCAGATAAAATCACACCTTCTACAAGAAGCGTTTCCCAATCCCCCTTAATGCTAGTGCCTTCCTTCTTTTGATTATAGTCAATTTATCCTGTCAATATGTTGTTTGTACATAGTGGTTTGCATGTTGTCTTATTAGACATTCGTCCCATTAGCCTGCACGCTCCTTTAGGGCAGGAACTGTCTTTTGCCTTTCTTTGTATTCCCAGCTGTTGGCATAGTGCCTAACACAGAGTAGACACTTAATGTTTATTAAACAACTATTCTGTAGACCTAGAGTAGCTGGCTGTGACTTGTGTATACAGCTTCTGTGGGGTAGGGACCATCATGAAATAAAACCTCAATGGCAATGATTTGTGTCCTTGAACTTCCCTTTTGTTTTCTCCCATCCTCTCAAGAAAATAAAAAATAAACCATTACAGAGCATGTGGACAAGTCGCCTGCCTTCTTGGCCCAAATCTGAACATTTCTGGGATGTTCCTACCAACTAGCCAAGGTGTTGTTTGTGTTGGAAAGAATCAAAGGTCAAATGAACTGTCGTCTACACGGACATCATGACTGAAAACAGCCTGTTTCTGGGTGCTAGAGGTTGGGGGCAGGAAGGATGAGATGGCATAAGGGGACTCCCTATATGCTAAAAGCACAGTAAGATGATGAGGGCCAGGTGTTGGTTATTGCCACCTTCTGTACTAGCTACTCAGAATGACAGAAACAGGTTAGCATCCCACCTTCAAATGCTAAATATGGGGAACCAGTTGTGAACACATCTGACCTCCGGGGAACATTCTTGCTGCTCGTCTCTAGATCATATATCGTAAGACCACGATTAAAGCTAGAAATTTACAGATGATCTAGTTCAAACCGCACTCCCAGCTCCATTTTTGAAACCAAGAACCAAGAAATGGAAGCTGGGTGTGATTGCACCATCTATAATCCAATCTATCAAGGAGGCTGGAGCTAGCAGTTCTCCTGGGCTCAGTAGGTATGAGCTCTAGTGCACTGTGTCAGTAGGGTGAACCCTCGGGAGGGGTGAGCTACCAGGTTGCCTAATGAGGGAATGAACTGGCCCAGGTCAAAAACAAAGCAAGTCAAAACTCCCATGTTGAGCACCTTCAACTCTAGCCTGGGAAAGATGAGTTCAGAAAAGGAATCTCATTAAGATAAAGTGATTCACCCAGGGTCTATAATTGCATAACCAAGATTCAAATCCACATGGTCTCCTTCCAGATC
>CM053627.1:87797216-87818718 GCA_028646595.1 Phalanger gymnotis | reverse complement strand
TGCTCATGGTAGGTAGCCTCAGTGTTCTCAATGATGTAATATTTACAAAACGCTTAGCACTGTGCTTGGCATGTAGTATGTGCTATAGAAATGCTTATTCCCTTTCCTTCCCCTTCAGTGATGCGGGAGACAAGGTTATCTGGTGACAGAGTTAGGTGGAAAATGAGTCTGGGGCTTGGCAAGAACAGTTACAATAGAAACTATGGGGAAGGTGACTTGGGTCAACAGGAGAAAAATCCAAATATTGTCATGCGGCAGTCAAGCAGCATAAATTTACAGTAGTTCCTGTCGATGTGGTTTCTTCAGCAACACTGAAGTATAGAAGCAATGTAAACATATCTGAAAGCCAGCCAGAAAGAAAAATTGACAAGGCAGAAACAACAGTAAATCAAAGGGGTGAGGGATTCAAGGGCAGAGAAAAGTGGCTTATTGAAATGGCGCACCATTTATATGTTCATCCTGTAGATGGAGAGAAGAGAAGCCAGAGCAAGGAGGAAGACCTAGAAGGACGGGGGGAATCAAAAGCTCAAAGACTGTAATAACTTGAAGAACAAGTGCAGCTAGCTGGGTGTGGAAAGATTAGGAGACCGCAGTCAGACAGGGGAAAGTCAAAGTTTAAGATCTAGAAAGTAGAACAGTTTTGAGTGATGGGGATATCTAAAGTGTGGGTGACTGAAGCTGGATGGAGGAGTTCATCAGAGTTGACGTTGATAAAATGTTCTAAGAGTCATCAGTGTGATCACTAAAGTCATCGAGAATGGCGGCAGAAGATGGGCTGGAAAGAAAATCGATAAATCAGGTATCTAAGTCATTGAGCGTTCTGGGAGTGTCTGGCAGTAACAAGGATCAAGAGAAGGTGGCATAATAGGATGTCATGAATGTCAAATGAGGAAACTTTTTGAGTGAGAGCCAAGAAAAAATGTGGAATTGGGAGGAAGAGGCAAAGAGTATAGTCTCTTCTTCCTATCAGTTGTGGCAGCATATAAATATTGTAGGGATAGTGGGGAACTGTTAGAGTACAGAGGTACAATTGAAGATAACCTCTGGTAGGAAATTCTTATTTGGCCAAGGCTACAGGGAACAGTTAGAGTTCTTACAACACGGGCTAAAACTCCTTGAGAAAGTTGTCAGATAGAGGAAATAGAATTGAAGTCTGGCCTTTGAGCAGACAGAATGTCTGGTGAAACCACAATTCCAGAGAACTGAAGATGAAGCATGCTTCCTACTCCTTAAGAGAGGGATGATGGACTCAAAATAAAGAAAGAGCCCTTTGGGGACACAGCCAATGAGGGGAATTGCTTTACTTGACTATGGATATTTGTTATGAAGGTTCACTCTTTTTCTTTTTTGTCCAATTGATAGAGGGGAGTGGGAGAGAGAAAAAAAATGAATGCCTGTTTGTGGGAGTGGGGACTTAAATATTTAAAAATAGCCGGTGAAAGAGTAGAAAAAGCTATTTGGAGTGCAAGGCATGGCCAGTGATGGTGCCATTGGTTTTAGGGCTCCTAGGTTTTCTCTCCTTAAATCTTCATTTTGGTAAGTGTGAGTTATTTCCACGTGTTTGTGTTTATTTAGGATCATGACTTATGGATCCCTAGCCATAGCAAACACCAGAACACAAGGAAGGTATAAGGGTGAATCTGTGTTCCAGGTCCAGCCTAGAGCCACCCATTCATTTGTTCTGGCTAAGCTTTCATCTCCTGTTTCCTACTTCAAGGGACAGATGCTTAGTTGGGGCGAGGAGGTAGGCCTCAGTTCCTAAAAGTCTTTAAAGAAGGAGCCACCATCATTTGAGGGAGTAGCAAAGAACATGGCATTCTCAAAGGAAAGCCAGGTATCAGTTAATGTCATGAGGCAGAAGTAGTCTAAGAGGAAAAAGTTTCTAATGATGAAGATTTTGTTTATAATAAATTGGTGGTTCCAAAGAGCAGGGTGAAAGGGGAAGAGCAGCATGAGGGCTGTAAAGATGAATATACAGGCAAACAGAAAGTTATCGGGGAAATGGGGCTTTCACCAAGAGCAGTAGATTCTGATACCAGTGATTAGGGGAGCAGAAGGTTAGGAGGCAAGTTGGAGGGACTTGGTAACCACAGAGCCGAGTTGTTTCTTTATACTCAATTTTCCTGGTAAGGCTCTAATCAGTCTAATGATTGCCATAATCCAAATACCCCCCCAGGCATTCCAGTTACTATGTATGTAGAGATAAAGGCATTACATGTAAAATAATATCCATGACCCTTTCTAGGATCTGATTTTAAAGTAATGAATCTGATTTCCCTGTGGCTCATGACCTTAGCCATTTCTTTACAGTGATGTCTCACATAGACGTATATATGTGCATGAATAAATATGTATATATATGCATATATTTATTTATATGAAAATAAAATGGGGTACTGAACTTGGAAAAGAACCAGAAAAAAAGAGATAAGTCATACGTCTAACATTTTTCTTCCCTACCCACTGTGCAGGCCTCTGAAATGTGAGTGGGTGTGTTGCAATATCACTTTGAATAGATCAGCTGAATAGTAGAGAAAAGAAAAACACTGTGTCATTACTTGCAGAGGAAAAAATAAATCATAAATGCATCAAAGATTTCATTTTAAATTGTCATGGTGACAAGAAAGCTCACATTTACTTTTTTAAAAACCCAAGACTCCTAGGGATAGGGAGCAGCAGATTAGGGTCCTAGAGACATATTTTGAAGGCAGTCATTTACCATTGATCAAGAAGAAACATTTTTTGGGAAAGACCTACAAACCTGGGGTGGGGAGAAAATAATGGGATAAGAAAGCAAAGAAGAAGCATATACTGAACACGTTTTTACCTTCAGACATCACAGGTATACTCTCTGTCCCAGAGTTCCCTAGTTCTAGTGAGAGATTTCCATGTAAACTGACGTTCTCTGTCTCTAGAATGGGAATACTCTTATGGGCTATAATCTGTACTGTGGGAGGGAATACCCATATTGATACGATCCTACATCCATTTGAGTATTGGCAGTAGAAGATCCTTAAGTGAGAGTTAATATGTAAAAGCAGTCTTATTTTTTCAACCCCAAGTGTGATAAGAAGTCCTATTAACATTTCTAAAGTGGCAGTTTAATAAGAAGGCTTATCTTTTTTTTTCGAAAGATCGTCTCTATCATGCGTTTAAATTTAGATGAAAGGGCAGTGTTGCTCTTGAAATCTCATGAAGCTGAATTACCTTCTCTAAAAGGTTAGTTTACAAATATCGATGACATCATCATTTTGGTATATTGTTCAAAGGTTTGATTTTTTTTTCCTCAAGTAAAGAGACATTTTATTAATTGATTTCCATATTTTTTTCTGCCTTTCATTTCAGAACGGTTTGATCATCACTGTCCCTGGGTAGGCAACTGTGTGGGGAAAAGAAACTACAGATTTTTTTATATGTTTATTTTATCTCTGTCTTTTCTGACAGTCTTTATATTTGCATTCGTTATCACCCACGTCATTCTTCGTAAGTATGCTGGCAAAATCAGATTATGTATGTAATCATTTGCTTGACTTTGGTTTTCTGATTTATTTAACTTTGATTTAATGTTTTGATCATCCAGGATCTCTTTTTCTTCTTTTCCCTTCCTTCCCTTCTCCTTTTCCTCATTTCCAACCTGCCCCCACCTTTTTCGCTTTTCTCACCTTTCCTTTTTTTCTTCCCTTCCCTCCCTCTTCCCCGTTAACTTCCTCAATCCTACCAAGAATGGTTTCCAACTTAGTGACCAATTCAGTCTTTCCTTTACAGAGCTTGGCTCCTTGGGACCACAGAAATAATTTTGACCTTTCAAACTGCAGAAATATCAAGTTACTTCAACTTCTTGTGGGTAGTTCTTTTAAGCGATAACCCCACACTTGGCCCCTAAGGACCACACTTTAAATGCTGACAGTTTAGTTGAGTTAGATTTTGCTGGAAGTTCCCTAAAAACAAGAGTGTATTCTATATGACTGGACCGGGTTTCTTGGGTAATTTTAACTTCTTTCCCTTTCTTTTTATGTCTCTTTTCCTTTCAAATTTAGTTTGTTTAAAAAAAAATTAAGGCTTCACTGATATATGCATAGAGTTTGTCATAAAAAAAACTTTTCAGATGTCAGAGTAGAATATTTGACCAACTTATTGTCTAGTGAATAAAGTAACTATGAGGAAAACACTGTTAAGAAGCATTTACCTTCCCTACGAGGGTTGGTTCAAATGATTGAAAGCTGATTTTGCTGAGGTTTAGGTATCCTCTCCCTCCTAAACCTGAGTCCTCATTCTGAAGATCACTAAGGATTTCTTTTGTCCCTTATTCTGGCCCTTCGCCTTGTCAGATAGTGATGAGAAGAGAGTTAATTGGTTTGGGGTTATAAATTTAAACCTTTAAAGATCCATTAGGGTTCCATTAGCAACATTAAAAGACTAACATTATTTCTTATCCACATTCCTAAAGTGTAACCCACCCATTAGAAGGTATAGAGCATCTTGCTGGCACGCTTCCTGAGGTATCTGAAAATAGGCTGCATCTTCTTTCATCAGAGCAACTCTAAAACCTCAAATGGAGTTGCTAATGCCAAAGTTAGGCATCTAAGTTTTCTCCTGCCTTTTTTTTGTTTGGTTGGGGTGGGGTGGGGATAGAGGGATGGAAAGGATGATAGAGGGGATATTTCTTAGGTATTATTCAGTATTTAAAGATTACAGTAAATGGAATGCCCCAAATTTTAAGATATATTTCAAATCATAGTGCCAATATTCTGGAGCTAAGATCCTGTCATCTGAAATTTGTTACAGACTGGTTTGGAGCAAACTCTGTACATGAAAACCATTTTGCAGCCAGTTATGTTTGGTGGGTGTACATGAAGAAACTTAAGATCCAATTTGGAAGCCTTCTCTAAATTATTCAGCTCCTTCAAACAGTGCAGACTATCGTTCCCCAGGGCTACTTTTCCTGCATGTTATCAGGGTTACCGGTTAGTGCCACACAGACCAAGAGAGAGAATAATCATGGGAAAACCAAGAGTATCACTTAGTATTTTCGGAACAAGTAACTACCCAACACAACCAAGGGAAAAGTACCAATAGCAGAGTGCACTCATGGTAATCAGTATGATGCTTTTAAACACTTCGAAGCACTTTCATATCTATCTCATGGTGTTTAACAAGCTGACCCTGTACTTTTAAAAGATTACATATAGGGATGCAAGTTTTTCCCCTCTGTCTTTCTTTCTCTCCACCCCAGCCAACTCCCCGTTACACAATCAAACACCTACACATACACACACCTACAAACACTTGCATGCACACGCACACTCACACAAAACATGCACTCTCAAGTAGGAAGTTACAATCTAATCTTTGTTGGCACAGTTGGGTTGTAATATACAAAGGTCTCCAACTGAAGATTTTCATTTAGTTTTCTTCAAATTTGCCTCAGTTATTAACAGCCATTTTCACTTTTTGATTTTATGCAGCATTGACTGTTCATCAGTCTTCCCATGCAAACATTTTTTAAAAAGATAAAAATTTCTTCCAATCTATCAGCCTGCAATACATCCAAACATTTTCTTAGACAAAAACAAATAAAAAACAATGTTTTCTTCCTTCTCCCAACCTCCCCCTCCATATATATGCCTTGAAAGAAAGAAAGAAAGAAAGCAGGCTTTAGCCCAATTCCATCTTATCTGTCATGTGGTCCTTGGAGGAAGGGGGGAATGTCTTCACTATTTTGATCCCCAAATGCAGAAAACATTGGTAAGGGGCTAAAATCTGCTTGATTGCAGCTGATGAGCCATCTATCATCTCTGTCCATAGAGTAAGAAAGGCAAGAGATAAAGTCAAAGAAAAGTAAAGAATATTGTTATCTTAAAAATGTGTGTTATGCACAGAGGACATAATTTTTGAAAGCTACAATTCTGGATTTCTAAGTAGAGAGATGAAAGTTTTAGAAAAGCAACCTCATTTATTTTCAATAGGGTAAGATTAAGAAATAACATTTTTAGTGTCCTAATTTTGCATTATGACTGCCTTCACTGTACTATCTTCCTTAAGACTTGAGCTTCTTTTGGTCCTCGACTGTTAAGAGTTTGCATAAGAGGAAAGAAGGAGAGCTTTCTTTATCCCTGCTGGTCCATGGGGGTTGAGGTACTTTAAACATCAATTTTTCCATTATTTGTTTCTTACACATTTCCTGACATCATTTCCTATCAACTCCCATCCACCCACAGAGCTACTCTTTGCCTCACAGTGATGTAGGATAGGTACAGGAAAGAAGAGCCAATTGTGAATTAATTAGAGAGTATGCAACTTCTCCGGTAGCTGTATGCAACAATATGCAACAATTGGTAGCTGTCCTGTTGCCTAAACTGACGATGAATGACTGCTTACATTTTCAATGGGCCCCCTTTATGACCCAGTTCCATTTACGTGGCTGGATTGCAGGGGAATCCGTGTCCCCTAAGACATAAAGACAGATAACAAGTAAAAGCCTGCCGTAACCTAGTTAGCCAATAAATATCAGTGGTGGCTCTGCCCCACTGGCAACAACTTGTAAAAGAGATCCACTGGATGAGCATTTTTTTCCAATGCATAAATAATAAAAATCACATCCTTTGGTCAGATGAAATTTTACTCGGGCCCTTAAAGGATTTTTTTCTTTCTCTGATAGCTCATATTTTAAATGTATTACATCTAAAAAAATTAAGTTATAAACTCAGAGTTTTTGATCTTGTTTATGCTGGGTACAGAAGTCTTTTATGATGTAGCCCATTTTACAGGACTTCCAGGTTCAAAAGTTAACAGATTTTGAGAAAACAGCCTTTCATGACAGAGGGGGAAAAAATAGTGTATGGTGTTTTGTTTTCATATTAAAATGAAGAAGAAAACAAAGGCGTAATCAGAACCGTAATTGGTGGGGAAGTATGCAGACATCCATCTGCTCTGGCTCAGAAAATATCCTGCAGATGTTAGGTCTGATTATGAGTCTTGCCATATTCTTGTTGAATAACTTTAGCCGAATCTCCTGCTCCTACAAGTAAACTGCATGCGGTAGCACTTACAGAATAGAATTATTTAATTGATCTTTAGACACCTACTACCATTGTCATGCAGATGTGAGCTCTCACCGTGAACTGCATTTTATTTGTCGGGGAGAAAACGAATGCTTTGATGTTAAATCTTGGTTTCATTTCCACAGGTTCCCAGCAAACAGGTTTTCTAAATGCTCTCAAGGACAGTCCTGCAAGATATCCTTTCCATTTGACTTCTGATTGCACTCATTTTGAAGATGCTAATATATTGCGTGTGGATTATGGTTCCTTCATTCTCACAGTTTCTTCCTGCCCCATCCCTGGCTTTACTTCCAACAGATATAATGCTCTGAGATTCTCTGTGGCCCAGGAAGACTTCCTCAGCCATAGACATTGCAGTAACATACCTGACTTTAAATTAGAAGTGAGATTGCCAAGTATGAAAAACAACCACTCAGATGTGATAAACTATTGCAGTTTGGGCAGAAAAAGTAAGGTCAAGGGTTCTACTTCTTACGTTTTGATTGGGCAGGCAATCTGTCCACCATAGTTATTGTCTTCCCACTGTGGGAAGAGCCAGCATAATTCCCTTTGCTGACTGAAAATCAATTGAACAAAATGCAGAGTGGTGGTTGTAGACCAGATTCCTCCTGATGGTAGGAAAGAAAAGTGACCTGTGAATCGAGGTAGTATAGTATAATGAATAAAAGTCAGAAGATTTGGGTTCCAGTCCTTTCTCTATCCCTTACTATAAATGTTGAACAATAGCCTTTCTGAGCTTCTCCAGAAAGGAGGTGATAAATAAGTCCAATCAACTAAATAAGCATTTTAAAGCCCCTATTATGTGCTAGGCATTGTTCTGAGCACTGGGAATACAAAGAAAAGCAAAAACAGGAGTATAATAGTATCTCTAGGACTCACAAGTTTATAATGAGAATCAAATGAGATCATAGAGAGGGGGTGGAGCTTTGTAGACCATACCAATGCTATGTAAATATAAACTGTCATCATCATCTTTATTATTAGTGTGGCATTCAAAGGTAACATTGACTTTTTGCTAATATGGGTAAATGCAGAACCAGATAATTTTTAAACAGTTCTGCATAGACAGCATTCCATGAAGACATTTCACACTCAGCCGTCATTTGGACCAACATGGGTACTATCTTGACCCTCTGAAAACTACTCTAGCCAACCCAGCAGAACCCTCTTGTGTTTTGGGCAAATAATGACCTAATGAAGATGGTTCTACAGGCACAGTTATTTTGATTTCTTGAAAGGAAAGAGCAAATCCAAACCAGGAATGGATAAATTTTAGAGTCTAGGTCCAGTCCAGCTCTATAATTCTGCCATCTTTCTTCTTGACATAACTAGCTGATTTGGACTTGAACCCTTCATTTCTCTTAGAAATTATTGTCATCTTATAATGGACAATTCTGAAATAGTAAAATAACTTAATGTGATGATGGAGAAGCGGTCTTACATAACGAGTAGATAAAGATGTTCTTGAAGCCAGAAAGACCTACATTCCAGTCCTTTCTCTAACAGATTGACTGTGACCCCAGCCAAGTCTTTTAACCTCTCAGTATTCTAGGTAACTCCCTAAGATTATTAATTCCAGAGAAGGTGCTGACCCTCATTGGTGGAGGGAGGTTACTCATCTGGGAGTTCCTTCTATCAATGAAATCACAGATACATTCCCTATACCTAATATAATGTTGGATAATATAGCTATGAAATAAGGTCTGACCCATGTACCTAGGACCTAGGCAAGAAATTAGTATGAATCTTGAAAGAATCTGGTAATAGGCCTAACATATATACTGTCTTTCTTTTCTAGCCAATTTTCATTTTGTTTTTATGTGGCTCTGCACTGGAAACTAGAAGCAATTCAAAGATATCAAAATATAGGAATTGGGGGATTGGAGAATAAATTCTTATTTATGAAATGTCAGAACTGAAAGAACCATAAAGATCACCTAACTCAGAGGCTGGTAACCTTTTGTATCTCGTGGACCCGTTTAGCAGTACGGTGAAGCCTATAGATCCTTCTCAGAAAGTTTTTAAATTCATAAAGCAAATTGCAAAGTATTTCAAAGGAACCCAAATATATTGAAGTAGTTATAAAAAAATTTAAGTTTAAGGACCTCAGATTAAGTACATCTGATCTAGCCCAACATCCTCATTTTAGAAATAATGAAACTGAAGGCCAGAAAATGAAAGGACGGGCGCAAGTTCACACAGCTAGCCTGTGAGGCAGCTAGCTAGGTAGGGTCCTGATTAGAGTTCTGGGTTTAGACTTAGCAAGACCAAAGTTGAAATCCTGTCTTAGCTCCTTACTAGATGGGTGACTTTGGATACATCACTTAACCTGTCTTTGCCTCAATTTCATCTTCTGTAAAATAGGGAAGGTTTCAACTTCCATGGCCTCTAAGATCCCTTTCAGCTCTAAACATATGATCCTATGAACCAAGATGTACTTAATGCCAATTTGGTGCTCTTTTGATCCCTCTGCTACTTGTGACTTTGTGGGGCCCATAGAAGGTTGAGTTTGCTAGGAGGAAAAAGGAGGTAGCATCGGTAATATAAAATCCTGGGATTACGTAAAGCACTGTCAGGAGGTAACAGGCCCTCTTCCTTTCTCAAGAAGAGACACCCAGGATTCTACAAGAATCAGGTCTTCTTTAGCCATGTGACAAGAGGAGGAGTTATCGGCCTTTTCTCTTTGGTTCTTGGTATGCATCCTTCTAAAGGGAATATTGCTTTGATAATACAGTACTGTTCCAACTTGTCTCTCTGTCCCTGGGAAGGAGTGTCTAAATTTTTCAGGAAATTGGTTTACATGGTGAAAAAATTCTATTAGACACATTTTCATAAATTTATATATATATATGTATATATATATATTTTATAAATATTTCAGAACTTAACTTTGGGCCTGGTCTCTGTGCCCACGGAATATTTTCTGTACTCATAAGGGCGGCTCCTTTCAAACTGCTCAGTCTTGGGCACCTGTTTCTTCTCAAGAGCTGCACGAGAAAGGCGGGGAGCCTGCTGAGTTCTTCGAATTATAAATATTAATAACAATAAGCTGTTTTCTGCTGGGAGTGGAAAGAATGCTTCCTTGCTGAATAAGTTCTGACAGAGAACACAGGGTGGTTGGAGCAGCCTTGTATTGTTAACTCCAGCTTGGAGCTAAGCTCCCCTGCTCATCCTTCCTCCTGCCTCCAGGCTCCCAGACCCTCCCTACTCCCACCCTGCACACACACATACACACACACACACACACACACACACACACACACACACACACACACAGAAGAGGCTAAGCTTAGCATATTTTGTTATACCTGTCTTTCTCCCTTCTTGCCTCAGGTCTTCCATTGATTTCCGTAGAATACGGTTTAAAATTCCAGGAAGACTTGTTAGGAATGGTAAAGTCAAGTGTCTCAAATACTAGCAGAAGAATCTTAAGTCCTAGTTCTGACTTCACTGACCACTAACTTACTGTCCAAATTTGGGCAGAAAACTTCAGCAGGCATTTATTAACTACCTACTGTGTGCAGAGCATTGGGCCAGGCACTTAGAGGAAATATAAAAGTTTTGATGTAAAGAATCCCTGCCCTCACTGACAAATCTGCAATCTGGTATTTGCCTGACATTTCAATGCCTTAATTTTTCTACCTGTGAAAGAGGATTAGTAACATAAACTCCCAAATCCTCCCTACCCCACAAGAAGACTGGCAGAATCAATTACCTTAAAATATAAAAGCAGGGAAGGAAGGAAGGAAGGAAGGAAGGAAGGAAGGAAGGAAGGAAGGAAGGAAGGAAGGAAGGAAGGAAGGAAGGAAGGAAGGAAGGGAGGGAGGAAGCGAGAGAGGAAGGAAGGAAGGAAGGAAGGAAGGAAGGAAGGAAGGAAGGAAGGAAGGAAGGAAGGAAGGAAGGAAGGAAGGAAGGGAGGAAGGAAGGAGAGAAAAGAAATCCTACTAATTTGACTATGACAGAGAGTGGTTTGAGACTTTCTTCAACTTAGGCCTCCCTACCACTTTTTCAATGAGTGGTTAAATCAGAGACCTCAAGATATAATTGGACCAGCAAATTTTGTGCCATGAATTGAGCAAGCCCTATGTCATATGTTTGCAATTAGGCAACACATACAATTCAGATCCTGGGTTGTTTTTTTTCCCATAATAGTTACTATTTAACATACTTGTGGTTCATTCTGAATATAGTTGACAAGGGATATATAGCAACAGCCATTCACAAGTTATATTTTTTATAATAAATTATGCTCTCTGGCATTATCATCTTAAGTCTAATTACTTTTCTATATAATGGGTATCACCCTATTCCCCACAAAAGAAAATGCATATTTTGCTAGCAGTTTTGCAGAAATGTGTTAATATATGCTTGTCAGCACTTTGGAATAATATATCAACTAGAAAAATAGAATTAGGAAAACCATTTGGGGAGGGATAGGAAGAAGGGAAATGATCAAGTTTGTTGTTTAGTCTTTTTCATTCAGGTCCAACTCTTTGTGACCCTATTCAGGGTTTTCTTGGCAAAGATGTTGGAGTGATTTGCCATTTCCTTCTCCAGCTCATTTTACAGATGAGGAAACTGAGGCAAACAGGGTTAAGTGATCTGCCCAGGGTCACAAAGCTAGTAAGTGTCTGAGACCAGATTTGAACTCAGGAAGATGAGTCTTTCTTACTCCAGGCCCAGCACTCTATCTACTTATACCACCTAGCTGCCCTGATCAAGCAAAATTTTGCTTTTCCTCACTTACAAATTATTCACTGGCATAGATCTCAAAATTTTTCCTATGACCCAGTTTTGGAAACTCATGAAAACCTCAGCTCCGTCTTTCTCAATATCCATGACACATACGGGTGGTGACCCGTTCAATCAATAGAAAGTTCCAACTCTCTTCTGGGGTGACTATCTTCCTCGACCATTTTGAAGAATGTAATCGTAGCAGCCAGTAAGTCATACCAGACAGCAGTCAAAATGTCCCTTGACAGGATGAGATGGGATATTATGCCAAGTCAATTTGCCAGTACCAACCATGCTCTTCTCTCTATGTACAAAGCCTCCATTGTGCCCTTGGTTCGTGATTACAGAGTTCAGACCAATGGCATGAGTAAACACAGCAATGCAGAGGCAGGAGACCCTCATCACCCATATTAGTGTAGGAGCAATTACTGTGAGGAAGACCACATGCAGCTAGCTGCAGGTGATGTTTGAGAACAAGCTGGGGGCAGTTGCTGCTAATTGCAGGCCCACTGTATAAAGCAGCCCTGAGTATCCACTGGTGCTCAAGATTCTGAGACCAGCTTCTGTAGTTTTGCGGAGACACAATAGGGAACAACATCATTCCAACACAATGATATGATAATAGTATAAATAAACCTATAGGATTATAGCCTGTGTTGAGATACTAGTTTTGTCCCCTAGTCAGCTTTTTTGTGAACATGGTATTGTGTCTTTGGAATGAGAACTATGGGGTATTTTTAAGGAGAGTAGGGCTCTTTGGGGCTCCTCGACTAGTCTCCTAGTGACTAGTGTCTGTGGTTTGCTGTAACAGACTGGTTGTGTGTCCTGATCTGCTAAGAACCAAAGACCCACCTGTGGTAACAGACCCATCCCAGCTTGGGTTAAACTACACATAATTGGTGAGTCTCCCCTGAGGTGTTTTCTTTCCTCTCAAGATACACTTTCGTTGTTGTCGCCGTCGAGTCATTTCAGTCACATCTGACTGTCTGTGACCCCATTTGGGGTATTCTTGGCAGAAATACTGGACTGGTTTGCCATTTCCTTCTCTAGCTCATTTACAGATAAGGAGACTGAGACAAACAGGACTAAGCCAGATTTGAACTCATAAAGATGATTCCAAGCCCAAGGCTCTATTCACTACCCCAGAATATATAAAAGTCTGAGGTTTAATGCCTTCGAGGTTGCCCTGGATTTAGGTCCATACCAGATCAATTTGAAGGGAACTGCCTCTACCTAGATCCAACCAGAGAGATCCTTCAAGAGTTCAGATCAGGTCTGAGTTACTTCTCACCCTCTCTTGCCTCTTTCTAGTTCAGATTGACCCAGGATAGAAGAGATACAGAGGTGCTAGAGGTTAAAGCTGTCAGTATTTCACTTTATTAGAATCCTAATTGTGAAAGAAAACTTAAAACCTCTCAAAGCCGTTGTTGACTTTAAAAAATGAAGATATGGTCATCTTGCATGATTTTTGTAGATTATCCTTGAGAAAGTATTTTCCAAACCATCTCTACTTACTTGCCATCTAGATCTAGTCTATAACTCGGCAAGAGCTGAAGAGGTGATGATACCACAGTATCCAAGAACACAAGTTTTAGCCATCATGAAAGCCTCCTTGAACAAAAATCTTTTATTTCTCTCCAGTGTTCCATCCACCTATCTAGAAAAGGTCAGAGTCAGGAAGATATGAAGCACAGAGAGACCAGAAAGTGATGCTAGCCATTCCTGATGAGAAGTAAGGTGAAAAGATAAGCAGGGCGGTGAATTGAGGAATCCCAAATGGAAACTTCACATAGTGATTTCATTATTCCGTTTGTAATTTAATTCCATTAACATCAGAGCCAGAAGGGACCTTAGAGGTCATCTAGTCCAATCCCTTTATTTTATAGTGGAGGAAACTGAGTCCCAGAAAAGTTAAGTGACATGCCCAAGGTAATACAGGTGTTACATGTGGCATTCAAGCTCAGATCCTTGCACTCCACACCTTCACTGGATTGTACCAGGTCTCCTTCTCAGAAGCATCGAGATTCTTATAGGAGTACATAAACAAGCCACAAAGTCCAGCGTAAATGGTTTTTTGTAGTCTCCATGCCACTGTTCCCTTCCACTCGTGTGGACAATTGAAAGTTGCCCATAGTGAAGCAAGCCTATGGATTTGAAGCATCTGTCCAGGAGAGCAATTGTTCCTTCAGCACAGGACAAAAGGAGTAGATTAAAAGGTGCTGATCGCCAGCGATTCATAATGAGCCTGTCAACTGGAAGAAATAAAGGCACTTTATGCTTGGGTTGTGCTGTATTTTGAGGAGAAAAAAAAAAAACCCCTGTATGTTAGCATTAGGAAAGACAGGGTAGCATAGAGGGCACTTCTCTTTAAGCCTGTTTCTCCTGCATTGTGTTCTGCAATGTCAACTACGCCTTTCAACAGCTAGTACGTGACGATTTGTGAGTGCAATTTATAGTCGTTGCTGCTGTTCACAAATCCTCTTCTTTTGGACTCAGAGTCTGTCCAAAGGAAGTATCTGGATGAATACCAAGTTCTTACAGTTGTGGTTGTTGTTCAGTTGTTTTCAATCCTGGCCAGCACTTCATGACCCTATTTGAAGTTTTCTTAGTAAAGATACTGGAATGGTTTGCCTTGTTCTTCTCCAACTCATTTGACAGATGAGGAAACTGAGGCAAACAGGGTTAAGTGACTTGCCCAAAGTCACACAGCTAGTAGGTGTCTGATGCAGGATTTGAACTCAAGTTTTACTGACTCAGGCCCAAATGCACTATCTACTGAGCTATCCAGCTGCCTCATATACTACAAAATATTTTCATAGCAATATATGTTTTCATTACTGAAATACATATATGAATATAATTCCTATGAATACAAAACGCATGGACATGAACATAGTATTGTGTCACCAAATATTATATATAATTACACTTAGTGATCTATATATTGCATTCATCTATATGTATGTATGTATATATGTGAGTATATATACACATGCATATACATTAAGTGATCTGTATATTGTATTCCTATTTATGTATGTATATATACATATATATATATATTTCAGTAATGAAAAAAGTGAGAATGGGGCTGAGAGGGTTCAGCTCTACAGAATGTCTTTATCAAAGGAGGGAGATTTCAAAAGTATTTACCTTGTAAATGTTGAAAAAAAATTAACAGACTTAAGAAAAAAAAACCCTTGTCCACTGAACCAGGGGCCCATAGGTACAAGAGGAAGGAGGGGTATAACCAGAGTAAAGACAGATGAAGACAGAAGACAGAAAGAGCTAGTGAGAGGGGGGAGGGAATAATGATCATAATAACTTTCACTCATATAGCATTTTACATATTATAAGATACTTTCAAATATAGTAGTACCCCAGAGACATAGATAGGAGGGAGGAAAAGCTGAGGAAATAGCAAGGGAAAAACTTGTAACCCTGATTACCATTCATTCAAAAAAAATTTGGAAAGCTAGAACACTGAGCAAAATCTGGTCAGATTAAATTTTATGAGGAAAAATGCAGTTATACTTGAGTTCAAACATTCAGTTCTGCAAGTACGAGATGAGAGAGGTGTCACTAAATAATAGCTTTAGTCTGATAAAGATCTAGGAATTTTAGTAGACTGCAAACTCAACATAAGTAAGCACTGATATGATAATCAAAAAGTGCTTAGATAATATTTACATAGAGAGAAATAATGTACAGAAATGATCCTGCTACCCTATGTCCTAGTCACATCACAACTGGAGCCCCAGATTATAGGGCCCTCCCTTAAATACTCTGTATTTATTCTGTATAAATTTTATGTTTCTTTCTTCCTTTCTCCTTCCCTTTTTCCCTTACTCCCTTCCTTCTTTTCTTTCCCTCTTTCCTTCTTTTCTTTCTTTCTTTCTTCCTTCCTTCTCTCTTTATTTCTTCCTTCCTTTCTTTCTCCTTTCCTTCCTTCCTTCTTTCTCTCCCTTCCTTTCTCCCTTTCTTCCTTTCTCTCCTTCTTTCTTTCTTCCTTCCTTCCTTCTTTTCTTTCTTTCTTTCTTTCTTTCTTTCTTTCTTTCTTTCTTTCTTTCTTTCTTCCTTCCTTCCTTCCTTCCTTTGTTTCTTTCCTTCTTTTTTTCTTTCTTTCTTTCTTTTTCTTTTCTTTCTCTCTTCCTTTCTTTCTGTCTTTCCTCCCTCCCTTCCTTCCTTTCTTTTTCCTTTCTTTCCTTTTCTTCTTTTCTTTAGATTTAATTCTTTTGTTTCCTGCCAGCACAATGTAAACTCCTGAATAGCAGAGACTTTATTTTTATATCTGTCACACACCACAGTGGTTGTTGAATGGACAAATGAATGGATATTCATTTTGGAGTGCCACATATTAGGAAAGACATTGAAAAACTGAAAGGTGACCAGAATAGGAAAGTGCTTCAAGGTCATGTTATGTGAGTCCTAATTGAAGGAACCTGCTCTTTAGACTGGAGAAGAGATCTGAAGTGACATGATAGCTGTCTGGAAACGTTTGAAGGGCTGATGTGAAAAAGAAATTCAATTTATTCCATCTTGTCACTGATGGAAGAACTAGTTGCAAGCAGTGGAAGCTGTAGAAAGACAATTTTAGGTTTAATCTAAAGGACAAACTTAGAGCTTCCCCAAAGTGGAATGGGATGTTTTGGGAAGGAGTGAGTTCTATCTCACTGGAACTAAAAGTCTTTGATCAAAGGCCATATGACCCGACTTTGTTGGATATGTTGTAAAGTACGGGTCAAACTTGATGGCCTCCAAGGTCCCTTCCAAATGGGTGATACTATGATTATATGATCTTCCCTCACATTATTGGATGGAGAATCAAGCTACCACAATCACCTGCAAATACTTTCAACTAGACAGCTGTTCTTTCTAATTAGGCACACACTTCTCCACTCCACCACTGCCCTAACTTCCATCTGTACTTTTCCTGTTTTTTTCCCCTGCCAGCTTCTTTTTTCTCTTCTCTACCTTCCACCAATCTGTTTACTTCCTCACTGCCTTAATTCATACCTCATAGCTCATCCAGTGATCATCGAACTATAGGTGAGTGAGAACAGGGGACCCATTTGTCCCCAAAGCTCCAGATATTCAGACCACTGGTGACTGAGAGTGATCAGTGATCAGTGGCCTGAAGCTTTGGGGACCATCCAGCTTGTCCTAGAGAAAAGAACAGGACAACCCCCTTGAAACAGGACTTTCTCTGTTATACTCATATACATGGGTCAAACAGTCCAAAACAAGAAATGTCCTGCCTAAAACAGAATGTCCACTTCCCTTTATTCATTCAACAAATGTTTTTTGAGGTCCTCTGTTGTATAGGGCGCTGTATTGAGCACTGTGAGCAATAATAAGATTGCTAAGCTTCCTATCCCCAAGCATCTTAGTATCGGTTCACTATCTTCATTCATTCAACAAATAGATATTAGTACCTACTGTCTGCAGAGCACTTCAATATACACTGGGACAGATGAAAAGTTTGCATGTGATAGAGTCCCTGACTTACTTGCAGTCTGATAGAGAGTTAAATCACAAAGCAAAATATTATTCAATAAATGCATAAAGAAGTTGTAAAGCAAAGTGGCTGTGTGATATCTGAGGGGGAAAATCATTACCTGCCAGAGGGATCAAATTGATTATTTTGCAAATGAGAGGCAAGGATTTATTAAAGCCCTATTATGGGCCAGGCACAGTGCTAGGTACTGAGGATGGTTATGTATTGGAGAAGCAAAATGACCTACCCACACCAGGTATTGCATATTTTGCATATTTGCATTTATTGCACTTTTTTATGTATTTTGCACTTATGTTGAACATACTTTGCACTATATGTGTGTATGTTGTTCCCCTCTGCCTACCCTGATAGAGTGTAAATTTCTTAAAGGTGGGGACCTAAAGTTAGGATGAAGAGAAATATCACCAGTCAGTTTGAAGTTTCTATTCTAATCAGCTTTAGAACTGATCTGGAGCTGGACATTAAGAAGATTAATCTGGTCATGATATTCTAGATGGATTGGAAGGAAAAGAGAGCTCTGAGTAAAAAAGATTAGTTTGGAGGTTATTTTAATAGTTTGGGCATAACATAATAAGGGACAAAGCTAGAGTGTTGATAGTTCAAGTGCCAAGAAAAAAAATAGATGTGAAAGACACTATAGTATGTAGGAAGAACTAAACAGAAATTGACAATCTATTGGATGTGTGGATTTGGGATGACAGATACCAAAAGTCAAAGATGACTCAGAGGTTTTGGTGCTAATGGAAAAAAAAATACAGGTGCAAGGAAAAACTGGTTTTGAAAGGAATGTAATATAATTAGTTCATTTTTAGGCACGTTTTTGGAGAAAGTGCAAAAGATCACACACATAGATACCATCTTAACTTCTGTCGTGGCTTAGCTTTACTAACTTCTTTGCATTTTCTTGAGTGTACAAAGTACATGTGAAAAAAAAGTTATGTTTCCAATAATATGGTGCAGCAGGGAATGCTTGTCCCATGTAGAACTAAGTGACACCTTCTTTGCATATTATTAAAGCATTAAAAGATTGAAATGGTTAAAGAGGAAAGTGGTCAGAAATAACACTCTAGAGACATGTGGTGTATCAACCACAGAGCATCATCAAAACTTTCAATTCAGTTGGTCTTTTTCCCCAACTGAGCAAGACCTTGGGTTAAGGGAACTCCTGCTGAGAAACAATTTCAGTGTAACACAGCATTATCGTCCAATTAAAAGGATTACAGTCATTTCTAATCATGAATTATTGTTCAGCTCTCCCTAAATGAAAAGGGTTTTCAATGGTTGGTAAATCAAATACTAATTGATTCCACATTTGTGGTAGCTTCTAACAGAAAGGCCCTTTTATCCCCAATTTGCATTCATTCTGTGGCCATCTAGTTTGAAAGGCACAGGAGAGCACATTGTGTGGCATTCCACAATCAAGTACTTAGAATTAGAATGAGTTGGTTTGAATCCCTTAAAAAAAAAAAAAGTAGCACCAATAGGGAAAGTCCAAAAAAATGGTTTAAAAAGTCAGTCAGTCAACAGTTATTCATTAAGTGCTTACCATGTATCAGGTACTGTGCTGAGCTCTGGGATACAGAGAAAGGCAAGAACATGGCCCCTGCCTTCAAGGAGTTTACATTCTAAGGAGGGAGACAGCGTATAAATACCTGTGTACATTCACGATATACAGGGTACAAATGGGTGATTGTCATCTCAGAAGGTGCCATCATGATTTTAAATTGCTTTCACATTATCATGTTCTTTTCCTAAGAACAAAACTAAAGTGTTCAGTAGCCAGGCCCAAGGGACGATTTTGGTACAGATAGTCCTTGAAGGTGAGGGCCCTGGCAGGGGAGGCATGGTCAAAAATGAGAGTTAATGGGGTCAGAAATGGGTCATGGGGAGTTGCTGGCCAAAAATGGAATGTGGCACAGTGGATAGAGCACTGCCCTGGAGTCAGGAGGAGCTGAGTTCAAATTCAGCCTCAGACACTTACTAGCTGTCTGACTCTGGGAAACCTTGATTGCCTGAAAAAAAAATGGAATGTGAAAGACAGCATGATATGGAAAGAGCTTGGATCTTGACAGCAGGAAACCCATATTCTGGTTGTGCCTCTACCCCTTACTGGGTATGTGACCTTGGGCACATCACTTTAATTTCTAGACTAACTTTCATTCTCTTTAAAACAGAGAATGTGGGACTTGATGAGCTCTAAGGTACCTTCCAGCTTCTAAAAGTCTGTGCCTCTGTAAAAATAGAGATGGCAGCTGTTATACTATTCATTTGCAGCAGGAAATGTGGAGCTACAGAAGGATTAAGAGACCTTCCAAATTTCACGAGGTTTGCTAACTCAGTCATCTTCCCAAGACTTAGGATGCTTCCCTAGCCCAACTAATGGGTTTCTGACAAGTCTGTCCCCAGTGTCTCTTATTATCAGATGAAGTTTCATAGGATCACAACCCCAGCTTCTTTTGGAGAAAACAACAACCATGAACCTTTGAAAGTCTTCCATAAAGGCATAAGGAGAGCAGTTTTTGAAAGCAATAAGCAGCGAGACAAAATGATGCCTGAATGATTCTCGTTGGACTTCCAATTTTCAGAGTCTGTCATATACACAGTAGAGTAGTTCATGCCCCTGGGCACAGTGATAGGTGCTCAGGTGACACATAGAAGTCATGTTTTCATATTCATGCCTAAGGATTACAGAGGCATCTTGTTGATGAGGAAAAACATAGTGACAGCTCCTTGAATCTAAATATTAAATTGCATAATGTGTCGATCTAGTCGCTGTGTTTAAAGAACAATAGAGGAAAATGCTGACACCTGCTCTCCCATCAGTGTCATTCCTGTGCATTGATATTGCCTTTGTCTTGCTTTGGCTTTTAAAAAAATAATGACTGTGGAAGTACATCTAAAAAAAAAGTTTTAGAAGTCAGAAACAAACAAGTCAAGGGACAAAAAATGCATAAGGACCTCCTATAATTCCATATAATTTTAGAATTCATGCCATTATTCATAAAAATCATAGCACCATAGCACTGATGTACCTAAAGATGCCCCGTCCTGCAGCCCCCAGAAAGAAGACGGAACTACAGTGGCTCCTCTGGCAGTTTCTCTTTGCCTGTTGCAGAATCCAGGGAGCTCAAAGTGAAGAGATGCCCTCCCCTGCACTTAGCACAGTGCCTGGCACATAGTAGGTGCTTAGTTGATTGATTGATTAGCAACAGTTCTACAGTTTACAATCTTAGAGAGTTACCTGTAGGACTAAGAGGTTAAACAACTTGTCCAAAGTCACACAATCACCATGAGTCAAAGGTAGGACTTGAACCTAGATCTCTCTGACCCCAAGACTGGTTCTCTATCCGCTCTAGACAGAAATACCTAATTATCCTAACGGCAGTTAGGTGATCTCTTGAATACTCCAGTAGATTGTGGGATGTCATCAATTTAGGAATTCTCTCCAACAATGCAGATTTTCATCTGCCTATCCTATATGCCTCTTATCCATGTTCTCCCAAGGCTTCTAGCATGCAAGAAGTCTTCCTCTGTTTCTCCAGTGGATAACTCCAGCTGTCCATCTCTTCTCTCAATCTCACTTTATATGGCTCTTGCCACAATCAGCCTATCTTATCTCCACATCATACATTTTCTTCAAGCTAGGTGGTAACACTCTTATAACACTCTTATCCACTGAGTGGATACTCGAGGAAGCCATTCATTCGGTGATGGGTTTAATAGGCCACTCCATTGCCTTTAGTTTTTAGGTATTGATTAAGTATCCTATAGGTTTTAGCCCCACCCTCACGCCGAAGCAGGGGTGTGTATGAAGATGGAGAGGGTTCTCTACCAGGTCACAATATTGCTCAGCGTGTGTTGGTGGTAAGGGGCACTCCAGGGATCCTATTTACTATGTGGCAGACATTAGCCTCAGAGCATTGCTGAGAAGAGCTAAGTTTATCGTAGCTGATCATTGTACAATGTTGCTGTTACTGTATACAGTGTTCTCCCGGTTCTGCTCACTTCACTCACAGCCTTGTTCTGAACAGATGGTCTTCCCCTGCTACCCTGACAATCCTACAAATGGGGCATTTGTAGGGTAGATGCCGCTCCATAACTGGGTCCTTGCCCAGGGGTTATTTATAATTCTTGTTCCCCCTTCCCCCTTCTTCGTAGGATTCTACAGCTAGAGATAAAGAGCTGGGAG
>CM053627.1:87775750-87796716 GCA_028646595.1 Phalanger gymnotis | reverse complement strand
ACTGGAGTAGTTTGCCATTTCCTTCTCCAGCTCATTTTACAAATGAGGAAATGGAAGCAAACAATGTTAAGTGACTTCCCCAGAGTCACACAGCTAGTAAATGTTTGAGGTTGGCTTTGATTTCTATCCACTTCATCCACTGTACCACCTAGCTGCTCTTACAAATTGATATTGGACCATTAATGATGACTCTTTGGGTCCAATAATTCAACCAGCTCTCAATTAATCTTATTATAGTTTCATCCAGCCCACATCCATGTTTTTCCCACAAGAACAACATGAAAGACTTTAGCAAATGTTTTGCTAAAATCTAGATAAACTATACCTATAACACTTCCCCAATTTACCAGTTTAGCGATAGTATTAAAAGCACAAACAGAACTAAGGCCATTCTTGAACGACCTGTCCTTGATGAAGCCATACTAGCTCTTTTTTAAAATCACCATTTCTTTTTCTGGATGTCCGTTAATCTTTCCTTTAATCAAACGTTCTAGAATTATGACAGGAATCTGGCATGGGTGTGCAGACCTACAGAGAGCTTCTGGGTAAGCAAAAACACAGCAGAATTCACAAGCTTTTTTTAATGCAGTTGGACGGTCCCTCTCATATACTCTTCAGTCAATTTTGCTGTCACCCTTTCAAAAACATAGAAATGAACCGCAGGAGAGGGACAGAAGCTTCTTCTAGAAATCAGAGGCAACGTAGGAATGAGCAGCAAAATGGTACTTATGATTCTTAGACCCAATCTATTATCCTAATCACACTGCCTCCAGTCAGTTGGCAAGAGGGGAAGGGGGAGAAAGGAAAGACAAAGATATATCCTTAAGTATATATTAGCATATGTGTATGTACATATTATATATACAAGTATACATATGTACTTGTATATAAAATTATATATACATACTTGTATAAACATATATATGTGTGTATATATATATACTTGCACATACAAGTATATATTAAGATATATTCTTAAGTGTGACTGTTGGAGAAAAATTGGTAGAGTGAACATCCTACTTTGCCTCTTGACAAGTCTGTGCCAAGGCCTAGGGCTGGCTGGTATAGTATAATCTCTGAATTCAATCTCCTAACCCTAATTCCACCGTGGTCCCTAGAGTGAGGCTATAACTCTCCTCTAACACACTAGGGGTAACTCAGGGATTGTGAGGTAAGCTAACGCTCATGGACCCCAGCTAGTATGCTTCCACCCCTTGGTTGTTAGTTTCTATCCATCAGCTAGCTTAAATTAGCTTTTAGAACCTTTACTAAGGTGGTATGGTTGGATCCCAAATATCTCCCCTAAAAGTCTGTGGCATGTTCTGCCTCAAGTATATATTGAGGTCTAGAGAGAATAGCATCAAACTTAGAGCATATGTGATAAAAAGGGAAACTAAGAGCTCCTGGAAGGACTTTTGCTGGAATCCTCAAGATGCTTCCCCTTGGGTATGGTATAGTTTTTCTACTAGACTTCTTGTGGAGCTGCCTTTCAACATCTTATCAAGTCTGTCCTTGTCTCCTGCAAGAATTGCAGATTCTGAAATTGGATGTTTCTATTCTGAGAACATTGCTAGGACATTGATGAAGAAGTCCACATTCTCCAGTCCTCTAAGACTCCCAAAGTCCTCTTCTGCCCAAGAGAAATTGGGAGAAGACACCAAGGCTGAAGTATTCTCCTCCACATAACTAGGAGTTCCTTCTCAAAGGGTTCATCTTCCCTCGCCCCTGCAACGAGCTATTATTCTGTTTCTTATCTAAAGTCTCAAGACCACCTTGGAAAATAGCAATAATTTGAGTGTCAGAGTGGAAAGAATGTTTCCATTCAACCGTGAGGAAGGTGGTATGAGGGGACAACCCCAGAGCACATCCATTCTGTGCTCCACTGGTCTTTGAAATGTCAAGATAGAACCACCAAGTCATTCTTAGTACATGAAATACTATACTATTGAGGATAGGGACTTTTATACTAAGATATAGCTCAGGCAACTCAGAATGCCAGGCTCACCATTCACTTAAATTCTTCAGTTTCAACCTAACTCAGTATTTGGTAGACAGTCCACTGGTCAAGTTTCTTCATCCATTCTAAAAGCACTTCCAAGGCAATATAACTGCAGTTCACCCAGTGGTTTTCAAAGACATCTAAAATCTTCAAGGACTTTTTTTCATTTAGTCTAAAGGCTTTGATTGATTTGATTCAATTGAGAGGTGCTCTCACCTGATTATGGTATCAAGACATAGGATCTTAACATTTTAAGTGGGGATGGGGTAATTATCTAGGCCGACCCCCACCCTTATGGTTTTTTAAGGCATTGTAGGCTTGGCTTTTTAATGAAGGCTCATTTTCTCATGGGATCCTGAATGTTTTGCATATTGGGGAAGGTTTTAGAGGTTAGTTTCAAAATCTTTGTGATACAGCTCAATTTGGTAGCTATTATATCCAGTCTCTCTCCTTCCTTCAACAAAAGCAGTCTGCCTTATCTTTGTTTTTTGAAAGAATCAAGCTATTTCACTGCATAATGCCTGAAGATCAGGGGATCAGGATTTATCTAATTGTTATGAGTTATTTTATCCAAAGCAAATCTTATTTTTGGTCTCGTTGAATGCTGATAGGGATAATATATGAAGAAAGCTAAGAGGAAGAAAAGTTCAGCAAAAGCCTCTATTTTTAAATGGCCTTAAACACTGTGTAAACAGCTCTTCACTTTCTCTTGACAAGTCTTCAAGGGGTGATGCTTGAATGAAATGGTCACAGCAGTCTACCAGGAAGAGTCTACCAGGAAGAAGGAATTCTCTGGGTCAGAGCAAAATCATTTAATTAGGGCGCTTGCCTTGGCAGAAATTTAACCACAGACCAATGAATAGTTCCCCACCCTTGGTTTAAACTTTTCTAAGTTCCCTTTGGCAAGGTTTTGCTTCTGTTTTATCCCAAGAGCTCTAGATGGTTTTAGATTAGTTTTCCCTTCCCCTCTCCCATTGTGATTTCTATCAATCAGATAAGCCCTATCAATTAGGGGTTAGGCTGACTACTGAGGCTTCTCACAAATGCACATATATGTAAACTCTAGTAGAAGAGAACTTTGTTCTTTGTTGTTGTTTTTTAGATGGAGGATGGTGGGGAGGGGATAGGCATATAGGAACTCTGACTTTTATGCCCTACCTCATCTCCTTCAATTTGCCTGGAGAAGAGAGAGTCAAGTCATGAATAAATCTGCAGAGGTTTCTTGAATGCAAAGTATTACATTATTTAGTAGTAATTATAACACATTTATATAGCACTTGGACATTTACACAGCATATTCTTTACAAGAATCCTATGAAATAGGTCATTGTAAGTATTATTGTCTTCATTTTATTGTTAAAGAAACAAAAGCTTAAAAAGGCGAAGTAATTTGTCCCATATTACATAGGCAGTAAGTGATAGGCATGTGAGGCAGCTAGGTCGTGCAATGGATAGAGCACCATTTCTGGAGTCAGGAAGACATATCTCACTGAGTTCAAATCTGGTCTCAGACACTAAATGTGTGACCCTGGTGTAGCAACAATTCGGCTAGCAGCTGCTATGGGGGTGACAGACTAACACGAGCCCAACAACAAGAACGCTGCCAGCACAAGCTCTTTTGATCTGCTTTACTAAGAAAAGCAATGTAAAGGGGTTAACAATCCTACTTTAATCCAACATTTACATATAAACTCAATTAGTTCCGGAGGAAAAGCCAGCAACCTGAACTTCAGAGCAAATACAAACAAGTTTAAAAAAATGCACAATGTAAACAGACCAGATCACAATTCGTAGTTACCGAGAAACCATCAACATCTGGGTTGACAAGCCAGGTAGCTCTTAACAATGGCTGGCCCAGAATCTAGCTGGCTCAGAGCCCCAAGAAAACAGCTCTGCTCTCTCTTTTTATACAGTCTTTAGCCATCATCAAATGTCATTCATCTGAGTGACCAGAACTTAGGCGCATACTATTGGCTCTGGTCTTAGCAACTCCCCTTTGGGCCCTGGGAGCTTCATGCCCAAATCAGCTTAGCATCTAGTAATTAGGGGTTTGGACCTGGGGTTTAACACCTAGCTGGACTCGATCAAAGACAATTAATTTAGCATTCTAAAACAGTAAAAAAAAAAAAGTCCCACCTTAATTACCAATATACCCAGGCAAGTCATTAACCCTGTTTGCCTCAGTTTCTTCATCTGTAAAATGAGCTGGAGAAGGAAATGGCAAACCACTCCACTGTCTTTGCCAATAAGACCCCAAATGGAGTCATGAAGAGTTGAACGTGACTAAAAAACAGCTTAACTGAAAGAAGATGACATGTCTGTTCAGTGCTGTTTCCATCATTCTACACTGCCTCTAGATGCTATACTTATGGCAAGGGCTGAGACAAGACCTGAGGCTAGCTCCCCGCTACTAAGTGACCCCTGCCAGCAGGAATCTGCTGACTGTGGGAGCCCCTACATGAAGAACACTTGCCCTCCCTCAAACCTTCACATAGGGTAGCAGACTTTTTTCCATCAGAAGGTAGAAATATCTTCTGCCCTTATTGGAGAGAACTAGCTAGGTCTTCTGTGGGGAGGTCAGCGTGTCTCTTCACCCTGTCACTGGCTTGAAAGTTCTAACTACCAACATTTCAGTTGTACATAAGTTTTAGTCATTTTAAAAAGCCCTACTTCCTTCCCTCCCCCATGGAAGGATGGAGTCTCTAGTATAGGGTCCTTTACAGAGAATAGATATGTTAGTACAGGGTCAGGGCTGGCCTGTGCTAATTGTGAAGGACTTAGATTTTGTCTACATCACCACTTCTCCATGGAAAGGGATGCTTCATGGAAGTTCCTTTGAGCCTGACCTCTGATGCCTGTTATTATGACCTTGGACAAGTCACTCCCTGGGCTTCAGTTTCCTCATCTCTAAAAAGAGGAGATTGAACTAGATACCATCTGAGATTTTGTTGTTGGCTTTTTTTTTAAACTATTTTTTGTTTTTGTTCAATAGTTTTAGTCACACTAGACTCTTCATGACCCCATTTGGAGTTTCCTTGGCAGAGATGCTAGAGTAGTTTTCCATTTCTTTCTCCAGCTAATTTCACAGACAAGGAAACTGAGGCAAAGAGGGTTAGGTGACTTCCCCAGGGTCATAGCAGCTGAGGCCAGATTTGAACTCCCAAAGTTGAGTCTTCCTGACTCCAGGGTAGCACTCTTATCTACTGTACTACCCAGCTCAAGATCTATGATGAGATAAGATAGCCTATGTCAATTACTTTGTAAACCTTAAATCACTACATAAATGCTATCTATTATTTATTCACTTATTATCGTGTTGATCCTGCAAGCACTCAATGTCTTCATGCTCTCACCCCTCATCCGTCCTCTGTAAATTGAGGAGGTTATATTTGATGGCCTCTAAGGTCCCTTCCAATAGTCAATCTTTGATCCTCCCCAGAATACCTCCCTATTTATCCAAATCACCTCTTAGGATCCTGTCATTTACTAACAATTTCCACAATGGGCCATTTTTAAGGGTGTTATATCTGAGGACTCAACTGCAAGAGAAAGGATCTTAACTCACTCAGCCTGAACATTGATGGTCTTTACTGTACACGCAGCCTTAGCTGAAAGAGAAGAGGTTGTATAGATATTAGCCTCTCCAAACACTAATGGAAAAAATGACATATCCTATATCCATTTATATGCTGACCCCTTCCACCCCAGCCCCACAGTGATTTACATTTTTGTTTACACAATAACTATTTCTGGGACAACATTGATATAAAACTCTTACACACACACACCCCTGACTTAGTGAGACTTTGTCAATGTATTTCTTGTCCTGTTTTCCTTTTAAGCCTTATCTTGTCACTACCACCAAGGGAGGTTTTGTCTTCTGTGAACATAATTTCAGGTATAGGCAAACAGGTGGGAGAATTATTAGAGGGGATGGAGGAGTCTTTCTGGTGTCCCTGACCTCTCTGCCTACTAATGGGAGATGAGTTTACATAGGTCACAGCAGAATTAGCTGGTAAATTGGATATGTCATTTCCCCCCCAACCCCCAACTCTTAATTAAAGTGTAGACAAGACATTGTCTTAATAGTTTCTTGTGCTTTGGATCAGGTTAGATGCAAAGCAAAAATCTGTGATAATCCAACTCAAGGGAGTCCACCTGCTCCCCCCTCCCCACAAAAAAAAATCCTGCCTCCTTCACCCTTCCTGGACTTTTCTTCCTCAACCCTAAAAACAAAATATGAACTGATTTCAGCTAGTCTATTATGAGCAGTCAGACATTACACACACCACTGAAAAGCTTTGCCTAAGGAAACACTGAGATCAATTGGGTGGTCCCAGCAGGCCCTACATGAATTATTAGCCAAGTATAAGTGTGGCATCAAAGATAGTACTAAGAGTAGAACCAACAAGAGAGCTCATCCTGTGCCCATGTGGTCAGTGGATGCTTAACCTACTTGCTGCCTCCTTTGCCAGCCATAAATGCTGCGTGTAACTATGAAGCATGATTCTCATGATTGGAAAGGATGATATTTGCCCTTCTGGAAAAAACAAACCTTGGAGCCAAAGATCTTTAGCATCAACCATATGTGGCAAACTGAGTTTTATTATGAAGTACCTTTGGTCAAGATTATTTCAGTCTTCATTCAGTAATCCATTTGCTTTTGCATTTAGGGACTAGTATCTAAAGCCTAAAATGAAAGTGAGTCATTATAAAATTACTCAAAAGGAAAGAAGATGAGGATAAGATGGTATCCCAGAAATTAGAACTGAAAATTTTCAAGGCTTCTGTGTCCTCATACACTCCATTATTGCAAGGTTATCTGGATACTGTTAAGCTATAGGCAGGATGGGAAGCATTAAGTCCAGATTTTCCATTTGATAGTATTTGGCAGATATGAAAATTCAACTCCCCAAGTGCTAAACCTTCATTTGGACAGTGAATCAGCTGTCAAAGTAACTTAATTGAAATAATGCCAATGCACTGATACTATAGATATGACCTTTTGTGCAGTGATAGAAACATTACTTGATCTGGCCAATGCCCTTACTAGACATCAGCTTTCTATTCCATTTTGAAGTTCTTGACTCATAAAGAGTTTAGTATGAAGAAGAATGGTAGTGTTTATTTCTCATTTTACTCTCCTTACTGGGTGGTCTGTTACTTACCACCAATATGAGCATTTGTTTTTACTTGGGAGTTTGTAGTTTGTAGGACTGATTAAAATGTGACCATAGCCCAAAGGCTTCTGGATGTACATGACAAGATAGAAGCCATACGATGAAAGTTTTAATGAGAAAAGAGAGAATGTTGTCATCCTCTGCTGGCAGAAACGGAAAACACTCCCAGCAAGAAAAAATAGGAGAAAAAAGGGTGGGGGGCGGGGGTGGGGAGAGCGAAAGGAGAAACAGAAAAGACAAAAGGTAAAGGAGAAGAAAGCATAAGAGGCATCTCTGTGTGTGTGATTGCAGATGTGTGTAAAGAAAGTCATCCTCAGAATACAAAGAATACCTCCCCTAGAATTCCAGCAGTTTGGAGACATGAGGAGAAAACCTTAATCATTTTCCATCTCAATATCCCACCAATGATTCTTTTAATGTCATTTTTTGCAATGTCTCCACTCAGGAAATGGTTTTCACAAAAGAGAGGACAACAATAGGAAGATTGTGGATTTCTATGGATGGACTCATTGCATTATATTATTGGCAAGATCAGACAGCATTAAATTATAATTATCCCCTGTGGGAGCAGAAGGATCAATGAATTTGATTCAGTGGATCTAGGATCTAATCAAACAAGTCTCTTTAGCACTTTTACTTTTCTTGGGCAAGTCACTTTAACTCTCTGGGTATCAATTTCTTCATCTATGAAATGATGTGGGCTGGACTAGATAACCTCTTAGAAATCTTTTCTAGCGCTAAATCATAGATTTAGACTATAATTTTTTTTCTATGCTCTAAATCTTTTCTTGCTCAAAATCTATGATTCTATAATCTTTTGGCTCCGGTAAATACCTAGTAGTCAGCCAGAGATCAATATGGAAGCTATCCAATAGGAAGAATCAATTCCTCATGCACCCATTTAACCATATGTCCAAAAATTAGATGTGGGCATTCAAGTTGCAATCGGTTACAGTTCATTTGGTCTTTGTATTCCCAGGACCTTGCATGGTTCTTTACACACAATTGGCACTTGTTGGATTGGAAAGTTATAAAATATTACAAAATATTTTCAAACTGCATGTGGTCACTTTTGTTGACATTCCTAAGAACCATAGTCATCTGTGATACCTCCCTGAAAAATGAAATGGAAGAATCAGGAACGTGTGGAAAGGAATAGCTATCAATATGGAGGTAAACTTGATGTGTAATTTCATCAGTATAAAGACCTCCTGTATGAGACAATTCCCTCTATCCATACATGTGATCCTTTTCTCTTCAATTTTTGGTCTTGGGCACTAAGAGGTTGCCGAGGGTCACACACCCAGCATGTGTTCCTGGCACCCAAGCCAGCACTTTATCCATTGTCCTACACCATCTCTCCTTCAATAACCAGGAGGAAATACTGATAATTGTAAGTGGCTCAAAAATAGTTATTTTGTTTGTTCTCAGACTCTGCTTAAGCAGAAGTAACTAAAGTCAAGGACTCAAGTCTACATTGAAAATAAAGTAGGTATTTTGTCCAGTATTGATGTGCTTGCTTCTGTGTGGCTCTCATGTGGATTAAGAAAAGACAAAGTATATTTCTCCCAGCTGGACGTTTGGATTTATTTAAGCCCTATCCCTGATAAGCTGGATGAAACATATTTCTTGTAATTTTGACTGCTTCAATTCAGCCAGTGCTTGTTTCCATTTTTAATGGTGCATGTCTTTGGCAGTGCTGAGGTGGAAGATCTATGAAAGTGCCCACTGGAACTTGTTACATTTTTTAAGGCAGCAAAAAGGGGATTTTTTTTGAGCTGAGGCTCACACAGAACACATCAAACTATAATGTCAACACCTTTGAATCAAAAAGAGCAGTAAGAAAAGCAACCAAACACAGTTGCAGTCAGGCTCAGCAGCTTCTTTTATCTTGAATGTCATGGGGGAAGCTAAGCAGTACCAATGGAGACCAGGGTTGGGAAAATACAAGGAATAAGAGGGGAGAAAAAGGAAACAAATCAGTCAATAAACATTCATTAAGCACCTACTGTGTGCTAAGAGCTGTGATAAGTGGTAGGAATACAAATACAAAAAAAAATAGACTGTCCTTGCCCTCAAGGAGCTTACTATCTAATGAAAGCAAACAACATACCAAAAAGGAAGCTGAAAAAGAGGGATGGGAAGGAAGGTACCCAGCATGGGAGCATGATAGAGCAGTCTAGAGGAGTGCAGCCAACTGGAATGCAGCCAAATGAAGAAATGGCAGGTCTGGGTCACCTCTTTAAGCAGAGGTTCTGGGAGAAGCTCCCTAACATCCTCTCTGAGGTAGGGACAGAGGAGTACTGATAAGGTGTGTGAGTGGCTGAGTGATCTTGAAGGAAATGAAGAAAGAAAGGGAAAGTGGAAAAAGATCATAGATTTAGAACTGTCCATCAAATTCAACACCCTCATTTTAACCAATAAAGTACCCAAGACACTGAAAAGTTAAGTAATTTACCCTTAGCCACATAGCTAGCATCTGAGATAGACTTTGGACCCAGATCTTCGTGCCCCTAGGTTCAGCGTTTTATCTACTACACCACGTTTCTCTTAGATAAAGGGGAAAAAAATACATCATCATCATCATCATTATCATCAACCCTACTAGCATTTATATAGTGGTTTAAAGTCTGCAAAGCACTTTCTCATTTGCTCCCCATAACCCTGTGAAGTAGATGGTATTATTATCCACATTTTAGAGAAGAGGATCATCTAAAGTCAAATGACTTGTCCAAGATCATACAGCTACGAAGTGTCTAAGGTAGGATTCCAATTCTGGTCTTCCTGACTCCGAGTCCAATGCTCTATTCCCTGGGCCACCTAGCTACCATCTAGTAGTACAAACAATAATTGCCAGGCTTTAGTTTTCTCGTCTATAAAATAAAGTGATTGGTCTCTAAGATCCAGCTCAAAATTCTATGATTCTCTAAGTGCTACAGACTGCCAGTTTTGAATAGAGAGAGCCTTAGAATCTAAATAATCTGTTTCACCTTCCCTTCAAATCAGAGGGGGATTTCAGCAGGTAAAAGATACTTTCATTAGACAATCGATAAGTCATTCTCGTATCAGAGAATTGATAAGTAATTCTCTTATCTCTTATGAAGATTCTCTTATATTCTCTTATGAAGAACAACTAAATTGGATCACAAGTTCTTACAACTGGAATCTTGAGACTATATTTATTGGCAAAACCCCAGGAATATTGAGAGGTTATATTTAGTCATAGAGAGCTGGAAACGTTATAGAAGTTACCAGCTGTCATCAGTAATTCCAAATGGTAATTTTCAAGTAAGCTTCTTAGCAAAGGATATTGTATTCAAATCCCTGGGATCCTTGCCAGAAAATGTATGTTTAATCAGGGAGCCTTCCTCTTGTTCCTCCATCCTGTCAAGATTGAACCAATTTCCTAAACTGCACAGAGAGTTCTGTACAAAAAAAAAAAAGGTAATATTGTCTCGAAACTAGAAACTAGACTTAGTGTCAGCCGCTTAGCTACTGAAGGGGTGTGTTCATCCCTCCATTAGAAAGTATAAGAATGGAAGCAGAAATTCCGTGCATAGAGGAAGAAAGTCAGGCATTTGGTTATGAGGCTCACTGGGCTTCAAGAAGTATGGCTATGGTACATTGGTTTGAGGTCAAACTGGTAAAGTTCATATCAAGTAAAGTTCTATATAACCTTTTGACCTCACCCTGTTTCCCCTCACCCCCACACACCTTCAATGAGGTTGAGTCCTGTGGTGGAAAGTATGGCGGACTTGGAATCACATAATATGGTGTCGTCACTGTGACCTCCTAGCTATTGAACAAGTAAGTCTCTTAACCTTTCTGCATCTCAGATTTCCTCATCTGTAAAATGGGGATGATAATAGTACCTACGTCACAGCTCGGTAGCACAGTGCTGGACTTGCAGTCAGGAAGACCTGAGTTTAAATTCAGCCTCAAATAGTTCCTATTTACCCGGTTCTGGGAAAGTCCTTTAGATTCTGCATGCCTCAGTTTCCTCATCTACAAGACAAGAATAATGATACTCATGTCACCTGCCTTAGAAGGTCATTGTGAGTGTCCAATAAAATCATGTATGTGGAGCCCTTTTGTAAGCATGTTAGAAAGGTCAAGCATTATTGTGAATCATTGTGAAATTCAAGTGATGTGATGTGATGTCCGTGGGGCCTTTTGTAAATGAGAGTGGTTTGTTGTTGCTATTAGCAGACAAGAGAAAAACTCAGCTTTCCCCCAAAGGTTGATTCTTCGCTTACATACATTAAAAAACTATTTCTTTCATGCTCTGTGCTATAATCAGAATGTGCCAGGATCCTGGAAAGAGAAAGACAAAAATGAAACAGTCCCTGCCCTGAGGGACAGTCTCTATAGGAGACTGGGAAGAGGACAAAGGGGACTACACATAATTTATACAAAATAAATATGGTGTAATTTGGTGGAGATGGGGTGTGAGAGCACTGGAAGGTAGGGGAGAGATCAGGAAAGGGCCTGCTAATGGAGGTGGCCCTTGAGCTAATACACATGTGGTCTCGGGGCTGCAGGTTCCACACCCCTAAACTAATCCGTGAAGGCAGCCAGGGATTCCAAGAGGTGGAGATGAGGAAGGATTGCATTTCAGACATGAGGCACAGTTTGTGCAAAGGAGAAGTGTCAGGAGATGGAATGTCATTTGTAGGGAACAGCAAGCGAGCCAATTTGGCTGCGATGCCGAGTACAGGATGGGGAGTAATGCACGATCAGTCTGGTAAGATCCACTGGAGCCAGACCGTGAAGAATTTAAATGCCAGACAGAGGAGTTTAGAGTTTATCCTAGAGACAAGAGGCAGCACCTGAAGTTTCTTGATCAGGCGGGTCTCATGGTCTGACCGGTGCTTTAGGAATGCCAGTTTGGCAAAAGTGTGGATTATACAGCTAGAGGCAGCCAGGTGGTAGAGATGATAGAGGGCTGGCCTTAAGTTAGGAAGACATGAGTTAGGCTCCTGCCTCAGATACTTATTAGCTATGTGACCTTGGTCAAATTACTTACTTAAATTCTGTGCCTCAGTGTCCATAAATCTAAAATGAGGGAGTTAGAATAGATGATCTCTACGAAGGTCCCTTCTAGATCTCTATCTCTGATCCTATGTTTGTAAAAGGAAATAGTGGAGGCAAGGAAACCAATTAAGAGGTTATTGGAATAGTTTGGACAAGAGGTGGTGAGAGCTCAACCAAGGATTATAGCTGTATGAGTGGAGAAATGGGGGTGAGCATGAGAGGTTTTGAAGAGGTAGAATTGACAAGACTTGGTAAATGGATATGGGAAGTCAGGAAGAGTGAATCTAAAACTGAGTGACTGGAAGGACGGATATGTGCTCTGTGGAAAAAGGAACATAGGAAGAGGGATGAGACAAGGAGGAAAGATAATAAGTTCCATTTTGAATATGTTGAGTTTGAAATGTTTATGGGACATTTAGTTGGAGATCACGATAGTTAATTTTCTCTGTGCCTAGAAAGCAGTGTAGTAGACAGAGCCATTTGACAAGGTCCTACATGGAATTTTCACTTCAAATACTTCCCTAAACCCTACCACTAAATGTGATGATTAGGTTTGATTTTGCTGACCATAACAGTAACTCCAATTTCTCAAATGACCAAGAACCCCAAAGTCTAAGAAGCAAATATAGGTCTTGCACTGCCCACCTGACCTACCCCCAACCATATGAAAAGAGAGAGCCAACATTGGTCCATCTTGTTACTGACTCTATCACTCTTTTAAAAAATATTTTATTTTTTCCCCAATTACAAGTAAAGATGATTTTTAATTTTCAGTTTTTTAAATTTTGAGTTCCAATTTTTCTCCCTCCCTCTCTCCTCTCTTCCCTCCTTGAGACAGCAAACAATTTGATAAAGGTTATGTATCTTCAATCATGTAAAACATGTTACCGTATTAGTCATGTTGTGAAAGAAGAAACAGACCAAGAAATAAAACCAAGGGAAAAAAAATAAAGTGAAAAGTAATACGCTTTGGTCCGCATTCAGATGCCATCAGTTCTTTCTCTGGAGATAAATGGCATTTTTCATCAAGAGTCCTTTGAAATGTCTTAAATGATTGCATTGCTGAGAACTGCCAAGTCATTCATAGTTGATCAAGAAACGATGTCGCCATTACTCCATCCAGTGTTTGCCTGGTTCTGCTCACTTCGCTTTACATCGGTTCACATCAGTCCAGGTTTTTCCGAAATCATCTGGCTCATTATTTCTTATAGCACAATAGTATTCCATTACAATCACATACCACAATTTGTTCAGTCATTCCTTAATTAATGAGCATTCCTCTCAATTTCCAATTCTTTGTCGCTACAAAAAGAGCCACTATAGATATTTTTGTGCAGATAGGTGCTTTTTCTTTTTTAAAAAATCTCTTTGGGATACAGACCTAATAGAAGTATTGCTGAATTAGGTTTATGCACAGTTTGATAGTCCTTTGGGCATAGTTCCAAATTGCTCTCCAGAATGGTTGGATCACTTCACAACTCCACCAACAGTGTATTAGTGTCCCAATTTTCCTATATCCCCTCCTACATTTGCCCTTTTCCTTTTCTGTCATATTAGCTCATCTAATAGGTATGAGGTGGGACCTCAGAGTTCTTTTAATTTGCATTTCTCTAATCGATAGTGAATGAGAGCATTTCTTCATATAGCTATAGATCGCTTTGAATTTTTTGTCTGAAAGCTACCTGTTCAAATCCTTTGACTATTTATCAATTGGAGAATGATATGTATTCTTATAAATTTGTGACTCTGTCATGCTTCAGAATTAGTGTAGGGAATTAGTATCTAACAGTGAGCTCTCATATCTCATTAGACTATCATAAATCAGTGATTGGCCTTGCTTAGCTATTCATACAGCTAAGCTACCTACCCCCCCCCACCCCCCAACAATCATTGCACTGTCCTCAAATTGACATGCAGCCACATATCCAGAGGAAGAGAATAAAAAGTGTAGCTCCCATCGTCCTTCTGAAAACTACCAATAGTTCTAATTCTTAGAAGAGCAAAACCCTGAATTGTACACAATGGAGAAATCAGAAAGAAGGTACTTCCCACAGAATAGTGAGAGAAAGATTTGGTAAGGAGAGGAGAGAAGCCAACATATTTGTGATGTAATAGGATAAGGGAATAATAGGTGCTTTCGAGATTTTCAGGAAGATATTAACCTCTCTTGGCCACAAAAGTGGCCAATGTCATTGTAATACCTTTGTTCTTACTGTGGACGAGGTGTTTATAGAACTCTATTCTGAAGAACCAAGACAGAAATCCATTGCTATAAACCTAGTGTCTAATTTGAAATTTCTATCAAGTTACGGTGGGGTACACTGTGTTTCGCACTACAGAGAACCTGTCTTTAACAAGCTTAGTCCAAAGCATCTTAATCTTTTATAACAAAATTTCCAATGTCTAAGTCATGTCAAAGCTATTTTCAAACTGTCTCTGAAACCAACCCATAGACTAAATAGGGATCTAGGAATCCCCTGCCTATCCCTTTCCTGCGCCATTTTAAAAACTTCACAACTGGCTGAAAATGAGTCAGTAAAAACATGGCATATGCCATACTCTATGTTAAGCATTGGCAACAAAACTGAAACATCCAGAGGAACAGCTACCTATAGGGGGAAAGGAAAGCACTTACCAGTCTTAGGTCCTGACTCTGCCATTAACTAGCTATGTGACCTTGGGCAAGTCACTTCTCTTAATCTTAGTCTTAATTTCCTGTATGTCAAATGAGGGAGTTAGACTAAATAACTTCTAAGGTCTCTTCTGAAATTTTATGACTTTAGAGTAAGACATAGTTTAAGACTATCTGAAAGAAAGAATGGTTCATCCTATAAAACTTTTAGATTCTCATAAGCAATTAAAAGTGAATGAGAGGAAGGGTAGAGGAAAAGGGATAGTAGAAAAAAAATGTTGATATAAAAATATCAATTAATGTTTATTTAAAATATATATTACATATAGTAATAATATTTTTTCCAATTATATGTTAAGACAATTTTTAACATTTATTTTTTGAGTTCCAGATTTTCTCCCTCCCTCCATCACATCCCCCCTCTCTAAGACAGGAAGCAATTTGATATAGGTTATATATATGCAATCATGTAATACATTAAATATATATTTTAAGTGAACCAGAGGTGTTGATGATGGCAATAATGAAAGCTCAGGAGCAGAACATTCCTGGGCTTATGGAGAACAGTCTATTCCTGGGATTCAGAAGCTTCCCGATTTTAAAGATATTCCAGTGGATCTGTGATCGATGGGTGACCTCATCCCTTCAACAGTGAAGATCACAAGTCATCCAGGCTACTATATCCATGCAATTCCTTCCTGTGTTGTGTTTTAAAAACGATATGGAGGAAACCATTCGTAGCATACAAAAGGAAATCTCTGTTCTCTGATCCAGACCATGACAATTGTTTAAGTGAATCTATTTTAAAATGGTGGTTGTGGTAGGCTACCATTGTTATATACTTTGACTGTGTAACATTTACTGGAGTGGTATATATGATACATTCATTGAAGTGGGTTACTTAGATGCCAGGTATGAATGTTTTCCGTATTGCCGTAAATACCAGAATGAAACCTGGATATCTGTGCATGCAGTGCTTTTTGGCAATTGTCTAACTGAATTATTACTAATGAATTTTTCTCTTCTCACATCTTATTCTCTCCATGCCTCTCTTCCCCTTGCATTTCACTCTCTTCTCATGCCCTGGCACCTTTCAACTTCCCCAACTTGCTGCATTTTCCGGCTGCCTCCTGCTCTCCAGTGTGACCAAGATCAGTGCATTCAGAGCACTAAATTCGTTTTGCAGGCTGCGGCTACACCATTGCTCCAGAGCGAACCAAGCCTAACCAGTGAGGAGCTCCCTTTGCCAGGAAAGACCACACTGGGCGCTCCCTGTGCAACCTTGTCCCTGGGGCAGCCAACACCACCTTCCTCCATGCCCAATCTCACATCAGAAACTGTTTTGACAGATATGATACCATTGAAAGAGGAACATGATGGCCATCAGTTCCTTACACCAGAGGAAGCCCCCTCGCCCCCTGGTATGTTGTCAACAGGCAGTCCTATCACACATAGTCACACCCTGCATGTCCTAAGCTTGGCCAGCCAAGACTCATTGCATGAAGACTCAGTGCGTGGCCTTGTAAAGCTCAGCTCAGTCTGACCAATGTGGACAGTCAGCATGGGGCGGGGGAGGCGCAGTGCACTTTTCCAAGGATTTTGCCACTCTCGAGACCAGGTGTGGAAGCCAACAAAAGAGATCTTCCCAGCAAAGAACTTCCCAGTCCTCCGTATTCTACTTCCATCTTGGCCTCAGTGATGAGGACACCTTGGCATGGGTTAATGAACGTCTAGAAAGTAGATGGATCGATTTCAGGGGGTATTTGGGGGCAGGTCCTAAAGCTCATAATTTTGTCTTATTTGACTTTCCTTCCCTTTCCCCAATTCTTCATCCCTTCTCACCCTTAATAAAAACTGAAATTGATACCAACAGTCCAGTTTTCTGAAGCCTCAGGCAAGTGGGAATTTCCCGGCAGCTGGAATCACATCTCTGAATCTTTATTTCGGTAGAAGAAAGATATTGGGATATAAATTCCACACTCTGTGTTCTCCACTGTTGTAATACGCACTGGTTAAGGGTTCATGATATTTTGTGGTCAGATTGAAATGCACTTAAGTGTTATACTACTAATATTTGAATTAGGCAATTTCTATTCTGTTTATCAATTAAAAAAATTAAAAGAAAAGAAGAAAAAAAAGACCAGCTGTGGATTTACATACCACACTGTAGTATGTGTTACAATTGTATTGGTATCAAGAATCGATGCACTTCTTTTAAAGTTGTGACTTTCCAAGTTCAGTTTCATGGAAGGACAGTTATCAAACTGAAACCAATGGACAATGTTATTATTTCTCAACCATTCAACTTTATTATCTGTGAATAGGTGGTGCCTATAACACCCTGGGTTTTATCGCATTACTTATCATTTAATCTTCTGTTAAATATTTAGATTAAGTATTGTGTTGTGCCATGCCTGCCAGGATCAGTCATTCCCCACTGTGGGTCAGATTTCCAGTGGACATCCAATAAAAATGCCATCCTCCATTTCTCTGGATCTACGTACAGTTATCCTAAGCCTAATGGACAAAATCACCTGGAGGACCAGCAAAGGGTTTGTGATTGTTGAAATAGACTGGCAGGGAATAAGCCTGGATCCACAGCGAATCAGATCAGTGAGTAGGATCATATTGATGGGAGGGTTTCTTTGGTAGGAAAGTGACATTCTGTTCTGTTTCTAGCGCCTATCGTCTACCTATAGTTTGATGTTTAGGGAATTAACTTGTGTTCACATTATGTAAAGTTCTCAATGCTGCTGCAGACGGAAGATAAAGGCGTCTTTCAAATAGGAGACCGACTGTCTGTTCATCCTGTTCTGTGTGCTGAGGGCAAAGGAAAGAAAATGGGAACCTATTAGAGGTGTCAAAGAGTAAGTCAGAGAAACCTGTAGGAAGTATGTGCTGAGATCCTAAGGGGGGTCATTCCTCTTAACTAGGCTATTAATCAGAATAGAATTAGGAAAATCACCAACTCATCCCTTTCGATCTGTAATTTGGGGCAGGGATTGGGGAGGATATTGGATTTTGTTTAAGGAAAAATTCAACTCAGGGGCAATTGCAGGGGACCCAATTTGTTATTGAGAACTGTGCCATATACTCTACTTGCCTTCCTCTTCAGATGATAATGCCTGCAATGATTTCTTCTCAGGACAAATTAAATTCTGCAAGCTCAAAATAATGCTCTCTGTCCGTATGGCTAAAAGACAAGACGCATTTATTATTGATCAAGAAACCCAGACACTTTGAATTAATGGGATAAGGCCATTTCCTCTAATATAAAGTGGGAGAAAAATGACCATGTTGTTTGAAGAAAAAGGAAAAAAAAAAGAAGCACAATTTGGGTCCTGGAACAAAGCCATCTCTGCTGGCCCTGAAGCCACACCCAGATCTTGTCTCTTCTCATGGCATTATGCCATTTGATTTCGCCCACTCCGAGAATATGTGATCCTGTGTTTACTGGTGGTCCCCTCACCACTATCACCACTATCACCACTCTTACTCCTTACACTGGCAAGTGTAGAAAACAGAAAAGATAAATCACAAGGCAGTTTCTGGTTCCCTCGATCTCCTGACCACTCTTCCTGCATTCAGACTAGAAACTCACACCTGCCTTTGGAAGAATAAGGAAAAACCTAGAAGCAATTTAGGGCTGTGACGAAGTGTGATGGGCTGCCTTGGGAGATGATGTGCTCCCCATCAACAGAGTTGTTCAGACCAAGGCTCCATGAATACTGGCTGGGAAGGTTATAGGAGAGTTTCTCATACAGGCACAGGGTAGAAGAGATGTCCTCTAACATCCATACCTATGTTGAGAGTCACTCATAAACAAAAGAGGCCAGATCTATCCCACGGTGGCATAACTCCACAAGACTCTTTGCACAAATACTTAAGCCCACCCATCACCCCCATTCACTCTTTCTGAAGAAGTAAAACGATGTGCCTTCTTGAGGTGGTTCCCAGAAACAGGTGAGAGGACAAAGACATCGAGGAGAAGCAGCCTGCCATCATGGACGGAGCCTTGGCCCTGGAGTGAGGAAGGTCCTGCCTCAGACATTTACCAGCTGCGTGGACCTAGACGAGTCATTCAACCTCTCAGCCTCAGTTTCTTCATCTGCAAAATGAGGGTAATAATAACACCTACCTCACAGGGTTGTTGTGAGGACTGAATGAGATATTATATGTAAAATGCTTTGAACTTTTTAAGGCATGATAGAAATGCTAACTATCAAGTAATGGAAAGAATTTTGAACTAGCAAGTGGGAGGCCCGAGTTCAGGTGTGTGACCATGGGCAGGTCAATTTTACTCCCCTAACCTTCATTTTCCCCACCTAGACTAGAGTATTTTTAAGATTCCTGCCAGCTCTAATGTTCAAGTGTTCTATGGTTTTTCTGGGACCAAGATACCCCACCTTATTAGGAGAGTCTGTGCAGAATAACGAGTCCTTATCCTCACGTATGATGGGTGTTCAGAGAATGCCTTTTTCCTCCCCTCTTTCCTTATCCCTCCCCTCTACCTTCTCCACTAACCAACCACTACATTATTTATCAAACTCTGCTTTCAAGTGAGCATGGCTGCTCAGGATTTACTATGCTATTAAAACTTGGACCATTATCGAAAGGACCATTTCTCCAGGGGAAGTGAATTTAGTTCATGCAGCCTGCCTTGAGGGGCACTGCCCCCTGCACGGTGGTTAAGAGAAGTGATGGCTTGAGGATTAAATGCATCTGTGTTTACACTGGCTCTCCCCTTCTTCTTGGTTCTAAGAGTTGGTTTCTGGAAGCTTGAATGTCCTTCACTATCCCAGGGTGACATGACCTAGTCTATATTTTTAGATATTTGAGTAATTCAAGCAAGCTATAATCAAATACATTTTGATATTTTGCAAACTGCCAATGTCATAGATTGATTGTTCGTTAGGTACCAGTGAAGTAAGATAAATATTTTGCTATGCTACTAAAACTTAGACCATTATCTCATGCACACACCAGCTTTATTGTTTAAAGATTCATCTGCTTTCAGTTTTCCCAGGAAAGCTAGGGCAGGATATGTGCTGCCCAGGCTCTTTGATAGGCTGAGTTTTATCCAATTACCCCTGGCTTCTGAAAAGGAGGGCTGACGAAAGCATCATCAGATCTGTAGACAGTCTGTGCCTGTGAGAGCTTGGTGACAAGACACTCTGGGGCCCCGGGAATTTGCTGTCACATTCTGTCCTGCAACTAAGCTGAAATATGACAGTTTCCTTTTTTTTTTCCAAGTGGTCCAGCCTATAAGAATGATGCAACATCCTCCTAAGAATCTTCTATTTTGAACATTTCTAGTGCCCCTGAGGGCCTACTGCTAATCCCAGGGTAGCAGGCCATGGCCAATTATAGAGTCCCATTTCATTGTTTTTCTTATCTTGTTGTTTTTATAATTGGCTCATCAGGGTTAAAAATGGAAAGTAAATATTATTTTGTTTTCCACTTTGTCATCTCATCCCAGGCCTGAGTTTTTTATTGTTGTTCTTTCCCGTTCACTGCCTATCCCTTATGTATTTGGTTGTTATTTAGAGGTTGTGTAGTATCATTGAAAGAATACAGTATTTGAAATCAGAAGAATGGGTTTGAATCCCATCTGTTCTCCTTACAACCCCTATGACCTTGGGACAGTCATTTAACTTCAGTAAGCTGTAGTTTCCTCATCTGCGAAATGAGATTAAATCAGATGCTCTCAAAGTTCCTCCCAGTTCTAAATCCTGTGGTCTAATGCCTGCCCCTTCTCCTAGCTACCAACCAAAAGAAAACAAAACCCCACACTTCACTGTGTTGCATCAGCTCTCCTTGGCACTGCTGCCTTGTGAGGACATCTACTGGAAAATGCAGAGAATTTCTGAAAGCTTTGCCATTCAGTGGCTCCTGAAGGGATTGCAGTCAATCCAGCTTGCAGAGGAAGAGCCCAGGCTGTCCTCATCACCTTCCACCTTCATAGACTGACTCCCAGGAGCAAAAGATTTCTGTGAACTTTAGTTCTCCCTTCCAGACCTTGGTCTATAACTGCTCCTCTGGGGAGAGAAGAAGGGGAGAGTTAGGATTCATTTGCTCTTTTTTCTGTGTGTGTGTGTGTGTGTGTGTGTGTGTGTGTGTG
>CM053627.1:87750092-87765463 GCA_028646595.1 Phalanger gymnotis | reverse complement strand
CCAAATGGCCCCAGAGGAGAAAGTGAGGCTGATGGCTTTGCACAGCCCTGCCTCACTTAAATCCAATTCACTTGCATGTCATGGAATCACCTGCCTGATGTCACGGTCCTCTTCAAGGATGAAGGACAAACAACAGAGGAAGCCACGGAGGTCAGTAGTTGGAGCAGAGGAGAGAGGGCATTTCAGGCACAAGAGAAGATCCAGAGTCAAGAGATGGAGAATCTTGTTCACGGAACAGCCACGAGGTGAGTGTTACTGGATCAACGACCAAAGACTCTGAAATCAGAAGACCAGAGTTCAAATTCTGGCTAGCCTACTTATTCCCTATGTGACCATATACAAGTCATTGAAACTCTCTGAGCCTTCACATTGGAAAAATTAAGGGATTGACCTAAATAACTTCTGAAGCTTCTTCTAGCTCTGCATCTGTAGTAAGATTCTATGAAGATATGTTTCCAGCATGCAAAGGGTGGAAGTGGGCAAGCTCCTTGCCAACAAGTTGTGCAGAAGTACCAAGAATATGTGGAGTAAAGAAGGCAAGTTCCTCAATGGAACCTGCAGCTTTTTACTAGTCATTGGTATGTACCATTGCCTGCTTGCTCATCGAGATAGTAAGCCTCTCCTTGCACTTAAGAATATGGTATTATCCTAGTCTTGTGGCTTTTAATGCAATTCAACATTTTTGGTTTTTGGTCTAAACTTAATATTTTATAGCTAGATAATAATAATAATATTTTATAGGTAGATTATTCCCATTATAGAAATTCCCTCCACCAGTGCAGATAGCAACTCATCTGAAACTTGTACTCTTAGACAATGGCCTGGGATACTGAAAAGTTAAGTGACTTGCCCAATGGCACACAGCTAGAATTTTCCAGGATTATAGATTTACAACTGAAAAAGACTTTAAACGTTAGCCAGTCTAACCCCCTCATTTTACAGAAGAAACTAGGGCCAAAGAGGGTAATTGACTTATTTGCCCATTATCACACAGTTGGTGGTTGGTCAGCTTTCAAACCAGGTCCTCTGACTTCAGAGACAATATTCTTTTCCTTCTGGTATGACTGTATTGACTTGGAAGTCTCCAAACAAAATTCTTCTTGCTGACCAGTTTGTGGAGACTGTAAACCGCCTGAACCTTGTAGAGACTGTTAACTGCCTGGATTCTGTAGAGATTGTTAACTGCCAGGACCCTGTGGAGGCTGTTAACTCTCAGCACTGTGTGATGCAGATAGAGAATGCTTCTTTGTAACGGGAAAAAAGAACCCAATGAGTTTGTAGATCTTCAGCCCTAAATTTCTTTGTGAAGTTCTGATTTAAAAAATGAAAAGGTAACAGATGTTCCTATTAATGTTATTGGTTAAGTTGACAACTCATCCTTGCTCATCTCTTAATGAAGAAGCTTTTATTGAGTGAGTACTGTATGTCCCCCCTAATGCTGTGTCAAGTAGTATGATGGAATTTTTTGTTTGTTTTGCTTTTGGCATGGTAATTGGGGTTAAGTGACTTGCCCAAGGTCACACAGCCAGTACACGTGTCAAGTGTCTGAGGTTGGATTTGAACTCAGGTCCTCCTGACCCCCAGGCCAGTGCTCTACCACTGTGCCACCTAGCTGCCCCTATGTTGGAATTTTTTTAAAGGTGTAAGACAGGATCCTAAGCTGTAAGGTACTTATAATTTAATACATTTTTTTTTTTTAGTATTTCTGTGGTTAGAAATACATTCTACATTGAAGTAAGCCCATTCTTCCCTACTTGCTCCTCAGGGCAGTAAGCTTCTCCTTACACTTAAGAATGTGATGTTTGTTTTGCTATTCTTATGCCTTTCGATACAATTCAACTTATGAAGTTTTTAATCTAAACTTAACATTTCCACAAGGTAGGCCATCCTTGTATGGAAATTCCCTCCACCAGTGCAGATCAGCAACTCATCTGAAATTTAGAGAGTTGCTTGAAGGTACTAAAAGGTAAAGCAATTTGTCCAACTTCACACAATTAGTATGTTCCAGAAGGAGGACCCGAACCCGCATCTTTCTGATTTTAAGGCTAGCCTTCTATACACATCACCTTACCTCTCCTTGACTTCTATTAAGTATTTACTAGATGGAAAGCATTTTGCTAAGAGGTGAGAGGGATATTGCAACTGTTACATAGCTTTTTCCTTATGGAAGACTCCATCTCTCTCAGTTTCTATCCCCAGTGGCTATTTCATCTCTTTTGTGATTCAGACAGAGAAGTCCTTAAGCAATAATTAAAGCTTTTGATTTGCTTTTCTTATATTTATAATCTATAGAGCATTTGAATTATGATTTAAAAATTCCTTTCAGAGTGCCAGAACTCCTTTCAATTATTATCACTTGCCAGATCCCAACCTGGTTCCATACACATTTCCACAGAAGTTTCACTTGGCAAGACTAGGAGCAGGAGGTGAGGAGAAAGATGAAGCCAGAGTTCATAGAAGGGAAGAATCTCTTCTAGCCGAGAGAATCAGAGACCCAAAAGATTTAAACAGCTTTTACATTCAGAGATCTAAATATTATATGTCATTTGCCCATTGTTCTCTGAAACTGTTTGAAAAAAGCCAACATTTCTGCCTTTGTGGGAAAGATCCTGGGTTTTTCTAGGTTATGGATTTTTAGTACAATTGTAATAATTGCTTGGGTTTCACAGTGTAGAAAGTATAATACTTGTGCTTTCTCTTTAAAAAAAGAAGAAGAAAAAGAAGCCAATGGAAAATATTTATTGCAGCCCAAGTTTAAGCCAGTATGGAATAGCAATCATCCTTTTTTCCACAAATTAAATTCTATACAGGCAGAAGCTATTACACCTAACAAATATGGTATGTACATTTTATTACAGCCATAAAGTTACTAACTTAATATAGTCAATTTTTAGCTATTAAAGGGAGGGTGGAAGAACTTACGGATTATTCAGGACCTTTGTCTTCCTTCTTTAATTCACAGGAACAATAGATTTGGTTCTGGAAAGAAATTTAGAGGTCATCTAATCCAATCCCTTTCATTTTACAGATGAGGAAATAGTCCCACCATGGTAAAGTGATTTGCCCAAGGTCGCACAAGTAGTAAGTGGCAAAATCAGATTTGAACCCAGGTCCTCTGATTCTAAGTTCTTTCCATGGTACTACTCTGGCTCATATAGGGTCCCAATACTTTCAGCAATATCTTTACTATAATTCTGGTGAATACGGGAAGGATTCAAAAAATCTAAACTTGCCTTCAAGGCTGAATTAAAAGGTTTTGCTTCCTTTGAGGCATTTAGAACTACTCCTGAATAAATATTGATATTGTTGCTGTTCACTTCCTCTTCAAATTACCCCCATCTTTACTTATTTGTGTAACTGTTTAATCCTTCTATTTTCATCTCCTCTCCATTTCATTTTTGTCTTCCCAACCCCCTGTGCCTAGCACAGTGCCTCAAACAGGCTCAAATAGATCTATGACCTCATTCATCTGGGTGTGTCCTTCAGCTATACAGCTCACAGCCCATCCAATACCTACCCAACTTGTATGACTCTTGTCCTTGTCTCCTCATAAGTTTTCCATGAGAGTCCACCCCTGGAGACCTGGAGGTCACTCAGAACCAGGACAATCAGAAAAGGCTTCATGTGGAAGGGGATGCTTGAATTCAGTCTTGAAGGAAGCTAGATATTCTAAGAGGCAGAGATGAAAAAGAGTGAATCCCAGGCATGGAGGATAATCTATGCCTCTAAAGACATGTAGATGGTATATGGAATCTCATTTTCAGTAAACATTAAAAAGGTCAGTTTGGCCAGATCATAATGTATATGGAGGGAGATGGTATATTAAGACTGGAAAAACCGGATGGAGCCAGATTGTAAAGGATTGTAAATGCTTAATGGAAGAAATTGTTGAAGGAAAGGAAGAATTTATTGAAAAGGATTGTGACAGTCACGGCTGAACTTTAGGAAAAATCACTTTGGCAGCCATGTGGAGAATAGATTACAATAGGAGATTATTATGATAGTCCGGGCGAGAGATGATAAGGGTTTGAATTGGGGTGGTGACCATGTGAGTACAAAGAAGGGAATGGATAGAAGCGATGTTGTGGGAGGAAGTCTGAGGACTGGGAACCATTGCTCTGGAAACTATGTAAACCCAGAGTTCTTCCAGTATGTCTTTGCCTTGTTTTGAATCATCAGCCAATGATTCTGTCTAGGGGAGGTTCTGATGGGAGGGGATGAGTCTGCTAGCATTCTACAGTATCCCCTGTCTCTGTCTGGCTAAGCTTTCAGCCTGCATTAGGCCAGGCTTTAAACAATGTTAGCTGGTATAACAACCAATTAAAACTGTTAATGATTGGTCCAAAAACTGATTGATAGTTTCACCAGCTGACACTGGAGTGTTCAGAACCCTTTCTGGGGCCCCATTAGTACCTAATCCCTGCTTATCATCCCGAGAGTTTCTGAAGGAATGAAAAATGACTTACCATTTACTGCTTAAAGTTATCTGCCTAGAGGCAATGAGGTTAGAATATGGGGGGAGAATGGTGTACACAAGAATGAGCTGGCAACCAAGCAGTTTCTGGATTTCCCATGTTAAGAGGGTCTATTTTAGAGTTGCTATCAGTGGCTTAGTTTCCTTTGAAAGTTGAAATAGATTGAAGTTTCCACATATCTAAATGCTTACTCTCAAATGATTTAAGACGAAAATGCACAGGAACCAGATAGGTCTTGAAGTTTTATTGCTTCGAGCATGAGGAAAAAAATGGAACACTGAGGCTCAAACTCCATGGTATGTGATTATCATCTAAGAAGGCTCTCCTCTCTCTCCTTCACTTAATTTTTCCAGAGGATTTGCAATAACACAAATAAATCCAGCTCCACAAATGATTATATTTTCTTAAATCCTCCACTAGAATAAGAAAAATCACTTTGTTTTTCACATCATGTACTTCTTGCATAGTTAAATCATTTTATGAGCTTTATGCACTTATAAATATGAAGTGGCACTATTATTATAACAACTGCTCCAATTCAGTCTAATTGAACCAATATTTAGTAAGCACTGACTAGGCCAGCTATGTTCAAGGTACTATTAGGTTTTGGGAAGAGGGACCAGGTATACAAAAAAACAAGTCCTTACCCTCAGTTAGTCAATAAGCATTTATTAAGGCATTACAATAGGTCAGGCACTATGCTAGGAACCAAAGGTTAAAAGACGAAAGAAAACAGCCCTCAAGGAGCTTATATTCTAACAAAAAAAGACAACATGAACATAAAACTATATGCAAAGAAGATACAAAGTAACCTTGAGAGATGGCACTAGGAACTGAAGGAGTCAGAAAAGGCTTCCTACAGAAGATAATGCCTAAACTGAGAACTGAAGGAAACCAGAGATTCTAAAATGTGGAGGTGAGGAGGGAGTATATTCCAGGAAAAGGCATGGCAGCTGGAAGTGCAATATTGTATATGAGGAACAGCAAGAAGGATTGTTAGGCTTTTGGCTAAATTTTAGAGTGTGAGGAGGAGAGGGATGCGTAATAAGTCTGGAAGGACAGCATGGTGCTAGATTGTGAAGGGTTTAAAATGCAATAGGAAGCACAATGAGGAGAGACTTGACCATGAAGAGAGACCAATTAGGAGGCTGGAGGCAAGGAGACTTATCATTTCTAATTGATCTAACGTTCTATTCAGGTCCTTAATTTCTTTATTTTTTGTCATTTTGTTAGATTTATCTAAGTCTGAAAGGGGTACATATTATGGCTTTGCTACTATTTCTCCCTGTAATTCAATTAACTTTTCCTCTCAGTATTTAAATGCTGTGCTATTGTTTCATTATGTAAAATGTTGATATTGTTATATATGGTGCTTCTAAATATAATGGTTTTTTTCCTTATCCCTTTTATGTCCATTTTTATTATTGTCTTGTCTATAATCACAATTGTTAATCTTGCTTTTTTTTAAGCTTGCCTGAAACATATTAGATTTTTTTCTAGCCCTTTAATTTTGTTTTGTTTCATATAAACAACATATTGCTAGATTCTTCTTTCTAATCCATTTTGCTATTCTTGTCCATTTTATGAGCAAATTCATACCATTCACATTCATAGTTAAGATTGCTAATTGCATATTCCCCCCAACCTATCCTTTTAAGCTTTTCCCTTTTTCCCTCTGTACCCCTTTTAAGAAAGAAGATGAAAAAAGACTATGCTTAACACTAGTGATCTATAATTGAAGTGATTCATTTCCACTCTTGCACCTCTTCTCTTCCCCTTACTCTATTCTTGATCAAAAGGGATTTGTTTTAACTTTTTCTTTATTTCTTTTTAGTTCTCCCCTTCATGATTAACCATCTGATATTTATCTTCCTTATTCCTTCAATAATCCTGCCCTCCCTCTTAAATGCCTTTCCCCCCTCTCCTCGTCCCTCCCTATTTCCCCATTAAGTTTAAAGTATTTCTACACCAATTGTTTGTGTCTATATGTGTGTGTTCAACCTTCATTTGTCTAGTATAGATGAAAGGGAGATTGACAAGATGCCTATTCCTCTCATTCCCCTTTTTCCATGTTTGAATACTCTTCATTTTATTCATTCCTATTATATGAGTTACTAAGTTCTCTCACATTCCTCTTTTTTTACTCCCCAAAATCTCATATCCTTCAGCTTTCAAGACCACTGAAACAAAATGCAAATACCCCCAGACCTTCTATCTTATTTAATTCCTTTTATAACTCTTGAAGACGTTAGAGTTCTAAGAGCAGTTTCTTGTTGCATTAGAATATAAACAATTTAGCCTCCTCCAATTATCCTGATATACTTTCTTTTCTGTTTTTCTTGACTCTTGTATTTGCATTTCAAAGCTTTTATTTAGATCTAACCTTTTCATCAGGAAAGGCTTAGAACTATTTCACTAAAGATCCATCCTTTCCCCTGTAGAAATACTAAAATTTGTTTGATTTGTTCTTCTTCATTATAGGCGTTTATCTTTTGCCCTTTGGAATATCATATTATAAGCTCTTCTCTGGCTGCCAAATTTTGTGTGATCCTGACTGGGGGTCCTTTGTACCTGCACTCTTTCTTTCTGGTTGCACGTAGTATTTTTTAACCTGCAAGCTCTGAATTTTGGCAATGATGTTCCTTGGAGTTCATTTGGGTTTTCCAGGTCAGTTTCTTTTGATACTATATAATTTACTTTTTATTTTTCATTCCTTTATTTTTTCAATTTTTCCTTTCAGGAAGTGATTAGTGAATTTCTTTCACTTCCCTCTCTAAGCCATTTTCATTTATGATTTCTTGGGAGATAGTATCCAGGCTTTTTTGTTTGTTTTTTGTTTTGGTCATGATTTTAAACCAGTGTAATGATTTCTAGATAATGTTTCCTTGACCCATTTTCCAGATCAGTTTCTTTTGATACTGTATACTTTATTTTTTTCTTCATTTTTTTCTTTTACTTTATCATTTCTTCTTGTTTCATGGAGTCATTGCTTTCTGTTTAGTCCATTCAAATTTCAGAGAGACCAATTCTTGGTTAAAGTTGACTACTTTCTGTCCTAAGCTATTAATTCTCTTACTATTTTTTTCTTCCTAGCTGACATTTCATTTAACATTACATTTTTTTTATCTCTTGCTTCATTTCTTCCAGATAATATTGTGTCTGACATTGTTTCCTTTTGTGACTCTATTTGGACTTTCTGTAGAGTTACTCTCCTGAATTTGCTCCTTGAGTTTCTCTCAATCTGTGGTATTTTTTTTTTTTATTTTGCTTGGCATTTTCTTTTGTTTCTTCCTATCTCCAGCCTCAGTTTCTAGATTGCAGCTTTATACATGAATCAGACTGCTTTGTTCCACATTCTTGGAGAGGATGGGCAGGTCCATTTACTCTTGACTGTGGTACATGAAACCAGGTCTCATCTTTGGCAAATATATTGGCTATGAATCAAATGAGGTATAGTGAGACAATGGTGAACACTTGATGACTTAGAATTTGAGAGTAGGGATTGTGGTAATTTTGTCTTCTCATGACTAGGGCTCAGCACAGTGCCTGGAACATAAAGGTATCTAATAAATAATTGATTCTCTTTCATGACCTCGATTTGAGTCCTAGTGCTGCTCTTGTGACATTGAACAAGTTGTTGAAACCCTCTGGGTCTCAGTTTCTTTGAGACATTGTCAGTGGATTGCTCCTGCTAATGTCTTCTTACCTGCTAATGTCTATGGCCTTCTTAGGAGCCGATGTTGGGTTCTTCACTTTTCAACTTCCTCGTTGGGTTCTTCACTCTTCAAAGCAAAATCAGAGCCTCTAACTTATCTTTTCCACATGAAGTAAAATTAATGAAATCTACTTTTCTGTTAGTTATGGAACATTTCTTATTTAATCACCCCACAATCTCCAAACAGTTATATGATTTACCACTTGGACCTCCATATGATCATATATATTCTCTACGTTTGTTCCTTCTTCTACTGGTGATGTGATAATCTGTGGACAATCTGTTTACCCTATATATCTAAAGCAGGAAAAGTATGGATATTTTTATTGTCCTTTTTTTTGTTATGCTATTTGACTAAACGTGATTTTTTTTCAAGACTAATATGTCTTCTGGCTGACTAGTAGGAGTAAATCCAGTGCTAGAGTCTATGAATTATGGTTTTGGATTGCATGCTGACCCACAAAGTACTTCAAACCTGGGGTAACCTTTCTAGGGGCCCAAATGTGAGAGGAATGATTCTTGATGCTACACAAAATATACCCTTATGTTGGTCCTTAACTTTTCTTGTGTCTGAATCAGAATTACTTTTCTAATCAAGGCCCCCTTTTCTCCTTGCTGCTTTTGCTATTACCTTTTATCAATATACTAAAATGAACTCTAGTTGGCAGCAATATATATATATATGTATGTATATACATATGTGTATATATATGTATGGATGTGTGACTATGTATGTGTGTATACTATAATACATATATGCACACACAGACACACACATGTTTTTAAATAAATGCATATGTTAGGTCATATTTTATGTTGTATGCTGTGTGAATCATCTTTCTAAAGTTCAGATGATTACCAAGTTATCGTTCAATTTATTAACTTATTTTTGCACAAACATCAGTCTTTTCTGTTTGCAAATGGAGGTATAGGGAAATTTGGCAAAGCAGTTTTTATCTTCATGAGATGGATCGTGCTGCCATTTCCAGGGCTGCAAGTGAGTCCAATACTCATGACTAACCTGGCAAAGAAACTGGAAAGAAATACGAGCTTGAGTCTCAACAGTTCTGCGTCTTTGAAGACTGGGTGTGACTCTTTTATTATGGCAAGTCCCCAGTGAAGCCTAAACCAAACTGCTCTTCAGTGTCAACTTTCTTCAGAATTGGAATAGGATTTAGTAAGTGTTCCACACCCCCAAACACATATGTATAGAACTGGACATTAAACGATGGCCTTGATTTTGATAAAGCCATGATTTTATTGGTGTTAGTGCTCCCTCCACTGGTGTAGGCCTTCTAATTATGAACAATTCTTACCCAGGCATTCCCGTAAACCATCCATCAAGGATCCACCCAGGTTCAAAAGGCCTTTCTCATGACTTTTTTTTTTAGTTTTATTGATTTTTTTTTCTCACATTTCTATCATTTCCAAATACCTCACTCCCATAGAATCTTCTCTTGTAACAAAGAAACACAGTTAAGCAAAAGAGAGTAATGCATTGGCCATGTCTGGCACATTATTCTTCTACTATGAGGAAAGAAATATTTTACTCCAGTCCCCTGAAGTCAAGAATGGCCATTATTTTGGTGTGAGTAATGATGCCTTGTGGTATTATTTTCCCTTATGCTACTGTGGTCATCATGCATATTATTCTCTTAGTACTACTTACATCTCTTTGCATCAGTTCATTAAAGGCTTCCCAAGTTTTTCCAAATTCTTCATATTCACCATTTCTTATGGTTCAAATTTCTTTCGGCTTCTATTAGTTTCTATTGGTCTATTTCTTATGGTTCAATATTTTATTACATTCATACACCACGATTTGTTCAGCCATTCCCCAATGATTGGGTACTCTTTTTTTTTTTTTTTTTGCTACTACAAAGAATGCTTTTGTGAATATTTTGTTATGTTTGGATTTTTTCTTTCTGTCAAAGGGTAGGTACAGTTTAGTGACTCTTTCTACATAGTTTCAAATTGTTTTCTGAAATAGTTGGACCAATTCACAGCTCCACCAACAGTATAATATTGGCTCTGCCTTCCTACAACCCTTCCAACATTTACTATTTCCTTTTCGTAATATCTTTGCCAATTTGATAAGTGTGAGGTAAAACCTCAGGGTTGTTTTAATTTATATTTGTCTTATTGCTAGTAATTTGGAACATATTTCATATGGTTAGCGATGATTTTAATTTATTCTCTTTAAAATTGTTTATAACTTTCAACCATCTATTCTTTGTCAGAATGTTTCTTGATCCTACATACCTTGGCCAAGACAAATATTTGGTAGACAGATTTTATCAGAAATATTTGATATGAAGAATTTTTCCTAGTTGACAGATTCCCTTATTATGTTTGCTACATTGGTTTTGTTCATACAGAAGCTTTACGTTTTCTGTAATTGAAATCGTCTATTTGTTCTCTTATACTTTTTATATCTTCAGGGTACCAATTAACTACTTGGGTCTGTTGCCTCTCATTCTCAATAGATGACTGTCCTTTCTTTTCCAGGCATACATGCTCTTTGTCATGCTTTTTATACCACTTTTCATACATAAGTCATCAAAATGACATATTAATGCCTGCTTATGCCTCTTAAGCAATAGGGGAAGGAGACAAAGAAAACTAAAAAGTTAAATTCCCCAAATCCATTGTGTTAGTCCATTAATATGTACATCTTGCATAGGCACTGGACATGGACAATGAGCTCGGCCCAAAACAGCAATAGAAAGAGACAAGGTCTTCCCTTTCTCGGACTTTTGATTACCCCGAACTGTTCACTGCACTGAAAGCTTTAACACAAATGCCATGGTGACATATGACTACAATTTTAAAAGAAACAAAATTACAATTAACTCCAAATAGGCTGTCATTCAAAAATTCAATTGAACCCAGCCACACCGGCCCCTGACCCTGATAAAAGATTCCAAAATGGGCTACGATAGAGATAAGACTTAAAAGATAGAATCGTAAGATTCAAAGCTTAGAGCTCATCCAATCCAATGCTCCTATTTTATGGATTAAAGAACTGAGGCCAGAGGATTTGGCCATGCTCGATTGAGTGGCAATTTGCAAAGATGCTCCAACTGGATTCATCTAAACCCAAATCTAGTGCTCTACCCAACACCCCTTGCTGTCCAGTATTGAGCATTAAGGACAATGAGCCCTCCTCTCCCTTTGTAATGGCAGCAGCTAGCAGAGGTCAAGCGTCCTGGCTGGGCTACAGCACTCCATTTATTGTTGCTGATGTTAAGGGTGTGGTGGGTTTTTTAATATCTCTGGTTTGCTGGGAGGGAAGAAAGCATTTCCTTTCCAATACATGTTTTTTTCATTGGCAACTTTTGTTGTGAGAAAAAGGATGTTGGGGAAAAATAAGTTGGATAAGCTTTGTAACTGCCCATAGGGCTAGCGATGAGCTACAAAGATTTCATAGTAGTTGCTCTGGGGAATTAAGAAGACAGATATTATTCTTCTGGATAGGTGCTAACAGTCGATGAACAAAGGGGAAAAGAGGAAGAAGGGGGGAGGTCTTTACTTTTGAGATTTCCATCGGATTCATGGCTTATTTGCTGGGTTTTAAAAATATGTTGCATTATAAATTCAGTAGCTTAGAAGATATTAAAGGGACAAAAGGAAATGTGTTGGGCTTGTTGATTTATTGTTTTTGAGAATCTGGGAGGAACAGCTCTCAACAGGAAATTGGTTGTAATGTAAAATCCATTTTGGAAATGTGTCTATTTCCACTCATAAGTGATTTATGTGTCTTTGAGGGAAGAAAAGGAAAGGGCAATAACACTAGGCAGATTCAATGTTTAGTGTTTTTGTCATTCCAAGTTCAACCCTCTCTTGTTTATATCTGGCCCACTGATACTTGCCTAGCTGCTTCTGATTCACTGGACAGTAAAAGCTTTGTTATCTGGAACCCAGTCAAACAGAAGGCTGCAGGTTTGAGCATTCTCGAAATGTCCCTGATTTGATGGGACAGCTGGGTGGTACAAGGCCTGAGTTCAAATCTAGCTTCAGACACTTACAGACTATATGACTGGGCAAGTCACTTAACTTCTGTTTGCCTCAGTTTCCTCATCTGTAAAATGGGGACGATGATAGCACCTACCTCCCAGGATCAAATGAGATAATAATTGTAAAGCACTTAGCACGGTGCCTGGCACATAGGAAACACTATATACATGTTGGTTGTTGTTGTTTTAGAGAATTAGAGAGTCTACTAATATAAATCTTCTAAAATGTCCCCAACTGCCATGCAATAAAGCTGCAAAAAAAAGGGTAAATGAAGAAAGAAAGATGCCATTCACATATTACCTGACTGCTGTGGCTTGTCATCACAGCTCCCAAAATATCTAGATCTCTGTTCGAGAAGACAGTAGGAACCGAGCTTCTAAACTAGTGCCCACTCAAGCTACAAGGTATGATTCACTTGCACCTGAGCAAAGAACTGAGGACAAAAGTCTGTATCCAGGTACACTTCCCTCCTTCCTTCCCTCCCTTCCTTTCTCTCTCTTTCCCCCTCACTGCTCTCCCTTTCTCTCTCTTTCCTCTTTCTCTTTCTCTCCCTCCTTCCTTTCCCCTTCCTCTCTCCCTCTCTTCTCTCTCTCCTTCCCTTTCCCGCCTTCCTTCCTTTCCTCTTCTCTCACCCCTTTATTAGGACTACAGAGATATTTTTAGTATCATAAAGTCAGATAAATCATCCCCCATATAGCTGGTATGACTATGTAATTAACCTAATCCTGGGGACCATTGTGAGTTGGACCTACTTACCAATGCAACTAAAAGGAGTAGTTTACCACTTCCTTCTCCAGCTCATTTTATAGATGAGGGTTAAGTGACTTGTCCAGGGTCACGCAGCTAGTAAATGTCTGAGGCTAGATGAAATATTTGTGGATATGGTCCTTGCCCAGTGAGAGTTTTTGCCTTTGCAGCTCAAGCCCTCCTCAAAAGTAAATGAAACAATAGCTAGGAGCCCAAGAACAAGAGTAGGGAGAGGGTTTTTTTTTATATTGAAATATATTTATCCAGATTTTTGGTTTTTTTTAAATATTTCCCAATTACATTTAAAATTTTTTAACATTTTTTTAAAATTTTGAGTTTCAAAATCTCTCCCTCCTGCCCACCCCTTGAGAAGGCAAGAAATATGATATAGATCATGAATGTGAAGTCATGCAAAACATATTTCTATTTTAGCCATGTTGCAAAACACACACACACATACACACAAAACCCAGAAAAACAAAGAAAATGAAAAAAGTATGCATCAATCTCCACTCAGAATTCGTCAGTTTTCTCTCTCTGGAGATGGATAGCAGTTTTTATCCTTTTATCCATGGGTCCTTTGGAATTGTATTGGAACATTGTCTTGATCAGAATAGTTAAGTCTTTCATTGTTAATCATCGTTACAATATTGCTGTTCCTGTATACAAGTTCTCCTGGTTTTGTTCGCTTTGAATCCGTTCATACAAGACTGGGGAGAGTTTTTAAGTATTCAACCTAAATAGATTACACCTCCTCTTCTTCCCGTTGGTACTAGAAATGCTAGCTGGTTTCGTGTAAATCCATTCCTTCACAGGAGACTAGGGAAAGATTGCGTTCCTGTCCCAATACTGCCAGAAGCATTGCCTGGAGCAAATATAAGCTTCATACATCAATAGCCCACTGCCAGACCCTGAACCATAGCTCCTATCCCTGTATCAGGACTACAGAGATATTTTTAGTATCATTAAGCCAGATAAATTATCCCCCATAGAGCTGATATGACTATGTAATTAACCTAATCCTGGGGACCATTACAAGTTGTACCTACTTTCCAATGCAACCAGAGAAATTGCTCTTGGGGAAAGACTGGCAAAGGGGTCCACCCAGTTCTACACCTCTTCTCTCTGAGCCACAGTGCTATTTGTTCAGAAAAAGAGGAGAGTGATATCTTTGTCTCAGCTATAGAGCCTTGAGTGCCCACACCTTGCTAGACCAATACTCTTTCTGGATATTTGACAAGTTAACTGCTAGGAGTAGTGATATTTACCACTTTGGAGCTGAGTGAGAGGAATAGGTGTGGAGATTGGACCTGTGATTTCACTGATAGAGGGAACCCTGGGATAAGAAAATTCCATCTACTCTTGAAGGCTAGCACCTTCCCTGAAACTTAGGGTTTTAGAGATCTTCCAGAAGCACTTGCAGATTAAGTGACAAGGGTAGGGTTCACATGGCTAGTATGTATTAGAGGCAGGCCCTGAACCTAGGGCTTCCTGGACCCAAGGTCAGCTCTCTCTATACTATGCCCCATGCCTACAGGGATGAGGAACAGGAAATAATATGATTTGAGCATGAGGAGAGGGGGGGAAGAAGTGGCCTTTCAGACCCTGAACATGCTCAGCAAAACAGCCTGTTGGGTCCTTTGGCTTAGGTACACCCTGACCATCGTTCAGAGATTGGGGAACTTAGTACTTCAGGACCTATTGGATTAGGTGACAGCGGTCTCTGATGAAAACTTCAGCTACTCCTGTAACCCTTCCCAACAGCCCAAACACATCCATATCATGCCCAGCATCTATACTAGCAGGAGTATACGGGATCCTCAGGGAGGACCAGCACCTCTGGTGGGAGGGCTTGCCAAGCCCTTTTCAGGCTGCTCATCCACCTTTGGTGTCCACCCGTGGCTCCAAGAAGCTATAGCATGCACAGCAGCCACACACTGGTAAGACCGTCTCAGCAGACAGGCTAAACCAGGCTGAGGGTAACTAACAGGCCTCGAACCTGTCGATGAGTTAAGGGGATGTCTACTCAAGTACGTGAAGACTTCCTCTAGCAGAACGGGCAGATGAGAACGATTTGTCCCAATAGCCACGAAAGCAGCCGAAGTAGGTGCTGCGGAGCACCTGGAGCGTGGTCAGACATCAAAGATGCCAAAGTCATCCACTGCATCCTGGGCCATCACCAGGCATCTTGACTCTTGTCTTGTTACTGGACTTTGATGACTCTGGAAAAGCGAGCGAGGCTGATGACTTTGTGCAACTCCGCCTCGCTTAAATCCACTTCACTCTCGAGTCGAGACATCGCCCCATGATGTCATTGGTCCTCTTTGAAAACAAAAGACAAATGGCAACAATACTAGCACCAGCTATTTGCTAAGTTAGAGAAATAATGACTGCAGAAATAGATGGTAGAATTTCTG
>CM053627.1:87722692-87749592 GCA_028646595.1 Phalanger gymnotis | reverse complement strand
TCCGGTCATTTTTACAGATGAGGAAACTGAGGCAAACAGGGTTAAGTGACTTGCCCGGAGTCACACAGCTGGTAAACGTCTGAGGCCAGATTTGAATTGAGGAGTCTTCCTGACTTCAGGCCCAGCACTGTATCCACTGTGTCACCTAGCTGCCCTTTTCTAATAAGAACATGGCTTTTAAACCAGAGGTTCTTAACTTTTTCGGTGTCATGTACTCCTTTGACAGTCTGGGGAAGCCTATGGACCTCTTATAATAATTTTTTAAATGCCAAAAAAAAAATCCCAACCACACAGGATTACAAAGGAAACTAATTATATTGAAATACAGTTATCAAAATATTTTTAAAGCACAAGTTTGCAGACCTAAGTTAAGGACCTCAGCTTTAAACCGTATCTCAGGTACTATTTTACCACCTGGGGACTGAAGTACCCTTCTGCCCCTCAAGAATTCTGGCATATTAGCTTTGTAATCAACATATCGTAAAATCATAGATTTAAAGCTAAAAAAGGATCTGAGTAGTCATTCTAGAACAGTGGTATCAAATTCAAATAGAAGCAATCCCAACCAGACATATATTGACTTAGCAAGCTGCAGATTAACATCTTTATTGTGTTGTGTTTTTATTTATTTTGTTAAACATTTCCCAATTACATTTTAATCTGGTTCTGGTAGCATTTAAAGGTTTTCCTGCCTCTGGTGACCAGTGAGTTGCATGCGAATTTGACACCTTTGATCCAGATCAACCCCTTCACTTTAGAGATGAGGGAACAGAGGCTCAGAGAGGTTAACTGACTTCCCTAAAGTCACATAGGTCCTCTGACTCCAAATTCAGTATTCTTTCCACTGTACCACACTGTTCTCTATCCACTCAGCTCCTTTCTACTTGGAACATGGCCTTTTAAATGAATTATGGGTTTCGTTCCTGGATTTTTCCTGTACTTACCCCACATGCATTCCCATGGCTACCAGTTACTAACTTGGTGATCTAGCAGAGGTGTCAAACTGGAGTGGGAGGGGGTTGCATGAGACCTGCAAAATTTCTGAGTGCTATATAAACTAGATTAAACTGTAATTAGAAAATTTTTAATGAAAACTGTTATATTTTATTTTTGTCAAATATATGTGGAAACAATTTTTAACATTCTGTTTTTAAATTTTGAGTTCCAAATTCTCTCCCTTTCTTACCTCCCTACTCCCCTCCTTGAGAAGGCAAGAAATTTTATATAGGTTATACATGTATAGTCATGTAAAACATAGTTCCAAATGATACCAAAGAACACAGACCAAAAAAAACCCCAGGAAAAATTTAAAAAATGTTGGAGGGGGGAAGGCAGGGCAATTGGGGTTAAGTGACTTGCCCAAGGTCACACAGCTAGTAAGTGTCTGTATCTGAGGCCAGATTTGAACTCCAGTCTTCCTGACTCCAGGGTCAGTGTTTACTCACTGTGCCACCTAGCTGCCCCAAAAAATTAATTTAAAAAAATGTTCCAATCTGTATTTAGATTCCATTAATTCTTTCCCTGGAAGTGGATAGCATTTTTCATCATAAGTCCTTCAGAATTGTCTTAGATCATTGTGTTGCTGAGAACTTTTGTTGTTCACTCATTTCAATCATGTCTAATTCTTCATGACCCCATTTGAGGTTTTCTTGGCAAAGATATTGGAGTGGTTTGCCATTTCCTCCTCCAGCTCATTTTACAGATGAGGGAACTGAGGCATACAGGGTTAAGTGACTTGCCCTGGGTCGCACGGCTAGTACATATCTGAGGCCAGATATGAGAATAAAGTTGCTGAGAACAGCTAAGTCATTCACAGTTGATCATCACACAGTATTGCTGTTACTGTGTACAATGTTTCCCTGGTTCTACTCACTTCACTTGCATCAGTTCTTATAAGCCTTTCAGGTTTTTCTGAGAGCATACTGCTCATCACTTCTTATAGCACAAAAGTATTCCATTATATTCATATATCACAACTTATTCAGCTATTCCTCAACTGATGGGCATCCCCTCAATTACCAATTCTTTGCCACCACAAAAAGAGCTACAATGAATATTTTTGTACATATAGGTGCTTTTTCATTTTTTTTCATCTCTTTGGGATATATACTTAATAGAAGTATTGCTGGCTTCAAAGGGTATGCACAGTTTTATAGCCCTTTGAGTATAGTTCCAAATTGCTCTCTATAATGGTTGGATCAGTTCACAACTCCACCAATGGTGCATTAGTGTCCCAATTTTTCCACAAATTGGGAAATGTTTAACAAATAAAAATACAACATAGATAATGTTAATTTGTAGTTTCCTAATTCAATATCCAACCCTGTTTCTATTTGAGTTTGACATCACTGGTCTAGATAGGCTAGCACCCCACAGGCAGTTAATACAATCATACAGACATGAGATCAACTGTCATCCTTCCCTAGGCAGCCCTTAGGCTTCAGGAATCAGGTGTGGCTACTTTCCAATAAGATATAAAGTGATGAGACTTTCTAAAATATGACAGATAAGGGAAAATAGTTCCCTTCCCCGTGTCCCAGAGGATGAGACCAATAGCTTGTCAGCTAAGATTAGCTAGAGAATCGGCATAGCACAGTAGATAAGCCTTGGAATTGAAATAAGGAAGATCTAAGTTCCCAAGTGTATCTAACACTTATTATCTGTGTGACAGTTAGTTGGCGTGGTGGAAAGAGAGCCAGGCCTACAGTGAAGAAGACCTAAGTTCAAATCTGGCTTTGGATACTTACTAGCTGTGTGACCCTGGGCAAGTCATTTAATCTTGTTTGCCTCAGTTTCCTTATCTGTAAAATGAACCAGAAAGGGAAATGGCAAACCACTCCAGTATCTTTGCCAAGAAAACCCCAAACGGGGTCACAAAGAGTCAGACATGGCTGAGAATGACTGAACAGCAACAAATTATTTGTGTGACTATAAGCATGTTACATAGCTTCTCTGAGCCTCAGTTTCTTATCTATAAAATGAAAGCATCGAGCAAGATGGCCCCTAAATTCCCCTTCAGCTGTAAATCAATGATCCTATACTTACCCTCCTTACTATGGAACTACTCTGTATTCCAATAGTCCTTGTAGTAATGGGTTAACCTTGATGCTAAACTCTATCCACCAAAATTTTGCCCACTGCCAATCATTTACTATGGGCAGGAGAAATATGCAGTCCAGGAAATCCTAGGCTCAAGGAAGCCATGCCCTGTCTTCAATGCCTGGTAGAGTGCTTAGGTTACTGGCTTGAGGAGATAACATGGGATTTCACACAAAGCACACATGTCCTGGAGCTGATCCAGGCCTACTTCCAACACTATCCCTCTAAGCTAGGATCTCAAGTCTCCAGGATACGTTCTAGGAGGAAGAATGGTGTGTAGTCTCGTAACACCGTAACAGACACATCGCCATCTAAAGAAAGCCATCTTGGACAAGGCGATTTTACAAGAACGGCTTTCTCACCCAAGTCCACCTCTTCCCTCCACGTGATAACTTTATCCTGGCATACTCAGTGCTGACTGCCCCGATTTTGGGACTGTTTCTACAAGCTTACGTCCATATGACTGCCTCCCTTGGACCTCACATGTTACACTAGGTAGAGGCAACGTGGCATAGGGGCTCGGGTGCGAGACTTGGGGTCAGGAAGATGATCATTTTAGAGCAGAAAGGGATCGAGAGCTGAAGGTTATCAAATCTAAACCCTTCATTTTACACATGGAGAAGCGGATACTCAGTGAGGATATAGTGCCTGTGGGTCACACAGGCAGGAAGCGATAAGGAACATTTGAACCCAGCTCCCTCTGACTCAAATCTAATGCTTTTTTCCAGCTCAAAGGAAATAATATGTATAGAGCTCTCCAAAGGGCAATATAAATGTCAGTTATAATTGCTGTGGTGAATTTTTGGCCCCTCTCAGCATACACTCTGGAATTATCACTCTAGTCACTATCACTTTTTCCCAGGAGGGTTCTTTCCTCCTATTTTTTGCCTAGTACCGATATGTATCATCCTTTCCCTACAGGGCTAGGAATAGCTTAGCTTCCCTAATTTCCCTCAATTTGATAACCTGCACCACGCTCCACCAGCCTCTTCTTATTGGTTTTGAGTCCTATCTACTTCCTTTCATTCTGGGTTCCTTCCTGTGTTCTTTCTTCCATCCTGTTAAGGAACCCACTATCTCTGTAACATCTTGAGGATAGAAATGCAGTGCTGAGGACCTTTCACCTTCTCTAGCATAGAGAATCACCTGCATATACAGCCAACTAATTTATTAATGCAAATTGCTAGCTAATGCAAATAATGAATCTCATGAAGTAGTCAAATGTATTCAGATTCTGGAGTGTACATAATTAGTGACTACTCAAGGCAGGAAGATGAAAAACACACATCTTTTAACTCATTAGAACAGTCCCCTCTGGATTCACCCGTCCTGGGTCCCAAGTTGAACTACAGTCCTAAGGGGCTCTCCCGGAAAACTTCTCCATATGAAATACCACAGTCAAATGCCCTTTTGTTTTCTGTGGGTGTGCAAGGGTCCTGGGATTTGCCTATGGCTGCCCTCCCTGCTCCCTTCCATCAGCAAAGCAAGAAGGGAAGCCAAGAGGTGACAACAAGAGACAACAGTTCATTCAAAAACATGTATATGTCCTGGAGCCTCTAAGAGACTAAAATGCAATTAAAAACACAAAGTCAGGAATATTCATGAATGCCTGTGCATACACACACACACACACACACACACACACACACACACACACATACACATTCAGACATTCAGTAACTGACCCTACTCTGCTATGCGCAGCCCTGCTTTCATAAGCCTTGGCCATGGAATTCTAGATTAATAAATTCATATACTTCAAGACTTCAAGGATTCACAATTCTGTCTGTGCGGACACTTCTTGCACCAATGCCAATCACAACCTTTCTATACTTCGGTCAATAGTTCTCAAGGAGTGTTGCTGAAAAATTCATCATAGCCAACCTGGTGATGACAATCTTCCTTCACCTAGCTAGGCTGAGGAAAATAGACACATAGCCTCTGGTCAGGCCCAAATTACAAAATCTTTCCATCTTATTAGGACCCTCCAGAGCTTGCATGCGGTTGACAAGACTTAGTGGGAATATGAGAGCTGTCTTCAAGTATTTGAAACACTGACGAGTGAAAGAGGGATAATGTTTTCCTGCTTTGCCCTAGATAGCAGAGAAACAGATTTCAGCTCTAAGGAAAAACATCCTAACATTTAGAACAATGGAATAGGCTGCTTTTAGGCAGGTAGGGAATTTCCTGTCTCTGGAGTTTTCCAGGCAGAGGCAGTATGACCATTTACTAGGTATATTGAAGAAGGACTCCTTATTCAGATTGGACCAGCTGTCCTTTGTGGCTACATGGTGCAGTGAATAAACTGCTAGACTTCAAGTCAGGAAGATCTGAGATCAAATGCTGCCTCAAACACTTACTAGCTGTGGGACCCTTGTCAAGTCACTTAACCTCTCCTCTTCAGTTTCCTCATCTTTAAAATGAAGACAATGACAGCTCCTACCTCATAAGGTTGTTGTAGGGATCAGAAGAGATAATATATGTAAAAACACTTTGCAAAAATATAAAGGTTTGTTGTTGTTTAGTTATTTCAGTTGTGTTTGACTCTTCATGACCCCATTTGGGGTTTTCTTGAAAGATACTAGAGTGGTTTGCCATTTCCTTTTCTAGCTCATTTTACAGATGAGAAAACTGAGGCAAACAGGGTAAATGACTTGTCAATGGTTAGCTAGTATCATTTGCAATCCCTTCTAACTCCTGGATTCTGAGTCTACAGTCAGACATTCTCCAGATTTGTACCATGTAACATAATGAACAAGGAACTTTTTTTTCTCAATTGTTGCATTGTTAGACATAGAACCCATTTACACTTTTTATGTGCTACATCCCAGAAGCTTTCTTGGGTGATGGATCATGGCCAGCTATAACTTGCCCTCATCTACCTTGGTTACATTGTTTAGTTTTATATCTTAAATAAGTTGCGTCAGAGGTAGCCAAAGGGTTCATTCAGTACGCTAACCACCCTTCTAATGCCTCAGTTCATTTCCCCTGTGTCCTAGAAAGAGGCTTTGTGAAGGTTGTTCAGCTTGACCTGGAATCCTAAGGGTTGGTTGGAATGAAGGCAACAAGAGAAATCCTGGAAGACCTGTTTGCAAAGTTCAAAATGTCATCCACTTTGGTAAATGATGATTTTTTGCAAGTTCTAAGAAGGGAGGTCAGATCAGTGGCTCTGTGTGCCAGGAGAATCTCTCTCTAATTACTCTCTTAACAGTTCAGCCACTGAGATGTGAAGTACCTTTTTCCCATGAAGCCAATTACTGGCAAATATACAGACTTCAAAGATACCCAGTGAGTAGATTTGGGATGTTGGCTGGAGTCCTTTAAAGTCACTGAAGCCAAAGGAGACACTTTGGGCTCAAGAACTGAAGTGTTTTGATGCTTTGAGCCACACACGGGGCTGAAGAGGGGAGGAATTTTTTTCCAACTTTGAGTAATGCCAAAGGTCTAGTAAATTTCTATAACAGGTACCTTCTCTCCTGGCTAGCAAATGAAATGACAGCATGCCTTTCTTCTCTCTCAGTGCAATCACTAGCTTTCCAACCACTAGGCATTTCCAAATTTTATTTCTTTAGAAATAGAGGGTACTAATAGCTATCTGATGCAAGAAGAGAGAGAGTAAATTTTTTTAATCTACTCCTATATCACTGGCAACACTTATTTTTGTCATTGCTGTTTTTTAGTCATGTCCAACTCTTGGTGAACCCTTTTGGGGTTTTCTTGGCAGATATACTGGTACAATTTGCCACTTTCTTCTCCAACTCATTTGACAGATGAGGAAACTGAGGTGACTAAGGCTAAGTGACTTGCGCGGGGACATGCAGCTAGTAAGTGTCGGAGGCTGGATTTGAAATCAGAAAGATGAGTCTTCCTGACTCCTGGCCCACCACTCTATCTACTATACTATTTGGCTACCCTCTCAATGGCTACAAAGGATCTCAAGTGTGGCATGCTGGTAGATGGACTGACTTGGATTTAGAGGACCTGGATGAAAACTCTGCTCTCTCACTGTCTATTTGACTTCACCCAGAGGGGGTTTTACTAGCTGATCTCTAAGATCCCTTCCAGCCCTAAATCTTATGAGCTATAATATAAGTTTACATTCCTCTAGCAGCAGCCAGCCTTCTTTACTACTATTGTTTCTTTGGTTGAGAAAACTTTCCTCTCTATCTCTTCCTGAAATCCATCCCAGAAATTATCAACTGTACCCATTTTGTATCAATCCTTTGATTTTTTTTTTTTACACAGCACCTTTTTGCCAAAGAACCTTCAGAGATTTTTCAAGTGAATGTCCGTTTTTCTTTCATTTTTGTACAAGATGTATTTTATTAATATAGTTATTTAAGGGTATCCATATTTTGTATCTTTCTGTAAACTCAATTATCCAAAATACCCCATTATCCAACTATTCTGGATAAATAGAAATTTATTTTTCGAAACCAAAAATAAAATAAAGGCTATTCTAGTATGGAGAGCATTTTCAAAATGTAATTACAAGTACCAGAACAGTAATGAAGGAAACATGGGACACAATGCCCTCTTATCCAATGTCAATTCACAGCCAAACAAATAGAAGTATAGAGACATTAATGCTAATTCACACAGTAAATAAACAGTGATGCTGGAATGGAAAGCAGGTCTGCTCACCTAAGCTTTCCTCATCTCATAGAACACATTCACTGAAAGCAGGAAGCTCACTTCCATAGAATATCTATAAGCCTGAGAAGCTACTTCTCTCAGTAATCAGCTGATAGCTGCAGTAATACTGTCTACTGGGGAAAAAAAGCACCACACTTGGGGCCCTCTTTGGAGTCCCAACTCCACCACTTGCTTGCTGAATGATCTTAGAGCAAGTTACTTAATTTCCTCAGCCTAAATTTTTTCTGCCAAATATGGATAATAATACAATCAGTCCTCAACGTTGGAAGGTTTATCTTTTCTGACTTCAAGCATTCCCATGATTTTATTAGTAATTTCATTTTCAGTTTCACATTGGCAACTATGAACATTCTTAGCTATGGACAGTAGAAGAAAAAATGGAAGGCACCAAGAGCTCAAGTTTGAGGAGGGACCGGTATTCTACTAGGCTTTTGACTGCTATGCTCCCATACTCTGAGACCCTTAAGGATCTCAAACGGTGCAGGAAGTAGGCTTTGATGACAGATTATTTCAAGCTGGTGGGTCCTTCACGATCTCCAACACCATCCACAAGCCTTGAAGGACAGAATGTCAGAGGTGATGTTGAGATCTTGCCAGTCTTGGCATCTTCCAACAGCAATGACTAAAGTCCCAGCAACCTCTCCCTTGGTTTTCAGAGGGCTGCCAAGGTAGAGAGATACACAGCAGTATAGTACATAGTACAACACCATCACGCTGCCATCTGACATAGCAGAAGGTAAGGTCTAGGTTCAAAAATGTTTTAGCTTTAAGAATTATATTCATTGTATAATATTTATGGTATTGTAGATTTCATCTATTATGAAAAGTGAATTTTGTCTGAAATCAGTGGTTTTTGTTGAGATTTTAGCACAGAATTTAGTCACAGAATTTTTGGGAATTACTAGCAAGTAAAAATGTTTTGCATGTTACCAATTTTATTTTGTGTATTGCATTTTATGGGTTATTTCATGGTTACTCTGTTAGGAAAAATGCATGTTATCAGAATTAATGTTTTGTTATAAAGGATAATACACAGCAAAGTGTATCTCCAGCCATCTCTAGTGAAAGATTACAGGTTTTAATGGTTTACAGTTTCTCCCCTCCATGTGTTCAATGTATCAACATTTGCATTTTTTACTTTCAAGCTGTTTTCTAGGAACATTATCCCCAGGAAAGTTGAAAATTAACTGTACTTATCATTCCTACTTCCCAAGGTTTTTGCAATGAAAGTAATTTATAAACTGTCAAAGATAGCTTATAGGGACTAGATTTGTATTTTCATTGATAGAGAACTCCCAGAGGTGGGAAATCCCTCTGCCACCACAGTCTTGTACTTCCTCTGCCCCCTCTAAAGAGTTATCTGAGTGGTTTGCTCAGGGTGACACAGCCAGTGTACTTCAAAAGTGGAACTTGAACCCAGATCTTAATGGCATGCCTTTTTTCTACTATGCTATGCTGAATGAAACACCACATAAAATTAAACTATTTCTTTCTCTTTCCTTTCTCAAAGAATCTGGCCGTTGAATGTCTTCAGACTACGGGTTAGCTGCTCTCTTGAAAAGATTGTCATTAAAACATTTTATCACAGACCTCTTTCAGAGTCTTCACAAACTCAGGAGCTTCCAAAGGGCAGCAATGTTTTCTCAAATCAATTTTTAATAGTACAGACAAATATTAATCTGTCTATAGCCTCCAGAAACTAACATCTAAGAACTAAACTCCAAGTAAAGGGAGAAAAGAGATATGCCTGCCAAACACAATCCATAATTACTCTCTAAAGGATAGCAAGGACACTTATTGCTTTGGTAACACTGAAATTACCTCTGAGGCAAGTACCTGGTTTGACTCCTCCCTTCCTTGAGGGGAGAAGCAGAGCACCTAAAACATCAAAGATCTTGCTTACTCTTGCCAGGAAAATTTGAGTTTTCCCAGATCAGGGAACTACCTTTAAGTAAACTGGTAGTTCAGAGTTGTGGACCAGATCTACAAATCACTTTTCATTTATGCCCCTTCTCATTTTTTCAAGGAAAACAGAAGAGTGAGCAGACAAGTACAAATTTTAGTATTGTATTCAAATAAAACATATAACAAAGTTAATCTGGCACAATGATATATACATATATACACATATATACACATACATACACATCTCTACATAGTTGTGCATATATGTATATACATGTGTGTATGTGTATATATGTATTATATATATATGTGCACAATAGAATAAAAGTAATAATAGAATTTACTCCTGAATCATCCTTGTGAACCTTGACTGAATCTGTGTCATGTCTAGCTCTGAGAATACAATAATTTGCTTTCATCTCTGAGTCCCTAGAAAGAATAAATGAATGAAGCATTCTATAAGATATCAAAGTCACTTTGATTTAGAGCTGCATGGAAACTCAGAGGTCATCTGATCTCTAACCACCTCATTTTACAGATGAAGAAAGTGAGGCCCAGAGATGCCACAAGGCATGACAAAAGTAACTGTCGAATGATTGAAATGATATATACAAGGTTTGCTAAAAGTTCTAAGGAAGGAAGGGCAGAGGTGAGACTGGAAATCCTTCAAAAGGACTAGTGTTGGTCACTGCTACACACACACACACACACACACACGCACGCACACACCCCTTCTAAATCCAAATCCAGTACTGCCTGCCCTTCTGTGTATGGGAATCAATTCGTTTCAACAAATATTTTTTAAATGCCTGCTATGCACAAGGCATAGTCAGCCGTTCTCATAAATAACTCTAACTAGTATTATTTTTATACAATCAAATCAAGATTTTTGTTTTCTTTTCTCTTTGTGAGTTCTACAGCATCTAAGTAGAACATGCATAAAGTGCTAAGACTGGAGTCAAGGAAGACACTCACTAGTTTGTGTGACCTCAGGCAAATCATTGCACTACTACTAGCAGCCCTGGTTTCCTCCTCTGTTGAAAGAAGAGACTGAAGTCAATCTTTAAGCTCCCTTCCAGTTCTAAATCTGTGACTTATAAACAAGACTCTTGTCTACAATCGGCCCTAATGCTATTCACAGTTCATCTTCGTCGCATATATCACGCACATACACATTAAAAAGAAAGCATCTTGGTTCCACCTCTTCAACATCTGACATTTCCTATGACCTGGTGCCCCTTTTAGCCCAGATTTGATGTTCTCCTCCATGCTAACTAGTCTTCCCTTCTTTTTATTCCCTCCCAGTTAAGAGGTCCTTGAGTAGCACCTCCAACTACATCTTGATCATCACTACCACACCCCACCTAATAGACCAATTGTAGGAACAAAAGTGATCAAGAAAACGGCAACTCTGTTACATGAGAGTGTGGGCGGTTAGTCCAGCATAATTTCTTTTTCTGGAGCTGGCGAGTGGAAAAGGGGGAGGTTGGGTGGCATGAGACAGGGAGAGGATACCAAAATCTCCAACGTGTTGAGCCAGAAGGTAGACAGGAAGGAACTGGCCAAGAGGGAGGGCCCATATCTGTCAGTCAAAAATACTGTTACTACAGGCCAAGCATTGCTAAATACTAGAGGACACCAAAAAAACAAAGTCACAACAGTACTTGTCTTCAGGGGATCATATTTGAATGGGGGAAATAATATGAAAATGACTAGCTACATGGAAATACAGGCTTTGAATGTAATAGGTTGAATTTACTGTAGACTTTTTTTAAAATCAAACTATATAATGGGTGTTCGTGGTTTCCTACATAAGGCTCTTTTTCTTTTCTATTTACTATATGGAAAAGTTCTCTTTTTGTTTTTGATTGAATTCTGAATTAAAAAATAATTTTTAAACTTACTAGGCACTTAAAAGACACATCCAGAGTAGATGAAAGGTAATCTCAGAGGGGAGGCAGTTACGACTGGTAGGACAAGGAAAGGTCTCCTGCAGAAGAAACTTGAAACTTAATGGAAGAGGAACCAAAAGGGGTTAGGGGGCCAGTGGCTGAATAATCAAGACCCAGTTCAGCTAAACTCTCTAAACTCATAGGAGCTGGCCTAAGAAATATTTTGGAGATTGTACATCATTCTGTTTTTCTAAAGGCACAATAGTATTAAAGTAACAATAGAATTTACTCCTGAATCATTCTTGTGAACTTTGAATCTGTCATGTCTAGCTCCGAGAATACAACAATTTGCTTTCAGCTCTGAGTCCCTAGAATGAATAAATGAATGAAGTGTTCTATAAGGTATCACAGGCACTTTGATTTAGAGCTGCAAGGGAACTCAGAGGTCATCTGATCCAACCACCTCATTTTACAGATGAAGAAAGTGAAGCCCTGAGATGCCATAAGGCACGACAAAAGTAACTGTCAAATGAATGAAGTGATATATACAAGGTTTGCTATGAGTTCTAAGGAAGGAAGGGCAGAGGTAAGACTGGAAATATTTTTCAGAGAGGTGTTTGATGACAGTGGCGACCAACACCAATCCCTCCAAAGGACCGGAATCTTTGGAAATCCTTCAGAAGGACTGGTGCTGGTCACCACTATCTTAGAAATCCTTCAAATAACTCTCTGGAAAATATTTCAAACCCTGATCTTTCATCTTTCCTTTTGTATATTATCATTCCTATACATGCCAGAGATTACTAGCTAGAGTACAGAACTTAGAATTAGGAAGACCTCAGTTCAAATGTGACCACAGAAACTAGCAGTCACTTAACTGCTGTCTGCCTCAGTTTCCTTGTCTGTAAAAGGGGGATTATAATAACATCTACTTCCCAATGTTGTTAGGAGGATAAAATGAGATAGCATTTGTAAAGCACTTTGCAAATTTTAAAGCATTATATAAATGCTAGCTATTATTCAATTATTAGGTTTTGGCCAAAATAATGGCACAGCCCAGAAACAATATCATCCTTTCCTAATCTTTATTAGTAACATGATTTTAAAAGATATTGTCCTGAGGTCATGGACTCCCTGGTCTCTACGTAGAAAGGTGAGTGGATGCTTCACAGCCTCTGTTTTTCCACCAGACAGAGATATCCCTACTTCGAGGGAGTTTCAATTATCTCACATGTTCCAGCATTCTTTCAAAAGGGGAGGGCAGGCAGAGAAGTTGTAAATGCATAAGTGAACTTTGGCTCAAAGCAAGATGCACGATTTTTCAGCCCATTAAACATAGAGCATCTATGATCCCCCGTACTACAAAAGCTCCTGAGAGGGAAAAGTTAAAATGAATTCACCTTTGGTGGATTTTTCCTGGCCAAGATGAAGGATGTCAAAATCGTGTCTGGTGTTCCTTTGCCTGTCAGCTCTCGCATCTCCTTCTCCTGAGGTAATGTCTTTGAAATATTACATGAGAATCAGACTTTTAGAATCGAAAGAGACCCTGGGGATCATTTTGTCTAACTCCTTCATTTTAAAGATGAGGAAACTGAGTCCTAAAAAAAATGAAAGGCTTGCATTAGATTAGAAGGCTCACAAATGCCAGAGTCTAGACCCAGACCCCTATGTTTTTATGCTTTATCCCATCTTCTTTACAGTACATAATGCTGTGGAAACATACCATTAAAATTCCATTTACTCCAGGGCTTATTTTCCCCTAGGCAACTTAGGGAACCAGGCCAAGGGAACTGTTTTTGTTCAGAAAATAGTTCATAAATTCAGAGAGGCAGGTAGGTATCATTAAAAAAAATTATTAGACTGGGAAACAACAGCCTTGGAACCTGGTTACAGTTTCATCACTAATTCATGGAGTAAACTTGGGCAGTTCCTTAACTGATCTGAACCTCAGATTCATCTCATGAAATGATAGGGTTAGACAGGATCATAGACTTAGGATCAGAAGTGGCTTTTGGAGACTGTCTCATCTGACCCTCTCATGTTACAAGTTAGGAAACTGAGGAACAGAGATGTTAAGTAACTTTCCCAAGGTCACACAGGTGTTAAAGGACAGAGCTGGATTCAAACCCTGGTTCTCTGACTCCAAATCTAACATTCTTTTCTTCATACCATTCCAGATTGCCCTTGAAGGCCACTTCTGGCTTGGATTCCACCATCTATTATCCCAAAAAATGAACACCTTTTAAGTTGTTGTTGTTTCAGTACAGACCTGATTTTATTAGTGTAGGGAACTCCTAGTATATAAACTATCAGTTCATCTACTACTTATAGGCTCAGAGAGTTGCCTAGGACACTTGGAGATCAAGAGACTTGCTCATGGTTACACTGCCAGAAAATATCTAAGGCAAGATATGAATCTTATTGTTCTTGATTCCATGTCCAATATGCTTCCCACTGTGTTATGCTGCTCTGAGAGAGTCTGCGAGAAGTTCCATGATTTACTCATGTATATGTACACGTGTACATATGCTTGTGTATTTACAAATAATATATATGCATATATGTGTGTTCATATGAGTATATATGTATACAAAGAGTATAACAAATAGTAAGTAGGTATATATGTGTATATGTATATTAACAGTATATTTTGTATATATGTGTGTGTATAAACAGTATAACAAATCATTTGTGTGTGCATATGTGTATATAGGTATATAAATGGTATAACAAATAACATATGTATATATATATATATATATGTATAAAAATAGTAGATAGGTATTGTGGTGTTAATGTGATTAAGGATCTTCCTGCCCATTCATCCCCTTAATAGGCCTCAGGTAGAGCTAGTTAAGGGAAGCTTGATTAGGGGAGGCTTGTTTGTAGGAAGGCCCACACCCTTTTGCTAACTAGATGCCAAGCCCCAGGCCCACACCCTTTTTGCTGATTAGATATAAAGCCCTCAGGCCCTAAGAAGGGTATATATATATATATATATAAGATGTATCTATATATACCCTGAGGGTAACCATTAAGGTCAGAATTCAACCCAAGGGAAGGAGAGAGAAAACTTCAAGGGCTTTCGAAAGGATGCATGCAAGCAGACAGTTAGGGTTTGTGACTCAGTGTTTACAGGGAAGCCCCAGCAGAAGAGAAGGTTACAGGATGGCTAGGCTCCTTGTTGTGATATTGTATTTTAATTTCCTTGCTGTTACATTGAAGTGAACTTACAGTTTTGGGGATACAACTGTTGCTATGTTGAATTGGAATTATTGGTTTGTGGATTTGATCCTCTGGTATCTGAATAAATGTTTTACTTCTTCTGCCTTCTATATAGAGAGTCTCTTATATTTTGCAATTCTGAAATATACAGGCATATTCATGGTCACCATCAATATTGTGAATCTTGCCTTATTGATACAGGTATATGAGTTGTTGTTATTTGTCCTTCATTCTCAAAGAAGACCAATGATATCAGGAAGGTGATGTCTTGACTTGAAAGTAAATTGGAGTATATGTGCATAAATAGAATATGTGTATATGGGTATATATGTGCGGATATAAATAGTATAACAAATAGTATATGTGTGCATATGTGTGTATGTACATACATAATAGTATAATAAAAGGTCTATATGCATATATGTGCATTTATATGTGTATACAAATAGTATAACAAATAGATAGATATCTACGTATATAGATAGTATATTGTATATATGTATACATATATGTGTGTATATAAATAGTATAACAAAAAGTAGATGAGTATATATGTGTATATGTGTATAGGTAAAAAACAGTATAACAAATAGTATATGTGAGTATATGTATACAAATAGTATAACAAATAGCATATGTGTACATATATACAAATAGTACAACAAATGGTATATATATGTATACAGAAAATATAATGAAAATATATATAAATGTATGAGCATGTGTGTGCACATATATATATTTTATATATAGTACAAGCTTTAAAGCTCTAAATGAATGCTAGTTATTATTAATTGTAGTAATTGTTTGAAAGAATAAATGAAAAGGCATTTATTCATTGTTTACAATGCCAAACACTGTGTTAAACACTTCTAGGAATAAAAATAATTTAAAAAGAGAAAATCTTGTCCTCAAGGAGCTTATACTCTAATAGAGGAAAACTATACATAGAGGGGAGTGACGAACAGAAGGCTATTGTTCTGAGGAAGTTGGGGTGAGGAAAAAGAAAGTATGGTGGTGGTGGCAGCCAGAGAGTTGGCTTGGATGGATGGAGCAATGAAATGTGAGTCTGAAGCATGGTCTGTTGTCCAGGGCCAGTCAGTAGAAGGACTTTTTCTACTATACCCAGCTTTTTCCCTTATGTACTTACCATATTTCACTTCATCCAGGCTAAGTGGCCAAGTTTCCCCAAAGCTCAAGACCCAGGACTATTTTTCAGTATTTGGAAATGTCATAATAGAGTGGGAAAGACACTAAAATTCTGAGCATCGCTTTTGTAGGCAGCTAAATAGAGCCATTGTGCACAGAGTGCTGGGCCTGAAGTCAGGAAGACTCATCTCCCTCAGTTCAAATCTGGCCTCAGACTCTTACTAGCTGTGTGCCCAGTGGCAAGTCACTGAACCCTGTTTGCTTCAGTTTCCTCACCTGTAAAATAAACGGGAGAAGGAAATGACAATATATTTGCCAAGAAAACCCCAAATGGGGTCACAGTCAGACACAACTAAAAAAACAACTGAAAGATGAAAAAACTTTTGTACTTTGATTGGATTTAGTACTCTATGAAGATCACAGCCCCTCCCTCCAGATTTCATCCTGTGTGATTCTTGTCTATGTTTTCCCATGAGTTCCCCATAAAAGACCTACAATAACACATATGTTAATGGATACGGGTGGCAGTTTGCTCAAAAAGCTCTCACTTATGTCTAAATAGTTCTTTTCTTTCAAAATCTAGATTAAATGTTATTTCCTCTTGTTACTAATATAGGCTGGTTTTGGGTACCACCACCTGGGTACAAGAGGCCTTTTAAAAATACCCTCAGTTTTAGGAGCTCTGTCTCCCACACCCTGAGATTATTTTGTATGTGTTTTTAATCTACTTACCAGTAAACATGTTGTAAATTTCCCTCCATCCATGGAATGTAAACACCTTGAGGGCAGAAACTAGTTTTTTTTGTTCTTCATATACGTATTTTTGGGACACATAGTAGGCATTTAATAAGGGCAGCTGGTTGGCATGGTGGATAGAGTGCCAGGCCTGGAGTCAGGAAGACCTGAGTTCAAATCCAGCCTCAGACTCTTAGCTGTGTGACCCTGGGCAAGTCACTTAACCCTGCTTGCCTCAGTTTCCTCACCTGTAAAATAAGCTGGAGAAGGAAATGGCAACTCCCCTTAGGCATCTTTGCCAAGAAAACCCTAAATGGGGTCATGAAGAGTCATGATTGAAAAACTTAATAACAATAGGCATTTAACAAATGCTTGTTGCATTGAATTGAATCAACTCATAGGTGACTGGCATTTAGTCACCATACAGTGTTGAGTAAGTAGGGAGGGAGTATTTGTCCAAGGAGATTTTTTTAAAGTAAATTGAAACCCGTTTTATCTCTAAGGCTCAGTTGGCCTTTCCTGAAACCTAAAAAATACTCAAATGGATCCACGATCTCCTTGATATGGATGTTTCCAGAGATACAGAGCATAAGCCATCAGGAAGCATAACCTTGATTAAGAGAGGCTTGTTTAGAGGAGGGCCCACTCCCTTTTGCCCCAGTCTGTCTTGTGGGACTCTCTCTCATCCACGTGCTTCCATAAGTTTGCCACAGAAGCTCAGCATCCTGGGAGGCTTCACCAGTTCCTCCAGCATCACTAAAGATACCAGTGGAGCACTAAGGCCAGCCTCTGGTTAGCCCGCCCTCTCACCACATAATCAGCCCATCTTTTTTGGTCCAACATTTCTTTAATGTCATCCCTTATTACTCTTCTTCTTCCCAGTTCCCTGTTCTTTGTGTGTTGCAGCCTGGGAATATCCTCCATGAATCTCTCTGTTGTTCCCCCGAGTGATAGTCATTTTTAATTTTTCAGAGACTATAATGTTCCATGATTTGCAGGCAAACAATAACACTTAGTGAATGTTGGTAATTTTTTTTAAATTGGCCCTTGTTTCTAGGTGAAATTTGGGGGTCATAAAAGCACTGCAAGAAATGTAAGAAAAGAAAATGTGGTCAGGGGTCCTTAACAACGCAGCATCACCATCTGGTGGCAGCTATCCCAGCATTATAGATCCCAGGATTCTGGAAATGACAACCCATTTCTAAATAGGAATATTACTAATTCAACTATTACCAGGAACTGAAGGCTTCACAGAGGGATAACCCATGTATCAGAGGCCCCAGGTATAGTCTCAGTAATATTTGTGGAAGTTCTACGTGCATAATGGAATTGCTGAGGTTGAGACGAGGTCCAGAAACCCCAAGACTGGAGTTCCCAGACAGGGTAGTTGAGGGGGTGTACCCCTCAAGGACCAGAGTACTGGAGAGGGTCGGGCTGTCTGGAATGAATTCACAGACTCAAGCATTCTTTAAGTCAAAGCGGCAAAGATTTATTACACTTTTCAGCAGGCAAGAATTCTTAGGGAACCTGCAACCTTAGAGGGCTACAGGTAAAGTTTATATGGGTTATTCTATAGTAAAACATGTGCAAAATATGCTAATTAGGTGATTCAGGGCAGGGTTAGAGAGTGGTTAAGGAGTGGTCAGTTCTTAAAGGAACATGCACTTTTTGTACCTACTGCACCAGTTTCCCAGAATTCACTGGGAAATAGCCCAAAGAGGAGCTACATGGCGGTGTGTTTTTTAGGCCTTAAACATCACTAAGTCAACTAATGGCCAGGGCTGATTGGGAAATCTCCAGGCTGCTTTCATCAATGTCTTGTTAGACAAGATAAATGTAAGGGAGTATACATAAGTCTAAGTCTAGGATGCACATGATAGGTCAGTGAGTAGTAAATGTCTCTATGACCCAGTACACAGCCAGTTCAAACTAATAAATTCTATAGGTACAGCTGGCCACTGTATCAGGAAGAGAGATAAGTGTTTTGCTAAGGCATGCTGTCCTGTTTTGCTGGAGAGAAACTGCTAGCGACAGTGTTTTAAGGCTAGGGAGAGATGTGATTTTGGAATTGGGATCCAAGCACGGGCACCCAAGTACTCCATCAGTTTGATAAGGGATGATAGCACCTAGGGGCAACTAAATATCACAGTGGATAGAGGGTCCACACCCAGGTTTAAAGTCAGTAAGACCTGAGTTAAAATTTAGCCTCAGACACTTATTAGCTGTGTGACCCTGGGCAAGTCACTGAACCTTGTTTGCCTCAGTTTCCTCATCTGTAAAATGAGCTGGAGAAGAAGATGGCATACCTCTCCAGTATTTTTGCCAAGAAAACCCCAAATGGGGTCAAGAAGAGTCAGACATGCGGCAGCTAGGTGGCGCAGTGAGCAGAGAAACGGCCCTGGAGTCAGGAGTACCTGAGTTCAAATCCGTCCTCAGACGCTTGATGCATTTACTGGGTGTGTGACCTTGGGCAAGTCACTTAACCCCAATTGCCCTGCCTTCCCCCTAACAAAAAAAAAAAAAGAGTCAGACACAACAGAAACAAACGAATTATATAATGGCACCTAAGGAATATTGCACACCTAAAAAATCCAGCTCAATTTTTACTAAGTATTTTCCATTGGGTAGGCATCTGAGAGAAAGAAGCTGACTCTCTGCTTTTTCCTGTATTTGGAAAACACCTAGAATAATATAGACCTCATGTCACAGAGCCATATAATCCAAGACATGCAAAGAACCATAGTAGTGATCTGCCTGAACAAGAACCCTTTCTACAATTTTACCAGAAAGTAGTCGTTGAGCCTCTCCTTCCAAGGATGGAGAACTCCTTATGTTCTGACACTGTCCATTCCATTTGGGGCCTGCTCTAATAGTTCTCTGGCTTTTCTTTGAATTGATGCTAAATGTGCTTGTCTGCAACATCCAGCCATTCAGCATTCCTTATTCTGTCCTTTGTGTCCAAGCAGCAGCTTAATCCCTCTCCCACAGGACAACCCTTCAAATACTAGAAGACAATTATCCTTCCCTCCTACGTCTCTTCCAGGGTAAGCATCCCTAGTTCTTAAAACTGATCCTTGAATATCATGGTCTCCAACCCCCTCACCATCCTGGTCACGGCCCACCCCCATCCCACTCCAGAGTCAGTCAGTCACCAAACATTTATTAAGTACCTACTATGTGCCAGGCATTGTGCCAAGTGCCAGGAATACAAAGGAAGGCAAAAGATATTCCTTCCTCTCAAGGAGCTCATAGTCTAGTGAGGGACATGATGTATGGGCAAAATATGTACAGGACAAATTGGAGATGATCTCCAAGGGGAGGCATGAAAATGAAAGAATATTGGACATTGCCTGAGACTTAAAGGAAGTCAGGAAAGGCAAGACAGAGAGACAGTTCTAAGCCTAGGGGACTAACAGCGAAAATGCCCAGGATGGGGACATAGAAGGTTTTGTTTGAGAAAGAGCCAGGGTCACTACATCACAAAGTATGCAGAGGACAGCAAGATCTCAGAAGGCTAAAGGATAGGAGAGGGCTAGGTTGTTGAATGCCAAACAGATGGTTTTGTATTTGATGCCAGAGGTCATAGGGAGTCACTGGAGTTTGTTCAATAGGTCAGCGCTGCCCTTAAGGAAGAACATCTGGACATTGGATGGACTAGAGTAGGGAGAGACTTGAGACAGGAAAACTAACCAGCAAGCAGGCTATAGTAATAGTCCAGGAGTGATAGGATAGCAATCTAGAGGAGAAAGCTCTCCTCCCGATATTAATGACGATCTGAATATTTATAATTATCAGTAACACTTTTCTTCTGAATAATGAACATTCGACAACAAACTTAAGATGGATCAAAGAAGCCCACTACACTTTAGCAGCTCTAACTAAAGCAAGTCACTGACGCTCAGCTGCCAGCTTTACATTTCTGGCAGTTAATAAGGTAGTGAGTCTTCTTTTAAGCTCCAGGGATCATTCAAAAGGATTAGGCTGTAGCGTTGCCCTCCAGGCTGGGATTCTCTGCACCACACTAGTTTGCCTTCGCTTAGTTTAAAGGAGCACAAGTTAATTTCTTCTTTGGGGTTTGAGACTCAGATTACTTGTGGCTTTCTGACAGCCAGCAACTCAGCTGAGATCCTTGGGAGCTTCACACTCTATTTTTCTATTTGCTACCTTTTGGGCCCTGACAACAATAGCATGGCCCAGAAAGCTTTGCTTCTGCCAGTCACTGCAATATTGGAAAAGAAAAACTATCAGGGGATTTGTGGCTTAAGACCAAAGCATAGAGAAAATAGAAGATATACCAGGGAAAGAATGAGAAAGGATGGAAAAAGGGAAGAAATCTTGGGGATTCAGTTCAGCTCAAGAGACACTAATTCAACACCTACTGTGTGCAGAGCACTGTGCTGGGCTGAGTGAAACACAAAGGTTAGCTAAAACAGAGTCCCTGCCCTGCTTTATGCAATCTAGAAAGGAGAAATGGCAAGTATACAAATACATATAAGATGAAATAATTTATGATAACAAATGTAAATAATATTTTTTAAGCCTGAAGAGGGTGTAGTCATTACTCTAGAACAGAAGTTTTATGATCAGTCAAGAAGTACTTATTAAGTAACTATATGCCTTCAAGAAATGGGCTAAGTACTAAAGAAAAAAAAAGGGAAAAAAAACCATGGTTTCTGCCCTCTCCCAGCTCACATTCTAGATGTTTGAACAGCTATACATAAACAAAATGTGTACATAATACATAAGATGTGTAACACATACGCTGTGTATGTAATACATAAGATGTGTATGTAAAACATACAATGTGAACATAATACACAAGATGTGTATTACCCACCTGTAAATGGCAGGTAATCTCGAATGGAAGGCACTAGCAGTGGGGTGACTCTTGCAAAAAGTAAGACTATGAGATTTTGACTCCCACTCATCAGATTGGCAAAAGTATAAAGAAGGAAATAGTCAATGGTAGAAGACTAGTGTAAAGACAGGTACATTAAAATATGGGGCAACTATTCTGGAAAATAACTTAGAACTGCATAAGAAAACTCATTAAATGCTGCTTACAGTTTGATCCATTGAACTCACTCTTGGGCATCTACCCTAAGGAGATCCATGACAGAAAAAATAGTCCCATATATAACAAAATATTGACGGTATCACTTCTTTTGCTAGCAAAAAAAAGAAAGAAATGAATAAGATGTGCAGTTGTCAAACAAGAAATGACTGCATTAATTATAGTATCTGAACTTATTGGAATATTATTGTGCCACAAGAAACAACAAACGTGAAGAATTCAGAAAAATATGGGAAGATTTGTATGAACTGACACAGAATGGAAATGGCAGGACCAATAGATCAGTATACTTAATGACTACACTAATGTAAATGAAAGGAACATTACAAGGAAGCCAAATTTTGATTGGGATAAATTGCAAGGGGCAATTTTGTTTCCAGAGAACTGTGAATATAACCCATATACCCTCCTTGTTGGCAGTGAGGTAGAATGCTGTGGGTGTGGAAGACAGCTTTTAGTTGCTTTGTTGGTCAATTGTGCTTGCCTATTTTTCTTTGATATAAAGGGCAGTTTGTTTTTGGGAAGAGAGAGGAAGTATACCAGGAAATTGATTTTAAAAAGAGGAAATTTTTAAAAAGAGGATTTAGAGGGAAAGGATTGAAGAAAAAGATTTGGTTTAGGTTTTATAATTGTAACCTTTGTGACAAAGGCTTTCACTTGAAATAAAATGCCTGAAGATACTTTGAGGGCTTCTGGTTTTCCTGATTCATTGTCTCTATCCAGGGGATCCAGAGACTTCTAGCCTGGTACCTCTCGGTGCATTAAACACCGGCTCTCCTTGCAACCACAGAGTTCACATGGGTCAAAGAATGAACAGGCTTATTTTACAGGTCAACAAACACAAACTGGGCTTATCGAAGACCCTAAAAAAATAATAATATCTACCACACAACAGCTATTCCCAGAAGCTGTTTAGTTTCAGTCACTTTCAGTATTGTCCTAGCCAGGGTCTCAGCAAGAGCCTCAGCGTGGGGTTCCTTCCATAACTGCTCTGGAGGCCTGCAACAAACCTCACTCTACCTGCATTTCACACTTCCACTATCTCTAACCAGATGTCTCCCACCTGCATGAGTACCTCCTTCCAGAGAAGTAACCTCATGCTCTTTACTGAGAGCCTGCACATACGCTCCCAAAGTGGGTGATGCCACAACCAAACGAGGAGGGGGATGGTCGTAGTCTCAGGTGCAACTGGAGGATGCTAAATAAAAATAAGGGGGTGGTGGAAGCATAAGGTAAAAAAGAGAAGAGAATTTTGAAAAACTGTTCACACGTTTCATCTGTTGAGTAACAGAGTTAAAGTCACAGTGATTATATTATTTTCCAAATAAACTGTTCAGGCAATCAGAGTTTTCCCTATTCTTCCCTTTTGGGATGCTAAGACTATCAAGTCTCCCCTTTGTTTGAATGGGTGGGAAACCTTTTTGTTGTCTTTGTTTAGGAGTATTTCTCGGCTATTTCTCAGCACTGAGGCAATCAGGAGTCATTGACTTGTATATGATGTGATACTGGGGATGAGGAACTTTCACACACCCAGCCTGGGAGAGGTCAGAGCCCTTATGGCTGCAAACAGGATATAATTGAGCCGAGCTTGGTGTTTGACTTTTGGGGCACACTCATGGAAGGAGCGTTGAGACTCCGGACAAGCCATAATTGCCCCCTAGCTTTGCTAAACCAGATGTTGCTTTGTATTTGGTCTGTTTATCATGTATGTTTCTAATTTGTTTGTATTTGCTCTGAAGTTCAGGTTGCTGGTTTTTCCTCCTGAACTAAGTGAATGATATTTGTATGTTTAATTAAAGTGAGGTTGTTAACCCCCTAAGGTTACTTTCCTTAGTTAAGCAGATCAAATAACCTGTGTTAGCAGCCCTTCTGTATGCTGGTTGTTGTTGGTTTTACACAGCCAAATTGTTGCTACATAAACACACAAAATGCAAGCTATAATTGATCGGTGGTCAAGTCCACTGACAGGTCTTAACAAGCAAGTGTTGGCAGGCAAGCCTGTTGAGCATTGTTGGGAAGTCCAGCATGCATCAGCAGGAATATATGGGTGTAATGACTTGTTTATAAAATGGTACCATACAGTTACATGACACAATATTGCATCATCACAATTTTAATGGAAGAAAAAAACCACATATTTATAATAAATTATTAAATTTAAAATGTATCATTTTTTAAAAAATACATTTTATATTTCTTGTTTGAAATGACACAAATTTAAAAAAAAAGTTAAAGAAAGTAGATTTCCAGTGGGGTGCTAAGTAATTTTTTTCTAAAAGGGGGCGGTAGGCCAAATAAGTTTGAGAACCTCTGGTCTACAGGCTCAAAGATTCCAATCTCTATTCTCTTGTCTCTCAGTCTCCAACCATTCCTTGTGGGTACCTGGGTGGGGTTATTCAAATTATCCAAGGCTGCTTTCTAAAATACTTATGAGAAGAGTGAACCACTCATTCCCTGGCATTACAGGAAGATGTGAGTTCAAATCCTGTTTCATAACCTTAAGCAAGTCACTTAATCTCATAGCCTTGATTTCCTATAAAATAAGGGTAATATAAGTACTTACCTCACAAGGTTGTCCTGAGTGTCCAATCAGACAACATATGTAAAGAACTTTGAAAACCTTAAGCACTATATATTATTGTTGTTCAGTCCTTTTAGTCATGCCTGACTGTGTGACCCCATTTGGAGTTTTCTTGGCAAAGATGGTGGAGTGGTTTGCCATTTCCTTCTCCAGCTCATTTTACAGATAAGGAAACTGAGGCAAATAGAGTTAAGTGACTTGCCCAGGGTCACACATCTTCTACGTGTCTGAGGTTAGATTGAACTCAGGTCTACCTGACTCCAGATGCCATGCTCTATCCACTGCGCCACCTGGCTGGACAGGGAAAGGAAAGACTTGTAGTCTTTGCTATATCATTGTTTTATGTTATCTCTGGCTTCAGAGGCTTCGTAACAAACATCAAGCCCATGAAGAAATAGGTTCTAGGGGGTAGCAGTTAACTGTTCTCCATGTCCACAGAGTATAGGCTAAGACGGACTGATTTATAGTGAAGCATGAGGGAATTAGATTTAGATATTAGGAAGGTCTTTCTGACTGAGAGTGTTATGAGATATTAGAACACATCACCAAGAGAGATTGCGGCAGTTTTTTTCTCTAGAAGTCTTATCAGATTAAATCATTCTCTAAGTATGTCCTATCTGGAAGCAGGACATGGACTCTTGGCCCTACCACTTAATACCAAGGTCACATATGGTCTTGAGGAAGCCCCTTGAACTCAGTTCAATTAGAAAATGAGGAAATTGTATTCTATGACCTCAAAACTCCTTTATAGCCCTAAATTTGTGTTTCTACGATGGTGTGAATTACCTTCTCAGGCGTAGTGCAACTTTAGGAACCTATAATTTTTTCTTTGACTTACTCAAATATAGTTAGAAGCAGCATTAGAGGACACCTAATGAAGTCCAAGGAGGCTAAGAGACTTGCAAAAAGTTACACAAGTAGAAAGGTGAGATTTGAACTCACAACTTTTGACTTCAAAATCTGTGCTCTCAATAGAGCTCATCATAACTACCTTCAGAGGGAGAGGGCTTATATTGGAAAAAAAAAAAGCAGAAACTCACAACTTCTAGATTTTATTTTTCATTATATCTAGTGCCTTATAAACATAAATACTCCTTTCTGAACAAAAAAGTAAAGTAATATTTGAAAAGAGGAAAAGAAACAAAATCAGAAAGTATTGAAAAGGAAAGGGAGGTAGAAGATTCAGTGTCTCAAAGAATTGCAATCATATTTGCAAAAATAAACTCAGAGTTCAATGGTCAACAAAGCGTTTGAGGCCAAATGTTCATTAGTCATTACATTTTCAAAATAACTGTGGTTTTCACCACAGGAATTGAACTAATTGAAACTGCTGAGTCCACATCATTTTGGGAGTTTTTAGAAATGGAAAAGTCACGTTATCTAAACAACAACAACAGTAAAAAGAACAAAGTAGAAGGAAGTATAATTTACAGGAACATGTTGTATATTTCTAGAGCAGGGATGCTGATGGTTGGATCAGTTCAACTGAGTAAGTAAAATTTTTTTTTTTCTCCAGTAAATCCAGGGACATCTGGATTTGTAGCTGGGTGGGACAGTGGAGAGAACACTGGTTCTAGAGTCGGGAAGACCTGAATTCAAATTTGGCCTCAGATACTTACTAACTGCGTGACTCTGGATAAATCACTTAACCTCTGTTTGCCTCAGTTTCCTCATCTGTAAAATGAAGATAATAGATAATGACAGTACCTATCTCACAGGATTGTTGTAAGGATCAAATGAGATATTTGTAAAGAGCTTAGGATAGTGCCTGGAACACAGGTACAATAAAAAAGTTAGCTGTAATAGTGAGTTATTATTATTATTATTATTAATTACATTTGTGTACTGTCCTCCATAAACAAACCACTCTGATGTCTCCTTGTGATGACAAAATGAACTTTGGTCCTTGAAGAGCTCACGAGTTCTGGTAGGACCCACCCAGCTAGAGAGAACCATTGGATCACAGATTTAGAGCTAGATGAAACCTTAGAGGTCATCTAGTATAACGCTCCTCATTTTAGTATGAGTAAAGGGAGACCCCAAGAGTCACACAGTGATAAGTGGCAGAGGCATGAGTTTATCCTGTAGTAAGAAGGCCAAATTTATAATCTCAAATATAATCACATATATATTTGAATGGTTCGAAATCACAAGGTATGAGGGATTCTCTAAGTAGAAAGCATCAGAACATTTATTTAGGCCCCAGAGCAACAAATTAGTGAACCAGCCTCCTCATTCCAACATCTTGACCAAAAACCCCAGGCCCAATAGGCCCACCTCACAAAAGTAACCAGGAGGCCACAGAGAAACAAGATAGTATAAATCATATTCACTGGCCTCAAGTCCTCGTTCCCTGGGTCCACACGCAGGTCGGCTCTGCTTTGGCTTCAGCTGTAGTTTCTCGACTCTCCTCGCAGCCAAGCCTCTGGCGTTCTCAAGCCCCACCTCAACGACCAGAGACCAATTGGTTCCCGAGTTGGCCCCTCTTAAGTCATCAGTCTACACCCACACAGGTTTCACACCTGATAGGGCTTTGGGCCTGGGGCTTAGCACTTAACAGGTGAAAGTACTTTCAAGGTAAACA
>CM053627.1:87693361-87716608 GCA_028646595.1 Phalanger gymnotis | reverse complement strand
TTCCCTCTGCCCCTTTGTGGGTTCTGTAGTTCTAGAATTGGTTCAGAGCCATTTTTTCATAGGTTTTTGGAGGGACTTGGAGGGGAGCTCACGCCGGTTACTGCTTTCCAGTCGCCATCTTGGCTCCGCCCCCTCTGGAAAGCCATTTTGGCTGTTTAGTGGATGATGAGGGGAAAAGGGAAAACTCTTAAGTTGGGAAGACTGATTAGGAAGTCATTGCATAGACCAGGTGCTGAGGACCTGAGTGAGGCTGGTGGCTGTGTAAAGAGAGAACAAAAGCAAAAGATGTTGTAGGAGTAGAAGCAACATGATTTGGCAACTGACTGGAAATGAAGGATGAGTCAAGGTGAGGACTGGAAGAATTACTGCAGAGTGTGTGTTAAGTGACTTAACCTAGGTCACATAAGTAAGAAGTGGTGGTCGGGATTTGAACCAAGGCCCCCTAACTTCAGATCCATTATGTTTTCTGCCCTGCACGGTGCTATCTCAAGATCCTTTCCACGTCCAATATTCTATGCTTTTAATAGTATATCATCATTATAATAATGATTATCATAACAGATGTTCTATAAATATTTGTTGCATGAATGAGCTGCGACTTGGATTATCAAGCGCCTTTTCTTCTGATGGCACAATGTGCTTTTCCATAGATACACTATCTCATTTATTGTCTCACATCCTGAGGAAATACAGAACAGCAGGTCTCATCGTCTCTACTTCTCAAATAGAAAAACCTATGTATAGAGAGGTTAAGTAAGCACTTAGAGAGGGAGTGGGATTTACTCAGGTCACCTAGTGAACAGTGCTTTTAGATTTTACAATTCTGAATTATGCTTATGTGCCCAAGTGGATCATAAATTCTTGGCAGGTTCTGATATTTACACCAAAAAACAAAGCCAGAGGACGGATCACTGTTTACTCTCTGTTGTTGATGTTCATTCATTTCAGTCACGTCTGACTCTTCATGACCCCATTTGGGGTTTCTTGGCAAAGATACTAGAATGGTTTGCCATTTCCTTCTCCAGTTCATTTTACAGATGAGGAAACTGAGGCAAACAGGGTGAAGTGACTTGCCAAGGATCACAGAGTTAATGAGTGTCTGAGGCTGGATTTAAATTCAGGATGATGAGTCTTCCTGACTCCAGGCCTGGCACTCGATCTGCTGTGCTACCATGACAACAGGAGAGGAAGATTTCTCTTCAGAAGACTTAAGACCTTGTCCCATTCAGTAAGACCTTGAGTACAGATACTGTTCAGATTCTACCCTGCTGCATGAGAGAGGCTTTGAGAGAAGTAAAGAACTGAGGAGACAACACTGTCCTTGGACAGAAAGCAAGATTGTGAAAACCGGATTTTCTAGACACCAGATTCAGAGAAATAAGCAGCTACAGGAAAGTAAGACAGGAATTATGATGTTCTGTGCCACTTTAATGAGAACAGAAAACATGTTACATGCTTTGCTATACCTGATATTTAAAATGAAACAAAAAACTGGGTAGCTGGAAATGAATCCAACTTTATGTAATGGACTAAAATGATTATAATTATGATAAACTTAGATCTCCCATCACATGGAACTGTACTACTTCCAAGATTCTGAACTCCAAATATCTATTCTCTTAAACATAACCCCCATCCTCCTACCTCTCTCCCTCACATGAAAGGCACCAAAGTGATAGCATAGTGTATAAAATGCTAGAATTGAAGTCAGGAAGACTTGAGTTCAAATCCTGCCTTGGACATTTGCTAGCTGTGTGACCCTGGGCAAATCACTTAACCTCTGTTTGCTTCAGTTTCCTCATCTATCAAATCAAAGATGATAGTAATAGCACTACCTCAACAGGATTGTTGGGTGGGTCGAATGAGATAATGCATGCATTAGAAAGCATTTTGCAAATCATGAAGTGATATGTGAATGTTAGCTACTCTTTATTAAGCCTGCTTTCCCCCTTCTTGTGGCCTAAGTCAAGTTATCAAATCAAAAAATGTTTATTAAGTGCCTACTGTGTGCCTACTGATGTGAGACAATAAATGAGGTGGTATATCTATGGAAAAACACATTGTGCCATTAAAAGAAAAATACTTGATAATCCAAGTCACAGTTTATTCATGCAACAAATATTTATAGAATATCTGTTATGATAATCATTATTATAATGATGATGTAATATTAAAAGCATTGACTGTTGGACATGGAAAGGATCTTAAGATTGCACAGTGCAGTGGAAAACATGCTGGAGACACAGAGAAAGACAAAAGACAGTTCCTACTCTAAGGAGCTCACAGTCTAACCGCCCCTAGATCCCCCCTCTTCACCTTGATCCCTTCCTGTAATATAGTAACTCATTCTGACTCCTCTTCCTGTCTTCGTTCCTTTTCCTCTATAATCCATCCTTCATACTGATGACAGATTACACAGAAGGCCCCATCCTGGTATAGCAATCTTAGAATACAGGCACATTTGCCCAAAGGAATCAGATAGTTTAGGAAATGTTGGCCTTTATTATTCTTGTTCTGTCATGTCGAACTCTCTGTGACTCATTTGGGGTTTTCTTGGCAAAGATACTGGAGTAGTTTGCTATTTCCTTCTCCAACTTATTTTACAGATGAGGAAACTGAGGGAAATAGGGTTAAGAGACTCACCCACAGTCACACAGCTAGCAAATGTCTGAGACCACATTTGAACTCAGGTCTTCCTGACCCTGGGCTGGGAATCCTATTCACTGTGCCTTTATTAGATTCATTTTAATTCACACAAAGTGAACCTGAAGCCCAAACATGGGATATTCATGACTGGGATGACCCAAAAACAGGAGCACAGGCAAGGAAAGAGAGTTTCAGGGCAAAAGATGCAAAAATGGGAGGGTAGGAAGAAAGAAGAACTTGGGTATGATGGTCTTCAGGCCAAAACAGGAGAAGGAAAAGGGTTTAACTGTAGTCCTTCAAGAAGTCATCCTTGGGTGTGGCAAACCCAGGTTGGACCAAGCTCTCCTCATTCTTCCTAGTTTATAGAGTGAGGAAGCATGGGTTACCTATCACCTCCACATCAGGAGAGTTCATTCCTCCATAGTGATTTTATTGAGAGGGGAAACCAATCCTACTTCTCTGGCATCTCAGCAAAGGGAACCAGGGAAGGGCCATTCAGTGTCTAGTCCCTATCTCTGACCTCGTAAGAATTGAACAATTACCAACGGGCAAATGCAAATAGCTGATTAGGGTGACAACCAAAGGACATGGTCGCAAAGCATTTATACAGGAACACTAGGGTCAAGGAAGTGAGTAGGGAAAGGGGGAGTGTAGAGAATCCCTCAGTCCCCTGTGCCAGTCTCATCAGACAGTTTAAGGATAGCTCAATGCATAAATCTGACCGAGTCACTCCTCAGCTCAAAACCCTTCAATGGTTCTCTATTGCCTGGAGAATAAAGTTCCAAAACTTTTAAGCTATCATCCGAGGCCCTCTACATTCTTCTACCACTCTCCATTTCTAGCATTATCTCACAGGACTCCCTTCCACATGTGCAGTAATCTAGCCAATGGACCCAAACTCCATCTCCTGTGTTAGCCTATTTCTGAACCTCTCCTGAGTCAATCAACAAGCATTAATTAAGTATTCACTATGTGCGGGGTACTGTGCTACACATTTTTGCTGTTCAGTCATCTCAGTTGTGTCCAACTCTTTGTGACCCAATTTGGGGTTTTCCTGGCAAAGATACTGGAGTGGTTTGTCATTTCCTTCTCCAGCTCATTTTACAGATGAGGAAATTGAGGCAGAGTTAAGTGACTTGCATAGGGTCACACAGCTAGTAAGTGCCAGAGGGCAGATTTGAACTCTGGGAGAGGAGACTTCCTGACTCGAGGCCTGGCCCTCTATCCACTGTACCACCTAGCTGCCTGTGCTATGCTCTAGGTATAGAAATATAAAGAATAAAACAATTTCTCCCCTAAAAGAATTTATAATCATTGTTCCCTAAGCCTAGAGTGCTCTCCTCCCATGCCCCTATACCTGTCTATTGCCATCCTACTAACAATACTCTCAAGTTAAATGCTCTCTCTTCTATTAAAGCCTTCCTTGATCTGCCCTAGCCAGAACTGAGCCTTACCACGTGACTATAACCCTCGATTTGCACCTCTTTGACAGACTTCACTGAATCACGTGGTCTTATCAGTATGAGTGTTCTTTGTATCGCCCAGATCAGGGTGCATTTGTGTCTTCTTATCCAGGGTAGTTCCTAGCCATACTTATTCATTGGTCTTCCACAGATACACTGCAAAATATACACCAAATAGGCTAGAAGCCTTCATCTATCTGAAGATAACAATAAAACATTTGAGCTATCTACCTATCATCCCTTGCTCACCCCATGTGGTCATGCCTTACCTTTTTTTCTCATCATACAATTCCTCCATTACAATGTATGGGTGTCAAAATCTGGAAGACCTGCCTCAGACACTCTCCAATTATAGGCAAGTCATTTAATCTCTCTGTGCCTCAGTTTCTTCATTTGTAAAATGGGGATAACAGTAATACCTTACTCATAGGGTCGCTGTGAGGCCAAAATAAGATAACATATGTAAAGTACTTCATAAACCTTTTAAAGTGCTATACTGTTGAGTTGTTCAGTCATGTCTGATTCTTCATAAGCCCATGGACTTGTCAGTGGGGTTTTCTTGGGAAAGATACAGGAGCGGTTTGCCATTTCCTTCTCCAGTGTGTCCCCATTTTAAAGATTAGGACTGAGGCAAATAGGGATTAAATGACTCATCCAGGGTCACACAGTGAGGATGTGTCTGCAGCCACTCAGATCTTCCTGACTCTAAGCCCTGTGCTCTATCTACTGTACCACCCAGCAGCCCCTAGTGTTAGGTAAATGCTAGATATTGTTATAGCTCTCATGCCGCTTCTTGAGCACAGATCATCATTAGAAATAAACCACAACTTACTTGCACCCACCAAGAATCTTGCCTTTTTGGGTTACTCACAATATTGATATCGAGGAGATTTTAGTGTATTCTAAGATACACAAACATTGAGCATGGCAAAAAGACTGTCAGTATTGCAAAGATGGGTCATTCCGCCAGAGAGTCGCTAGCACTCATAAAACACAGAGCAATATCCTAAATGCAAACCAGTCTGTTCTCTTCCCCTATTCAATTCTCGGCCCAACCCTGTGTACCTCTTCAGTTCCCAGATAAGCACTGGAGTACCAACTCCTGAATAGACTGATAGCTGCATAAAACCAGAGACACCAACTTATTTCATTTTTGTCTATCTCCCTTTGCCTAACATTGAGTTCAGCTCATAGTATGTATCTAATGAATGTTTATTGAAGCTAAAATTGATTATAATAAAACTTTATGAAAACTTTCTCTAGGGTAGCAAAGAACCAAGAACACAATGAGTATCTATCAATTGAGGAATGGCTGGGCAATGACTGTAATAGGATATTGTACAATTGTACAATACCAACCACAAAAGTGAAGAATTCAAGGAAACTCAGAAAGGCTTATGAACTGATCCAGAGCTAAGGAGGTAGAACTAGGAGAATGCTTTATACAATGACCCTAGTAATATAGAAGAAAATACTTAAAGACCTCAAAATTCTGATTGTTGGAGTGACCTGTGAATTCAGGAGACTGCTGATAAAGTATGGTTTCCATCCATCAGGAGAAAGGTAGTAGTATGCTGATCAATATTTAACAACCGGCTCTCTGAAGAGGACACACTTTTAAATTTAATCTGCATCATTAAAATTCACTTTTTTCAAATCTAGACAATGTTATAAATATACTCACATTGTCTAGGAATAAACAATACTTGTTGGGAAGCCAGGAAGGTTCTAATTATATATTACGTTTATTTGTTCTGAATAAATGGGTACATCCCCTGAACACAGTTCAGGAGAGGTTACAAGGAATCAGACAAGTGACAGTCCTTTTATTGACCCCCTGTTCGAATCTCCCGCCTGGCTCTTCATTGGCCAGATGCAACCCCCGACTGCCCACACCATGCCCTCCTCAAATGGCTCGTCAAGCATGCGTACAAGCTTCTAACCTTCTACCTGATCAGAAGCCTTAAAATTTAACGATGCGTTCTCACGAGCCTATACAACCCCAGAAGATGTGGACCATAGGTGTAAATGGGACATATGTTGTTAAACATGGAAAATGTGTCCAATTGAAAATTTGAAAATGTCCATTTGTTTTGCTTCATTACACATTGTTACAAAGGAATAGTAGAGGTGTGGAGGGAGGACCTATGGGAAAGTGCCAGTGATATATTTTAAGAGCATAAATAAAACATTTTAAAAAAAATGTTTCCCCAAGAGGCTAAAGCATTTCCTACCAGAACAGGAATTGTAGGAAAAGGAAATACTGTCCAGAACCTGACTTTTTTGGAAGGCAGGACATTAGCAGTCTTGACAAAGCAGATGTCAGTATTTCCTGGTTTGGTATACAGAGAAAAAGGATTGTTTGCTAACTGACCTGAATTCTGGGGCTTTTCCTTAGGGAGAGATTTGGAGAAAAGGCCTCCTTTTACCTTAAGTTTCTTCTGAACTCAATATCCAAGCACTTTAATTATGGCTAAAAATAAACTGATAAGTGTTTTAAATTTCAGGGACTGACTGTGTAACAGGAGGTACCTTTATGCCAGGAGAGCGCCTTTCCTTCCATTCTTGACAGGGTTTCCTTTTCCCCTTCCTGTCGATATGAATCATACTGTTATGATGCTTTTTTTCACATAAGAGAAATTGCTCATACATACCTTTGTAAAAGAATATCCCGAATGTAAATGTAAAAGAATATTCTGGAACTGTTACATTGGTTTAAATTAGAGCAGTCATGCATCTCTTAATCAGTGATTTCAATTCTTCAGAAAATGGCTAAGAAAGCAGGACTAAGCATTTTGAAAACACTTCTGAGCAGTTCAAATGAATTCATTTATTCATTCAACATTTACAAAGCAACTTCTATATTAAATGCCTATCAGATAGCATAAAGGTCATGCCCTGAAGTATCTGTGACACCCTGGAAAGAGTGCTGGGTCTGGAGTGAGAGGTCAGGGTTCAGATATTGTTTCTAACCCTTACTCCCTTTGTGATAAATCCTTTAATCTTCCTAAGCCTGTTTCCTCATTTGGAAAATGAAGAGATTGGACTAGCTGGCCTCTGAGAGGTACCTCTGAGTTCTACGATGGTACAATCTCAAGGAGGCAGCCAAGTGGACCAGTAGGTAGAGTTTTGGACCTACAGTCAAGAAAGCTCTTCTTCCTGAGTTCAAATCCAGTTTCAGATACTTAATAGCTGTGTGACCCTGGGCAAGTCACTTAACCCTGTTTGCCTCAGTTTCCTCAGCTGTAAAATGAGGTGGAGAAGGAAATGGCAAACTTCTCCAGTATCTTTGCCAAGAAAACTCCAAATGGGGTCCACAAAGAGTTGGACATGACTGAACAACAACCATTACCACAACAAAAATGATCTTGAGAGCCTTTCAATCCTAGCAATAAGGTGCAAATCAAGGATTATAGTAGGATTATAGTAGCATTGAAAGTCTCCGTCCCTGCTAAAGCAGGTCAGGGAAGACTTTAAGAGAAGAGAGAGCATTTATCTTGAGAGTATTGTTAATAGGATGACACTAGACAGTATAGGGGTGTGGAAGGAGGGTGTCCCAAGCTTAGGAAGCAGCATGAATATAAATTCCTAGAAAGAAAAGATTTTTTCATTCTTTGTATATGTATCCCTAGCATTCTGCTCTATTCTCCCAGGGCCAAGCAGGCTACATCAGGGCTCCGTGGTACTCAGAGTAGTTTGTTGGGTTTATCTCTTCTCTAATGCTATTAGCTGTTTTCCCCTAATCTTTAGCCACCAGACACTCACATCTTTGTTACATTTAACCAATTAGCATCAGTTAACTTTTACAAAGGGCCATTTACTTCAGACATAGAGCAAGAATAAACATATTTCTCTGCAACAACTTCCAAGCATACTTTCTCTTATGCCATCTCAGTTTCTGAGGAGATTAGACTCACTCTTAAGCACAGTTCCTACATAGCATTAACCCCACCATGTTCATGTCCAGATGCAACACAGCTGCCAGATGAGTCCGTGTCTCAGTTACCGTAGGCTAAGTACCGAAGGGCCACATCTTGTTCCTCAGAGCATCAATGCTGCTCTGGCTCAGAAAGCCCAGACTCTAGAATGCCATCTAGACTCGATGCTGGAGTAGCTTTAAAAGGTACTTTTAAAACTCACATTTTAAAAACTGACCTTTTAAAACTCATAAGGTCAGAAGCTCCTACATCCTTCCTCTAAAATGGAAAAAGACAAAGTCATAGAACAAGGACAGAAATCCTTTCACAGGGTTATATGGACCCAGAGGAGAAGGCCCAAAGGTTTCGCCCCTTACAGAGTTCTTTCTCTCTGGTTATCACAAACAAAGGAATCACCAAGTTTCCTCAAGAGAAGGAAGGGAACAAGAATTCATTAGTACCTACTATATGCCAGACATTGTGCTAAGCACTTTACGAACATTATTTCACTAGATTCTCAAAACAACCCTAGGAGGAAGTTGCTATTATCATCCCCACTTTACAAATGAGGAAACTGAGGCAGACAAAGGCTAAATGACTTTCCCAGAGACACACAACTAGTAAGTATCTAAGGCTGGATTTGAACTCTACTCTTCCTAACTCCAGGCCCAGCACTCATACACTCTGCCACCTAGCTGCACCAAGAGCACTAAAGCAAAAGAGACAGAAGCAAGTCAGATGGCAGAAACCACCTAAGGCCTTTCAAATGCCTCAGTGGTTGTTCAGTTGTTTTCAGTGGTATGCAACTCTTGGTGACTCCATTTGGAGTTTTCTTGGCAAAGATACTGGACAGCTTTGCAATTTCCTTCTCCACATTTTACAGCTGAGGAAACTGAGGCAAACAGGGTTAAGTGACTTGCCCAGGGTCGCACAGCTATTAAGTATCTGAAACCAGATTTGAACTCAAGAAGTTGAGTCTTCCTGACTCTAGGTCTGTCACTGTACCACCTAGCTGCCCTCTGAATACCTCTACAGCCAAAGAACCTCCCATTTACTCCATGGTATAGAATGTCTGTGCACAGAATCTCTAAGGTACTTCCCTTACATGTCATCATTACTCAAAAGGCTGCTCTCCAGTTTCCCTATGTAAGAGATGCTGTCCAAGGTGCTCTGTGCGTGTACCAGAACCCCTGTTACATGTCTCTTTGTATTTGTTGTTACTTGCTCTTAGGTGAAAGAGTATCCAGCTATACTATGATCTTGTGGGCTTCAGAACATCTGGGCTGAAAGCCAGTAAAGGTTGGGGAGCTGGAGACCATGCGAAATTTTGCAGGCAGCTGAGCCCAGTAAGGAGCCAAAACCCAAGAGATCTGCTTGATCCAGATTAGAAGTGGATCAAAGAAAGCCAAGAAACACTGACAGAGACTCCCTCATCCATAGGCTGGACTAAATTTGGAAGTGAACTTCATAGGGCAAATACTTTCTAGAAACTGCTTTTTAAGTCTACTCTCCCCAGGGTCAGGGTGTTATAGGGGAGACCATGCTCCTGGGTATTGGGGAAAATGTTTATACTTCTCTTCTTGCTATATCTATGCAGTAATTTCCCTTCATAAAAGTTAATTGATGTTAATCAGCTAAATAATACCAAAGAGCTAATCACTGTTGATTAATATTGCTGAGAACACAACAGAATAGGAGGCCCTCATAACAGCACTAAAGTAAGATACCCCCAAACCTTCAGGAGTACCCCTAAAACTTAAGAGGTAGATGTAGCTAGCTTTACCATGGTGCACCCACCTCATCAGTTGGGAAAGAATTGGGGTAAGGATAAGGATCCCCAGAAATGATAAGGATTACACAACGTTCAAAAAATGTTTGGAGGAAAGGGAGCACTGGCAGCTTGGAGAATTAGAAGATGGTGTTTGCTGTGAACTTTGAATTAGAGATTCTAAGAGACAGAAGTAAGGATACCCAGCATGGGTAACAATAGCCAGTGCTAAGACAGAGACAGGGGATGGGGCATTGTATAAGTAGGCCAATGTAGCTGGATCACAGAGAATGTAGAGGGGAAGTAAGTGTAAGAAGAAGTTATTCGTGTACATGTTAGCATTACACAGGATTCCTTGTTAAATGAAACCATAGAGATGCAACCACAGTGACAAAGATGTCCACTGACCTGATTATTAAAGTCAAGCAAGGCATAAAACAGGGATGTCTATGCTCAGCAGACATGCTGACCACTATGACAGATGATGCCCGTATGGGGTCCAGATGAAATCGGGATCCCTAATAAATGATGCAGTTCTCTAGAGGCCCTTATTTGTGGGTGATATTGTGCTGATTTCCTCAAAGAGATCAGGCTAACAGGGAAAACTGTAAATGGACTTACGGTGCCTATTATTCAGACTATGACATGCAACTGAAAGGTCCCTCCATTGAGTTAATGCATTTCTATGTATATCTGAGACAGACATTACAGAAGAATGAGGAATGTGGCCAACAACACATAGGAGGAAAAGAATGGGCTGGATTGCATTTGGGAAAATTTGAGAAAACTGTGCTGTTAACTGTCCAAACTTCTCCCAAGCTCAAAGATCCTTCCTTTTAACATCAATGTTTTCCTAATGATGCTATCAGGTTGAGAACTATGTAATGCCATAATTTTTGAAGAATGTGGGTTATAGGTGATCCAAAGGCAAATGGAAAGATGAATGATGAGTTTAAGTTGGTAGCAGCTTATGCTTGTACACAGTAATTGGTATGAAGGATGTCATTAAAGAAATGTATTATCATAGAAGGAAGTGGAGGACTAGTCGTCAATTGATTAATCAGTAAGCATTTAGTGTCTTCCGTATGCCAAGCATGGTGCTCAGTTCTGTAGATGCAAAGGTAAAAACTACACAGTCCTTGACCTCAGGGAGCTCACATTTCTTTGAGCGAAACATAAACATATACAAATATGTTTCTAAAAAACAACCAAAGGGCAGTTAGGTAGCACAAAGGATATAGCACTGGCCCTGGAATCAAGCGGATGTGAATTCAAATCTAGCCTCAGACACTTGCCACTTACTAGCTGTGTGACCCTGGGCAAGTGACTTAACTCCAATTGCCTCACCAAAAAAAAACAAACAAAAAACCACAACTGACATTGACCTAATGTTGTGCTCAGCCCTCAGTGGACACTCAGTGCTACATGTAGTGAGCACAAGTGATGACAGATGGATAGTCAAGTGCTATATAGAAAGATATAATCAGACTTAAGAGAACTCTACCACATTGGGTGAATCTTCTATAAATGCTATAAGGGAAAACATGTATGAGTCCCACAGGATGAGGTTTGTATGAGATGCAATTTGCAGCAATAAATGACATATCCACATTGATGAGATCAAAGATCCATTGATAAATTCAATCATAAGTGTAGATGTTGTCCAGTGGGGCTTGGATTAAGTTACAATGGACTACTTTGACCTCAAGTCCCCTGCCTACTTACCTCAAAGAGAATAAAGAAAAGATGACTGTAAAGTACTTTGGACAACTCACAATAAAAGGTCTTTTATAAATATGATTGTATCTAACAAGGATTAAATTAATGAGAATTCTTTGATTTCCAAGCCACTGGACAAGTCACAGCTTCTCACCAAGCTTCTCATCTACTCTCTCACTCAAATGATAAAGCCTAGATCTCGAGTATCTTACAGAAATGGGTGTCTTTCCCCATTTTCTAATAGTCCTATTCAGAACTATTATTTGCATTGAATGTTTGAGTCACTCTCTATTCCATTCAGGAAACAGCCACTCAGAGAGAGTGGGCACTTCTATTCAAATACTGAAGTGGAACCAATTTGACAGGTACATTTCAGAATTACAGACAAGGAATAGAATCTTGTGACACAGCCTGGATCTTGGAGTTTTCTCTTTTTTTTCCAACACAGAGATTTAAAAGAGGAAAGGAAGAATTTTCTTCTATTTTGTCCCTCTCACTCAAATGGACTGTAATGTGACATCTTTATGCTAATTCATGCTTGAATGAAGATATTTAAAGTTCTGCCATTTGAAAGTAGACCTTTTTAATTCTGTTTTTCTCACTTTAAAAAGATTTCATTTTGTTCTTTTGGAGAAGAAATGAGTCTCAATTACACTTGATCCTAACAGTGCCGTTTCATAATTCATAGGATCACAACTAGAAGGCAGAAGGTTAAACTCATGGTTAATATGCTTCTGCTGGAATTGTTTCTGTCCTCCCCTACATCTTTGATCTTATTGGGTGTTTTAAGTGAAGCAGAGTCAGAACATTCTGGCTGTATAGAAAGATAATGTGGATGAGTCATAATTACTGAGATTTTTGCCTACGAAGAATTAGACTGTTATGAGCTCTGCCTTTGGGACGAGACATAAAAACCAGTAGCCTGACCATGGGTCAATAGTCCTTTGATCCCAGGAATATTGGTATCAAAAAAACCAATTCCCATTTTACTTCAATAATTGCAATACAGTAAACATCTTACCAAAATAACATTACCACCACCAGGGGCAGTAATACTTCAAGTTGATAATTAAGTCACATTTCCTGCCTTGTTCTGAAAGCATGGATATTTAAAAGTTCTTGCTTATTTATAGTCACCCAGATTGGACCTGTCTGACTCCTGAAGCCAATTCTTTGGAGAATAGTTCATATGTTGCAGAAGGTCAGATTCCATCCAGTAGAGGGCACTGGTGCTAGTAATCACAAACTATTCCCATGATAAGGAAAGTACAGTTCTGAGATATATGCAGAGGCTGGCATCTAGGCCCAAGGAGGAAGTAGCCATCTTCAACAGCAGAATTGGGTGTTAACCATGATCTTTGTATTTCCTACTACATGTTCAAATTAAATTGAAATATTAAAAGTAACGAAACGCCAGGGATAGTTCATACATTTACTGTTAGCAGAGTCCTTTTAATGTATTCTAAAGCGTGCATATTAAAGCAGCAAGATGGTGCTGGCATTTTCCCATCACTGTTTTGGTGAATCTGAAGCAGGGATGACAACAACTTAATCAGCAGAAAGGAACAAGCCACAAAACAATAATAAATAAACTACTTAAGGAAGACCCATAAATCAAAATATGGGCAGCTAGGTGGCACAGTGGATAGATTGCCAGGCTGAAAGTCAGGATGACTCATCTTCCTGAGTTCAAATCTGGCCTCAGACACTTACTAGCCATGTGATCCTGGGCAAGTCATTTAACCCCATTTACCTCAGTTTCTTCATCTGTAAAATGAGCCGGAGTGGAGAAGGAAATGTCAAACCATTTCAGTATCTTGGCCAAGAAAACCCCAGATGGGGTCACAAAGAGCCAGATACAACTGAACAACAACAAAAAATAGAGAAAAACCATATAACTATATGATGAATTAACTAAGCAGTGAGAAGTAAGGCTAATAAAAATAATTTAAAAAAATTCCTCATAGGTCATTTAAAATTAGTAAGTAAGCTCAGACATATGTATGTATACATCTACATATATGGGTATGTCAGTTATATTTGGAATAATTTTTTAAAAGTCCATTGCATGAAAATTGTTCATGCCATCAAAGGTAAACTATATTGGCACATTGCTTCCTTTTGTGTTATAAACTTCTTAAAATCATGAAATTTCAGAGAATTCTCTGATTTTTATTTAATCCCTTACAGTTGAAATTCAAGAAACATTCCTAAAAGCATAGTAAGTACATCCTTTGAAACTGGTAGATCACTTGTTCAATAAACAAAGTCATAAGTTGTTGTGGGGTGCTGTCTAGTCCCCAAAGGCACATAGTTGGAACAGTAGAGAGAGCACTGGGTTTGGAATCAGGAAGACCAGAGTTCAAATATGGCCTTAGATACTTGCTAGCTCTGTGATAAATCTTTGCCACAACTAGCTGGGCAAATCATTTAACCTCTGTGCCTCAGTTTCCTCAACTGTGAAAGGGGAATAGTAATAGCACCTACCTTCCAGGGTTGTTGTGAGGAGGTAATATTTGAAAAGTACTTAGCATGTTGCCTGGCACATTAATTCATTAATTAATTGGGCACTTAATAAATGCTTGTTCCCTTCGCCACACTCTTTTCATTTGGTCAATAAACAAATTAATTGCTTTCAGAAAGGAGAAGAAAAATAACTTTAATGGAAAGAAAAAAAAATGAATAAACTTGTGGGGGATATAAGGTACATACACATAAGGTTCACATATGTGAATAGATTAGTTGCTAAAAGTACAGAAAAAGAACTGTTATGCATGAAAAAATTGCTAAAATCCATAGGTGAAGAAAGTTTTTAGACACAGATTGCTAGGAAGACTCAGTTAAAAACTGCCCCTCAGATGAATGGACATAGAGAACAGAAAAATGACTAAGGCAGCAGGGCATTGTGGGACCTCAGCTCATTTGTGTGTCACTAATTTTAGAGTTGAAGAGGTTAAAACTCACCAAGTGGTGAATTTAATAACTGTAGACTATAAGAAGATTAAATAAGGGCTATCAATTTCATAACTCACAGAAAGTTAGATTTCATGAGTTTTTCTTCATAAAGAAAAGATGAGTCACTCACTAGTCACCAGTAAACTGAGCTGAGTCATTCAGGGTTCTTAATCTGGGATCATGGATAGATTTTAGGGGATCCATCAACTTCAATAGGAGAAAAAAAATTTACATCTGTATTTTCACTAACCTCTAGCTGAATTTGAGCATTTCCTTTAGATATTTAAAAATGTTTTTCTGAAAAGAGCTCCATAGGCTTCACCAGACTGCCAAAGAGGCCCATTATATGAAAAAAAGGTTAAGAATCTTCGTATTAGAGGCAGTGATGTACCAGGTGAAGAAGAGTGAAGGACATAATAGCTAAGCATGAAGAACCAGCAAAACAGCCAGGAAATTTTCTACTGGTATACTTGGACCTTGCTGATAGAGAAGAGGAATTGATCTGGGGATTATGTGAAGAAAAAACTGGTACCTTGATTCCTGGAAATGAGTTGAATGGTGATTCAGTTCAAGCTATTACCCTTTGTGGCCATCCGTAGTTTGAGAGAAGTGGAACTTCTCAAAAGAGCTTATTTGCTCTCTACTGTCTTATCTGATTTTAAGGAAAAGCAAAGAAGGAAAGATAGGTTTCATAGATGTTTTAATCTAAGTGTAATTTTGAAGTTAATTGGGCAAAGCAGTAGCCTGTTAGGTGAGAAGCTGGCTGGTATTCCTTGCATTTCCCAGAGAATCAACCTGAAGGTTTTTTTTTCTTTTTTATATTTTATTGACATATTTTGATTTTACATAAACTGAATTTTCTTTTATATACCTCCCCCTTTTCCTCTCCCCTCCTAGAGAGTCATCCCATATAAGAAAGAAAATTTAAAGAGAAAAGAGATAGAGAAAAAATAATCAGTGAAATCAATACATAGCGGACGATATATGCTATGTCTGCTATCTGTAAACCACCTCCCTCACACACACACACACACATACCTCCTCAAAGGAGTAGGGGGAGGTATCTTCTCAAGGCTCTTCTTTAGGGACATAGTTATCCTTCATAATTTTGTCATACACATCTTTTTTTTTTTTGGTTGTTGTCCTTGTTTTAGTATTGCATACATTGTTTTCTTGCTTTACTTACTTCCCTTTGCATCAGTTTATGTCTTTCCATCTTTCTCTAGATTCATATATGTCACTTCTTAAAACACAATAATATTCCGTTATATCTGTATACCATAATTTATTAATTCCCCAGTTGATTGACACCTACTTTGTTTCCAGTTTTTTGCCACTATAAATATTTTGGTATATATGGGGCTTTTCTTTTATCAATGGCCTCCTCCTCCAATCATCAATGACCTCATTTGGTCATCGTTTGGGTTGTGGTGGCTCAGAGTAAGCGTAAATAGCAATTATGTCTGCTCTGGACAGAAACCCAAAAGTCTTCCCCTCCCAGGTTGATTTTTTTTTTGAGTAGGCAAATTAGGTCATCTTTAGCCTCCTATTTCATACTTAGCCTTAAGTCACTAAATGGCTGTTGCCTCAGACAAATTGAGACCTGGAAAAGACCTTAGCTTAAAAAGGCCCAGGTCTCTCACCGTATCTGGGGCCATCTCCAGTTGTCTTGACCTGTCTTGCCACTGGACTCCAATAACCCTGGAGGAGAGAGTGAGGCTAGTGTCTTTGCATAGCCCTGCCTCACTTAAATCCAATTCACTTGCAAGTCAAGACATCACCCTCTTGATGTCATCGGTCCTCTTCAAGAACAAAGAATGAACAACAACAACCACCACCTTGGGGTATATACCTACTAGCAGAATCTCTGGATTATGGGGTATGAACATTTTAGTCACTTTATTTGCATAATTCCAAATTTCTTTCTAAAATAGTTATATTAATTCACAGTTCCAATCACAATTCATTAGTGTTCCTATTTTTCCACAACCCTACCAACATTGACAATTCACATCTCAACCTGAGGAACTTTGCTATGAGTTGTATTTTGCTTTAAGAAAGTGCTAGGAGCCAATTGGATTGGATGAAGACTTGACTGGATTTGTCTTCCTCCTCTAGAGAGCAAACTTGATGAACTTTACAGGTCTCTGGCTTAAAAAAAAAAAGTCTCTTGTCACATAATAACATAATACTCTCTCAGAGCTCTTTTAAAGGTGATTGTGAGATTAAAAATCCTGTCATGTTTCATCAGTTTGAGAGAAGAAAGGGAATGGATTTGCCCAGTCAGTAAGTGGTGAGACCAGAAGGAAAACAGTTAACAAAGCAAATACTATATTAAATGTCTATCAGAAGCAGCTTCATTTGGGGCAGATTGTTCATGAAGAGACAAAGAACATTAATGCCTGCAAATCTAAAATTATATCTTCCTCTGTGTGTGTGATGAGAGACAGAAGTGTTTGTATGTTTCTCCTCCAACCTACACTTAGCCTGAACTTCCCCCCCACCCTGCACATAGCATGGAATTGGCTCAGATAGTGGGTAAAAATTAGGTTCACAATCTTTTGTTTCATGGGTTTGGGAAAAAATGAGGTGGTTTGTTTGGGTTACGGGTGATTAGAATGTTTACCATTAACGCATTTTGTTGATTTTACCATATCTTTACAAGTCTAATTAATTTAACTACGAACTTGAGGCTGAGATGATTAGTGAAAACATACAGATTCCAACAGGGGTTCTTATCCTAGGGTCCAAGAGCTTGTTTTAAAAAATATTTTGTTAACTATTGCATTATAATTGGCTTCCTTGTAATTCTATTCATTTTAATTTATGCATTTAAAGACACCATTCTGAGAAGGAGTACATAGGAGCTTATCAGACCCCTTTAGGGTCTATGACACAGAAAGGTTAAGAACTGCTCTAAGAAAAAATGTGACTTTTCTAACAGGATAGGGATGCACAATCCAATGAGAGTAGAACCTATGGGTAGTAAAACCTACATTCTTCCCTCCCAACCCCTCCTCTACTCCCCCCCCCCACCCCCGTTTTAGGAGTCACCAGTAATTATGCAACTTTGTTTTGTGGTTGGAATTTAAACTTAAGCCAACGATATTATTTGTTTAAAAGAGTATGAATATAGACTATATCAGATTGCTTGCCTTGTTGGGGAGGGGGGAGGGGAGGAAAGGAGGGAGAAAAAAATTGGGGACGCAAAATCTTAAAAAAGTGAATACTGAAAACTAAAAAAAATGAATGAATGAATTTTTTAAAAGAGTTTAAGGATATCAAAAATACAAAGGTGAACTTGGGAAAGTATATAAAAGGCACAGTCATAAAGATATCCAGGACTACAAGAAAGGAATGAATTCATCTGTGGAATAACAAGATAAGAAGAAAATTTGATGGAATGGAGTAAAAAAAAATTAGAGAATGCACAAACAGCCATTTGTCTTTGAATGCTAGAGTATGGGAGGAAAAGGTTAAAAATAAAAGCAGTTCTCCAAGCTAAAGACATTAGATAATTCTCCATTATTTTGAAGCAATCCAAAGGCTGTGTATTGACAATTTTATTTTTAGCCAGTAATCCTTCCTCTCCTTTTATTGACTTCATTGCATTTTTATCCAAAAGATATTTCGTCAAAGCACAAAGTATAATAAGAATCCCACTTCCTCCACAAAACCTTGCCCACTCATATGAGAACATGAATCTTGGGCCCACTTAATTCTAACAAGCTCTTTGCTGATCAGACCTTTTAACATATACATGAACATGACAACTTGTACATAACATATATAATGATTTTCTTTAATGTACTACCTATTATCATGGCAGAAAAACTATTCTCCGAGAATGTCTGTTGATATCATCATGACCTACCTTAGGTTGTAATCTCTTAGTAGTTAGGCACAGGCTCTGGGATGAGGCATTTATGTGCAAATCCTCCTCAAACTGAAAGGATACTTTGGCTGTTGGTAACCACTCATCCAATCAGATCATTTAGCATCCATGTAATCCAATAAGATTATTTGGCCCCTATTTCATCTCTGATCCATCAAAGGAGTTTGTATGACCTAAAGGAAACAGGACGATCCAACAATCTTCAGAGGACTGAGGAAATTTCAGGATACCTACTTCAAATCTGAAGTAATTTTTCCACAGGACTTTTTAGGATTCTTTTATGGAAGCCATTGAACTTAAGCCAGGGAGTAATGACGGGCCACCAAAGAAGAACGCCTGGTCCCTATTCTTGTCTTTCATTCTTAAGTGCAAAGTAAGTAAGGCAAAGGTAAACAAAGGAACAAATTAATTTTGCAGGCACATCAGCTGTGAAGGGGTCTGGATCAATTAATAAATCCAGAAGCATTTAATAAGTACCTACTATGACCCATGCACCCATACCAGACGCTAGGGATACAAAGACAAAAATGAAACCAGCCCTGACCTCAAGGAGCTACCTTTTATTGGGGAAAATAACATGTATACACATAAGTATATACAAAGCACCAGGCTCAAATTAAAGAATCCAAGACAAATGATAGTCTAACAGTTACTGCAAGCATGGAGGAAATCACTCTTCTCACCTGGAGGGAGATTACTAAAGCATGCTTGGGTTTACAGGCTACCCACACAAAACTCCAGGATGATTTACTGTGTCTGTGCACACCTCTCTGACTTGGGCTGCCTTGTTACATATGACAACTGAAAGCTTATTTCCTATATGCTTTACAATCTATTTGGTTGGAGATTTCTCAGAAGAGCCCTGTGAGCCAGACTGGAATTGTTAGCTCCATTTCACACTTGAGGAACTGTCAGAGTTAAGCGATTTACCCCAGCTCCCTCAGACAATTAGTGGCCAAGCCAAAGAAGTAGGCCTTGTGACGTTTCTAACCTACTACGTAAGCTATTGGACCACATTGCCTGTTCCTCTATAAATATTTCATATGTAAAAAAGGTAAGAACATCCACAGCCCAAAAATAAAGGGCCTAGCCAGAAAGTAAAATGAGTGTCGAGGTCCATTAATCAGGGGCCCACCCTTTCCCATAACTGGTCACAGTGAAGCGTCCCAGTTAAAGTGCAAGATTTTCAAGCCCTGTATACACGTAAATTTATAGGTAAATTTGCAACCACTTTTTGTATACGTTTCTTACTCTTTTTCAAGGCTGGCAATATTGGGTTGTTAGCTATCCTGAGTGAGTGTGGACTGTGGCATTCTAAAGTAGTCTGTTGAGAATGCTCTGCAGATCTGCTCTTCCACACACACAAGGCCAATGCATTGTGTGTGTGTGGAAGACCCAGATTGAGGGAGCTAGTGAATGTGGGAGAAGATGACCCTCCTCTTCAAGTCTATTAAGTTTTCTTTTTCAAGTTTTTTACGATGAACCTAAATATCAATATGTCACTATTCAAAGAACAGAAAAAGAGGGCAACCTTAAACTTCTGCTATGTACAGTTTTTTTAAATTTATATTTATATTAAATTATATTTATATATTATTATATATTGATATAATATATAATGATATATTATTATATGTATTTATATTAAATTTAATATGATAGTAACAAAATTACCCTGTTTGGGGTCTCTTTTAAACTTTTTGGTTTTTTCCCCTGTGTTTTTTCAAGTATTTTATTGACACTTTTTTCTTCTTCATTTCCCACTAACTCCTTTACCCTCTCAAATACAAGCCCTCTTTTGTAACACATAAGAATAGTCAGGCAAAACAAATCAACCCATAGGCCATGTCTGAAATTATATGTCTCATTCCACACACCTAGGCCATTACCTCTCTCCCAAGTGGAAGACGGGGAAGGAAGGGAAGCTTCACCATCAGTCCCCCAAATTAATGATTGGTCACTACATTGATCAGAGTCCTGTAGTTTTTTCAAAATTGTTTTCTTTTCTATTATCATCATGTAAAATGTTCACAAAATTCTTCTCATTTCATTCTGCATCAATTCATACAAATCTTCCCAGTTTTCTCTGAATCCATTCTATCAGTCATTTCTTATACCACAATTCATTGGCCAAATGATGGGAACCCACTTTGTTTCTGATTCTTTACTACAACAAACAGCGGCTCTACAAGTGTTTTTGTATAGATGAGCCATTCTCTCCCCCCTCCCCCACCTTGACTTCTTTGGGGTAGAGGCACAGCAGTGGGATCACTGGGTCAAAAGATATGCGCAGTTTAGTGAATTTGGGGGAATAGTTCCAAATCATTTTCCAGAGTGTTTGGACCAATTCACATTCCTACTAACAGTGTATTAATTGCCTGTCCTTCCATTGCCCCTCCAACAGTTGCTATTTTTATCTGTCACCAAGCCCTCCTCTGGAGTGAAACCGAGACAAGAATCTAAGCCGACAGAACGTTAACCAGCCAATGTCCCCCATGCCATCCATGCAAACATAGAAGAGTTGAATATTAGACTTGGAGCAGCCCTTGGGTAACATTTAGTCCAACTCTTTCATTTTACAGATGTGGAAAATGAGGCCCAAGGAATAGAAGTGACTTTCCCAAATTAGCACAGCTAGGAAATGAGGAACAGAATTCAAATCTAGGCATCATAATTCAGAGTCCAGAGCTCTTTCCCCGATACTACCCCACTAAAGAAAGTGTCCTTTCTTCATTGCTGCTTAAATCTGCGGATAAAAATGTGAAAATGGAAAGGATCATAGACTTAGAACTAAAAAGGGCCTCAGAAGTGACAGAATTCTACATTTTACAGCTAAGGAAACAGAGACCCTAAATGGCATTGCCCAAAGCCACACAGGTAGTAAGTAGCAGATAGGAGAGTCAAAATTTGAACCCAGGTCCTTCGACTCTAACCCTAGTGCTCCTTCCATTGACCCACATTCCCACATCACAATAACAGCATGATCGTATCATAATAAAACCAACTCGTGTGCATGGTTTGTGGAAATATGTTGTAATGCTTTGTGGTCAAGCTTCATACTATGTGACAGTAGCAAGTACCCAGTGGAAAGGCAGAAAAACCAGGTGGACTACCTGGAAATTCCTTTGTGCATGAATTATTTTGCCTACAGGATGTATGCTAATGAAACATTTGTTTATGAGGGTGGGGACTCCACACACAGCAGAGATGATCTCAGCCAGTGTGGAATGAACCTGGCATAGAGTAGGAATATTTCTGGAGCCGAGAGACAGTGAGCTGGAGCCAAAGTATATGGCATAGACACTCCCTCACAAAGTCCAAGTGTGACTAAGACAGTTTCAAAGTACTGCATGGAATGAAATGACCATGTTATTTGGCCATGTCAAAAAAGCTTACAGCTACAGCCTCCTAATACTAAACTATATAAAAATGCTAGCAGTCCCTAGCACAGTATCCAGCAAAACGTAAACATCTTGTGCCATGGGAGTGTGTGCCAACAGATAAATGATCGACACTGATTCAAATTAGCCCCAATTAGCCCCATTCAAATTAGGCTGAATGTAAACCTGTGACATTGTAATTGAAGAGAACTTGACTTTGGCTGCCTTGATCTGAAGTTGTCCTCATTTTCCATATTCAAAGGGGAGCCAACCTTTGCCTCCTTTGCCTCCAAATAGGATACCATTTTGTCTTCTGTGCTTTGCTTTGGACCAATGATTTCATCAGTGTGGTTACTTCTTATATTAGGGCTCCACACTTTCTGCTCCTCTATGATTTTTATCCTTTATCCTACCAAAAGTGCTGGAGGTCTCCTTGTGGCATTTTTGGGGGTATCAGTGAAGCAGTCAGGTGTGTGTTCTTTCCACTTCTTACTACATGACTAACCCACCTCCTTTTATGTCACACATAGCAATAATTCAGTTAGTCAACTACTATTTAGTAAGCCCCTACCATTTACAAAGGGGCAATTGGGTGGCACAGTGGATTGAGTGCTGGGCTAGGAGTCAGGAAGATTAAGCTTCAAGAGTTCAAATCTAGCTTCAGACACTTATTAGCTGTGTGACCCTGGGCAAGTCACTTAATCCTATTTGCCTCAGTTTCCTCATTTGTAAAATAAGCTGGCAAAAGAAATGGCAAACCATTCCAGTATCTTTGCCAAGAAAAACCCAAATGAAGTCACAAAGAGTCAGACACGACTGAAACAATTCAAAAACAGTGACGACGACATTTGCAAAGCACTGGGGCTAAGTGCTTAAGATCCAAAATAAAGGCCAAAAATAGTCCCAGTCATAGGAATTTTTAAAAGCCCAGTGTTTGGAGATTCAAAAGCAAAAACTAAGCTAATCCCAATTTCTTTTTTTTTAATTTTTTTATTTAATATATTTAGTTTTCAGAATTGATTTTCACAAGAGTTTGAATTACAAATTTTCTCCCCATTTCTACCCTCCCCCCCCCACTCCAAGATGGCATATATTCTGGTTGCCCTGTTCCCCAGGCAGCCCTCCCTTCTGTCACCCCACTCCCCTCCCATCCCCTTTTCCCATCCTTTCTTGTAGGGTAAGATAAATTTCTACATCCCATTGCCTGTGTATTTTATTTTCTAGTTGCATGCAAAACTTTTTTTTTGTTTTTGAACATCTGCTTTTAAAACTTTGAGTTCCAAATTCTCTCCCCTCTTCCCTTCCCACCTACCCTCCCTAAGAAGTCAAGCGATTCAACATGGGCCACATGCATATCATTATGTATAACCCTTCCACAACACTCATGTTGTGAAAGACTGACTATATTTTGCTTCTTCCTAACCTATCCCCCTTTATTGAATTTTCTCCCTTGACTCTGTCCCTTTTCAAAAGTGTTTGTTTTTGGTTACCTCCACCCCCATCT
>CM053627.1:87654475-87692861 GCA_028646595.1 Phalanger gymnotis | reverse complement strand
GCTCTGCCACACCAGCACTCCTCCTTCCCAAGAACCCCCAACTAGGACTGGACTTAGATTTTCAGCAGGCTGTGCACTCCTGCTCTGATCCACCACTTAATTCCTCCCACCAGGTGGGCCTGGTGCCAGAAGCAACTGCAGCTGTAGTTCTAAAGCTGCCCCACCTCCACTGCCCCAGGGGCAATGGCTGAACAGCCAACTCCTTTTTTCACTAGGTCCCCAGCAGCTTTTCCCACTAACCTTTTCTGTTGTCTTTGATGTTTGTGGGTTGAGAAGTCTGGTAACTGCTGCAGCTCACTGATTCAGGGTGCTAGGGCACACTCCACCCAGCTCCTAGTCTGGTTGGTCCACACCACCCACACTGGGCTCTGCTCTGCTCCTCTCCCCTCCACTCCCTGCTCCGTGCACGAAAGACTTCACCCAGCAACCATCCAGGCTGCCCTGGGCGGCAGCCCTGCTTCCCCCTTCTATTTTGTGGGTTCTGCAGTTATAGAATTGGTTCAGAGCCATTTTTGTAGGTTTTTGGAGGGACTTGGCAGGGAGCTCACACTAGTCCCTGCTTTCCAGCCACCGTCTAGCTAATCCCAATTTCAAGGAGCTTATAGCCTATTGAAGAAAACAGCATGCTCTCACCCTGAATGTTTTTTGTACCCGATTTTTTGGCCATAATGCAACCCCTGCTCCCCAACACACACACACACACACACACACACACACACACACTCACATCTGCAAATTGAATATGAAATTCTTACTTAATATAAGATAGATTATCTTTGGGGTACTTTTTAAAAGAAAAAATATATATTATGTTTTTAACAAATTGATTGCATCTTGAAGTTGTTGGCTTTTTCTTTCAATTCTTGGAGAATAGGTGAGTAATAATAGCAGACACTTACATAGTGCTTTAAGGTTTGGAAAGTGTTTTATAAATGTTATCTCAATTGAGTCCCACAACAACCCTGGAGGTAGGTGTTCTTATTATTTTTTCCCATTTTTTTTAGGAAACCAAGGCAAACAGAGGCATGACTTACCCAAGATCGTACAGCTAGAACCCGAGGCAGGATTCGAACTTAGGTCTACTTGATTCTAAATCCAGCATTTCATCCACTACGCTACCTAGCTGCTTCCCAAAAAAAAGCAACCAAGTATGGAAGATACCTGGGGTGTTCTCTGGACTCACTCTGACAGTGGTGTCACCTTCTAGAAACCAAGGACATTTTGAGGGAAACCGAAGTAGTGTGTTCCGTGTGGGAAGATATTTTCTTTTCTTTTTTAGTTTTGGCTAATATATTATTTAAAATTCTCACATCACTGTTCATAAATAATGAAAGACAGCATTATAAAGTGGATGGAAAGTAAATGTTGGAGTCAGGAAGACTTGGTTTCAAGTCTTGCCTCTTACACAAAGTGACTATGCAACTATGGGAATCTCATAGTCTCTCAGTGTCCCCAGCAAATCTCTGCGACTATAAATTATAGAAGAGTTGCTGATTTTTATTGACAAAGATAGTTTTCACAATGGGAACTTTTCATATGGATGAAATCACAGGTTGTGCTCTCTAAAATAAAAATATAAATAACCAAAATAAAACAAAAACCAAAAATAAAAAAATAGTGATATTGTTTTACAGTTTTCTTTCTCACCCTCTTGTCCTTTATACTGGCTTCTCTCTAGGTTTCCACGACTCCACTCCATCCTGATTCTGTTCCTAATCTCATTTGCTGGTTCCTCATCAAGATCACGCCTACTGACCATGGGTATCCACCACGACTTTGTCCTGTGGCTTGTGAAGATATATTCTAGAGGCTTTTGGGATAGAAATAAAAACTTTCTGGTGATTAGCACTTTGCAAAAGTAAACTGGATTGCTTCATAAAGTGGAGAAAGTCTCCATCAGTAGAGATATTCAAGGTCAGGAAGAAAAACCAATCTCTAGGGATATCATAGAATAGATTTCTGTTCTAGCACATGTTCAGCTAGATGATCTTTGAGACCCTTTCCAACTCTGAGATACTACATTTTGTTTTCACTTTTATAGGCTGATCTTGATTGAGACCATTCTTTCATTTTGGAACCCTACAAAGAATTCTGCAACTTGTGAGCCTCTGTTATTTTTGAAGTGGTTCTATGGAATGATAGTTCAGTTTTCTATATAATAAAACAGGGGCAGCTAGGCAGTACAGTGGAGAGAGTGGCAGACCTGGAATCAAGAAGACTCATCTTCCTGAATTCAAATCTGGCCTCAGACCTGGCTCTGTGACCCTGGGCAAGTCACTTAACCCTTTTCACCTCAGTTTCTTCGTCTTTAAAATGAGCTGGAGAAGGAAATGACAGAGCACTCCAGAATCTTTGTCAAAAAACACCCCAAATGGGGTCACAAAGAGTCAGACATGACTGAAAAACAAAATATAATGGAACAACATTTGGCTATTTCTATGGTGGCAAACTAATATTTTTAAAAGATACAGCATTACTTCTCAATGCAGGCAGGCCTTAAGAATTGTGATATGAGTGTTTCACATGCTTTTATGTATATTCCAGAAAGAATTCTAGCAACGATGATCTGTGATTGGGCTGTTGACATACCATATGTAAATGTGACTCAATGGACATTATAAGGTGTCCTACTTATTCTTTCCTTAGGATCGGAAGCTACTGAGGTATTTGGGTTCAAATACAGTCGTTTGAGGGTTCAGGGCAGAGAGATAAATATCTACCAAAAAAAACACCAAGAAAGAGAAGTCTTTTAGGTGATGTAAAAATAAAACACATCATAACAATGACTGGATGACAAATTTGAACCTAAACATACTCGAGTGTTTTAGTTTAGCTACCAATGCCCCTAAGAGTTTAAGGAAATATAGCTGATTTGAAGGAGCAGCAAGTTGGGATACTGTTAAAGCATTTCATCTCTTGTTTTGCTGTGCAAATCTAGCATTTAAGAAGCAATTTAATACTTCTTTGATATATTGTGTGAAATTAGGATAAACTGCACCAGGTGAGCAGCGGTGCCTTGTGACAACTTCATGGCTTGAATAGCCAGGCATCCGCCATTGGCTTGTTCAAACATATGCATATATATATATATTTTATTAAAACATAACCACAGAAACACTAATGAATACGATATCTGAAAGATGAAATGCACTTAGAGCAAGACTTTAAAGAAATAAACACATTCAACTCCATATCTCTTTTATTAATTAACAAAATCACAGAATCTGAGAGTTGGAAGGGGCCCCAACAGTCCAATGCCTAGCCCAAGGAATCTCCACTGTAACATAACATAGATTCACAGAATTTAAGAATAGCTAACATTTATCTGGAGTTTTTTAAGATTTGCAAAATTCTCTCTGTATATTATTTCACAGCACTATGACATAGGTGCTATTATTATCCCCATTTTACAGATAGTTTCTGACTTTGAGTCCCTTACCAGGAGACCTGCGACTTTTACAACATTCATTCATTTTTACTTCATTAGTTGGGTCTCATGTGAAATGAAATGCTCATGAAATGGTCCCCTTAGGATCCAGCCACTTTTTTCTTTAAAGTAGAGAATAGTTTAAAGTTTGTGTTTTTAAAGTAAATTTCATTTCTTTTTCTAATAAATGTTTTTTTGTTTTCTCTTCCATTTCACTCCAAATGAAAAAAGAAAACCTTCATAACAAATGTGCATAGTCAAACAAAGCAAATTCCCTTATTAGCCATGTCCAAAAATGTATGTTTCATTCTGTATTTTGAGTCCATCACCTCCCTATCAGGTCAGCCAGCAACTTTTATGAACATTCTCTGATGATGTGTATAACAATGATTCTCTGGCCCCCACTGCCTAAAGACCAGGTGTGTTACATTTTCCCTCTCCCCAAGGGTTCCCCAGTACCCTTAGGGGGCTGGAGGTCTCTCTAACTCTGCATAGGCTTAAGCTCCCATAAATTTTGTTTCTCTTGTTTTAGGGGCCCCCATTTCCCAATCCCACTTAACAACCTAGATCAGCTTTTACAAAGGAATATTTACTTCAGAGTCAAAGGTATAGCAAGAACAAACATACAAATATTTCCCCCAATCAAGGGAAAAGCCTTGAGCCCTCACCCTCTCAGCTTTAGATAGTCCCATCAATTCCAAGTCTTTTTTTCTGTGTTTTCATCCTGGTTCTCTGGCTTCTCAGGTTTCCCTGCCCAGCTGGTTGCAGCAACTGGCCTAGAATCCTACGCTCCAAGATTCCCATGACCTGAGTGCCACTCTCAGTACTTAGAATTCAAAAGAACCAATAAAACGAGACTAAATCCCTAAGTCCCTTTTTCAGGGCCATAGGGCCTAAGGAGAAGGAAGGTGCCCCCCAAAGGCCTTTCTGGTCCAGGGTCCTTCTTGGTGCCCCTGATGTGGGGAAATTAATATTTCACCCTTGGAAAGTTTCACCACCAGAAAGTGAGAGACTGGGCCTCAGGTAGATTTTTTAAAAACACAGATAGTTTCAGCTATGCAGACCATGGAAAGAGGTTGCTACCAACTCTGATGGCAGAATGTCTATAACTGAGTTAGTCTTGTCTTCCAGGCCCCAAGCATCTCCCACATGAAGCTATAAATCTGGGGAACGACCAGGATGATGGAGAAAAGAGAGAGGAGAAATCAGAAAAGTCATGCGTTTAACTGTAGTACATAAATAAGAGACACCACCAAGCATGCACTGTTGCAAATAATATTGGAATATGTATTCTTGGTTAGAGATACACTTGCTATGAGGGTCATACCTAACAAACTATTTTATGGGTCCCTGGCCAGCCAATCAAAGAAAGACCCAAAGCAAAAGCCATCATCTTCTTGGATTAAAGACTGATACAGTAGAAAGAGGCACTGAAGCTAGAATCAGAAAATCTGAATTCAGATCCTGACTCAGTCAACTCTTGTCAGTTCCACCTTCTTATCTCTCACTTATATTTTCTTTCCATCACAACCCAACCATTATAGTTCAGGACCTCATTACCACTTACCTAGACTATTTCAGTGATCTAATTGGTCTCCCATCATCCACTCTCCCCTGTCTCAAATTCAACCTCCACTTAACTTCCAAACTGAGATTCCTATAGGATAGATCTGACCATGACACTCCCCTACTCCAGAAACTTCAGCGGCTCCCCACTGCATGTAAGATAAAATACAAATTGCTCTGTTTGACATTTAAAGCCCTTCATAATCTGGTGCTAGCCTTACCTTTCCAGGTTGATTATATTATCACTTCTCTCATATTCTATGTTCCAGCAAAACTGGCCAACTCACTGTTCCCAAGTACATAACATTTTTGCTCTTTCTTCTGTGCCTTGTCCAGGCTGTCCTATGTCTAGAATATTCTCTCTCCTCAATTTTGCTTCTTGGCATCTCAAGCTTCCTTTAAGGCCCAATTCAAGAGCTATCTCTTATTTTGTGTCTCCTACAACTAATTGACTTTCCTGATTCCCGAAGTCATTAAACAAAGGTTATTTTGTGTATATTTTCTTTTGTTTATCCATCTACCTGATTTTCCCTCATCCCCTGATCCAGTAGAATCTATGCTTCTTTAGGGCAAAAACTGTTCTTTTTTATCTTTAAATCCTGAGCAACTAGTACGGTGCCTAGCATGCAGTAGGTACTTAATGAATGTCTGTTAGTGCAGGGAATACTTGTGCAAACCTGGGCAATTTACCTAATCTCTCTGGGCCTCAGTTTCTTCATCTGTAAAATAAAGGAATTTGACTAGATATATTCATTGGCATTTTTTCAGCTCTTAACACAGCATGAAACTAGGTTAAAATGACACCTTTGAACCATGCGTTTGTGAAAACTGAAATCTAATTATAGGCAATATATAAGGTACCAAGGAAGAAAAAAGAACATTGATAGACTGATTCAGAAGAGGAGTAGTATAGGCTGCCTGCATAATACTTAGAAGTATTGGTGCACAATGGAACTATTAGCCTAATTACAAATTGGCTAAATAAAATAAAATGGCTTAATCCAAGGCTTTCAAGTTGCACATTCAACCTTACACACAAAGGCTGTGTGTATAAAGAAGGCTCACTGGCACCCATATCAATGTTGTTTGGTTTTTGTTTGTGTTGGGGGGAAATCTTTATTAAAGATTAGGAATTTAGGAAAACTAGACAAAGTACAGTCAGTTCACTAGGTTTGTAGCCAGTATAAAGAATGAGGATATTTTATTAATTTAGAGCTTTAAGTTGCTTAAATCCAGAAGAAATTTTCCTTCAGTCAGTATTATTCTATTTTAATAATTCAAGTTAAAAATTCCATCAGTCTAGACCAAGGCTAAACTGGCATGTAATTTGGCAAAAGAGTCCTTATGAATGAACGATTAAATGAATGGCATTTGTTTGATTAAGATTCTAAGACAGTGCCTAGTTCCATGTATGGACACATTTTTATATTAAATACTTGGGCTAGAAAACTATTGAAATGAGAAAAAATAATTATATTGAATAGGTATTTCTATGTGTTTTTATTTAGAGAGAGAAAAAAAGTGAAGACCATATAGAAGCATCATGTTATAGTGGATTTGGTATGAAAGGACGTTGGTTCAAATTCTGGCATACTTACTATCTGTGTGACTATGGGAAAATCACTTAAGCTCTCTAGGATTCAGTTCCTTCATCTGTGTAAAGAAATTGTTCGCCAGAACGATCTCCAAGCTCTAATTCTTATTACCCAGGGTTCCAGCCAGGACATAATTATGGTATATGCTATATTTTTCTCCAAAGTCAATAGTTGTTGTTTAGTGGTTTCCATCATGTCTGATTCTTTATGTCCTCTTTTAAGGTTTTCTTAGCAAAGATGAGTCTTCCTGTCTCTGGTCCCAGCACTCTATCTGCTGCACCACCTACCTGCTCTTAGAGTCAATAGAGTAGCCATCTAAGTTGACTTAGGCAAAGATGATTAAAGATAAGAATAGTCAAAGTTGAAGGGACCATAGGAAGGGAGACACACCAATACATCCAACAGAGTTATGAAATGGTCCAACCAACATAGAAAATTTATTAGAATTATGCAAGAAAAGTGAGTAAATTGTTCATACCCTTTGATTGAATGGTCCCATTACTAAGCATTTACTCCAGAAAGGTCAAAGGTAAAAAGAAAAGTTATATTAATACTAAAATATTCATAGCAACCCTTTTTTGGTAGCAAAAAACTGGGAAAAAGTAGGCTCCGTTTACAGTACAAACTCTGGTACACAGGCTATAAGGAACAACAAGGGTAAGGAATTCAGAGAAATATGGAAAGGCCTGGATGAAGTCAAAGTAAACAGAATAAAGAGAACAATATATACAATATCTATAAAACTGTGGATGAGAACAACCCAAAAAGGAGCTGAACTTAGATTCCATGCAATAATTGATGCCTATTACAGAAGACAGATGATGAAATACTCTTTCCTCAGTAGAAAAGGTGGGGGAGGGGTGGGCTTCAAATGCCATGTGTAGCATCTTTGGAGAGATGTGATCAATATATTAGATGGTTTTGCCTAACCTTTTCTTTATTACAAGAAAGGGATCTCAGAGAGAAAGAAGAAGATACATAACAATATCAATAACATCTTTTTTTCAATTTATTTATTTTTAGTTTTCAACATTCACTTCCACAAGATTTTGAGGTGCAAATTTTCTCCTCAATGATATCTTCTGAAAAAATTTTAAATGTGTCTCAACCCACAGACTCAAGACTTAAAAAAGAGTGAGCCAGAGCCTAGTAGAAATGACGTAATGGACAAGTATTTTCTAATTGAAATGTTACCTAAATCAAGTCAAATCGACAAGTTTTTATTAAGCATCTACCATGTGCCAGGCACTGTGCTAGGTGCTGAGAATACAATGAAAGGCAAAAAACCAGTTCCTGCCCTCAAGGAGTTCACAGTCTAATGGGGAAAAGGGGAGACAACATACAAACAACTACATACAAAGTACACACAAGATAAAATGGAGATACTCCCAGAGGGAAGGGACTAGCATCAAGGGGGATTGGAAACGTCTTCTTATAGGAGGTCAGATTTTAGTTGGAATTGGAAGGAAAGCCAGGAAACAAAGAGGAAGAGGAGATGATCAATGAAAATTCGTGGAGTTGGGAAAGAGTGTCTTGAGGAGAGGAACAGCAAGGAGGACTTGTACTGCATTTCTTCAAGTTAATGAAGTCCATTTAAATTCAGACATACCCTCTATATAATACAGACAGGAATAGGAACATCAGATCAAAATTTACCATATCACCTGTAAATTTTTGCATACACCTTTGCAAGTTTTTGTGAGGACAATATAGACCATTACTTTTCAAATGAAAAACAAAAAAAAAAAAGATGAACAAGACCTTTAACCTTGCCTTAGGCTGCAATAAAATACATATGCTCTTAAATGAATCTTCATTTATTCCTTTAGAAATAAGCCATTACGCTAAGTACAAAACATGTAGTCAATGTAATGTTGAAACTCATAGGAAACCAAGCTTCTCAAGTTGTGTTCCCCTAGAAACTACAGCATGGAAGGGGAGGGGGGTGGAGACAAGATGGCAGCTGGAAAGCAGGGACTTGCATGAGCTCCCTACCAGGTCCCTCCAAAAACCCATAAAAAATGGCTCTGAACAAATTTTAGAACTGCTGAAACCACAAAATAGCAGAGGGAGGCAGGGCTCCAGCCCAGGACAACCTGGATGGTCACTGGGTGAGGTCTATCGTGCACGGAGCTGGGAGCGGAGGGGAGCAGAGGGAAGCAGAGCTCAGGTGGGCTGCAGCAGGACCAACTAGACCAGGAGCCGGGCAGAACAAGCCCCAGCGCCCTGAATCAGTGAGATGTGGCACTTAACAGACTTCTCAACCCACAAACACCAAAGACAACAGAGAAGGTTAGTGGGAAAAGCTGCAGGGACACAGTGGAAGGAGTTGGCTGTTCAGCCACTGCCCAGCTGGGCTCAGGGGCAGCGGAGGTGGTGCAGCTACAAAACTACAGCTGCAGTTGCTTCAGGCCCCAGGCCCACCTGGTAGGAGGAATTAAGTGGTGGATCAGAGCAGGAGTGTAGAGCCTGCTTAAGATTTTCATCAGGTCCGGGTTGGGGGTTCTTGGGGAAGGAGGAGTGCTGGTGTGGCAGAGCTGGCTGTATAGAAATAGCTCTAAAAACAACAGCGCATCCCCTCAAGCTTGGAACAAAGTACTCTCTACTCTTCAAGCAGTCATACCCTGACAAAAAACTCAAGAGTCAAGTAAGTTGGCTGAGAAACTATAGCATCCTTGTGTTTTTCAGCCAATAACATTCTGTATAGAGCCTCAGAAAGGCTTTATCAACACCAAGGACAATGAGGAAGCCTGAGTTCTCTCTCCCAGCTATTTATACTATCTATATCTCATTTAGTTCTACCTCAGGCTGAACCTCCCCCAAATTGTGAAGTAGATGTGCCTGGCATTCCCTCAGATCCTCTCCTTCTACCATCCTCTCCTTCTACTGTGATGTCTCACTTCTTTCAAGCAATTTAGTATCCTTATGGTCTTGCCTCCCTTTACTTGCTCTCGAATTAAAACCTGCTATCAGTCATCGATAATATTCCTTAGAACACATTCAACTCAATAAGAAGCTGGAATGTAGGTTAAAGATTGGAATATAGTGAGAAATAAGCAGACAAACAGAGTAGGTCTAAATGACTGGAGAACACAAAAACATCTTGTTTATATTTTTCTATGCATAATATATAGGCTTGCTTTGCTTCTTCAAAATGAAGAGACAGAGAAAGAGATTTAAAGAGGCTTGAGACAATGATTTCCATAATTTCTGTTATTGCTATTCGTGTGTGTGTGTGCGTGTGTGCGTGTGTGTGTGTGTGTGTGTTCAAATAAGCAAAACTTAATTTTTGTGAAAAGGTTACCTCATGCTTCTGTAAACTTTCCAGGACAGGCTTGGCATTTAGGGTTTGTCCCCTTTGGTGGTCAGCTACTCGATAGCAAGTCTCATGTAAGAAACAACTGAAAGAAACGAAAGGTGTTTATTTAACATAGAAAAGAGAAGCGTGGGCTGGGAGCAGGGGGATGGGGAGGAATGTGAAGGATATACTAATTGTTTTCAAACATTAAATGAGCTATCATATGGAAGCTAGGGGCAGCTAGGTGGCACAACGGTTAGAGCACCGGTCCAAATCTGGCCTCAGACACTTAACTAGCTGTGTGACCCTGGGCAAGTCACTTAACCCTGTTTGCCTCAGTTTCCTCCTCTGTAAAATGAGCTGGAGAAGGAAATGGCAAACCACTCCAGTATCTTTGCCAACAAAACCCCAAATGGGGTCATGGAGAGTTGGACATGACTAAAATGAATGAACAACAACATGGAAGCTATAGTTAATTTAATTCTGCTTAGCTTCAGAGGGAATAACTAGAACCAATCGTTGGAATTTAAAGGGAAATAGGTTTCATACCAACATAAGGGAGAGCTTCCTAACAATTACAACTATACAAAATAGGAATGCTGCCTTATAAAGTAATGACTTCTCTATCAATTGAGGGGTCAAGCCACCACCTGGGTGGCCCAGTGCACAGAGCACTGGAGTCAGGAAAAACTAAGTTCAAATCCAGCCTCAGACACTTCTCTTGTGCAGGTCATTTAAAATCTGTTTGCCTCAACAGCACCTGCCTCTTAGGGTTCTTGTGAGGATCAAATGAGATATTGGTAAAGGGCTTAGCACGGTGCCCAGACACAGTAGGCACTATATCAATGTTTATTCCCTTCCCTTCTTCCTCCTTCAAGCAGAGGCTTAAAGACCATTTCTAATTTGTTGTCATGGTAATCCTTTTATCTGGAAGAGAATTGAGCTAGATTACCTTTGAGGTTCCTTAAAAATTGAAATTCAGTAGTAAGAGTGAAAGATTAAGCTTAGAAAGACTTCTATTTTTCTTTTGTGAGAAGCTTTGAAAAAGCTGTAATTCCCTTGGGGAATGGGTCGAGTCAGTTCCTAATTGATTGAGTGATTGAATTGTTTCCCCATCCTCCACCTCTCTCAATATAATCACAGAAATTAAAGATCAAATATCAGAGACAACAAGACATGAATCTGCTAAACTGAATGTTTAAAAAAAAAAGCATGTCTATACACTATTGTCCATTTATGAAGAAGTTTCCCTGATTAATCAGAAAGGGAGCTTGACTTTGGCTGGTAAAGCCTTGGCCATACTCCTAGTGGCCCTTAAAAGAAGTGATAGAATCCAGCTCCCGGCAAGTCGCATAAAGGACCCATAGAGCTAAAGAAGGGGAGGCCACAAACAGCCACTTGATTCCATAAAAACAAAAGAATGAATAGAAGCAGCTGCCATGAGGAATGAGCTTGATCTTCCTCCAGGTCGTCTATGCTAACCATGGGTGTCCCATAGGGCTCTGTCCTGGCCTTCTTCTCTTCTCTATACCATTTCACTTATTAATTTCATCAGCTCCCATGGATTCAGTTATCATCTCTATTCTACTGATACTCAAATCTATTCCAGTCCCACATCTCAAACCGCCTTTTAGACATCTTGAACTGGATGTCCCATAGATATATCTTGAACTCAGTATGTCCAATATGTCTAAAACTGAACTCATTATCTTTACTGCCCTCCCCGCAAAAACCTTCTCCTCTTCCTAACTTCTCTGTTATTAAGGACACCACCATTCTCTTAGTTAGCCAGGTTCACAGCGTAGGTGTCAACCTTGACCCTTTACTTTCTTTCACACTCTCCTATATCCAAGCTGTTGCCAAAGCCTGTCAATTTTACCTTCATAACATGTCCCCTTCCCTGCTCTGATACTGCCACCATTTTGGTACAAGGTCATCACCTCACACCTGGACTATTGCAATAGCCCCACTGGTTGGTCTGCCTGCCACAAGTCTCTCCCCACTCCAATCCATCTTCCACTCAGCTGTCAAAATGATCTTTCTAAAATGGATTTCTGACCATGTCGCCCCTTTTCCACTTAGCAAACACCAGTGGCTCTCTGTCACCTCCAGGATGAAATATTAAATCCCCTGTTTCATATTCAAAGTCCTTCATCACATGTTCCCCTTACCTTTCCAGTCTTTTTATACCTTACACACCTCCCCCACCCCATATACTCTAAGATTCCATATACACAGGATCCTTTGCTGTTCTTCACAGAAGACACTCCATTTCCCTATATCAGGCATTTTCACTATCCCCCACCCTGGAATGCTTTCCCTCTTCATCTCTGCCTCCTATTTTCCCTAGCTTCCTTCAAGTCCCAGCTAAAATGAGAAAAAAGCCTTTCCAATCCCACTGTCGATTATTTCAAATTCATTCTGTATGTACTTTGTACATAACTGTTTGCATGCTGTGAACCCAATTGGACTCTGAGCTTCCTTTTGCCTTTATTTGTATTCTCAGTGCTTGGCTTAGTGTCTGGTACACAGTAGGGACTTACTAAATGTTTATTGACTGACAGCTCTGTCACCTAAAAAATAAAAACATGAAAAGATCATTGAGCAACATTTTCCAGTGCTTCTGAGTTGGGTTTTAGACCAAAAAAACAGATGATTTGCATTGGTTCTGTCTTTGTTGTTCATGTTATGGAATTGTTTTATCAGTAAAAGCCTTGCAAACAGGACTTTTAAGGTCTTAAATAAACAAACCCTCTCCAATGGGGTCTAAGACAAATATGGATTATGTTCAATTCTATCCTGTGGCAAATGCTTTTTATAGTTAGAATAATAGCATGTGAGTATGCCTCACTTTGTCCAATAGACAGTTTCCCTAAAAAGTTGTATAGAAGTCTAATTGTTCTAAGTCAAATCTTAATCGAAAAGTATTGAGGGATATACAGGAATCCTGTTGTGAATCATATTATGTGAAGAATAGTTCTTTTGTAAAGAAATGAAAAGTTATTCCTGTGATAGTGTAACAACAATATTACTTGGAGCTACTGTGGCTGTGTAAGGCCAATAACTCCAGCACATAGGAGGGTTGCTTTTCTAAGGAAAGCAACTTTAAGGGGTTTACAATCTCTCTTTAATTAAACATACATATATCATTCACTTAGTTCGGGGGGAAAGTCAGCACCCTGAACTTCAGAGAAAACACAAACACATATTACAAGCAGAAATTATACAAACAGAGCACATAAATACAAATAGACAGGCTTCCAACTATGTGACCATAGCAATATATACACAGTTACCAGAGAGAGAAGCACCAACACCTGCGTTTTCAAAGTCGAGAAGCTCCTTAAGGGCTACTCACAGTCTCCACATCAACACGCCAATGAGTGAGCCCCAAGCAAAATGCTAATCTCAGAGTATATATACACTTTTTCAGAGTCAGAGGGCATCACAACTATGCAACTCAAACCCATGGGACATAGGCCTTCCTGTGACTTAAGCAGGTCATCAAAGACTCCTCATTCAATCAAAGATTGAAACAAAGGCAAGAGTCAAAGGCACTCGATTGCCTTAGCGCTGAGAAGCACTCCAAAACAAAAAACAGCAAAAAGTCCCACCCTGCTTGCCATTACAGATGGTTTTGTGTAAATCCAAATTTTTCCACATAGGAATTGTCTAAAAGAATATACATTTCTATTCACAAAGACTCTATTCCATCCCTTCTAAGCTGTGGTATCACTATGATCAGTGTGGATTGGCTAAATGAGGAGAAGCAGGGATACCTGTTTTTAATGAGACAGGGCTGGGACATGCTAAATATTACCTCAGCTTTACTATATAGCACATACCTTCCTGAGATCATTATCTGTTTAAGTAGATTTTGAGCTACGACAAAGACACTATTCAGGAAACTGTCAGATAATAGATTAGTAACAACTTTAAAATTTCAGGAATATTTAATGAATATGCAATATATAAAAATATAAAATAAATATAAAATTTATAAAATAAAATTTAGGAATATTAATAGCAATGATAAAGAAATGTGACTAAGAGGCAAAAGAAAAGCAAAGGGCAATTTAGTCAGGAAGAATGCTAAAAGAGGTGATGGATGCCATTTTTATTGGGAATTTTTTCTAGGACTGAGATTATGAGGGTTTGGGGGCCTGGGTTGCCATCACAATTTGTGTCAACTTCATAAACGAATGAACTGGTTTTGGTTTTGGTTTTCCCCATCACTCTTTGCTATTAACAGAATGAATCATCTGTCCAATCCAACACTGTTAAGGGGGAAGAGCTACTTCATAATCCTCAGAGCCAGGGAAAATGCTGTAAGAAAGAGTCTAGCTTCACAAACAAGAAATCTGACCCTGCTTTTGCATTCTTCAACAGATAATGGACTATTTTAAGTGCTTCCCTGTCTGGTGAATGATTGCCACAACTCTCCCCACAGCCACTATCGTCTTGATCTTCCCGCCATCCTCTGCCTCTCAGCCTCTAGTGCTGTTGAGTTCTCTCCTTGGATCTCCAACTTTCTGTATCACTTGGGTTTCAAGAACACAGCAATAGAGAAGCTAGCAAACTGTGGGGCTCCCTATATCCCCACGTTGGTTTGCATCCACTTCATTTGCCTCACATTTGAATTGGGAAACAATCTGATAAGAGCATAAGTCATTGGAGGTAGGAACAATTCTTTCTGGTGAACCCTGGGGATCTCCGTTCCTGATAGGCTGCCTTCCAAAAACATTTGGCATTGTATAACAACATATACCTACCACACTTTCCTTCTTGCCCCTCACTATTCATCCCCGTTGCTTCTGTATTGTTTTGATAAGAATCATCCTTTCTTCCCAAACCATTCACGTAGGTTACATGAATATAGTGATTTTAAACCCCAAACGAGGATAGTCTTTTATTGCTATAGTAATATTCATTTAGAATAATCTTATGTTCTCAGTACATAACAGAAATTACATTCCTCAACAAGGAATCTATAATCGCATCCCTTCTATTGTCCAACATTCTAAACTTTTTGACATTTCTAGTCTCTACATTTGACTTAACAACATCAGTTTTGAAAGAACCACAAAGCACAGAGCTATAATTATAGTTTGTGATGGAAAAAAGTATCATCTCACTAACTGATATTTCTGGAGTACATAACTTAATAAATTGTCACCAAGAGTTGTTGGGCATTGAAACAGGTACTGCTGAACCCAAGGCAATGAATGATTGTTAGCATCCTTTGAAAGGCAGGTCACAATTCCAGTAGGTCAAGTTTCTGGAACGTATGGAGCAATAATGGTCCTTCCACACCTCTTGCTCTCATTTCTAGGTGGGAGTCACTTGTACACAAGCATGTTACTAATTACAGAAATTCTCTGTATAACAGGAGATACCCTTTTGGCAATGATGTCAAATAAATGATTTAACAGAGAGTGTCGAAAAATAACCGGGCAAAAGTCCATACCTCCCCTTCCACCCCCAGTTGAAAATATTTTCGTTAAAGAACAGGAAAAATGTGCATTCTGAAGAGTGTGCTTGAGGTCTAGAAATCTTAGTCTAGCCAAATTCCTTATGCTTTAATTTCAAAGGATCCTTCTTAAAAAGGCATTTAAAGCAAATGTCACATGATACTACCAGTTGTATTTAGGTTTTTTTCAGTCTTATCAAGAGCTATTGTGAATTTTTTTAATTTCCTATTATTGTACAAACATCCACACTGAACAGGCCTCAGATTATAATAGAAGAAATATTGACTGAGAAATCCTGTTTTAGAATTTACCTTCAAAAGGTAAGCTGTTATCTTCATTATTGATTAGGTCCTTAGCTCAAACCCAAGACTATTATCTTCTAAGATAGTAAATAAGAATATACCATCACAATAATGAAGATATGAGGTATGATATGAGGTATGTAAGTATGACTATTTTTTAAAAGATTTAGTTTTTTTGGGTGGCTCATAAAACAGCTCTAAAGGCAGTTTCTCAAAAAGAGGTTCCACAAATATTTTGAGCAAGATCAGTATCGTTGTATTGATGGTACTATCCCACAAAGTGGCTATTTTGAAGGACAACACTCATTTGGATACATAAATTTTGGAACACTTAAAAATTGTTTCATTACTTAAAAAAAACTTTATCATGATCTTAAATGATCTTGTATGATCAAAAACAAAAACAAAACTCCACTAAACATTACTTTCAAAATGATTTGAAAACAAAGTGGCTGGTGTCTGTAAAACATAAGCCAGTGGGCTTGATTTCTGTTCCTAGCAATATTCTAAAACATATTATTAAAGGAATGGCTTGTTGGCATTTATAAAGGGAAGCAGCGATCATTAAAAGCCAGTATGACTTCAGCAAGAACAGGATATGCTAGACTAACCTGATTTCCTTTTATTTTTCCACTGGACCTTCAATTTCATAAGGATAAGGAACTCCTGGAAAGGAAACTCCCTATTCTGGGCGAGACCTACCTCAAGCCAGTCCAAGGATTCTTGCTTGGGATTAGAATATAATGGCCATCATAAAAACAACCTGATTGATAATATTATTTTAAAAAGGATAATTCCTGATTGAATATTCAAACAAAACATCACTCCTTTCTGCACCTAATTTTATCAGGACAATATAGTAGGTCATAAGGTTGGACAATGGAACTCCAACAAAGCTAATGCATCAACTTCCTATAGGTTAGGCCTTTTATGTCTCAGAAAGCTGAAAGCCAAGCAACTTCTGGGCTCCCTTAAACTGTCAAAAAAATAAGGTACCACTCCCACCACACTCTATCTACCAATTCAAATAAGCAGCTGCTTTGCGACTTGTAAGTCTTAGATTTGCGATGCTTATCCTTTGTGGTGTCGTGGACCTCTTTAGCAGTCTGGTGAATTTTATGGACATCTTCCAATCATAGTGAAATAACACTTTTAAAAAAAAAGCCAACTACACAGACTACAGAATAAGAACTCCTAGTTCTCTAAGACCTAGAGCACAGTGACATTAAGCAACATGCTCAAAGTCACATAGCCAATACGTGTAAGAAATGGAACTTGGACCCAGGCCTTCTTGTTTCCAAGGCCAACTCTCTACCCATTAGGGCATACAACCAGCCAGGTTTCCAAAGCACATTTTTTAAAATAATGAATCCTTTTCCCAGTGTTTTACTTTCTATAGGCTTGTCAATCACTAAATTTGTATATGCTTTTGGCTGGAAGTCTAATAGGACTGTTGTCTTCCATTGATCTATTTCTCTATTTTTTTATTTAGTTCCATTTGCTTTTGGTGGTACCACTCTCCACTATGTTGTAAAACCTAAGAATACAAGCCCACTTGGATCAGCTTAATTTTTCAGCATGTTTCTTGATGTTGTTTGCTTTTCTACCTAAATTTCATTACGATTTTATCCCATCATGTCATGAACCCTCTTAATAGTCTGACTAGTACTGCATTAAACAAGTAAACTAATTATGTTAAGTATGTAAATTGGTTATAAAAAAGAAAATAAAAACATTATAAATAAAAAGGAAAATAACAACACAAAGAAAATAAATTAATATCAATAATCAATAATAATAAATTAATTAATTAGTATTGATTAATGTTAAGAATATTACTAATAAATTATTTTGATAAAGAGAATAGAAAACAAGATTACAAATTCAAAAGGAAAAGTTACAGCAAAAACAAAAGAAATTAAGAATATTATTAGAAAATACTATATTCAGCTATATGCTAAAAGAGAAGTCAAAGAAAATAAATGTTTAATTACAAATTATAAAATTGTCACAACAGGACACTAATAATGTAACTAGACCAATCTCAGAGTAAGAACTAAGACAAATCATCAATAACTTATCCTGGGTGGGGGGGGAACCATACCTGGCCAAGACTGATTAAAACTTTCCCAGAACTACATAGACTATTCATAATTATAGAAAAACTAGAGTAATGCTCATTACCTTTTATGAAGCAGATACGCTATTGATTTAGAAGTCTGGTAAATATAACAAAAAAATCACGGGGGAAGTTATCTAATAAACACAGATTTTAAAAATACTAAAGAAAATATTAGCCAACAGACAATAGCAATACATTTTTCGAAAATCGTTATGACGAAGCAAGGTTTATACACAAGGTTGGTTCAACATCAAAAAAACTAGGCACACAGTACGATGTATGCACTAAAATCTTTTTTTAAGCCAACAAGATTACACCAGTACATTCGAAAAAGCCTTTGCTCAAATGTAATATTAATTCATCAAACAACAAGTATGTATTAAGCACTTACTAAGTAACAGGCAGTGTGCTATGTGAAAGGAGCATAAAAGAAGTCTTACACTTTTATTCCCCTCCACATCCATTACAATCCAGCTACCCCAGCCTGTCTGCAGCTCCTCACATATATGACAGAGACCCCCTATCTCCGAGACAGCACTGGCTGTTTCCCAGGTCTACAATGTTCTCCCTTCTCACATCAACCTCTTACAACCTCTTACCTCCCTGACTTCCTTGAGAAACATCCCCCTCTGTTACCACCAACCTCTCTAAGGTTACCTTCCACCTATATATACATACATATATATGTATATATATATATGTATGTAAATATATATTATATAAATCTACTTATTTATATATTATCTCCACCTATTAGACCGGAAGGCAGGTATTGTTTTTCCCTTTCTTTGTGCACCCAGGGGTTTACAGTGCCTGGTACACGGTAAGTGCTTAATAAATGTTTGCTTACTGACAGGTGATACCATCATACTACTCCTGCTGGTTTTGTCTTTGCCTGACAGTATTTCACTGATTTCCTTGCCACTGTTAGGCACTATTTCTCAATTGGGCCCATGGTCACTGCTAGGCTGAACGCAGGGTTATGGAACTTTTCTCTGCCTCCTCTTAACAGGCTTCACCTAGAATCATCAACGGAGAGGCTACTTCTTTTTCATAAAAATAGACAAGGACTTGGTAATCGTTAGCTTAGGGCCTAAAGCCTTAAACTTCAACTACTTTAGGGAGGGAAGTAAGCTCTTCCATACCTAGTAACAGACTAGGAGAAAACTCTCAGCTGCTCTTTCTCCATAAAGAAAGCAATCCGTCAGTTCCCAGACTCTTACTTTTGAACATTTTTTTTCTTTCTAGAAAGAGAATTGCCTTCAGGACAAAGATCTTTTGGAGCATAAACCAGCTAAATAGACTCCACAAGCATTAAATGTCTCTGAAACTTGCCCTACTGCTCACCAAGAACAATGTTTGCCCCAAGCCTCTGTGACTTAGGGTTAGAAATTCCTTGTAACTCAAAACTGTTTACAGTATTCCTGTGCTCTTAAACTCATTCAAATCCCATTCAGTGATGGGAGTAGGGTTAGTATCCCACGAAAGAAATCTCACAAGAGTTGTAGGCATGAAATGCCCCAATTTTTTTCAGCCCAAGATCTTCTGGGTTGCATACAAACAATGAAGGAAAGGAAAAAACAACTCTCTAAAAGCCAGATGGATGCAGATGCTAGGTATTGTTCTCCTCCTCCATCCTCTGATCCAAATTATTGCTTATATTATTTATATGTGGACAGCAATAAGCTCTCTTGGCTACATGGAGCAACAGGAGGAGGAAGAATGGAAGATATAAAATCTAATTCATATAATTCAAAGAATTTTAATTTTTACTGTCTAGATCAGGACTACTTAACTTTTTTGTGTCATGGCCCTCTTTTGCAATCTGGTGAAGCCTATGGATGTTTTGTCAAAACGATGTTTTTAAATAACTGAAGGAAATGCTAAATTTCAGTTAGAAGTTAGTCAAAATAAAGATATCTTTTTCCCATCCAAATTTACAAACCACCTGAGATCTATCCATGAAGCCCTGGGAAAGTGGGGGCAATAAACCCCAGGTTAAGAACCCCAAACTTCAACTACTCTCATGGAACTTATATTCTAATGGGAAAAGACAGCACATATAGGGAACTGGAGAAAAGGTGAGGGGGAGAGGGTTTCTCATGAAGGGGAAATTTGACCTTTAAGGAGAAGAAGGATTACAGGAAGAGTTCAGATGATAGTGAGATGAAGTATGGCCAGGATCCTTCCTCAATGGTGATACTGAGGAGAGAGTCATGCATGAGGACAAGAGAGGAAAAGAAGAGAGGAAGACTTACCTTTAAACCATAAGACTTGAGTTAGAATCCTGGTTCTATTACTTACTAGAGTGAATATTCGTTCAATCTCTCTGAGGGTTTGAATAGTACTGTCCCTAAAGTCCCTTATTGCTCTAAGTTCTATGGTACTTTGTTGGATCTATGATGTCACCAATGTAAGTATCCCTCCAACCATACAGATTGCAATCCATATCCTGGCTGCCTTGTGTGACTATTGTCCATGCCCTCCCATAAATATGCCCTTGGGAATCCAACCAATGTGCTGGGGGTGAGGGAATGGAGACAGTGGGGTCTTCCTTTCCCTAGATCTCTTTTGACATTGCCTAGACAGAAATGAAGCACAAATACTGTCAACCTATTATCCCTGAGTGATCTATCACTTTTTCTTCTCATACATTTGCCCTACGCTCCTTAGAAAAAGGAAAGTAAATTGGATAAAGGGGACTGGTCTTCTGATTTTAAAATCATTTACCTATCTCTATGTCTATGAATGTAATTGCTATGTTGGGATATAATTAGTGTTTCCTCATTTAATTTTTTGAATATTGTATTTATTTTTATGAATACAACAGAAATAACAGCACTAGAAGAAAAATACAGCAAGAGGTTGAAATGGGGCATATCTCAAGGACTAGTCATGAGGTTTATGAGAATGAAACTGACTCCATTTTGTGAACAACTTCCATTTTGAGACATTCTTGTAAATCACCTGATTCTGTGGAATTCCGTCTGCTCATTTGCTTCCTCCCAACTTAAAAAAATCTCAAATCTTTCTTCTAATAGGAAATCCAATTACCTTAACCCTACATCCTGTTCCATATCCTGTTTATTGTTTTCTTTTAACGTATAAAAATCTATGCACTCTTTATTCAGTGTCCCTGTGCCTTCTGAGAGGCCCTGGACCCAATTTGTTCTGCAATTGCGTGTTTTGCAAATAAATTGCATGGCTTAGACTTTGTTTCCTCAGTTATTATGAAACATTTGTGACAAGTGTGACCCCTTCTCATGAATAGTCCCTTCATGAAGAACACATATTAAGAAAAAAAAAAGAACACATATGGTTAAAGGTTCCTTGCTGATCTCTTCATCACTCTGACTAAGGTTGGGGTAGGAGAGTGTCAAAGATGATTGGCAAGCAAGGAAGGATCACTCACTCTGACCTATAAGAAGCAAGGACAGATGGCTTCCAAACTTTTTAAAGGTAATCTCTTTCTGAAAAAACAGATAATATCAGTTTCCCTTGGACTTCCAGCAATGGAGAGAGGATTTCTCTCCTCACTTATGGCAATTCATCATACTCATAAGACAGCAAGAACATGTACTTTCCTAGGTGAGTTCTGAGACTGGACCTCAAGTCCCTGATTGCCTCTTCTGCTTTGTTTTTCTTTTCCTGCACACAAGTGACCAAATAGCAATCCTGAAATGGATGTTTCTAATCTTGTCAGCTACCTTGTGAGTTTAAGAGATCAAAAGTTCCTGGAGGCTGTCTAATCTGTCACCGATTGTCCAGCAGGAGGTGGTTTCCACAAGAACTTTTTAGATAAGATGACCACTACCAAGACAATGGTGCAGCTGAAAAGACTAAGAAGTCTAAAGCCATTCTTGCCAGGAGGTGAGGAATTTGTGAGTTGCTCAGAAATTATAAATCAAAGGCATATGTGAAGTATCTGTTTAGCAGGCCTACCAGTTGTTTTTACCTCCCAGGAAAGTGCCACGGGAGCGGAAGGCTATTATCTTATGTTTTAAGTATTTGTCGATGCACACTTGAGTTTTTTGCAGATTAAGCATTTCTTTTTTTGTGGTAGAGGAGTGGGAGCATAATGAGCCAGAAAGAGTGAGAAAAGCCTGATCGATTTTTAGAGAACAGACTGAAGCTGGATCCTCTTGTGCCTAGAGGTAGGGCCTTTTTTGGAAGAGGGCTACCCTCTGGGTCACAGGTAACATAACTGTTATGGGATTTTAATTATCATCCTTTAAATTTAAAAAAAATCTGAATTTTTAAAAAAATTCTTTATAAACTACTTCTAGTTTTTCATCACTTTTTAAGAGGAAGTTTGATTTGAGGAAGTAAAATGGTAGCAAGTTTAGAAATTAGAATATGAATTCTATATCTGTCATGGACTTGTAGATCATAAGATGGATCACTTTGCTTTTCTGATTGCATTATAGGAACACATTTAGAAAAACATATGCTCCCTTAAATCTTCAATGACACCCTGTGATGATTAGAGGATCATAGTACAGGTATGATCATGCCACTATCCTATTCAACAAACTGTAGCAACTCCCTTTTGACAAAAATAACTGACATGTGCCAGGTGTTATGCAGAACTCTACATTTATTACCTCAATTGATCTTTACAACAACCTGGGAGATAGGAGTTTATTATTATCCCCATTTTATAGACAAAGAAACTGAGGCAAAGAGAGGTTAATTCACTTGTCCAGGGTCATACAGTTAGTGAGTATCTGAGGCCAGATTTGAATTTGAATTTGGCTCCAGGCCCAGCACTTATAGCCACGGTACCACTTAGCTGTTTCCTCTGAGATCAATGTAAAGTCCTTTATTTGGCCCCTTACATCATGGCCTCTTTCTACCTTTCCAGTCCTCTTACATTTCCCTCCCCTCACACCCAATACTCCATCTTACAACTTGATGAATTTGTCGTGGCTTTCTCCCATGCCTGGAATGCTCGCCCTCTTCACTTCTGACTCCTAGTTTCCATGTCTTCCTTTAAGATCCAGCTCAAATCTCTCCTTCTGCAGGAGGCTTTCCTTTGTCCCCTCTTCTCCAAATTCTTTCCCTCTAATATCACCTTATAAGTACTATCTTATATATCTGTAGGTATATACAGATATATACATACATATACAAGCATTTGTATATACATATACCTATATGCAGATATATATTTTATATATATATAAAACTACATGTATATTTAGTTACTTGTAAGCTGTCTCCCCCATTAAAGTGTGAGCTCCTTGAGACCAAGGACTATGGTTTTGCCTTTCTTTATATCCCCAGAACTTAAGCACAGTGCCCTGATTCTAGTGAGTATTTAATTAATTTAATTAAATCTAATCTAGTGAGTATTAATGCATGTCAACTAATTTTTTTCATTCCTATCTGTATACACTGGTAAAATGATAGTAAACTTTGCCCTTTATGTGTCAACACAACTGGTATGAGAATTATAGGACAAAAATAATGTGAAGGAGGAAAAAATAGAAAGATCTCAAAACTCTGCTCAATGTTAATCTTGACTTCAATGAACTGTTAGTGATGCTTTCTCTCAGTTCTCAAGCTGTAGAATGAGGAATTGTCAGACTAAGCCAATGAGTTGATTTATTTTTGCTTAATGCTTCTTATGAAGGAGGGTTCTACTGAAGGTTGGCAAAGTGGTGGGCTAGGGTTAACTGGGAGGTAACTATGATATAAAAAAAGGACCAATAAAGTGTGAAGATGATAAAGAAAATATAACAAAAACTAAAGAACAAATAAAAATGGTTCCCGATTTATGGATGTGCTCCATATTTATAATTCCTTTCCTTTTTTTCTGCTCTGCAACTATGAGTTTATCAATATAGGGAACTCCCAGTGATAAAACTCCCTCTCCTAATGCATTTATGCAATATTCTTGCAATTTCTCCTTAAGAGCAGAGAATATTTCATTTTTATCTTTTGATCCCAAGATCTAACACATAGTAGGTACTTTTAAGATGCTGGTTGATTGATAGTCTTAGAGAGTAGCCTAGGGCACTGATTTGCCAACATCACCCATAGCTGATCTGTGTCAGGGATGAGATTTGAATCCAGCTCATCCTGACTCTGAGGCTCTCTTACTATTTCAACATATTGCCTTTCTATGGATCATTACTCTATCCAAAATAATTCTCCTTGTAAAGACAGCACTGAATTATCTCCTTAAAAATGAAAACAAAAGAAAATCATAGGCCTCTTTTTATAAAGTTTAAGGCATTATTTAATCATAATTAATATTAACATTAAGAACCATTAAATGAGTTTTATCCAGAAATTAAATCACTAACCTAAAACATGGAGTCCCAAAATGAACATAGTACTCCCTGTGTGGTCTGGCTTGGTATTATTTGGGATTATTACTTCATTAGCACTGATATTCTTCTAGTCTTAATGAAGCCTCAAATCAAAGGAGCTTTTTTGGCTGCCCTCAGAAGTAAAGTTTCAATGGAGTGGAGGTGGTGGGAAGCCATATTACAAAGGTGAGGATGGTAAGATTACAGATATCCAGCTGACAAGGACCTCTGAGTCCAATCACTCATTTCACAAAGGAATAAATTTAGGATTGGAGAGATTAAGTAGCTTGCCCAAGGTCACATGGGTAGTAAGGGGCAGAACCAGAATTTGACTCCAAATCCAGAGCACGTAGAACAGAAGGGATGGTAGCCAATGTAGTCAGGTGTGGCTAAAAGAAAGGAAGAAGAGAAAGAAGACAGCTGATAACAACACTCATTCATATATTCCTCACTACCACCCACGTTATTATCGCCATCTTACACTTATACTCTTTCTCTGGGAGGTTAAATGACCTGCCTCTGATCCCAAAGCTATAAAGTTTCTGAGGAAGCATTTAAACCCAGGTCCCTTAACTCCTACTCAAGCATATTATCCACTCTCCCACTCTGACTTTTGAGGAAAGTTTTGCACAGAGCTTATCACAAAGGTCAGTCTCTAAAAGAAGTAAACAGCTCACATTTGCATTGCACCACGTAAAAGTAGTACGCAAATCATTCTTTATTCCCGTTTTATAGATGAAGAAACTGAGGCCCCATGAGATGCAGTGACTTACCCAGATTCATATAGCTAGTAAATATCAGAGCCAGAACTTGAACTCAGATCTTCTGATTTATAGACCAGCACTCATAAGATCAAATGATGCTGGTTTCAAGTTAAGGAAAATATATGGCAGTTAGTCAATCAATCAATAAACAGGCACAATTAAGCTCCCACTGTGTTCTAGGCATCATGCTAACCACTAGAGATGAGCCCACCCACCAAAAAGCACAAAAGGCAGTCCCTGTACAACTTAAAGAGGGATACAGCAGCGGTATGTACGTTTGAAAGTGGGAGAAGAAGAATTTAAAGAGATGGGGATGCTGGAGAAAGAGGAGGTAATAAAGGAAGCAAAGTACCCGAGAAAAAGGGATGGGATGAATCTGGAGCATAAGTAAAGAAGTTAACCACGAAAGGAAGTTAACCAGAAGGAAGAAAGGTTGAATGAAGATGCAAATCATTAGAGGTAATGAGAAAGAAAGATGAGAATATCCACTCTTAACCACAAACTTCTCAGTAAATTATGATATTAAATTATCTATAGAAAATTAAGTAAGTGGAAAGAGGGAGGAGTCTGAGGAGGGTAGAAAAGGTAAGAAAAAACAGCGGTTGTGACAGGAAATGTTACTAAGGAACTGAAAATAAAAAAATAAAGATATTCAGCAGCAGCAGGGACCCAGGATGAGCAGGCTGCTTATGGAAATGCCTGTATAAAACATACAAAAGCCATAATAATAGTTCTATGCAACACATCTGAACACTGTACTTCTTCCAGATGGATCCATAGGACTAATGGAAAGGATTGGAGAGATGATCCTATAAAGTTGGTAGAAAGGCTTTTCTGAAAATCCCATTGCATTCCCTCCCTTGAAAGGGAGAGCACTTATTTAAAAGTGGGTTTGACCTGGAAAGACTTACATGGGCTGATGCAAAGTGAAATGTACTGTGTACAAAGTAACAGAAATATTGTGCAATGATGAGCTGTGAATGACTTAGCTATCCTCTGCAATAAAACAATCCAAGGCAACTCTGAAAGACTTAGGATGAAAAATGCTATCCATACCCAGAGAGAGAACTAATGGTGTCTGAATACAGACTGAAGCATACTTATTATTTTTCTTGGTTTTTTTTCCCTCTGTTTTCAACATGACTATTATGGAAATGTCTTGCATGACTACACATGTACGACCTATATTGAATTGCTCGACTTCTCAATGAGAGGGGCTGGGGTGGGGAGAGGGAGATAATTTGGAACTCAAAATTTTAAAAACTAATGTTAAAAGATTGTTTTTACATGTAACTGGAGGGAAATAAAATCCTAACCAGACAAAAATGTGGGCTTGAAAACATCCCAACCTCATTTTTGCTCTGATGCCTTTTGATACTGCACTCCTACGAAGGGCTATGGACCTTGCCAGCTTTAAAGGGTCCAGAGGATTCTGGATATCCCCATCTTGCCATCCATGTCCAAACATCATACGCCCAGGACAGCAGAGGCTTTCATCTTAACATCAGCGTCTTAAACATATCCCAGGATCAGCTGACAGAAGTGACGTCTGCCTCAAGCCAAGAACAGACTAGCTAGACTCATAGGTCTACAAAAAGCCTGGCAAACAGAGGATACCATGGCTAAGGGGAATTTCTTGAGCACCTTATGAATGGAAGAAAATGACTTCCAGCACCTAGATGGTGTGTGATACCTACCCCTTGCCACATATTTCTCTAAGCCTAAGCCCACTTTTCCCTGGATTTGGTATGTACTGGAGGGAAAATGGGTCACAGATATTGTGGGGAACGATTTATAACCACTTTAGTAAATACCTTTCTCTAAAAGCTACCTGGCTGATTAAATGATTCTTAACTGATAACCTAGGCGGGGAAGGGGGGAGAATAACAGTGAAGGTTTGAACTAATGACCTTAGAAAATTACTTTCTGAGAACCCCAGAGCTTACAAGGACAACACTTGGATACCATGAATACATACTGCATGAACTGACATTTTGGAAACCAAACTTTATCCAGTATTAAAGAAACTAAGTCTAGAAAAACTGTACAAAGCCAGTCTGTAATTCTCAAACTAAAACTTGACAAAACACTGTCTACAGTAGGTCCTTGCCATTCCTTTCCGTGGTAAATTGGGCTGATCTTTGAAGAAGATAAGTAAGGGCCCTATAAAGAGCTTTTGTGTAGCTATCTAAATCTATGTAGAGAAGAAACAAATGTTTGCAAGGCCAGACTGAAATAGAAAGAGATATGCTTGAACAAAGAGGTTTTATAGACATCTCTACCCTGGAACAGTAAGACTTAGCAATGCTAGTTACGTATTTTGTAGTGGGAAAATTTCATTGCATATATATTTGTCATATATGCATGTATACATGTTATATGTACACACATATGTATGTGCATATGTATACATCCTGTATATATACCGCAGAATAGCTGTAGAAAGTTTTTTTAAACTAGTCTCTTCCCTCTCGCCCTTATTTTGTTGCTCCTTGTTTTGAGAAAGGTAACTTGATATTCATTTTGTGGTTGTAATCTTTCCTTTTCTCTCTCTGGCTTAGAGAAGAGCTCAGAGAACCATTAGCAGTCCACACTCCTCTTTTTCCCCATGATGACTGAGAGGTTCAGAAAATTCTGTAACCAGAAGCTCCAACTCAACCAAGCAAGAACAGTACCATGGCACCTGGGAAAGGGTATGTTTATTGTTCTGTCCTATCTTCCTGGAACAAGTTGCAGCCTCCCCTTCCATTCTTAATAATGTATACACATGTATACCTCCTCCCTCTCATGAACCATAGCCCTTTTCATCTTCTTCCTGTGTGTTTGTCTTCCCTGGCTATGGTGTATGCAATTTACAATTAGATATTATTAAAGCTAAATTACTTGTACAGACTAGCTACATGATTGAGCAAATGTTGATGTATAGTGATTTGTACTTTCCCAGGAGCTAAAATTTCCTTGATATGATCAATGCATATTTTTAGTCTGTGCACTTAGTAAATTTACTAATGTTTTTAAAGCAAATTCTATGCAAGTATAAGTTGTCAGGATAATCTCTCAAAAGGGGTGCTATTGGTGAAAGAAACAAAGTAGGAAAAAGAAAGAGAGAAAAAAGAAAGAGAAAAGAAAGGCAGGAAGGAAGAAAGGAAGGAAAGGAGGGAGGGAAGGAAGGAAGGAAGGAAGGAAGACCTCAAGTTTACAAATCTCATAGAAAACGTATAAAAGGAATTTGTCCATGGGAACACCATGGGAAGTATACATACACATATATACATATATATGTTTGTGTGTGAGTATGTGTGTGGAAAACGTGTGTATACATATGCAGAGAGAAAGAGGTTATAATTTTCAACAAAAACCTGAAAGAACACACATTACAGTAGGTTCTTGCCATTCCTTTCCATGGGCTGATCTTTGAAGAAGATAACTAAGGTAACTAAAGACCTTTTAGGTAGCTATCTAACTCTGCAGGGAAAAAAAAAAACAAATGTTTACAAAGCTTCATATACATATGTGTATGGGTGTTTATATATGTATATGTGTGTGGATACACACATACATACATAGACAGAGAAAGGGAAAAAATGAACAGGAGGATATTTAATAGAGATAAATATAAAGTCCTACACCTGAGTTAAAAAAATCACCTTCACAATTACAAGATGGGGGCGGCATGGCTAGACAGCAGTTTGTCTGAAAAAGATCCGGGCATTTTAGTCAACTATAAGTTCAGTATGAGTCGGAAATGTGGCATGGTAGATAAGGAAGCTTTCGCAATCTTAGGCATATCTTCAAAGAACAACAAAACGCTGACTCGACTGTGCTTTGCCCTGTGTGCCACATTTTAGGGAGGATGTTGAAAGGTTGTAGAGTATCCAGAGGGCAACAAATCATTCAACTAGTCAGTCCATGGGTCAGCAACCATTTATTAAGCATTTACTATGTGTCAGGCTTTATACTAAGTACTGGGATACAAAGAAAGGCAAAAAACATAGTCCCCACCCTCAAGGGGCTCACATTCTAAGATATATATGATGTTAATGGAAGGATTTACAGTGTAAATACTGAGACAGTACAGGACATAAAGTTCATCCTGCAAACATTTATCTCATAATCATCCCCTTCTTTCCACTCACAACACCCTAGTCCTGGTCCTCATTACCTCCCGGTCATACTATTACAACACCATTCTAATTGGACTTCCTTCCTCTAATGCTTCCCCATTTCCATTCCATCCTCCACCCAGCTGCCAAATTGGTGTTCCTAAAGTACTAGTTTTACATGTTATTCCCCTCCTCCAGAAGCTCCAATGTCTCCCTTTTACATCTAGAACAAAATAAAAATTCCTCTGTTTGGCCGTTAATGATATTATTATCTAGCTATTATGATGTAAAAAGTTCTATTTTGGATATGTTAAGTTTGAGATACCTATGAGACATCCAGTTTTAGTGACGTTGTATTGGAACTTGTGAGGGACTAGGGCTAAATATATAGATTTGAGAATAATTGAACCCATGAGTATTGATGAAATCCTCAAATTAGATAGAATAGAAGGAAAAGAGAAGAGATCCTGGGACAGAGCCTTGGGAGATACGTATAGTTAATAAGAGTGACATAGATGAAGAACCGGCAAAGAAGAGTGAGAAGTGATCGGAATGTAGGAGAAAAACCAAAAGCAAGCAATGTTGGCAAAACCTAGAAAGGAAAGAGTATCTAGGAGGAGAAAATGGTTAAAAGCATCAAAAGCTGCAGAGATTAGACTTACTCAGCTTCGCCACAGAGCACTAGAAGTGATGGAAGGAAATTGCAAAGAAGCCAATTTAGGCTAAATCAAGTTTTTTTGTTTGTTTGTTTTTTAATCCTAACAATTAGAACCATCCAAAATATGGAATTGGCTGTTCTGTAGGTAGTGGGTTCCTCTAAGGAAAGGTAAAATGAGCCCAGGAAGGGTATGATATAAATCAGATATGGGTTAATCTACATATCTGCTAAACTCCCTTTCAAATTATGAGGATCTGTGATTCTACTTTGTATTTAGTTATTTGTATACATTCTACTGTATTTTTCCTACTAGATTGTAAACTTCTCAAGGACATAAACCACGTCTTATTCGTCTTATTCACCTATGTATCTCCCCTGGTGTTTGACTATGTCTTACACTTAATAAGCACTTAATAAATATTATCTCACACTCCTGGATCATGGCCTTGCTGTGGTGGAAGAGTTTGTGTAGCTCTATGAAACTGTTATGCTATGCAGGCTTACCCAAGATGGACCCGTCACAGTGGAGAACTCTAACAAAAGGTGATTCATTGGAGAAGGAAATGGCAAACCGCTCTAGCATCTTTGTCACAAAAGCCCCATGGGCAGTATTAAAATGATAAAAGATGTGACACTGGAAGATGAGCCATTTAAGTCAGAAGGTGTCCAACACACTACTAGAGAAGGGCACAGGACAACATCAAGTACCTCTAGTACTAATGAAACAGCTAGGCCAAAGGCAAAAAAAAAAAGCTTAGTTGAGGGTATATCTGATGATGAAAGGAAAGTCCAATCCTGTAAAGATCAATATTTCATAGGAACCTGGAATATAAGATCTGTGAACCAACTGTGCTCATTTCACATACCAGCAAGGTTATGCTTAAGATTTTACAAGTGAGCCTTTCAGCAATATGTGAACCAAGAATTACCAGAAGAACAGGCTGCTTTTCAAAGCAGCAGAGGAACTGGAGACCAAATTGCCAACATTCAATGGATTATGAAGAAAGCAAAGGAATTCCAGAAAAACAACTACTTCTGTTTACAGTCTTTGAATATGTGGATCACAACGAAATGTGGCAAGTCCTCAAAGAGATGGGAGTACTAGATCAGATCATCTTACTTGTCTCCTGAGGAAACTGTATATGGGCCAAGAAGCAACAGTTAGAATGAACATGGAACAACTTATTGGCTTAAGATTGGAAAAGAAATACAACAAGGCTGTATATTTTCACCCTATTTATTTAACTTATATGCAGAATAGAACCTGTGAAATGCCAGGCTGGTTGAATTAAAAACTGGAATTAAGGCTGCCAGGAGAAACACCAACAATCTCAGACATGCAGAAGATACTACTCGATGACAGAAAGTGAAGAGGAATTAAGAAGCTTCTTGATGAGGGGGAAAGAGGAAAGTGTAAAAGCTGACTTGAAACTTAACATCAAAAAAACGAAAATCTTGGCAACTGGTCCCATCATTTCCTGGCAAACAGAAAGTGAAAAAAAATGGAAGCAGTATCAGATATTATATTCTTGGACTCAAAGATCACTGTGGATGGTGAGCACAGCTATGAAGTCGAGACATTTGCTTCTTGGAAGGAAAGCGATGACAAATCTGGACAGCATACTAAAAAGCAGACAATTACCTTCCTGACAAAGACCTATATAGTTAAAGCTATGGTTTTCTAGTAGCAATATATGATTGCGAGAGTTGGACTATAAGGAAAGCTGAGCACCATAGAAGTGATACTTTCAAATTGTGGTGCTGGAGAAGACTTTTTGGAGAATCCCTTGAACAGCAAGAAGATGAAATCAGTCAATATTTAAAGAAATTAACTCAGACTAGTTACTGGACCATCAAATACTAAATTTGTAAATTAGTGGGGTATCAAAACAATTAGCAATTGCCAGGAATGCAGTGGACGACCTGCTCTTTGATGACTGACCAAGGTCCGAGTACGCCACAGCACCTGCTTCAGCTGCCTTCTGACAGTGGGAACAAATTGTTCCCATCTACGCATTCCACCAGGGGAAGTCTTTAGGTGCTTGGGGTAGACATTCCACTAACTCATTGTCAGGTTTGAGGCCCACTAATAATCCACAACTTGGTTTAGCCCATCTGCTGAGACAGTTTCACTGGGTTGTAGCCGCTGAGCATGCCACAGATTCTTGGAGCCACAGGTGAGAGTTGAGTGCCAGGTAGACACCAAACGTAGATACTCCTGAAAAGGGCTCAGCTAGCCCTCACACTAGAGGTACTAGTCTTCCTTGAACACTCCAAACACCCCATATTCAGAAGAGACATTAGGAAGGCACCTACTTTCTCCTTTGCTAGAACAACTTTGATTCAGGACCATACCTACACAATATCTGATTTTTTAAAAAAAAAATCATCCCTTTACTCAAAAAAAATATTTATTGAGCTTCAACTCTTTGCCAGGTACTGTAGGAGAATATAAAGATGAAAACAACACAACACCTACCTACAAAGAATCTATCATCTGATAGAGAACATAAGACACACATAACTATGATACAAAACACAGTCTGATAAAAGTGCCCAATGTTTATACGACAAAGAATTCAGAGGAAGAAAAAATCACTTATGGCTAGGGGATTCTAAGGAGGCTTTGTAGAGGAGGTAGAAATTCGGTTGAGCCTTAAAGGATGAGTACAACTACAGCAGGTAGAAACTGAAGGATGGAGATGTAGGCAAAGACGGAAGGGCAGATGAACTGCTGTGCTCAGGAAATGGTAAGTTCAGTTTGCCTATAGTGGAGATTGTGTGGAGAGCAGTCAGTCAATCGATGAGCATGTATTAAGTTCCTACTGTGTGCCGGCTACTTTAGTAAGTATTGAGGATACAAATTAGGCAGCTAGGTAGCTCAATGGATAAAGCCCTGGGCCTGGAGTCGGAAAGACCTAAGTTCAAATCTGGTCTCAGATGCTAGCTGCGTGACCCTGGACAAGTCATTTAACTTGTTTGTCTTAATTCATTACAGAAGGAAATGGCAAATCGCTCCAGTGTCTTTGCCTAGAAAAAACCCCATGGACGGTATTGGATTCGGTTCCTGATTGGATATAAGGATGGGAAGAGGATTGCCAGGTGAAGGAGGTGGAGTAGAGGAGGAGAGGAGAGAAATGACTGAGGAATGGCAGTGCCATTCTCAAACATAGGACAATCAAGGAGGACAAACTGGTTTGGCTTAAGAAAATGATTTCAATTCTGAAACTTCTATTTAACAAACACTGGTTAAGTGCCCCCAGCTGTCATGTTTTAGGCACTCCGCTAGGTGCTGGGAATACAAGGACAAAAATGAGATAGTCTCTACCCTCAATAGTAACTACAAGATATAGGATAGGGTTTAACCTATTAATTGATTGGTAGAGGGAACTCCAAGTGAGAAAACTCCCTCTGCTAATGAAGACTAGCACCTTCTTTGTAACTTACTTTCTCTAAGAGTTGCCTAGGATTTTGTTGTTTAGTTGTTTCAGTCATGTCTGGCTCTTTGGGACCCCATTTGAGATTTTCTTGGCAAAGATACTGAAGTAGTTTGCCATTTCCTTTTCCCGCTCATTTTACAGATGAGTAAACTGAGGCAAACAGGGGTAAATGAATTGCCATAGGTCACAGCGTCTGAGGCCAGATTTGAACTCAGGAAAAGGAGTCTTCCAGATGCCAAACCTGACACTCTATCCACCGTACCTCCTAGCTACCCTACTGTGATATACAGAGAATGGCTTTTAGTTCAATGTGGCTGGAACATAAAGTTTGTAGGGAAGTGTAGAAAGCCTGGAAAGAGGCTGGAGGCACATGGTGAAAAGCTTTAAGTACCTGAAAGAAATTTGTATTTATCCTAGAGGCAATAGAAAGCCACTGAAGCTCCTTAAGTAGGAGAATGGAGGTCAGACATGTGCCTCATGAGTACCCCTTTGGCGGTTGTTAATAGGATGAAATGGAGAAAGGAAGAGGATGACTGCAGAGAGACCAACAGCAACAGGTGATAAGGTCATGAATTAAGATTGTAATTGTGGAGAGAAGAGGAAAGAAAAGAGAGAAGTTAAAGAGGTAGAATCAACAGGACTTGGCAATTAATTAGACCTGAGGGGGAGGTGAGAGTGAGGATGATTATGAGGTTGTGAACTTGGGAAACTGGAAAAATGGTGATACCCCTCACAAGAAGGGAAGTCAGGAGGTGGCATGGGTTTATAAAAGGGAAAATAAAGAGTTCTGTTTTGGTCTTGATGAGTTTTGGAAACTTACAGGACATGTAAGTGGAGATACCCTGAAGGTAGTTGGAGATTTGGGACTGGAGTCCAGTGAGGAGGAAGATGTCTGAATCAGATGACTTGGGAGTCATCTGCAGAGATTTAAGAGATGTAATGAACCTATGTGAAGTGATGAGAAGGGGGCAGAGAGGAAGAGAAGGAAAAGGAGGAGGAGGAGGAGGAAGAGGAGGAGGAGGAGGAGGGAAAAGAGGAGGAGGGAAAAGAGGACCCACCACAGGGCACTGTGGAATGTCTGGAGTCAGGAAGACCTGAATTCAAACTCAACCTTGGACACTGTGTGACCTTGGGCGAATCACAAAGCTTTCATCTGCCTCAGTTTTTTCATCTGTAAAATGGTGATAACAGCACCTACCTCCCAGAGCTTTTGTGAGGATCAAGTGAGAATATTTGTAAAGAACACAGCTCAGTGCCTGCCACATAGTAAGCATTTAATAAATCCTTGTTTCATTCCCCTTCCCTCTTCTCCAGATCACTGTCCTTCCCTAATGTCTGTCCTTGATAGACATACATACAGGCTCTATGAGGTATCCATTCAGATACGGGTTGAAATATGGACAACAGAAATTCTTCATGCCTCTGGTTTTCCTGTGTGGACGGACCAGATGTACTCCTTTCAGTGATTACAGATCTTTTGCAGGAGGCTTAGCAATGTGTTAAGAGATCAATGTAATCAATGCAGTATCATCTACAAAGAGGGACATCAAGAGGACTTGATCATCCACAGGGAATTCCTCCTTGATCTAGACTCTAAAACCAGAAAGGGGCTTCTATGACAGCATGGCGGCTAGATGGCACAATGGAGGGAAGGCTTCTTCCTGAGTTCACATCTGGTCTCAAACACTTACTAGCTGTGTGACCCTACTTAACTTTGTTTGCCTCAGTTTCCTTATCTGTGAAATGACCTGGAAAAGGAAATGGCAAACCACTCCATTATCTTTGTCAAGAAAACCCCAAATGGGGTCACCAAGAGTCAGACACGACTGAAAAACAACACTATTCATAGGAAGGTAACAATCCAAGTCATAAACAGAAAGTCGCCTCTCTAAAAACTCATCAAAGTGATCAGGTTTCATGGACTAACTCCATGAATAAATATTTTATTTTTTCCCCAGGCATCTAATTCTGAATTTATTCATTTAATCACTCTGAGGAATAATTTCCCATCAGCTGTACTTCTTGAACCAAACTCCAACAAGATCATGCTCCCAGGATACCTCCTCACCTGGAAACTCTTCATCCTGCAAGATTCCATCAGCTTTGGTACTCACACCTCATCAGTACCCTCTGACCCTTCTGATTGGAGGGCTGGAGGGCAAGACAGAGAACTCCTCCCAAAGCCTCCATTTAAAGGAGGTTCCCTGGCCTGCCAACTTTTCAGTTCCTGCCAGTTGCATTCCTTTGAAGTTAGATGTTTAAGATCTGGCTCTCCAAAAAAGGGTATGTAGAAGCCACTTCTAAGATTAATCTGCTTCATTAACATTTTCTTGTCTAGACAATCAACAAAACTCCCACCATTTCCTAGCACCAGGCTACCTTTCACACCTCTGCCCCTTCAGCTACCTTTTGTGTATTGTCTTCCCTCATGAAATTCTAAGCTCCTGGAGCCGCAGGTGTAATTCTAGTCCCAAAGTCAATTAGTATGGAACTTGCCCCTCATAGATGGAGATCGATACATTAGGGACAGCCCTCACTATCTAAGGACTTCTTTTCTTTTCTTTATTTAAATCCTCAGTGCTTAGCAAAGTGACTGGCACTTGGTGGGCATTTAATAAATGTTGTTGACTGACTGAACTCCCCTACTGGAGGAAATACACACATGAATGTGATCACAGACCCCCTGATGTATTCTTTCTCTTCTACTTCATAATTCTTAGAAATTATGCCCTATTTTATATCCTTGTTTTAAAAAATTATTTATTTTTAATTGAATTTATTAAATGAAATTATTAAATTAAATTAATTTAATTAATTAAATGCAATAAAACAAGCACTGTCATAACATAGTTTATTTTTTTAAAAGGATAATTGCACATGAAACTGCAAATCTATTAAGTATATCTTGCTATTCCTTTTAAGTATGTAAGAGTTGTCCTGTAAATTTCTTTTTTTTTCTTTCTTTTTTTTAATACAACTATAAAAGTTCTCTGAATTTTCTGGGTAGTGTTTTGTGCCCAAATTCACAGTAGCTGCTTTACCAGGAGTTGATTGAACAAGGTTTGAGTCCCTAACGCTCTTCAGGATCACTGGACAATAATCTCTGGAGATTATCCAACTGCAAATATGCCATCATTAAATCCATTTTCACGATGAATCAGTCTGGCTAATCACTCCTGCAAGCGAAACATAGATACACGTTGGTGGTCTGGTTAGAGAAAAGTATTCGTGTCCAATAAATCCTTTTAGCTCTTCTCCTCAGAGAGCTTCTTTGGCCAATAAGGAGTAAGGTTACGTCTGAAGAAGCAAAGGGCAGTCTCTTAGGAAGCAGGGGGATCAGGCTAGGGTTGAAAATGATCCTTGGCATAGAGAGTGCTCGTAAATGTTTAAGAACTGGCTTTCAAAAACAATTTCACGTAGAAGCCACTTTTAAGATTAATATGCATCATTAACATTTTCTCCATCACTTTCCTAGGTCTAAACAATCAACAAAACAATAAATTAAGTCTTAATTCATAGCATTTGTGATTTCTGAGGTGTAAATGCTCACATTGAAAACTTAACAATCGCCTCTCAGAGCTGCTATGAGCTGCCTCCACAAGGCCAACTAAGGTTGGAGCAACCATTCTTCCACCTCATCTAAACCCCTGATAAAAGAGACTTCCCACATGATGCTTCCTTGTCCAGTGAAGTCAATCTATCACGCAAGAAAATGATTCTTCCCTTGGCCGAGTATCTTCTACCAAGTGTGGTGCAACGAAGAGTATGTTAGACCTGATCTGTACTAGCATGATGGCCACGGGCAAGTCACATCAGTTTTCTGAGCTTTGGCTTCCTTATCTATAAAACAGTGATATGACATTGGTGATATCGTATGTAAGCACTTTCTAAACCTTAAAAAATCCTATGTAAATGTCAGCTAACAGTGTCACTGAAATGGCTCATTCCAAGGTCATTAATGACTTTCTATTTCCAAGAGGCAGCATGGTACAGTGGATATGGTACTGGACTGGGAGTCAGGAAGTGCTGGGTTCAAATTCTACCTCAGATATTTATCGACTATGTGGCCCCAGACAAGTTGTTTAACTCTTTGCCTCATCTATAAAATGAGGGGATTGGACTAAATGGACTTTAGAGTCCATTCGAACTCCATATTTATGATGCTAAATCCAATTGCCTTCTCTCAGCTCTCACCATCACGGATCTGTAATAATCTAACTGGTCTCAGTGCCCCTAATCTCCCTTTCCAATCCATTCTTCACATCGATACTAAAATAATCTTCCTAACGCGTAGGTTCTGTGAGCTTATTCCCCATAAACTCAAAGTCCTAAACATTCAGAAGCTCCCTATTACATTCTCTGTATTTCGGCCAAACTAGACTAATAGCCGTTCTCCAGTCAACATCCTCCAGGTCTAGAATGGTCTGTCTTCACATCTCTACCTGCTGAAATTCTTCCCTTCCTTCTATACTAAACTCAGGTGATGTTCCTCAAAGAGTCTTTCCCTGATCCTTCCCAGACAGAGGTCATCACTCCTTCTTGGAATCTCATGCCTTTCTGGTTGATTCCTCTAGACAGTGATCTTACTCTAATGTTTTATACTTATTTGTATGTACATCTCATCACCTGAACAGACTGTAAGCTCCTTCAGGCAGAGAATGAATCATTTTCTATTTTTGTATCTCCTGCACCTAGTGTAGTGCCTTACATACAGTAGGTGACTAACCAATGTTTGTTGAATTGAGTTTCTTGGGCAAATAGGTGATCCTTGTAAGAGAAGTCACTGCTAAAGACTACCAGTGTACAGTGTACCAGTGTACAGCAAAGAACTAGGAACAAAATGGATGTTCATTAATTGGAGAATGGCTAAACAAAACCATGTCATGTAAATGAATGGAATATTGCTGTTGTTTGGTTGTTTCAGTCGTGTCCAACTCTTTGTGACCTCATTTGGGGTTTTCTTGGCAGAGATACTGCAGTGGTTTGCCATTTCCTTCTCCAGTTTATTTTACAAATGAGGAAACTGGTTCAAACAGGGTTAAGTGACTTGCCCAGGGTTACACAGCCAGTAAGTGTCTAAGGCTGGATTTGAAGTCAGGTTTTCTCCACTCAAGGCTAGGCTTTCTATCCACCACACCACCTAACTGCCAAACAGCTACAGAAACAATGAATATAATGAATACAGAGAAGCCCAAAAGACTTACATGAACGCATTGAAAGTAAGCAAAGCCAAGAACACAATATACACAATAACTGCAACAATCTAGATGTATGACTACTATAAAATAATGACAAATGAATGTGGAAAAATTATAAAGAACTG
>CM053627.1:87611565-87653975 GCA_028646595.1 Phalanger gymnotis | reverse complement strand
ATAAAGGAGACCCCAAAAAATACTGAAAAATATACTGAAGAAAATAACACCTTAAAAAATAGACTAACTCAAATGGCAAAAGAGTTCCAAAAAGCCAATGAGGAGAAGAATGCCTTGAAAGGCAGAATTAGCCAAATGGAAAAGGAGGTCCAAAAGACCACTGAAGAAAATACTAGCTTAAAAATTAGATTGGAGCAAGTGGAAGCTAGTGACTTGATGAGAAATCAAGATATTATAAAACAGAACCAAAGGAATGAAAAAATGGAAGACAATGTGAACTATCTCATTGGAAAAACCACTGACCTGGAAAATAGATCCAGGAGAGATCATTTAAAAATTATTTGACTACCTGAAAGCCATGATCAAAAAAAGAGCCTACATATCATCTTTCAAGAAATTATCAAGGAGAACTGCCCTAATATTCTAGAACCACAGGGTGAAATAGAAATTGAAAGAATCCACCAATCACCTCCTCAAAGGGATCCCAAAAAGAAATCTCCTAGGAATATTGTCGCCAAATTCCAGAGCTCCCAGATCAAAGGGGAAAATACTGCAGGCAGCCAGAAAGAAATAATTTGAGTGTTGTGGAAACAAAATCAGAATAACCCAAAATCTAGCAGCTTCTACATTAAGAGATTGAAGGGCTTGGAATACGATAGTCCAGAGGTCAATGGAGCTAGGATTAAAACCAAGAATCACCTATGCAGCAAAAATGGGTATCATGCTCCAAGGCAAAATATGGATTTTCAATAAAATAGAGGACTTTCAAGCTTTCTCAGTGAGAAGACCAGAGCTGAATAGAAAATTTGACTTTCAAGCACAAGAATCAAGAGAAGCATGAAAAGGTAATCAAGAAAAAGAACAAGAAAAAGAAATTGCAAGGGACTTACTAAAGTTGAACTGTTTTGTTTACATTCCTACATGGAATGATGATGTGTATGATTCCTGAAACCTCAGTATTAGGGTAGCTGAAGGGAATATGCATATATATATGTTTATGTATATATATGTATGAGTATGTATGTATATATGTATGTGTGTGTGTATATATATATATATATATATATATAAAGAGAGAGAGAGGGGGCACAGGATGAGTTGAAGATGAAGATATCTAAAAGAAATAAAATCAAATTAAGGGACGAGAGAGGAATATATTGAGACAGGGAGAAAGGGAGAGATAGAATGGGGTAAACTATCTCACATAAAAGTGGCAAGAAAAAGCAGTTCTGTAGGAAGAGAAGAGAAGGCAGGTGAGGGGGAATGAGTGAATCTTGCTCTCATCAGATTTGACCTGAGGAGGGAATACCATACATACTCAACTGGGTATCTCACCCCACAGGAAAGAAGGAGGAAGAAGATTTTAAAAAAGGGAGGGGGATGATAGAAGAGAGGGAAGATGGGGAGGAGGTAATCAAAAACAAACACTTTTGAAAAGGTACAAGGTCAAGGGAGAAAATTCAATAAAGGGGGATAGGTTACGAAGAAGCAAAATATAGTCAGTCTTTCACAACATGAGTATTATGGAAGGATTTTCATAATGATACCCATGTGGCCCATGTTGAATTGCTTGACTTCTTAGGGAGGGTAGGTGGGAAGGGAAGAGGGGAGAGAATTTGGAACTCAAAGTTTTAAAAACAGATGTTCAAAAACAACAAAAAAAAGTTTTTGTATGCAACTAGAAAATAAGATACACAGGCAATGGGGTGTAGAAATTTATCTTGCCCTACAAGAAAGGAAGGGAAAAGGGGACAGGAGGGGAGTGGGGTGACAGAAGGGAGGGCTGACTGGGGAGCAGGGCAACCAGAATATATGCCATCTTGGAGTGGGGGGGAAGGGTAGAAATGGGGAGAAAATTTGTAATTCAAACTCTTGTGAAAATCAATGCCGAAAAGTAAATATATTAAATTTAAAAAAAATTTAAGATTTGCAAAGTGTAGACAATTATCTCATCTGAGCCTCACAACAACCCTTTCAAGTAGTATGAAGTAGGTGTTAATAGTATTCCTATATTGTAATTAAGGAAACTGAGTTAGAAGTTGAATGACTTGTCCGGAGTCACATGGCTAGGAAGTGTCTGAAGCAGGATTGGAACTTCGGTCTTCTTCACTCTTAAGTTTGACATTCTATCCACTATCCCACCTAGCTGCCTATCTATAATATATGTTCCTCATCGAGGATCTTTATGGGTTGGGAAAATAAATATGTAAACCCATATCCAAACAAGTCTGCATCTATTTGTATTCAACGGGTACATAATTTTCGTGTTCTCTTCCGGGGGTTAAGAGTGTGATCTCTTTGAGAGCAGAGATGGTGTTTTTATCTTTAATTTTATTCCCAGCACATACCGTGCCTGGCACAGATAAAGTGCTTAATAAATGCTTGTGGACCGATGCTAGGAAAAGAGGAGGGCACTATACATGCTTGTTCTTTTGACTTCTGACTAGGGCTGGGGCTGCAGATCACAAATTTAACATTTGATGAGTGGCTGCGGGGTGGGGTGGGGTGGGGTGGTGAACTGGTCAACTCCCTGGCTTTCCTATAAGTCCCAGGACATTCCACCTTTTAGTAGATGCCTTTCCTGATTCCCCCTCGTTGTTGAGCAAAACACCCATTAGAGTGGGAGCTCCTTGAGGGTGTTTCTTTTTGTATTCAGCACAGTACCTGGCACATAGTAGGCATTTAATACATGTTTATTAATATCCTTATTAGAAGGTGAACTCCTTGAAGGTAGGGACTAACTTTTGCCTCTCTTGGTGTTTGGCACGGCGCCCGGCACCTAGTAGGTATTTAATATTTGACTTCCCTTCTGGAAGGTGAGCACCATGAAGGCAGGGACAGAATTTTTGCCACTCTTGGTGCTCAGCACGGCGCCTGCAAAGTGAGCTCCCTGAGGGCAGGGCCGGAGCTTCTGCCTCACGGTGCCCGGCACACAGTAGGCGCTCCACAAACGCTCCCAGCCCGACCACGGACGACTTGCCGAATGCTCGCTGCCTCACAAGTCCAGGGCCGGGGCCGCAGGACACAAACGAAGGCAGACATGTAACGAGCGGTTCCAGAGCGGGTTAAACTGCGCACCCAGCGAGCTCCCGCAGGCAGAGCAGGAACAAAGCGCGCAGAGCGTCTGTCCGGGGGAGGGAGAGGAGGAGGAGGAGGAAGGATCGCCGCGGCCCGGCGCTGCGGGCGGGAGGAGGAGGAGGAGGATAAGGATAAAGAGGAAGAGAAGGGGGGCGGGCAGAGGGCGGAGGGCAGGCAAGGAAAAGAGAGGAAGAAGTTTTAAAGCAGCAGCAGTAGAGGCGGCGAGGGCGGCTCGGCAGCAGCGGGGCGCACACCGCGGCCAGAGCCGGGGCTCGCTGGGAGCGCGCGGGCTGGAGCTGGGCTAGCTCGCTCGCTGCCATGCATTAAATGAAGCGGCCGCCGGGCTCCTGCGGGGTGAGTTAGCGCCGCCGGAGCGCTGCGGCCACGGGAGGCGGAGGCAGCGGGAGCAGGAGCAGCAGCAGCGGCGGCGGCGGCCGCAAGGCACAGACTGAGCAGCAGCCCCGGCCGCCCCCGGAGCGCCGCGGCCCAGCCCCAGCGGCCCCCTCCGGGAGCCGGCCTCGGCCAAGTCCAGCCCCGGAGCGGGGAGAGCGGCCGGGCCAGTCCCGGCCCGGAGGATCCGCCCTCCAGCCATGGCGACCAAGGTGAGGCGGGGCCGCGCGAGCCGGGCCGGGCGGGCGGGCGGACGGACGGACAGACGGACAGAAGGACGGAACTCTGGCCAGACCCCGCGAGGGGTGGCCTAGGGGAGGGGGAAGGAAGCGAGCAAGGGGCGGGGGCGACCTCCCCCAGCGGGGGGCCACGCTGACACCCCTTCTCCCCCTCCAGGGGGGCAATCTCCGGGGGTATCGGGGTCTCGCCATGCCCGGGCGGGGGTGGAGTTCAAGGGCGCCCCTTTAAAGAGGGGGGCCCAGAAGAGCTGCGCCCCCTCCCCCAGGTGGGGAATTAGGCCCGGCGTGCGCCGAAAAGTTTTCACCTGAGTGTTAGTTTCCACTCCACCCCAGAAGGGAAAAGGAAGGGGGGGTAGAGAAGGGAGGAAGGAGGAAGGGTAAAGTCCCGGGAGTCGGGAAGAAGCGCCCTCCCCCGGGGGTTTGGCCCCTGGGGGCGCACGGACCACTCCCACCTTCCCCACCCCACCCTCGCCTAACCGAGAAGAAAGCTGGGGTTTCCGAGGCGCGTAAAGAGTAGCTCCTACCGAGCGCCCCAGAAATGCCGGCCTTGGGAGTTGAGGCATAAAAAGTTTGCCGCTTCCCCAGAGAGAGGAAAAACTAAAATTAAATACTGCGCCCACGAGCCCCTTCGTGTCCGGGTGCCATTCCCACTTTGTTACTGCCACATTCTTGGGTGCCACGGATGAAACGCAAGGGCATTGCCTGCTTCCTTTGGCGAATGCACGGAGTTACCTCGGAAGAAGTCACAGCACCTAATGGTTTGGGGGAGCTTTGACTCACACATGGTCCTTTCCCAAAGGGCTTCTTGTCCTAATAACGTGATGTTGGGGAAATTAGGAGACGACTTTAGCTATCGGGCTTATGTAATCGACTCTCTGTGCCTTTACGTGGGTATTTATCTTGTTTAAAATTGGCACAGGTAAACCATTTATCTTTGACCGGCCCTTCTGGGTCCACTCAGGAGCAAGCGATGTGTTTGATAAAGCTTGGAGCGTGAATGTCCCTGTTTGGTTTTTTCTTTCGAGTTTTTTCTAGTGGTCACTATATACTTTTGTAGTTTTGGCCATACTATTACTTTTTTTGCTATTAGTAATAAAAAGAAAAATGAGAGTTTTGGTAATATTCAGAAAAATTAAAATTGTGCAATCACGATGACCTTTTTGTTTACTAAACTTTGTCTCCTCCCCCAGTTCTGCAGACCAGGTGGTTAGTAAATGTTGGGATTGAATTGCTTGTTTGTTTAGTAATTATTACAATTTATATGGAGTATACTCTGTTCCTAGCACTATACTAGAGGCTTCACAATTACTATCTAATTTGTTTCTCACCAAAACTGAGAGGTGGGTGCTATTATTATCCTCATTTTACAGATGAGGAACCTGAGGCTAACAGGGTTAAGTGACTTACCCAGGGTCACACAGCTAGTAAGTGTCAGCGGCTTCATTCAGCTCAGCTCTTCCTGTCTCCAGACCACTGTTCTACCTTGCTGCCCGTATATTAGCTGTGTTTATATGAAAGATACAGATTATGGCCCAAGGAACTTGTTCCACGTTCCAATCATTTTTTACTGTTACCATAAAACACACTGTTGCCTAGTTTTATTAGGTGTAATCATTCAGCTTGCTGTCTTTTTAATGTAAGCATTAATTTGTGTTGACCTCCAAAAACAAAATGTAATATTCAGCACAAAGGTTTCTAAGGAAATCAGAAATTATTGTGATGCCAGACATTCCAAAAATTATCAGGGATATGTTCTGTCTACCCATCTCAGAACCTTAAAAGGTGCACACAAAACTAGACTTAGTAATGAATATTAGTGTGCTCTATCCTGGATGTCCTTTTGCACTGAAATAAATAAATTTAGATTTAACTACTCAGAAACATACCACATTTTATACCAAGACTTAAACTTAACTTTTTTCAGAAGTTCAGAAAGATTGGTCTGAATATATTTGAGAGCACACATGCTAAACGTCATGTGATTGTATACTGCCTGGGCAGAGCTAAAATAGTTAAATATTTGTTATAATTTGGTTATCTGCAGCATTCAGAAGGCAAATTTCTGTGTTCTGTCTGATAGAGTTTTCTTTCCTCTACGCTAGTCATGAATCCACATTGTACTTATTCCATGTTTGCATTCGAACACATATTTCTGTCCAAAAGAAAACAAAATATCACTTACTCCAAGGAAGCTTTTAATTGACTTTGCATTTTTTCCCCCTCTTACCTTCCCAGTGAACAATGGTGGGTTTTTCACATTGGAGAAGTTATTTTGTTTTCTTTGTCCAGCTCTTGATTTTGAGGAAGGCTTAACTTTGAATGTATCAAAGACCAAAATTGTTATGAAACCAAATATTGGTGTATATTGATTGGGTACTGGTCTCAGTATCCAAAGTGGGGAATACTAAAGCAGAACCCCAAATTTAGGACTTTGTACTGGTGGATTTTTTTAACCACTCTATTCAATCAATATATGATTATAGTTATATGCGTATATATGCACAAACGTGTTCATGTAGGTGTATACATGTATATATATGTGTGTATATATATATGGGGGTGGGTGGGTGTATGTATGTATTACAGTTCAAGGTATATAATGTCTGACCTGGAATCAGGAAAACCTGAGTTCCAGTCCTGCTGCAGACACTTACTAGCTGTGTGACCCTGAGTAAGTCACTTAACCCTGTTTGCCTCGGGTTTCTGCATCTGTCAAATGATCTGGAAAAGGAAATGGCAAACCACTCCAGTATCTCTCCCAAGAAAAGCCAGAATGGGGTCATGAAGAGTCAGACACAACTGAAAAAAAAGAGTCAACAACAACTGCCTGGTTCCCCTGCCCCCAAATTTTCTATGTCATTGTCTCAGTTTCCCATCTTAGCCTGTCAGCATTATTGATACAACCCTAATTTCTGTATACTTCTTTTGTTGTCTTTTACTTTTCATTACTTTTCTGCATTTTTAGGATCCTTTAATTCAAAGTAAATCTGTCATTCAGCTTAACAGTTACAAGGGTGGTTTTTAAGCTTGTTGGAGATATTTCTGATATGAGCATACCAGGAAAAAGAATAAAATAAATAAAATTTATGAATAAAATGTTAACCATTTTCCTTCCCTCAGTCAATTTAATTGTTTGCATAATTTTGAAGTATCATTGTCTTATTATTTCTTTGCTCCTACCTTCATTCCCGAATGGAAGGCCAGTAAAATAGTTCATTATAACAGGGACTAGAATAGGCTGTACCATGATTGAATGAAAAAGCATTTATTAAGCCTTTTGTATATATGCCTGTCCTCAAGGAACTCAGGTGCAGTTGGGTGATGAGGTCGGGGAATGGTGCCCAGGGATGGGCACTCTGTTGGAAATTTTCTGGCATGCTGAATGTCACCTTAGGGAAGTGAATCCACATACTCACACCCACCTCCTTTTCAGGAGAATCAGCAGAGTTGATTTCATCCGGATTTCAAATCTGGAGGGGAAGAGAGGATGTTCCAGAGATGAAAGGGTTAAAAATCTCCAGTCTCTTTAGGCAAGACAGCTGACAAGACATGGTGAAAGGTGAAGATGTTGATAACCTAGGCTAGTAAGAAGCCTGATCAGATATCCCCTGTCATACACTGTTAGGTAGCATTGTAAGATTTATAAGGCTTTTCTCATTCTTTGTATTTGGATCCCCAGGCCTGGGAGCCAGTACAGTGCCTGGCACATAGTAGGTGCTTAAGAGAGGCTAGGTTGATTGAATGATGTCATGAGGCCCATTTTACAGAGAAATGAAGTGACTTGATCACATAGCTAAAGAATGAATGAATATCAGAGGCATTATACACCCAGATCTACAGTCTAGGGCTCTGTGCAGTGGTAGGTTTTTCAACTTCTGATGTCAGCAGAAAGTTTTACTGTAATTGAATGACTAATTCATATGAGGAACTTGTGAGTAAATGAAATGTTGATTGTCTGAAAAAGATGTCGTCTTAAGAATTATCAGGAGTTATTTTTACAAACGTTGCAGTATCCTCAAAAAGACATTTTTTAAAGTTGCTGAGAGTTTATACACATAATTGAACGTCACATACACACACACACAAATATACGTATTCATGACCCTTAGCTTTAATTTTCATGCCAGAGTTAGCCTCTGGTATCAAATGTAGATTGCTTTTGTGTTGACATAATCATTATGACCTTATGATTCTTTTTAAAACAATTTTGAAGGCATTCCTAACATTAATATTGTTTTTATTACCTCCTTTTCAACTCTGGCTTCCAAAGTACAGTATTAGCCCCATGATGTTGTTTGTATTAAGCAGCTTGTCTCACTGAACTAAGTGGGTGTGGAATGTTGAAAACAACCAATAGGCAGTGATTGGACCACTCACAACAGCCCATGGAAATAAACACTGGAAGTAATACTTTTATGCTCCTCCTAAATAAAAGCTGCCTTGTGACCAAAATATATAATTTTGCCAAATGGCCAGATAAAACTTTGTTTCAGACGTTCTTCAGTGCCTTTGACTAAGTATTGATTTTGCTTTTAGAGAGCATAGTGTTTCTTAAATGTCTCAAGAAGAAATGCAGTTTATTTGTAGTACTTTGTGTGTGCCATCAAGATGGGAGGAATCAAATTATTATGTGGACTACATTAGGAAATCTTTTGTTGTCTTTTTAAATCAGCATGGAAAATTTTCTGTTTTCATGACCTCATTCGTGTACCTTCACCTGAACATTAACATACCTTAATGGTTTTATTTTCATTCTGTGTAGAATACTGGAACAGTTTACCTGCCTTTTTTTCTCACTTAATTTGAAGAGATCTAAAGTTACTTCAGTGACAACAGGGCATTGCTGAAGCAGACTCCAGAAATCTCATTGTAAACCATTTTCTTTTTTCACCCAGACAATTCAGTACTTCAGTAACCACTTATTAAAAACCCCACCCTCACAGCTTATTTCTTATCAAAATCGTCACTAATACAGTAATGGTGCTAGCATTTATACAGTGCTTTAAGGTTTACAAAGCACTTTACGGATATCTCATTTTATCTTCATACAACCTTTCAAACCTTTATCTTCATACAACCATACAAACCTTTATTAACTCCAGTTTACACATGAGAGAACCTGGGTAGACAGAGGTCAACTGACTTGCCCGAGGTCACTCAGACTAGTTAAGTATCTAATGCCAGGTTTGAATTCAGATCTTCCAAGTATAGCCCTTTATCTATTGAGTCACCAGTTGTGAGTTGTTTTGTTTATAGGATACAAAGTGTCATATTAATTTGAGATATTAATGAATTCTCCTAAGACTATCTATTTGAGGAATGCTTATAAATCCAACTATTCCTCCAACAAACTGTGTCTTTTTGGCAAAGTTTCTGGGATTCTTTACAAAGGGAGAAGGGGAGGAAGCAAAGTGGTAAGCAAAAACAAAGCTTCAGACTAAACTACTTAGTTAATCAAGAGGCATTTATTAAACACTTACTATCATAGGCACTATGCTGAGCCTGGGGATACAAAGAAAGGCAAAGACACAGAAACAGCCCCTGCTGTCATATAAAATAGGCCATTTTATATGTGTGTGTATACATATATATACACGCATACATATATGTATATATGTTTGTATATATCTGTATATATAGATATATATAAACTATTCACTGGCCATTCTTAATCCCCATCAAATACCAAAAAAGCCAATTTTTTAAAGTTTCAGATTGAACTTTGGAGCAGGAGCAGCAAGACCAGTTCAACATCACTGTCCTCTGTCAGATTTTCTTTTGACTATTACTTGAAGTCATATGATACACTTAGTCTTTAGAAATTGTCAATATATTGTTTGTTAGAGGCTGGTATTCAATATGACTCAATTTTCCTACGCTATTTTAAGTATCTGAAAATTGAGTCATACAGTGCATCATTACCTGCAGAGGTAGCTTTTTAAATAAGTCATACTTTTGTGGTTCTTCAGGAAGTCAAAGAAACCTTTGATGTTTTTTTGGCTGAGTTATCCAGGCAGGGTGAAGACTTTGCTCTGAGGATTTCTGCAGTTTGAAAGAAGCCAGGTTTAGTGGTAAAGAGCTCTTCTCCATTTGGAGTCAGAGGATCTGAGTTTGAATTCCAGCTTTGCTACTCACTTGTAACCTGTGTAACTTTGGGGAATTACTTATAATTCTGGCCTTTAGCTACCTCACGTGAACAACGTGAGATCAATTTGATGACCTCCAGAGTTCCTTTAGTTGTAAACCATGATAGGATCGCAGGTTCTTCATGATAACGATCCACAATCTCCTTATAAATTTGTCTTACTTGTGCCTCATTTCAAAATAATCTCCCAGGACTCTAGTCATTTTTTTTTTAGGAGATGTATTTAGGTCAGGCTGTTCACTGAAAGTTAGATTTAACCCATGTAATTCTTCATTAATCACTATCTTTTAGAAAATTGACAGCATTTTTAGAAAATCTAAAAAACGTTTAGCTTTTTATCTAGTGAGATCCCTAAAAATGTGTCGCATAAAAAAAAAATTCTAGAAACTAGATGCTTTTTTTTTCATCGTGGTACATCGAAAAGAACAACTGACTCGGAGTTCAAGAGACTTTGGTCAGTCTTCCCTCTGAGATTTACCTGAGTAACCTTGGCAAGTCACTGGAGTTCTTTAGGCCTCAATATTGTTATCTGTAAAATGAGGGGGTTAGATTAAATGGCCCAAGGTTCCTTCCAGATTGAGTTCTGTGATCTTGTGGTTTATGTTATAAGCAGATGTCTGTACTTTTCCATTTCTAGTTAGATTAGATTACATAATTGATTGTTTCTTATGTGCCAGGCACTAAGTGCTAAAACACTGAGAATACAAATAAAAACAAAAAGAAAAGACAATCCCTGGCCCTCAAGGAGCTTGTGTTTTGATAGGGGAGCACTGTCCATAAAAGGAGGCTGAACAAAAGGAGTTGGGGAAGGCCTCCTATACAGTTCTGGACTTTGGCCTGGCTAAATGTTCTTGTGGCCAGCTTAGGTGCTTTCTTCCTGCTGTGGAGGTTCCAAAGAGGAACTTGGTCACCAGTGAGGAGGAGGCAGCAAGCAGTCTCCAAAGTGTCCATTATCTTCACTCTGAGGTAGACATGGAGAAGTCTGGAGAATCTAGGGCTAACTTCTGGGTTAGACTATATGGAAAATACTGCTAGCATGAGCAGAAACAGCAGTTTTTGCTGCTTCAACCCTGTCCAACTCTTTGTGACCTGATTTGGGGCTTTCTTGGCAAAGATACTGGAGTGGTTTGTCATTTCCTTCTCTAGATTATTTTACCAACGAGGAAACAGGGTTAAGTGAGTTGCCTAGGGTTACGCAGTTAGTGGGTATCTGAGGCCAGAGTTGAACTCGGGAAGATGGTCTTCCTGATTCCAGGCTTGGTGTTCTATCCATCGTGCCACCTAGCTGGCCTCCAGAGGATCAGTAATGATAACATTTCACATTTGTAGATTACTGTAAACTTTACAAAGTGCTTTCCTTAAAACAATCTTGTGATGTATGAGTAGTGCAAATGTTATGACTCCCATATTCAGATAAGGAAACAAATTCAGGAAGGATAAATAACTTGCCTAGGGTTATGTGACGAATGAGTTTCAGAACAAGGATTTGAAACTTTTTTTTTTCATGACTTTTCACATAAGTCCAGTGATATGTCTGTCAATGAAGACATTAACACACTCAAGACTACAAAATATCAGCTTGAACTCCCAGTTCCCCAGTCTGGTCAATTCCCATGATCTACTTCTCCAATTTTCTTAGCCACATAGAGGGATGGCCAAGCCTTTGGTCTTACCATCACCTGTAACGTGTACCACTTCCTGTGTTCAAGAATTCTAAAATTCATTTATTTGCTTATGTCATCTTTTGTCATTCCATTTCTGCCTATGATTTACTACTCTTAAAGCTATTTGTTCTCATTGTAACATCCAGTCTCATAACCCTGAGAACCGTCCCAGGCCATTCCCTTTGCTTTGTCTACAATCCCTTCCATACAAAGTCCTCTACTTTTAGACCCTTTGCTTCCTTGTTTGTTAGACCAAACCTGAAACCTGAATTACTCCCACCATCCTATATCCTTAACTCATACTCTATTGAATAGAGTTAGAAGTCGCAAAATCATGCTGGCAAGGGTCCACTCAAATTTGTAGCAAGGCAGTCCTACTACTTCCTAATTGATTGTCTATCCCTCTCATCAGAGCAACAGTCCTAAACCTTCTCTTCTTTCCTCAAACTTCTCGCACCCCCTTCACCCACCCTAAGGAATCTATACTTAATGTTGTTCAGTAATGTCTGACTCTTTGTGACCCCACTTGGTGCTTTCTTGGCAAAGATACTGGAGTGGTTTGCCATTTCCTTCTCCAGCTCATTTTACAGGTGAGGAAACTAAGGAAAACAGGGTTAAGTGCTTGCCCAGGGTCACAAAGCTAGTGTCTGAGGCCAGATTTGAACTCAGGAAGATGAGTCTTCCTGACTCAAGGCCTAGCACTCTATCCACTGTGCCTGCCCATATAATAGTCTCAGTGTTTTAGTCTAAGTGTGTATGTATATATACATATACATACACACTTAGACTAAAACACTGAGACTATTTGATGAGAACTTCCTCTCTTTTTTCCCCCCTTATCTCATACCCTCCCAATATCATCCCTACTTACTATCTGCTCCTTCACTCAAGCCACTGGAGTGGTCCTTCTCCTGACTTAGGGCAGTCCTTCTACTTTAATCCTATTTGTTCCAGCTTTCTCCTGCTCTCACTATTAACCTTATCTCTGACTATGCTTAGTTTGTCTCCATCTAGTTTTCTTACCCTGATGTCTCAAAACACAAACTTCTGTTCTCCTCAGCTAAACTCATTTAAAAAGCCATCCATCCACACATGTTGCCTCCACTTCTCTTACCTCCAGTTTCTTACTACACCAATGCATCCTAAGTAATCTTAAAAATAATTTTCCTTAAATGTAGATCTGACTAGGACTTACTGACTCATTCAACTCTAGTAGCCACTTAAGGTCTCCAGCATAAAAAAATCTCATCTGTTTATCTTTTAAAGCCTTTTACTGCCAGGCCCCACTCCACCTTGGATATTACTACCCTCCCTTTTTAAAAAAAAAATTGTGATAGTATTTTATTTTTCCAATTATATGTAAAAATAGTTTTAACATTCATTTTTACAAAATTTTGACTTTCAAGTTTTTTTCCCTCCCACCCCTCCACTCTTCCTAAAATGGTAAACAATTTGATACAGGTTACATATGTGCAGTCGTGTAAAACATTTCCATATTAGTCATGTTGTGAAAGAAGAAACAGACCAAAAGGAAAAAAATAAAGATGTGAAAATAGTATACTTCAATCTGTATTCAGAGTCCATCAGTTATTTCTCTGGATGTGGATAATACTTTCCATCACGAGTCCTTTGTAACTTTCTTGGATCATTGTATTGCTGAGAAGAGCTAAGTCGTTCATAGTTGATCATCACACAGTGTTGCTTTTACTTTGTACAGTGTTCTTCTGGTTCTGCTCATTGCACTTTGCATCCATTCATATAAGTCTCTGGAGTCTCTCCTTACCTCTGAGATACCTTTAAGACAGATTTCTACCTTTCAGATCTGCTGCTCTACCTTTAAGACATATTTACTCACCATCTTCTGCATGAAGCCATCCATGACCTTCCCTTTAGCAACTGCCCAAACATCTTCCCAAATTACCATGTATTTAACTACTTTGTATTTAATAATTTTATATTTATGCTGCATATACATTCCAAACATGCGTGTGCATGTATGTGTGTGTATGTATGTGTACACATAAACACATTATGTACCACATTAGCATGTAAACTTCTTCTATGTAGGGATTATTTCATTCTTTTTACTTGTATCTCTAGTGCCTCAGTTCCCGGCATACTGTAGGTGCTTAATAAAAGTGTGTTGATTGATTGATCTTACTCTCTTCTAAACTCTCTTAAATCTGACATCATTCAATTAACTGCAGTTTTTTCTCCAAAGTTACCAATTTGCTGATTAATGATGTTTTTTCATTACTCATTCTTGACCTCTTTTTTAGCTTTTGACACTGCTGATCACCTGCTCCTGAATATTCTTTCCTCTCTGGGTGGATAGTCAAGAACACTCATCTTCTTGAGTTCAGATCCAGCCTCATACACTTAAAACTCTGTGACCCTGGGCAAGTCATTTAACCCTGTTTGCCTCAGTTTCCTCATACATAAAATGAGCTGGAGAAGGAAGTGGAAAAGCACTCCAGTATCTTTGCTAAGAAACCCCAGAATGGGGTCACAGGGAGTCAGGCATGGCTGAAATGACTCACATCAACTGGGTTTTCATCCCATCATTACTGTCCTTTGATCTTCTACCCAACTGACTGACCGTTCATTGTCTCTTTAGTTTTGTCTTCATCTGAGGGTTCATCTTGGGCCCTCTTTTTTCTGTCTTTACTTTCACTTGGTGTTCTCATTGGCTCCTGGCAGTTCCATGTTCGCTTGTATGCAGGTGACTTCCATATCAGTATATCTCACTGCAGTCTTTCTTGTACTCCATCCACTCCCACCATATCAGCTGAATACAGACATTTCAACCTGAGTTCCGCCATGAGCATCTCAAACTCAGCCTGTCATAAACACAACTCACTCTCTTCCTCCTGCCAAAGAGGGCACCACCATCTTTAGTTACACAGGTTCACAGCCTTGGTGCCGTCCTAGGCTCTGCACTCTCGTTGCACACATCCAGTCAGTTGCCAGATCTTGTTGCCATCCCTACAGTATTTCTTACATTCAGTCCCCTTCCCTCTACTGAGCCACCACCCTGGCTTAGGCCCTCAACACCTCACCTGGACTACTGAAATTACCTCTTCATTTGTTTCTTTTCCTCCAAAATCTCTTCACTCCAATTCTTCCACACAGTTGTCCTAGTGGCTTTTGTAAAAGTGCAGACCTGACTGTGTCACTCCCTTACTCAGTAAAGTCCATTCCCTGTTGCCTCTAGGATCAAATATAAACTCCTCTGGAATTTAGAGCTTTTTACAACATGCCTCCTTCCCATCTTTTCAGTCTTGTATTACTCCTTTCCACGTACTCCATGGTCTATTCCAGGGATTGGAATGGCAAACTAAGACCATTAGCGGTGGACCAGATCTGCCTATGAGCTAAGAATAAGTTTTTTCCTTACATTTTTATATGAAATTTTATCGTATTTAAAAACAAAAACACCATTCTTAGCTCACAGGTAGGTGGTGGGCCAGCTCTGGCCCCCTAGCCATAATTTGCAGATGGCAGTACAGGGATACCTGTTGACACACTGCCCACATCTGCCATCTGCATTCCTTTGCCCTGGCCTTCTCTAATGCTGGAAATGCTCACCTTTCTAACTTCCACCTATTAGAATCCCCAGCTTCCTTCAGGACTTAGCTCAAACATCCCATAGCTGTGAATGCCTCCTTCTCTAAGGTTACCTTTCATCTGCTCTGTGTATGTCTTATACGTACCTATTAATATACATTTGTCTCCCCTGTTAGAACCGAATCTCCTTGCGAGCAGGGACTACTTTTATTTTTCTTTGTATCTCCAATGATTAGCCTTGCCAGGCTAGTAGTGACTGATTAGTAAAAGGTTGTTGATTGATGGATTATTTCTTAACATTTTTCTGCTTTACATTGGTTGTAGGGAAAATACTTTAAAACATCAGGTTTTGGTTTTTTTGTTTTTTTATAATTTTCCACTTATTAGAGTAGCTGAAAGTTCCAGGAAGTAAGTATCACTAATGCAGATGGCTATGGATTTATCGCTGGTTTGGGGTTTTTTCTGGGGGGGAGGGGAGACACGACTTTGTTTTGTTTTTTGGGGGAGGAATCCAGTCCTGTGATTTCATCAGTGTGTGGAAACTTCTTCCATCTGTGTAGATAGTCAGATCATCTGTAATTTATAGTCTTGAAGAATAGCGAAGGGCAATGGAAGGTTAAGTAGTTTGCCCAAAGTCTGTGAACACTGTGATTCAGAAACAAAACTTGAACTCAGGTTTTTTGATGCCAGGGGTACTTTTGATGCAGTACTCCACACTTTTCTTCCTGTTGTAGTCGTCTTATTTATTTGAAGTTTCCACTCACTTTTTTCCCAGCTTAGTCTACTTCCTCCTTATCTAAAAGAGTCCATCTGTGATTTGTTAAGCGCCTACTGTGTGCCAAGCAAAGAGAAAGACAAAAAAAAGTCTTTGCCCTCAAGGATTCCCCAGTGCAGTGGGGGAGATAACACGCAAACGAGTATGACCAAACTACAGGATAAACTGGAGATAATGTCAGAGGGAAGGCACTAAGATAGAGGAGGTCTGGGAAAACTTTCTTTGCCAGAGGTGAGACTTTAACTGAAACTTGAAAGAAGCTCAGAGTTGGAGGTGATGGGGAGAGAATTCTAGACATGAGGGACAGCCAGTGAAGATGCTCTCTGTTAAGAGACGGAGTGTCAGGTGTGAGGAACAACAAGGAGGATGTTGTCACTTGATGGCACAGTGGCCTGAAGGCAGGAAGACTTGAGTTGAAACTAGCTCCAGATGCGTAGTAGCTGTGTGACCGTGGGCTAGTCACTTAATGGCTGCTGCGTCAGTTTCCTTACCTGTAAATTAGTGATAATAGCAGCATCTACCTTGCAAGGGTTGTTGTGAGAATCAAATGACATATTAGTAAAGCATTTAGCACAATGCCCGGCACATAGTACAAGCTACAAAAATGCTTCTTCCCTTCCCCTTCTCACCAAGGTTTAAGAAGATTGGAAACGTAGAAAAGGGCCAGATTATGGCTGGGAGGTGTGTTGGTTAGCCCTTTTCCAAGTTTGGGGAAATGGCCTCCTTCTCTAGCTGTTTGTATTGCTGTCCACCCCTCTTCTGGGCTTAGCCGGATCAGCACTGGCAGCTGGTGTTCCTTTTTGCTTTTAGACCCTCCCTGCACATGCTAGGACCTTTCATGCAGTATTAAGGATTTTAAAGACCATTTTGCTGTTGTGTGAGCTCCACTTTGTTCTTTATTTGTCATTGAGCAAGCTTTCTGAAGAGTTAGTGGGTAGTCACGTCTTCCGAGGTTTTAAAACCAAAGAATAAATATTTTATAGTAAATGGAGTAAGGGATCCTGCAGGATTCAGACAGTGTCATATGAGTCTGAGTCATCTGAAATCGTTAAACTCAAGGACCTCCTCCAAGAAAACCCTGCCTTTAAAAAAAAAAAGGTTTTTGTGCTTTATAACAATATTACTCCCAACCCCTCGTAATTTTTGAATGTTTACAAAAGATTATTTAAAATCAAGCTGAGCTGCTTTTTAGGAGATTGAAAGAACTTCTAATAAGATTAATTACACTTCAAGGAATAATACTGTTTTGCACTTTAGAAGTGAAATAGCAGAAAACTGGATGTCCAGAGGCCTAGGTTCTGCCGGTCATTGGCACAGTTAGTGTGGTTACAAAATGGCTCGAATGCAGTGGGGCACATTGCTAGCACCTAGTAGAAAGGTCTGCGTGCCACACTCAAGGATTTCATCTCAAAAAATGAATCTGTTGGATGTTGAGAATCAAAAGGTATTCCCAAATGAGAGATGTTTAACTTTTTCATGCTACAGCCTTTTCAGTAATCTGGAAATTTTCTACTGATGTACTTTTCTACATACGAAAAGATTATTCAGACAACCATTTTGAAAGCATCTAGGCTGATCTCTAAGTTGCTTTTTATCTAAATGATAATAATAATAGCTATACAGTGCTTTACAACAGCAAGCCTTTATTATTTTTAAATATTTTAATTTTTTTCTAGTTTATATGTAAAAAAAAATTTAACTTTTGTTTTTAAAAATTTTGAGTTCCAAATTGTCTCTCACTCTTTCCTCCCCCCTCATTGAGAAGGCAAGCAGTTTGATTATACACATGCAGACACGCAAAACATTTCCATAGTAATCATGTTACAGGCATTTAACTAAGCACCTACTGTGTGTCAGACACTGCTAAGACTTTAAGTTTTGCCAGCGCTTTACATTGGTCATCTCATCTGTTCTGTGTAGCTACCCTATGGAGTAGAATCCTCATTGAACAGATGAGGAAGCTGAGGGTGACAGGATCACATGGCTTGTCCTAGGCTGGATTTAAACCCAGGTTTTCCTGACTCTAAGTCCCAGTATACACTGCACCACCTAACTGCAACAACCATAATACAAAATAAGAGTATATCAAGTCATTTTAGCTTTGTTTTCTTTTTTTCTTTTTTTGATCTAAGCAGTCCAGAAAATTTTTCAAATGTATTCTAGCAGGATAGAATTTCTGCTGGAATCAATACATACAGGTGTTCCCAGTGAGTATCAATATAGGGCTGTTTCACTTTGCACAACTGATATGTTACTGAAAAAGTTGTATGAAAATAAAATAATAATACATTCACTAGGGGGACATTGCTATTTAAAAGAATTCTGTTTTTAGTTACAGATAAGCAAATAATTACCAAGCTTGTTGAATGGGTTTGGATTTTGTAGAAAATCTAGCTTTTTATATCTTATTTTGCTTGATGTTCCCTATAAGCTATGCCTAAAATTTATTTTAATTTTAGAATTTTATTTTTTATTCTTAATTTAATAAATGCTAAGTAAAATAAGCATTTCCGTAGCATTTCTTTTAAAATATTTAAGTTTAGTATGTGACTTTCCAAGCTGTCTTGCTTATCTGTGATTTTTTTTTTTAGGTTTATGTTCTCTTGTGTATAATTTTTAAAAAATGTTACAGTGTCCTTTTTTCCTTTTTGGAAGCTACTTTCTCCCTCCTTCCCTTTGCATTCCCCCCACTAAACAAAAACAAGAGACAAATGAAACCCTTTTAATAAATATGCATAATCAAGCAAAACAAATTCCCACATTGGCCATGTTTGAAAATATGTCTCCTATTCCAAATATAGTCCATCACATCTCTGGAAGGAGGTGGGTAGCATGCATCATTGGTTCTCTGGAAATGTGGTTGTTGCATTGATCGGAGTAAATCGATTAATTTTAATTTCCTCTTTTCCTTCCGCTGCTGGTTCAGGGCATTAATGCTACTGAGAAATGAAATAACCAATGTTTGACAAAGTTAGGCAATGTAAAGGACACATAATTTGTGGATGGGAAAAAATCAGATCTTCATAATTGAATTTGACCATATCCATAGTCACATATAAAGACCTAACCTACAAATCTTCATGATGGGAGGTTCAGTGTTCAGATGATGTAGACAGACAGCTAGTGTCAGAATTATTTGTGTCAGGATAAGAGAAAATGGAGGAAAGATTATCAAAAACTTCCTGACTTGGTTTGTTTGGGGTATTTATTGTAAACCTCCATCTTTCTATGACTTTGGACCCTAGACAGACGCTTTTGGTAGCCTTTAGGACTGTATTTAGTTTTTATTTTGCATTGTGTGGGTTTAAATCATTAGGTTGATTTTTATAATACCAGGGGAGAGTTTCAAGTGACCAGCCATATTGTAAATCTACAGAAAAGCAATATAGAGTCAGAGATGAGATGAAGGGTTGGGGGAAATGTATGGAGAAAACACCAGATTTAAATTTGGGAAGGCAAACCTGGGTTCAGATCACCTCAAGTAAGAGAGGTGGAACCCTGGGCCTCTCTTTTCCCTAGTTTCTTCATCTGTAAAATGGAAATGAATAAAAAAATAGTACCTATCTCAAAAGGTTATTGTGAGGGTCAAATGAGATAATGGCGTGCACTGGTGCTTTGCAAATCTTAAACCTCTATTTTATATGTGGTGCATAATATATACAACATAATTATATACACAGGTTATATGATATATAACCTATAACACATTATGTACTTACATAGTAGCTTTTTTACTCCTTGGAGATTTGCCGGTATTCTCATTCGATTGACTCAAAAGTTTTAGAACAAAAAGGCATTTGACAAATGAAGCAGTCACTGTTTCAGGATGTTAAGGAAAAGACTGGCAAAACTCCCTTTAAGATGCATTTAAAGTCTTGATGCGGAAACCATTGTTTTTGATGTTCAGCTACAGGAATAGATTGTTGAATGACAACCAAGTAATACAAATTCATTTCAGGGTGGCTGATTGTACAGGACAGAAAGTATGTGGCAAAGTATGAGCTGAATTCCAATCTCCCCAGTCCTTCTGGGCCCAAAACATACTTGCAAGTCAGTTACTTAGATTTTCCAGAAGTAGAAATAGTAATAATAGTAACAGCTAATATTTATATAGCCATTTCTATATTCTAGCCACGATGCTAAGCACTTTGCAATTATTATCTCATTCGACCAACCCTGGGAGGTGGGTGTTATTATTTTCCCCATTTTACAGATGAGGAAACTGAAACAGAGGTCCATTAGCTTGCTCAGTTACATACAGCTACTGAGTGTCTGAGGCCCGATTTGGACTCAGATCTTGCTAACTCCAGGCCTGCTGCTCTATCCACTGTGCTGCCTAGCTGCCAGCAGGATGTAATTAAGCAGCTTTTGGAAATCAATGAGCAATGTATGGAGATAAAAACAATGATTTTCCAATGGTTCAATAGCCACCAGTAACCACTGGGCCATTTGGGGGAGGGGAAAAAAATTGCCTTATTTGGGAATGCTTGGGTCCTGGTTACTTTTTATGGATCCCATAACTATTTGAGAAGTCCACTTAGTACAGAATTCTTGGATTGACTAAAGGATAACATGCCGTCCTCTTCTTACTTATGGAATTATTGTAAGTATTAATAATAGACTATCCTCTACAAAGAATGATGATAATTCTGACTCACCCATTAGTGGAGCACATAGTAACATGTTACTTTACAGTAGCTGGAATATACTGCCCTGTCCTGTAACTAATGTCACAGGTTTCTGGTGTAAGAGGAATGAAGTAGTGGGTTTCCCCTAGGCTAGGTTGTATATTAGGAATGTTGCATATTAGGGCCTCTTACCCTTTGAGTGTGTCACGGACCCATTCTCAGAATCAGATGTGTTCATTATTTATTGTTTGTGTGTTTAAAAAAATATGAAGTACATTAGGGGGGTTACCAAGGAAGTACATTAGGGGGGTTACCAAGGAGACCAGTTACATTAAAATAGTCGTCAGAGTATTTTTCAAACAGTTTCCCAAACCCTGGGTTAAGAACCAGAAGGAATTCTTTTTCATAGCTCTGAGAGTCAGGCCCTCTGGTTCTGACCTAGTACTTTTTTTTTTCCTTTGAATCACACCAATTTCTTTCTCTGTCAAGTCTAGTTAGGAAAGCCTTGACTGACAAATTAAATTTGAGGACCCATCTCACTTAAGCACTTAACACGTGAGTTTGAGGGGTGCTATAAAGGAAAGTGTGGCCTTCCCTAGAAACAGCCGCATTTGACTATCAACCGGATGCTGAGAACCAATTTTTTGACTGCTTTTATTGTAATTACTGCTCTTGGTACATAGACAGTCTCAGGCAGTAAAATGTTTGTAGACTGTTGGATTATTGAGACACCAAAAAACCTTAAAGAGATTATAAATAACTATTCTGCTTTTCTGAAGGAATGGTGCATTGGGAAAGCAGCCGGGTGTGCTTAAACTTTGTAAATCCTTGATAATTCTCAGAACAGTGTGCTGAAACAATGAGAACCGTGTCAGAATGTTCTCTCCGACTTATAAGAAATGGCATCACCATGGCTTTGAATTTTAAGAATCAATGAATCCTTTTTATTCCTTTTCCTCTACCACTGAGTACTTCAATACAGAAATTAAAAGCAATTACCCAGACTTTCCTAGAGCTGTGGGACAGCCTTGTTTTTTAGTACTTGGCTTTAACGGAGGTCATTTCACCTTTACCAGTGCAGATTGCAACCCCTTTGTGACTTTTCATCTCGTGGATTCTTGTCCACATCTTACTATTAATCCTTCATTGAAGGTTCACTTGATAATGGTGGGAGGCTTCTTATTCTATAAATCCAAAAAGTTCATTATCCTTAGGATCCGTCATTTGTCTCATTTTGTGCGACCTCGTTCCCCCCTTTTTATCTTGTCATACATCTCACTAATGTCATCTTAGACCCTCTCTGGCAAGCAAGTAACATCAGTAACGTACTGCAGTCTTTTACTACGTACCACGTGTTGTTCATAGAAGAAAGAAAGTCAGAACATTTATTTAGGGCTAACTCTGTTCCAGGCAGTTCTAAAAGTACTGGAGATGCAAACAGAAAAAGTCCCTGCCCTCAAGGAGCTTAAATTCTAACATGAGAATGTTCTCATACGTATGTCATAATAAGAGAACATACTTTCTTATATATGTTTGTATTGGAATGATGTCCAGGGAAGGGCGAGAAAATATGGCAATTGATTGATCTGTCCTTTCCAACTAATTTAATTACTGTTCCTAAAGCTAGAGGTGAAAGGGGCTGTGGCGGAAGGGATACTGAGAACGGGTACCTACCAGTCAGAATGCAGGGTTCCAGGATGGGAGTTGGAGAACCAGGGCAGGGGCAGGAGACTTTACATGAAGATGGTTTGAGAGCAGCAAGGTAGGTTTGGGGTGGGCTAATTAGGGAGAATTCTCTCCCTAGTCTGAGTGCAGGGGATCAAGGCAGGATACTGGAGAGCCCAGTCTTTTGCTCTTTGCCTTATTTGCAATTTTAATTCCTCTCATATCTGACAGTTGAAGCCATATAATATTGCTTAGCAAACATTTTATTAGACGTGGTCTTTTACAACAGTGAGAAGTTTGTGATTACTGAAGGCACTGCATAGTTTCCTAAGTAAAATCTAGACTGGTCTTTCTGTATTTTTTTTTTAATCGACTTTGGTCTGTTTCATCACCCTGGAAAACTGGTTCTTGACTTCAGTGATTGGCTGTTCACTCCATTGGTGCTGAGTGCAGCCCATCCATGTTCATTCAGCTAAGTGAATAGGCCTTTAAAAAAAAGCTTTTAGATACTGCATCTTGGGGTAGCATTTAAATAGATACTGTTCATAGGTGAATACTGTGGTATTTCTGTTGCTTTGCTTATGCTAGGACAGAAACAATGAAGTTTAAGGGGGACAGGCACCTTACTCTTCATTGCATTCATATGAACATGTTTCTTACTGACATCCTCAGCTTTGCCTCTGTGCTGGTCAGCACTTACCAATGACTTGGAGGAAGCCATAATGACAGTGCTGCACAATGGATAGAGAACCCACCCCAGAAGTAGGAAGGCCTGTGTTCAAGGTCTGCCTCTGACACAGTACCGATTGTGTGACCCTGGGCTAGACACTTAACACGGCTGTACTTTGGGCAACTCTCTGAGTCTCTTGGGTTACAGAGAAGATGCCAGCCTTGCTTTGGTAGAGACAAGATTCCTCAGGTAATTTTCTCTAACAGTAAAACCCCAGGTCCAACATCTGCCCCCATCCGTAGAAAGTGTGCTTATCAGATCTGCAGGTGACATTCAGCCAGGATATAACTAACATATCAGAGGAGAATCAGGACTCAAAAAGATCTCGTCGGGATGGACCGATGGACCTGATCTAAATATAGAAAATTTAACGTAGATACATGTAAAGTTTAGACTGTCAGGTACACAGATGGCCTGGAGGTCATTGTATATAATCATCTCTTCATGAGGATTATCGGAAGGAAGCGGGAACATTTAGCTTGGAGAATAGAAGTCTTGAAGAGCTCAGGTAACTGTCATGAAGGAAAGAAGAGAAGCTTTGAAGGCCTGTCGTGTGAAAGAGGGATCAGTGTCATTTTACTTGGCTCCAGAGGTCAGACCAAGGAACGGTTAGTGGATGGAAGCGAGCAATTTCACCATGGAAACACAGACTTCTCAACAGTTAGAGCTGTCCACAAATGGCCTTGACATCATCATCATAATCATTGTCAGAATCATTAACATTTATGTAGCGTTTCACATATATTGAGATGGTGCCATATAAATAGAGCTTTAAGGTTTACAATGTGCTTTACAAATATTATTTTATCCTCACAACACTGGGCAGTAGGTACTGTCGTCATCCCCATTTTACAGATGAGGAAATTGTGGCAGACGGCGTGTCTGAAGCTGTATTTGAACTCGGATCTTTCTGACTTCAGGTCCAGTGTTCTGTCTACTACACCATCTAGCTACCTCCCCATATAAAGAATGGTTTATTAAGGAACCGGGAATGTTTAGCCTAGAAAAGAAAGGATTGAGGGCTCACGTGACAAGCACGTTCAGGTAACTGAAGGACTATTTTGGGGAGGAGAGATAACATCTCTTGGCTCCAGAGAGCAAAAATAGGAACAAAAGGTAAAAACTCATGAGGTGCCTTCAGGCTTGATATAAAGAAAAATTCCAAAGCAATGAAAGCTTTCCCAGCGGAATGGACTTCTGGGAAGGTGGTGGGTTTTCCCTCGTTGGAGGTCTTCTGACAGTAGCTGGAGGGACCACTTGTTGGCTTTGTTGTACAGGATGTATTTTTATAGGACTTGAAGGCCATAGACTTCCTTTTAAAATCTGAAATTCTGTGATGCTGGTGTTATATCAGATTTGTCTCAGAATATGAAGTATTATCTTGTTCCAGTTACTGGTAGAAGTTTTTAGAAGTTGTAACTTTTTGTGGGCACCAGGGTTCTTTAATTGAATTAGTAACTTAATATTAATGGCCCGAAAGAATTAAGGATCTATCTCCAGATCTCTTCATATCTTCAGAAATGGAAACCAACATTCTGAGTAAACCTGGCTCAGTAAAATTGTACATTTTAAGTTGTTCACGTCAATAATAATCGCTCATATTTATAAAGTACTTAAGGTTTGCAAAGAATTCTTCCTTCCAACAACCCTGGAAGGTGGACGGGACAAGTCTTATTTAGTCACATTTTACAGGTGAGGAAATGGAAGTGCTGCAAATTTAAGTGTCTTGCCTGTTATCACACATTGCCCATTGTAAGCGTCTCAGGTGGAAATCAAACTTGAATTTCCTAACTCTGGGTTCTCCCTGTGCTCTCTCTGAGATGTTTGGATGGCATCATTATCTTTCTGTGAAACTACAGGAATTGAATACTCTTGTTATCCCTAAGGCGGTTACACTGGAAGATGGGCACAACATTGTTCATTTTAGAAGGATTTGTTGTTAGGATGTATTCCTTTCACCTGGGGCTGTCAAGCTGTTCAAATGAGATAATGTACGGCAGTTGCTTTGTAAACCTTAAAAAGTTAAATTATTATTATCATTATTAATCATCTGTCTCACAGCCAAAGAGGTTTATTTACCAAAGTACCAAAGGTGTCAACTAGGAGTCTGAGGCAGGATTTGAACCAAGGTCTTACTGACTCCCAAGTCCAGAACTCAATGCACTTTTGGCCGTGCTACCTGGAAACTCTTCCTTTGCCATAGAAACTCTTCCACCCTTTTTTTCAGCATGCTTACATAGTAATATAGTTAACACAGTTGGACAGTAAGCATTTAAATTCTTTAGACTAAAAAATCCTTTTTGAGAATGGGAAGTTTTATCTTCCACGACTCTGGGGGAAAAAATTTTAACCAGATATAATATAGAGGAAATCATAGTAGGTAAATTAGATTCTTGATAATATAAAAATAAAATGCTTTTGCAAAAGTAATGCAGCGAGAGCAAGATGAAAAGATTCAGGGGGAAATCTTCTTTAAACATACCTGATAAAAATCTGAGCTTCAGAATCCATAGAGAATTTATACAAGTTAAAAGAAGAAATACAAACTGTCAATAACTGTTAAAAGGTGTTCAAAATTACCAGTGATCAGTGATATGCAAACTAAAACAAGTGTGAAACTCAAATAAAAACTCCAATGAAGTACATATTAAAACAAATCATTACACCCACTAGGTTGGCAGAAATAGTGTAAAATGAAAAGGGGTTAATTAAAGAAAGGCATGATAATTCACTGCTGATGGTACTGTCAATTAGTCCACTGTTTCGGAAAGCAATATAGAATTATAGAAGAAAAAATTACAGAATTGTGTATACCCTTTGTTTCAGAGGTCTCTAATCCAAAGAGGATAATTAACAGGAATAAAAATCCTGTTTGTTTAAAACGTTTTCATAACAGCACTACAGCTAAAAGCAAGAAGTTACAAGCAACTTTGTTTAAATTTTCATGGAGAAAATTTGTTTTTGTTTTCATTTTAAGAGACAGTTTATCAATAAAAATATACAAATTGATTTTTTTAAATGTCAGTGAAATTAAATGTGATGGAAGGTAAGCAGTTCTTACAATGATCATAGCCTCAGATCTTGAAGTTTTTGGTTGATGTGAGTTTACACGCCACTTTTGTGTACTCTTTGTCTATTAAATTTTGTTTTGAGTCAGATCAATTGAGAACAAAGCTTTCCTGTCCTCGAAATAGTTACTCTCGCTTTATAAATATGTGGAGTACAAAATCTCTCAGTAGTTTTTGAGGTTTATACCCAAGTATTTATTCATTCCAAATTTAGGCTGCGCTACTTGAGCCCTGTAGCTCTGAGGAAAGCTAGCTTCGAATACAACTCAGAACAGATATTTGTGCTTGTTGTTGCTTTGTCCTTTATGTTTGATAATTTAATATGCCAAAAAAAAAGCTTGATCCTCAGTGAATCACTGAAAAGTGGGTTCTTGTCAAACTAGTAAACAGATCCAAGAAAATCAGATTGATTTATTCACAAAATCAGGGGTGTTATTTTTGGTTGTCTTCTGTGAAAGGTTCATGTTTTTAGAGCTGGAAGGGACCTTAAGGTTGGCTAGTCAGACTTGCTTGTTTTACAGATGGGAACATCTGAGGTCCACAGAGATTAAGTGAGAAGGTCTCACAAGGTAGTAAGTGACAGGACCAGGGATGGATCCTAGGTCCTCTGACTCCTAATCCAGAGCTTCCGCAAATGAGCACACTGAGTCCCAGAGAGGTTGATTGACTTGGTCATGTTGCGGTCGGTCATTTTCAGTCATATTGAGGTCTTCTTGACAAAGATACTGGAGCAGTTAGCCATTACTTTCTCCAGCTCTTTTTACAGATGAGGTAACTGAGGCAGACAGGGTTGAGTAACTTGCCCAGGGTCACACAGTTACTAAGGCTGATTTGAACACAGAAAGATGAGTATTCCTAACACCAGGCCCAGCACCCTATGCGCTGTGCTGCTCAGCTGGCTGCCCCGATTGGCCCACGGACACCCAGTAAATCAACAACCATTTTATTTATCGCCTTCTATGTATCAGACAGTGTGCTAGACATCGAAATGATCTTAGTTTAGTAGGTTTTGAATTTGAAAACCCCTTTAGGGACAAGGAGCATATCTGTTACAACTTTTTCACAAGGTTTTCCCTTGTTCATTTTTAAAAAAAAAGAAAAGGAAATTGTAGTTGTAAGAAAAGCTCGTATACACGGTGCTTAAAGATTTAAAATGCTGTCTCAACTTTAAGGTTGGTAGCACAGGTATCATCTCCATTTTATAGATGAAGAAACGGAAACTCGGGGTGTCTAGTGTCATCCAACTAGTAAATAAAGTAGCTAAAATGGGACCAGAGTTCTCTTCTAACCCTCAGTCTGGTTTTCTTTCTGCTTTATCCTTTTGTCTCCTCCAGAATAAAAATTAGTCATGGTTCATATTGTTTAAAAACCCATTTTGAAATATACAGTGTCTATAAAATCTGTATGCACATACAAAGTTACAACTATTTTAAATTGCACCTGGACTTTATGGACACTCCGTATTTCTTTAGCCAAGCAAAATATAATCTTCCCATAGCATTTAAACTTAACCACTACTGCTTTGGAATTTACTAGTTGTTGGTATTATGCTGGGTTCTGTGGGCATTACAAAAAAGCACAGTGCCTGTCCTCGAAACACTAGTCTTGGTAAGGAAACAAAATCTACCCAGAAACAGCTAAATCATCATCATAAGACCCTATAGGACTAAATGCACGAGGTGGGGGATATCTGTAACATATTCAGAGTTCAGAAAATGGAGACGCCGGAGAAGGTTTCATGGAAAAAGTGGGACTTGAATTAGGTCTTTGAAGAGCAGATAAGATTTAAGTAGAATGAGTGAAGAAGGCATTTCTGTCAAGGGGGAGGAATATAAGTAAAGCTCAATAGGGAGAATGATGATGGCATGTTTTGAAGGGAAAGAGAGGTCTGGCCTGGTAAGAGCGAGTGTTCAGTGGAGAATAATGGGAGACAGAGTTGTGTTGTATGGTGGGCATTGCTAGGCGTAGGATAAGAAGTGTGAACTTGACTCTAGGCTGTGGAGGAAGCCACTGAAAGTATTTGACCTGTAGATGAAAGCAGCTTTTTACAAATGTAAGGAGGAAGTATGCACTCACTCTCCCAGAGGACAGCCTGCTTCATCAACCCAGTTAATCCAAGTCCTCCTGAGGGACTGGAAAAATCTTTAATGCCATCAATTCAATCCCCCATTCCAGTATATTCTCCAGCATTGTGGTTAGCAAGCACCCCAGTTCACTTTAATTAATACCAACTAACTTTTACAGATAGATATTTACTGGTGAAAATACAACAAGAATAGAGGCATAGACATTTTCCCCTCAACACCCGTGGGGGAGAGGCATACACTCTCCCTTTTACCACCTTGGTCTCTAGGACGAGTGGACTCAGACTTAATACAACTCCCAAGGTTAAAGCTGGCTCCAGTCTTAATCACCTAAAAGCACAACACAGACACAACAAAGACAGAAGCATCAGCAGGGCCCAAGGCTTCTCTCAGGTAAGAAGGAAGACTAACTACCATGTTGGTTTTGCAGGTTGACACCTTTGAAATACACCTCATTTCCAGACAATCCATCCGGCCAAACTTTTGTCTGAATTCTGGACAAAAAAATCACCTTTACCGCGAGATTGGTGGACTAGAATGAGTTATGTGTGTGCATTCCCCAAATTGGGAAGTAGGGCCCTTTTCATTGTATATACTCCATCCTGCTTCTCTGAAAGCAGGTATGCTGTGCATGCTTACTGGGCCCTCTCCCGCCATAAAAAGTATCTGGCAGCATTTCGCAGGATAATTTAAGCTAGAGGAGACTAGCGACAGAGAAAACAGGAGGTGGAGAAGGGATGTGATAGACGGAAAAAGTAACTGAAAAGCCAATTTTCTATTCTATATATAAAAAATCCCACATAGTCCTTCCAAACATGGAATCTACACAAAGGGGGAGGGAGTTGATTGGGTTAATGTCTCCTTGTCCAGTGGACCTCTCCAACTTTACATCCAATGAATCTCTGTTTCCTCATGCCCAGATTAATTATATCTATCTTTGGGAGGATAATTTCACACATTAACCACTCAGGTTTTATTTCTGTTTAATGTATCTCCTTCAGTTTATATTTGTCTCATATTGTGGTACACATAACCTTACAGCTGTTATTGGGCTACCCAGCTGCAAACCTAATTCTGTGGCTTTAGCAGCATGAATCTACTGGAAAATTATTTTTGGGAGGAGCTTGCTAATAAAAATATATTATGATGATTATTATTGTTATTATGTTATAATTTAAAACTCTGGCCCTTGTCCAATTCAAAACTAATACTAAGAACTTAATTTCTGATTTGACCATTTATCTTTTGGTGAAGTTAATCCTGCCTGTCTTGTTAGGCACCTTTATGCCAATCAGCCTTTTCTTGAGTGAGGATCCGTATCAACAAGAGAGCAGCTTGAAAGATTTGAAGTGGAAGATGTCACGTCTCTAACTCTTCAAAGGTGTATTGTTTCGGGGTAGTGTTTTTCATAAGTTAAATGCTGTGAATTGCCTGTTTCCACATAAATTCTAAATCTCAGAAGTATACCAGAATATTTGAAATGTAATTCATTCTACAAGCAATTATCAAGCCTTGTATTTACCAGTCATCATACTAAGTAGGACCTTAGAGTAATATATGTCTTTGTATCTTTTCCATGAATAAACTTTACTGAGATATTTGTTCTACAGATGAAATATCCTTTAAAAACCACCAATTGTGGTATTAGTGTATTCATAAAGTCCTGGTTACTTTTAAGAAAGAACTCTCCAGCTCACCCTGTGTTTGTCTTCACTAAAAAAAAGCAGGGGAGGGCAACAGATGTAAGGTCACATATGATTTAGCTGTGAAGTAACATACTTGACTAGCCATGATGCTGTGACTTGAAGATTCGCCAGAGGGGTGCTAGAGCATGGGATTGGAGTGAAAAGAGGATAGGATTTAAAGTCAGAGGAACTGAGTTCATATTCTGTCTCTGTTTACTAACTTGTATTCAGGGGCAAATCACATAACCTTCTAGCGCTGTCATTCTCAATTTCTTGATCTGTAAAATGAGCAGGAGGAAAAGGTTTTGGCTTAAGATAAATTATTTCAATTTTGGAAATTCAGCAACTCAGTTAAACATTTATTAATTGCTTACTTTGTGCTGGGCACTGGGAGCTCTATGTACACAAAGACAAAAATAAAACACTCTCTGCCATCAAGGAGCCAATATAACCTTGGGGGAGACAACGTGTGCACATGTCAATGTATATGTAATAAATACAAAATGGAAAGTGCGAGCACCACGATGGGGGAGACAACACATGCGTCCATTAGTGCATCCATATGTAATACAAACAAAATAAGTACAAGATAGTCTGGTTAGTAAGTACTCTAGAACTGGGAGATAGGAAACTAGGAAAGATAATGTGCAAAGATGGTTCCAAGAGGAAGTCTTAAAGGTAACTAAGGATCCTCAGAAGCAGAGGTGAAGAGGAAGTGCATTCCTTGAACGGAGGAAGAGCCAGGGCAAAGGCATTGAGACAGGGAATGGAGCATCGTGTTCAGAACAAGTATGCCAAATGGATGGAATGGGCATAAAATCTTTATAAATGTTTAGTCAGTATATTTTATTCCTGTTTTCTTCTACCCCCATAGCCACAGGCTTCAAAACTTCTGGAAGATAACTTGTTTGCCTTAGAGAATAGCTGCTTCTTAGAGGCCTGGGAAACTTACCAAAGAGACATCCAGCTTTCTGGCCTGCTGTTCTTTTCCATGGAATTTAAAGTTACCAAGAGGGAGAACATAGAGAGAAGCACCTAGAACAGAACCTTGGGGGTTGGGAGCATGAAAGAGATGATGAGCCAGCCAGCAAAGGAGATTGAGAAGGCGTGGTTACATAGGTAAGAAGAGGTCACAGGGTCACAAAAACTCAGAAGAAAAGAGAACATTCAGGAGGAGAAGGGTGGTCAACAGCATTAAATGCCCCAAAGACGTCAAGGATGAGGAGTGAAAGAGGAAAGCCAATGGATTTTACAATCAAGAGATCAGTGGCAACCTTGAAAAGCACATTTTGAACCGAATAATATTTTTATCATTGAATTGGATAAAAACACAGGTTACATGCTTAACAGATTTGCAGATTAAACAAAGTTGGAATAATAGCTAACATGTTGAATAACTGAATTAGGATCCAAAAAGATCTTCACGGCAGAGAAGTTTGGACTGAGTCTAATAAGTTGACATTAGGAATGGGGGAAAGTCTTATACTTGAGTTTCACAACTTTACAATGGTAAGCTGAGAGTGTCATGGCTGGATAGCAGTTATTCCGAGGAAGATCTGAGAGTTTTCATGAACTGCAAATTCAGTGTAAGTCAACAAAAGCTCCTGAGTGTTAGACTATGTTAAGAAAAGATTGGCGGTGAGAAGTAGGTAGGTGATAACCCCATTGTACTCTGTCCTGGTCAGAACATACTTGGAGCCAAGTTTTAGGAAGAAATTGAGAATTAGCATCTGGAAAAGGCTGGCTAGTATGATAAAGGGCCTCAAGACAGAGTCTGTCATATGATCATCATTGATGCTTAGCCATCAGAAGGAAAGACTTAACAGCAAGCTTTGGATAGCTGTCTATGTATTGGAATATGGAAAAGAGATTAATTAGGTTTGTTCTGCTTGACCAAACAGAGTAGAAGTAGGAGCAGTGTATGGAAGTCGCTCAGGGGTTTGCTCTAAGGAAAAACTTCCTAACAACTTTCCAAAAGTAGAATGTAGCCTTGGGAGGTTATGGATTCTTCCTCACCTGAGGTCTTCAAGGAAGGGCTCAAAGTTGTTAGGTATGTTGTGGGGAGAGAGGATCGTTCAGATGTAGCTCTTCTATGAGGGCTTGGGGGTTCCTTCTGACTCCTAGGTTCTATAATTATTTGTGTGTTACCCTACCAAGCTACAAAAGCTACGTACGTGAACCTTGTGATAGATTGTGCATCTGTTGTGTAAGTAACAGGTTTCATAATTTTCACTAGAGCAGGTGTACGGTGCTGTTTTTTGTTTTTGTTTTACCAGAGCATTGATCATAAATTCACAAATTTAGAAAGACAGTTGGAAGGAGAGGGACCTTTCAAGGCATTTAATCTAGTTCTCCTCTCTCCCTTCTTCCACTTTACAAATGAGAAAACTGAGATCCAAGCCATGTAAGTGACTTGTTCAAAGTCTTACAAGTAATCAGTGGCAGGACCAGGATGATGATAATTGGGAATTTTTAAAGCCTGTCACTGTACCAGCAAATACTCAGTCTTCAAACTAGAAGGAATAAAAACCTTTCAGAATATAGAGACCCAGCAGAAGAAACCAAAACCTCAGTATTTAGTACCTGGACAAGTTGCCCCTCACATCTGTGGGCCTCACTTTCATCATCTGTAAAATGATAGGAGTTGAATTCAGTGACATCCGATGTTCCTTCCTGCTCCAAATATATGATCCTATGAGGGGACAGCCAGGTGGTGCAGTGGATAGTTCACCAGGCTTGGAGTCAGATGTATTAGAAAGCATTTCATGAGACCTTTTTAAGAGCATCATCTTCTAAATAGCAAACAGTGGCACATTTGCTTCGATAGCTTCTGAGAGTTTTATTTTCATTGATTCTAGTTTTAAACTAGAAGCCTAATTTTCTTCTCCTTTGATCTTATATGTATGTGTGTATGTGTGTGTGTGTATATATATATATATATGTATGTATGTATATATTTCTCTTTAAAAGCATTTGCTTTATCCTAGTTGTAACATATTCAGCAGAATTTAGGGAAAATTATTAGCATTCCTCTTTGGAATAAAAATTAACAATGATTTATTTTTAAGAACTGGTTAGTCTACAAAATCTCAAATTGATTAAATTTATGTTAATATTTTAAGGTAAAACATTTGTCTTCAAAGGGAAATTTTATTGAGTTTGTGATTAAAAAAATATGGACGAAAATGCTGTTAAGCCTTTCTTACCTAACCATGGTCAAATTATTTATCTTTTACAACCTAAAAGCTGTTATGCTAGAATAATCTTTGCTGTTCTCCAAGTCCCAAGTCAGAGACGCAGGTAGATGGCACAGTAGATAGAGTACTGTGCTGGGTTTGGAGTCAGGAGGACCCGAGTTCAAATCCAGCCTTTGAACCTTCCTAGCTTTGTGACCTTGGACAAGTCACGTGACCTTGGACAAGTCACTTAACCTCTCTTTGCCAATGGAGAAGCAAATGGCAAATTACTCCAGTGTCTTGGCCAAGGAAATCTTGATGAAGAGGTCAGACATGATTGAAATAACTGAACAACAAACCATAGATTCCAAATCAAAATATGTTTTAGATCCTTTCTAAGAGTTAAATCTGGGGATAGACTTCATGTGTAAGCACAAGTACCACATATAAAAAATTAAACACATATAGGTGGGTCATTAAATTTATTAATATTACTATAACCTAGAGACTACCACTAGTTGAATTCATAATGCCATTCAGTAACTTCAAGTAATGTTTTTTTCTCCTTTCTCTTGCAAAAGAACCATTTTCTTGCCTTAGAAAACTTGTTTACTGCAGTTGATTATCTGGCTTGTGCGCTTATCCAGTTCCTTTATTTACTTCATTTCCTTCTCATACTGATTTTTAGCCAATTCTGTACCTCTGAACGGCCCTGGACGCTAAGATTAAGAAAAGAACTAATAAGATCTTTTTATTTTGGTGCTATCTCTAGTTTTGACTGCCTTGAACAAATCTTAAAATTGTTGGTCCAGGTGTATTATTTAGGTGGTGGTACATAAAGGCAGGCACTCATACGCTTTTTGGAGATGACCTGAATAATTGAGAAAATGCTACAGGAATGAGTGAGCTACACTTTTTTTTTTACCAAACTTTTCAGTGGTTTTAGTACTAGCTTGTTTTCTGTCGAGTTGAAACTTAGCCCACGTAGAGTAAAGTTACTTGCCTTACTGTTTTAGATTTGTTTATGTGGGTGGTTACTTTTTTAAAATATCTTTTTTTTTTTTTTTTAACAAAAGTGACTTCCTTTTTGGAAACTGCAAGGCTGTTTTTAAGAACTTAAGACGTCAGTGGCTATGGCTTCACTTCTGACTAAAACCCACAGAATTCCCTTTGGCTACTCCAGGTCCAGCCCTTTGTAGTCAGTCATTAAGCCACGTACCTTTCGTTGGGCTACCTTTCCTAAACTACATTAATAGAACCGACCCTAGTATCCAGAGAAGGGAGGGATGGTGCTGGTGTATACTCTGGCCTGGTCAGGCTATGTCTGTACAGTTCTGCTATATTTTAGCAGGTCTAGAGAATGTTGGCTCAGGATGGTGAAGGAATAGGATAGGAAACAAGGACGGTGTGAAGGAACTGAGGATACTTTAGCCTAGAGGAAGAGCATGCTTTATGAGGACTTAGCCACCTTCAAGTACAGAAAAGGCTTGCATACAGAAAATAGGTTAGACTTATCCTTCATCTGAGGTCAAAATTAGGAGTGAATGAGTGAAACTTGCCTAGGGACAGGTTTCATTTCAATGGAAGGAAAAATTTCCTAATAATTAGAGGGAGGACCTGCCTCAGACACTTAGTAGCTATGTGACCCAGGGCAAGTCACTTAATCATGTTTGCCTTAGTTTGCCCATCTGTAAAATGAGCTGGAGAAGGAAATGGCAAACCACTCCAGTATCTTTGCCAAGAAAACCTCAAATGGCGGCACAGAGTTGGACAGGACTGAAAACAATTGAATACCATCACAAAAGTGAGGGAGTCTACTTTATATGGTAGTGGGTTCTCTTTCATTAGAAATCTTCAAGTATTTATACTGTGACCTTCTTGAAGTTCCTTACACCATCCCATTTCCTATTTGCCTTTTCACTAGTTCTTCCGCCATACCTAGAATGCAGGGTGATGATGAAGGACCACCTGTTGGAAATGTTGTGAAGAGGATTTCAAGTACAAATTGACCTAGAGGAATGGCTGGTGAGGCTGCTTCCTCCTTCTGGAAATTCCAGAGTTAATGAGCAGTGATCAGTGACACCTGGCAAGATCTACCGGGGAAAGGGCAAAGGCCTTTCTGTCTGTGCTAAGCTGGATAGTATGAGATCACCTGTGCTTTAGATTTATTATATAAATTTTTTACCCTAAATCTCTCACATTGTATTAAAAATTTGATTGTGCATTTCAATTGTGTGCGGTATTTTAGTGGCCAAGATGGGGGGATTCTGAAGAGGACTTTTTTCCTTTATATTAAGTCTAAATTAGAACCATATTCATCAGTGTCTGATTCTGCCATCATCTACCTAACTTTATGGCTGTCTTAGTTCAAGTCAGGTTGGTTTGCTCAGGTAATGTTTATTGAAGACCCAGTTTGTACAGTGGGAAGTCATTGTGCCAGGTGCTGTGAAAGATACAAAAATAAGATACTGTCCTAACCCTCAAAGAACTGTACCATAGGAGAGATAGGACTGAAACACAGATAACTGTATTTGTAAATACAGGGTGAGTGGCCCAAAGAATTTAGTCCTGTATAATGTGAGGTAGAAAGAAGAACCATACAGGGTACAAAGTAAATGTTACAGGAATAGAGAAGGGGAAAAAAACTTCTGACTGGAGGGACCTTAGAAGAGGTAATGTGGACTGGACTTGAACAGTTTCAAGATGGGAATTCTAGACAGATTAAAGATGAGAAATGATAGGTAATTCAGTTTGGTTGGAGTATAGGATGTATGTTAAGAGAACAGTATGTGATAAGGCTGGAGAGGTAGATTGGGATTACCTCCATAAAAAGAATTGAACACCATACTTAAAGAACTTCAGTTTTATTCCGTAGGTATTTGGGAATCTTTGAAAGCATGTCAGGGTGATATGATCAGAGCCGTGCCCCAGATGGATTTAGGTACTTTGTTAGGGCAGCAATACTTAAGGTGAATCAGAGGTGGGGACAGTACTTGGTGATGTAGTCAACCTGACATTCTCACCCATTTTCACCCAAATTACTATACTTGAAACAGTTTTCTTCTTTCTTATATACTAGATACTCTTTCCTGGTCTTCAGAATCCAGTTGAAACTGGCCATTCAGTCAGCCAACGAATATTTATTAAATGTTAATTTACTAATTAATCACCATATTAATTCATTGTTTATTGATATTATTACATGTTAGGCATTGTGTAACAGTGGAAACACAAAGAAAAGCAAAAGACAGTCTCAGCTCTCAAGTACCTCACAGTCTAATAGAGGCGACAACATACAGAAAAAACCGTACAAACAGGATATGTGAGGGAAAAATTGGAAATAATTAACAGAAGGAAGGCACTAGCATTCAGGGGGGATCAGGAAAGGCTTCCTTTAGAAGGTGGGGTTTTAGCTGCAACTTGAAGGAAGCCAGGAAGCAGAGATGAGAGGGAACGAGGAAACAGAAAACCGCAGAGAGAGAAGTGTCTTGTTCAAGGAACAGCAAGGAGGAAATTAGAGGATGGGCGTGGGGGGTGGGGTTGGGGGGGGTGGGGGGATTAAGATAGAAGAAGACTGGCAGGGGAAGTGAGGGAGGCGGGTTATGATGGGCTTTGAACCCTAAACAAAAATTTTTTATTTCATCCTGAAGGTGTTAGGAAACCGCTGGAGTTTAATGAATAGGTTGGATAATATGGTCCATCTACTGGTTATGAAGAAACTACATCTCCTAGAGAACTGATTTTCTGAATATACTTAGAAAATCTTCAATATATTACTCTTCATCCCTATCTTCTACATATGTTTGTTTATTCTGGACAGCAAGCCTGCTATCTCTTGGAGAACCTGCTTAGTTAAATTGAAAATCTCTTCACTAGAGGATTAGCCACTGGGGGGGTGATGACTGGTTTTGGTCACAAAAAAACTGCCCTCTGAGAAGTATAGTACAAACAGAGGAGACAGTGAGAAAAGTCTTAGAAAGTTCAACAATTATTGCAGCTGGCGGTCAATTAATAATAAGATTACATTTTCCATAAGTAGCCCCGAAACACAATTTTTACTCATAGCAAATAGCCAATATTTATATGGTATTTTACAGTTTAAAGGAACTTTAATACTTTATCACATTTGATCCTCACATAAACTCTGTCAAGTAGATAATATAGTTGTTGTATCCCCATGGCATGGAGAGGCAGCTTTTGTTGCAAGCCAGTGGGTTGGGTAGCTGCTGCCACCTCAATGCCTGGAACGTGGTGGGCTATTCAGGTGGGGAGGGGCACTTTGTGAGCATGAGTTAAACTGAAGTTCATAGAGGTTTGGCCTCCTTTTGGGTGCCTGGTGTCCTAGACCATGGAAAATGTTAAAGTTCTTTTACCTTTGATGCCTAATTTCTGTTTTGGAGAGGTTGTGATGATCAGAGAAAATGTCTAGTCCTCCCTCTTGTCGGTCACATTGCATGTATTTGTTTTTAATGAATTATACCATAGCCTCTTATTTCATAACATTTGAACAGCTGTAGCTGATGGAAATGCATGCCACAGATGATTATTTTAAAAACATTTCTGTGTTTATCTCACTCTGAAGTTTTGCAGTACTTTCGTTTTTGAAAAACAGTTTAGACTATCTCTAGTCTTTTGAGGACAACAAAGTCTGAACAGTAAGAAATAGATTCTGCCGTTAAGGACCTTTCTGGTTTATAGCATGTACTGTATGGGAAATATTTCCCAGCATGCAGAGGTCATTTGGTTCTATTTTGAGGAAGTAGAGATTCAGACTAACATGCAATTTCATACTTAATTTCTTACTTAAAATGGATAACTTGGATTTTATTCTTTTAAGAAACCTGTTTTTCTGGAATTCCAAATAAATTGTCCATACAAAAAAGCAAAAGACACATTATAGTATTACCTTTTTTACACGATACTATTTTAAAAAAATAAATTTTAGGGGCCTTATTTTGGCTGTTGTTCAGCATGTGAATCAATAATGCACAAGAAGAAACCATTCTTAATACTCCAAAATGGATCAAAATAAAGGTGGTCCAACCAGGACATGAAATATTTTGCTGATGTGCCAGATTCAAATAGATCCAAAAGTGTTTGATCTGTTTGGTTAAAGGGAGTGATAAGGGATCCATAATGAGCTTTATCTTAGGAAAACCTCTTCTGTGGTATGACCTCTTACACTTTTCTTCCAAAGCTTATCCTGCTCATTTTTATCTCTGTGTAATTTGTGGGTTGGTACCACACAGTGGTTATTTCCCAACTTGGGCACCATCTTTGTAAGTGCAAAACCAGCATTTGATATATAATCCCTTGAGGCTCTGTCTGTGAAAAAAGATACATGGGGTATAAAAGTCAGAGGTAGTGGTTGGGAATGCCGGAAGGGAGGGGCAGGGAAAAGTACTAGATGGTTTTATACTCCAAGCAAAATGCTTGGGTACCATTGATTCCTGCTTTATTTCTTCTAAAATGTTTACTTATAGAACTTTTAAAAAAAAACCTATTTCAAAGGTATAATTCAACTAATTTAGACAACTGATTTTATCCCCTAATGAACATTAAATAAATATCCCTTTTTCCATCCATGAGCATATATATGTATTTTTAAATTCACTTTTATTTTTAGGCTGCATTCTCTCCTTCAGACCTTACCACTCCTCCTCCCTGTCGGCATTGAAAAAGTGAGAAAAACAAAACCCTTGTTGCAAACATGTATAGTTCAGCCAAACAAATTCTATTGGCCATATCCAAAATAAATACACACACCCACACCCTGTCATGAATCTCTCTAGAATTGTGGTCATCGTGTTGATCAAAGTTCCTAAGTACAATATTGTTCTTGTATGTTTCTTCTAGTTCTGCCCTTTGTCATGAGCACATTAGAGTGCATGAGACAGTGAAAAGAGCCTTGGGTTTGGAGTTGTCTCTGCATCATACTCTGTGAGACCTTGGACACACTCAACTCATCATTTGTAAAATGAGGCAGTTGGACTCTGTGATCTCAAAGCTTCCTTCCAGCTCTAAAATCTATGAACCTCTGGCTATAAAGATTGACTATTGAAATCTTGTCAAAAATAAGGAAGATTATTTGCTTCAGTGGAGGGAATTTGACAGGATCCTCCCAGTGAAAGGGATTTGGCTCAGCCCACCTGATAAAGGTTTTGTTTGTTAAGAGTCTCCAGTTTTTCTTTTCAGTTCAGTGTAGTAGCTGAAGAATCTCTACCCATGAATTAACCTTGTCTTATAAAGTAGTAACTCAGATAATTAAACCTATATGTTTTATAAAATGTTAAATCTGAGATTAATAAGTGAGATGAACCATAATAGATGGAAAAATGAGAAGCAGTTGCTCACCTGTGTCTTGGCACAAGGTAAAGGAAGTAAAGCCAAGAACATTTCATACATGGGCTAGGAGCTTTCAAATAACTGAAAATACACCTTCCCCCTTGTAGGTAGAAAGCAGACTTTTCTCTGGGAGAAAACCCAGCCTGTACCTTATTCAGAAGCTTCTTAGAAAAACAGACATTTTTAAAGTGCCTTTTTCCAAAAGTGCACATCAGATATGAACCTTTCCTTTTTTCTTAAGGTGGGATAGTAAAAAACATTCCGGTTTTGGAGTGCAACAAATGCAGTCCAAATCCCAACTCCGCTCTTTCCAGAATGTGTGTCCTGAGCAACTCCCAGCTTCTCTGGGCCTCGTTTTCCTCAACTATAAAAGGAAAGGATTGGACTAGATATCTTCCAGCGTCCCTTTCAGTACGGAGGCTATGATCATGTTATGATTCTTTTGTGGCTCTAAAATGGTCCAGTTTTAAATTCTTAAGTAATGTATCTATTAGTTTAGCTGTTTCAGCAGTCGCTAGATTCCCCTTTCAGTAACATTAGGTGGTCTCTGCTCTTATAATGCCATGTCTTTTGGGGTGGGGGAGGGGACTGAATAGTCCTAAGCAGGCTCTGTCCGGAAATGCCTTTGATTAAATAGCTGTCTGTACTTTGCTGACACACTCTCTGCTAACTATTTTTGGTTACCCTCAGTATTTACTTTCCTGGATAGTCGGTCCAGCCAAGGGCTCACCTTCTACCAGGTTGTGAAGAAGATTTAAAAAAAAACAACTGAAGGAAAGATAAACATTGAATCAGCATATTAGAGCTGAAAGAGTTGTCTGCAATTCAGCTACCCCTTTGAGATAAGGAAGTGGAGGCCTAGAGAGGTCAAATGTCAGAGGCTACTGAGGAAGTTAGTGGCAGAAATAGAATTAAGAGTCCTAGCCTCCTGACTCCCAAGTCTAGCACTCGCTGGCTTAAGTTGTTTGATCCACTTCCAAGATCAGATGCTTTTAATAAAAAGTCGTAACAGTCTCTGCCTTTACATCAATTGCAGACTTTCTGAATTAGGGGAACTTTAGAATTCTACGGCTTGCTGTATACCTACCATATCCTTTGTATTCTTTGTTCTTCCCATGCAAACCTCCTTGCCTTGACTTTGTAACCATATTTAGATCAGTAAAAAGTTATCGGAAGGTTAAGGTAACACTGGGTGCTGGTACTAAAGAGGTTTGTCCAGTTAGAGGTTATGCCATAGAATAAAAGTTAAAGAAATATAATTACCTGCATATGAGCTAATGGCCTACTATTGAGTAAACTGATTTGACCCCTGCTTATCCAAACTTTGGTGTTAGATTAGGCCCTGCTTACAAACTGAACCCTGACTCCCTGCTATGGGAAGTATGCTAAACTGTGTTGATTTTGACTTGATTCTGGCTTTGATGTGGTTTTGTGTTAAAAACTAACCTTTGTTAGAGCAAGGAAATTCTAGAATGCAGCTTTGGCTCTCCACCAGTTTGCTTCCTTGGTGGTCAGAGCAGAAAAAATCCCTCTGTGCTCTTTGACCTTGTGATTCAAACTTCTATAAGTGTTTCCCCTGTGATGTTGTCATGCCCTTCAGGAAGAGGTTACCCATAGCAACCACAGTTGCATGTTTTCCAGATCACTATTCGGATTTTCTTCCTGGTGTATTTTCATACTTTATTTGTATGTCATGTGTAGAAAAAGCAATTAGACTAGGTTTTGTGCATAAGATTCTTTCATTTTTCTATATCCACAGAGTTCGGACAAAAAAATGAGTTATTTTTGAGGCATGATTCATGGAATGCTAAATTTAATGAGCTTAATAATTCCTGGACCTGTTAAAGTGGCAGTTTTTTTCCTGCCTATACATATAGCACAATTTTAGTAGTTTTAAAAAAGTTACATAGCGACTTCCTCTTACCTGTCTTTGAGGCTTATTAGGGCCATGTTGGTTGAACAGGTGAAAGTATCTCTTCAGTTTTCCTTCCTTAAAATAACCAGAGTTAAAAAAAAATAAAAAAAGAAAAAAAAAGAAAACAAAAAAAAATAAAAAAAAAGTAACCAGAGTTAAGTTGTACCTTAGTGACACACGTAGGTCTTATGTTACCTTTGTTTCCAGAATGTTTTCAGGCAGCAGTTATTTTCCAAGCATCCCCTCCTTCAACAAATAAATGGTCAAAGAAGTCTGCTTAGTAATATTAGCTCACATTTCAGATAGTGCACTATGATTTACAAAGCCCTTTCTCCACAGCTATTTTGGTTGGTGGATTGTACAAGCATTATCCCCATTTTTCTGATGAGAAAACTGAAATCCAGAGTTAACTGGCATGCCCAAGGTCATAGTTAATAAATAACAGAGGCTTCTGGCTCCAAACTCACTCATCTACTGCTACATTACCTCTTATTCAAATAAACAGATTATGAGCTGTAAACATAAGTAGAGGGGCGGAGCCAAGATGGCGGCCAGAAAACAGGAACTAGGGTGAGCTCCCCGCCAAGTCCCTCCAAAAACCTATAAAAAATGGCACTGAACCAATTCTAGAACAGCAGAACCCACAGGGTAGCATAGGGAAGCAGGTCTCTAGCCCAGGACAGCCTGGATGGTCTCTGGGTAAGGTCTATCCGGCATTGAGCTGGGAGGAGAGGACCCCAGCGTGCGCGGCGCTGACCAACCAGACCAGGAGATGGGCGGAGCATGCCCTAGCGCCCTGAATCAGTGAGCTGTGGCAGTTACCAGACTTTTCAACCCACAAACACCAAGGACAATAGAGTAAGTTAGTGGGGAAAGCTGCTGGGGACTGGGATAGAGTTTGCAGTTCAGCCATTGCCCCGGGGGCAGCAGAGGTGGGGCAGCTTTAGAACTACAGCTGCAGTTGCTTCTGGCCCCAGGCCCACCTGGCAGGAGGAATTAAGTGGTGGATCAGAGCAGGAGTGCACAGCCTGCTGAAGATCTAAGTCCAATCTGGGTTGGGGGTTCTTGGGGAAGGAGGAGTGCTGGTGTGGCAGAGCTGGCGCATCCCCCCAAGCTTGGAACATAGTTCTCTTTACTAGCAGTCATACCCTGCTGAAAAACTCAAGGGTCAAGTGAGTTGGCTGGGAACATGGCCAGGCAGCAAAAACACACCCAGATTCAGTCTCAGACTCTGGAATCCTTTAGTGACAAAGAAG
>CM053627.1:87582110-87611065 GCA_028646595.1 Phalanger gymnotis | reverse complement strand
TTGAGTATTGTGGAAACACAATCAGAATAACCCAAAATCTAGCAGCTTCTACATTAAGTGATTGAAAGGCTTGGAATACGATAGTCCAGAGGTCAATGGAGCTAGGATTAAAACCAAGAATCACCTACCCAGCAAAACTGAGTATCATGCTCCAAGGCAAAATATGGATTTTCAATAAAATATCAGACTTTCAAGCTTTCTCAGTGAAAAGACCAGAGTTGAATAGAAAATTTAACTTTCAAACACAAGAATCAAGAGAAGCATGAAAAGGTAATAAAGAAAAAGAATAAGAAAAAAAAATTCCAAGGGACTTACTAAAGTTGAACTGTTTTGTTTACATTCCTACATGGAAAGATGATGTGCATGATTCATGAGACCTCAGTATTAGGGTAGCTGAAGGGAATACGCATATGTGTGTGTGTGTGTGTGTGTGTGTGTGTGTGTGTATACATATATATATATATATATATATATATACATACATACCTAACATATATGCCTAACACACATACACATATATACATATATAATACACACACGTGTATATATATGTATATGTGAGTGTATATATGTGTATGTGTGTATATGTAGAGAGAGAAAGAGAGAGTGGGCACAGGGTAAGTTGAAGATGAATAAGGGATGAGAGGAATATATTGAGAGAGGGAGATAGGGAAAGATAGAATGGTGTACATTATCTCGCATAAAAGTGGCAAGAAAAAGCAGTTCTGTAGGAAGAGAAGAGGAGGCAGGCGAGGGGGAATGAGTGAATCTTGCTCTCATCAGATTTGACCTGAGGAGGGAATACCATACATACTCAATTGGGTATCTTACCCCGCAGGAAAGAAGGAGGAAGAAGATTAAAAAAAAGGGGGATGATAGAAGGGAGGGCAGGTGGGGGTGGAGGTAATCAAAAACAAACACTTTCGAAAAGGGACAGGGTCAAGGGAGAAAATTCAATAAAGGGAGATAGGTTAGGAAGAAGCAAAATATGGTTACTTTCACAACATGAGTGTTGTGGAAGGGTTATACATGATACACAGGTGGCCCATGTCAAATTGCTTGACTTCTTAGGGAGGGTGGGTGGGTGGGTGGGAAGGGAAGAGGGGAGATAATTTGGAACTCAAAGTTTTAAAAAAAAATAGATGTTCACATTATGAGCTGTAGTGAGAAGGGGTTGCATGTGGAACATGGAAGATTTTCCATGTGAACCAAATGATGCTTTAAAATTTGTAATAATGTAATACGGCATGTCAGAAAATTTTGTGTGGATTTTTAGAGCACTTTTATGTGGAAGAGGTTCTGTGGTATTAAAAACAGACTATACAGTTACAGTCATAAAACCTAAAGTGAACTCTTGATTTATCTAATTTTAAAATCATCTACATTAATTCAACATCAATTTAAGTGGTACATGGATAGAGTGCTGGTCCTGGCGTCAGGAAGGCCTTAGTTCAATTCAGACCTCAGTTACTAGCAAGTCACTTAACTTCTGCCTACCCCATTTTCCTCAACTCCAAAATAGAGATAATAGGACTTACCTCCTGTGGTTGTTGTGAGGAGCAAATCCTCCCTTCCTCTTTCCCTCCCCACTCTCATATCCATACCCACAAAAAGAGTTTAAGAGCCATTGATAGAGTTGGCTCAGAGAAATATTACTGATGTCAGTATGTCATGAATATTGGAGATGTGTGTAAAGTGCTTAATTGGAAGACTGGTTTGAGACCTAACTCTTTTTATTTTTGATAGTATTTCCCCCAGTTACATAAAAAACAATTTTCAACATTCAGTTTTTAAAATTTTGAGTTCCAGATTCTTTCCCCCCTCCCTCTCCCCTTCTCCCTGAGATAGTGAGCAATGTGATATAGGTTATGTGCAACATTTCCATGTTAGTCATTTTGTGGAAGAAAACTCGAATCAGATAGATAAAGTGAAAAATAGTAAGCTTTGGTCTGTATTTAGAATCTTCTTAGTTCTTTCTCTGGAGGCAGACAGCATTTTTCATGAGTCCTTTGGGATTGTCTTGGATCATTGTATTGCTGAGAAAAAGCTATTCACAGTTCATTGTACAGCATTGTTGTTACTGTATACAGTGTTCTGGTTCTGCTCACTTCACTCTTCATCAGCTCATTAAAGTCCAGGTTTTTCTGAAATCTTCCCACTCATCATTTCTTATAGCACAATAGTATTCCACTTGTGTACTACAACTTTTTCAGCCATTCCCCAATTGATGGGCATCCCTTCAATTTCCAATTTTTGGCCACCACAAAAAGAGCTACTATAAATATTTTTGTCCATGCGGGTCCTTTTCCCATTTTTGTGATCTCTTTGGCATATAGACCTAGTTTGCTGGATCAAAGGCTACATACAGTTTTATAGCCCTTTGGGCATAGTTTCAAATTGTTCTCTAGATTGGTTGGATCAGTTCACAACTCCACCAACAGTGTATTAGTGTTGAGATCCACCTCTTGACATTTTATTCTGTGAATCCAAGACAATTATAAAATGGAGTTATTTGTGCTACCTACCTTCCTCACAAGAATTTTCTAAGGAGGGGGCTTTTTGGACATTAAATTGTTAAACAGATGTGTGGCATTGTTATTTATGGCTCTTCAATTCTGAAGTCAATTTTTTTTTTTACAATTTATATTTATATTTGTTGTATTTCCTTCCTCTCTTATTAAACAAAAAAAGATTATGGCACCAGTTCACAAATATTTTATCAATTATGTACAGGGTAACTAGGTGGTGCAGTAGATAGAGTGCTGGTACTGGAGTCAGGAAAACCCTATTTCAGATTCAGCCTTGGACATTCAGTAGCTGTATGACCCTGGGCAAGTCACTTAACCCTGTTTGCCTCAGTTTCTCCATCTGTCAAATAAGCTGGAAAAGTTCAGCCATTTTTCAGTTTTGTCTGACTCCTTCTGGACCCCATTTGGCTTTTTCTTAGCAAAGATACTGGAATTCATTTTTTACAGATGAGGAAACTGAGGCAAACAGGATTAAGTGACTTGCCTGCAGCTAGTGTCTGAGGCTAGATATGAGCTCAAGAAGCTGAGACTTCCTGACTCCAGCCCTAGCACTATATGCACTGTGCCCTCTAGCTTCTCTTAGGAAGAAACCTAAGGAAACTTAGTTTAGCATAAGAATCCACTGTTAGATTACATAAGTATAGTACTAGCTGGTTTGATTGCAGTTTAACATCAGTCCCTAGCTATATGAAGAAAATGGACTGAAAATGGGTAGTTTGTTATCATCTGCTGTATTGCATCCCAGCATCTTCCTTGAAACTTCATTTGAGAAGTATAAATTTTTCTCCTTCCAATTTTTCTCACTATCCTTCTCACCCTATTTACCCTATCCCTTCCTACTCCTTTGCTTTACTTCTACCTAGTACCTTGCCCTCCTTAACCTGCCCACCCCTCTCCCTCTACCCTATCCCCTTGCCCTCTGAATTTAGAAAACTTTTATACCCTTCTAGATATGTGTGTGTATGTTATTCCCTTTAACCCATTCCCAATGAGAGTAAGGTTCTAGCACTAACCACCCTCCTCCTACTAGCTTTTTCTGTATCAGTTTTTCCTTTTATGCCTCATTTTTTAAGATAAATTGTTCCTTCTTATCTTTCCCTGCACATGTTTTTTATTTTTTTAGAATCACCCCATAATACTTAGCTCTGCCCACGCCTTCCTTTCAAACTATCCAATGATGACAATCATAAGAGTACTGCTAATATTTTTACATATATGAAATAAACAATTTGACCTTATTGAGTCCTTATAATTGGTCTTTAATGTTTACCTTATATTTCTCCTGGATGTTATATGTTGAATTTTCCCTTGAGTTCTGGGGTTTTTGTCACAAAAACCTGAAAGTCTTCGAGTTTGTTAAATATCCTTTTTTTTTCCTGCCATTCAGGATTATACTTAACTTTGCTGGGTAAATCACCCTTGGTTATAACCCCAGTTCTTTTGCTCTATGGAATAAAGTATTCCAAGACCTGTGGTTCTTCAACATAGTAGCTGCTAAGTCTCGTGTCATCCTTTTTGTAGCTCCGTGATATTTAAATTGATTTTTTTCTTGTTGTTTCCAGTATTTTCTCCTTAATCAGTTGAAACTTGGCTATCATATTCCTGTAAGTTTTCTTCCTGGGATCTCTTTTGATGAGTGAATTTTTTCTGTTTCTACTTTGCCTCCTTGTTGTAGAACTTCAGGGCAATTTTCCATGTTAATTTCTCCTTGGGAGAGTTTCTGCATCTGATGCCATAGACCATTCAGAGCCTAGGAATTCAGAAAAAATAATTTACTCGATAGAATCAGGCCCCGAGATGATAGGAGGTTCTGTGAAGATCTCTGAAGCTCCTGCTCAAGCCATGTAGCTTGACCTTCACATATTCTTTTCCCAAAGGGCCTACACCTAAGTTTTAGGTCAGTAGGGACAGGGATGCCCTAGATCTGTTCCAGAGGTTCTTGGTGCCCAAAAATTATCAGTAGTGTCATGGTGGGCAGGCTGCCCCAGGTCTCCTAGTGCCCTGGCCCACAACATGAAGAAATGATTTGCAGTAAAACAATGTTCTAACTAAAATAAAATGGGTCAGCATAGAATAGTGAATAGAGTACTGCCCTTGAAGTTAGGAAGATGGGCTCATATCCTGTGTTAGACACTTACTAGATCACTGGACAAGTCAGTTAACCTCTCTCTTGGCCTCAGTTCCTCATCTATAAAATGGAGACATTGAACTCAGTTGACTCTAGGGGTCTTTCCAGTTCCAAGTCAATGATCCTTTGACCATAGGGTTATAATAGTGACATATGTCAAAGGAATATTTGTTGTGACTCATATTTACATTATTATACTGTGGTTTTGGGTTGTTACTTATTAATAATAGTTGTAGACAGCACTTGATGTTAATAAGCAAGAGATTGTGGAATAAAGTTTATATCTATGGTCCAACCTTTCAAGACAAATTAAAATTAAAATATACCTGGGAGATGCCATGTTAGAGCATCACAGAATCTGAAGGATTCTCCGAAGTTATCAAATCCAACCTATCCCTGAAACAAGGATCTCTTAGATAGCATACCCAACAAGTGGTCAGCCTCAGCTTGAAAATCTGTAGCACTGTAGCCTCTTCTTCTTTGGGGCAGCTCTAATTGTTAAAAGATGTTTTTCCTTACATCAAACCGAAATTTGACAATCTCCTTCATCTGCCTATTGTTCCTAGTTGTGATCTCTGGGGCCAAGCATGAAGACAATCTCTTGTCCATATAGCCCTTCAAATTCTTGAAGACAGCTCTGATGTGTCTCCTAAGTGTTTTCTGTGACCATCAACTGATTTTCATTCACCATTATTTCAAGATCTTTATTATCCTAGTTTCCCTCCCTTGCATGCTCTCTAGCTTGTAACACAGCCCTTCATAAAATGTGGTGCCCCCAAAGAGATAAAAGGAAAGGACTTAGATGTACAAAATTATATGTGGCAGCCGTTTTTGTGGTGGTAAAAAACTGGAAACTGAAGGGATGCCCATCAGTTGGGGAATGGCTACACCAATGTAGTATATAATTGTGATGGAATACTATTGTGCTGTAAGAAATGAAGAAGAGAACAGTTTCAGAAAAAATTGGGAAGACTTATGTGAACTGATGCAAAGTGAGCAGAACTGGGAGAACATTGTATGCAGTAACGGCAATATTGTAACAGTAATCAACTGTGAAAGGCTTAATGACTGATGGATACAGTGATCCATGACAGTTCCAGAGGACTCCAGATAAAAAATAATACCCACCTCCAGAAAGAGAACTGAGGGATTCTGAGTGGAGACTGAAACAGATTTTTTTTCTTTTCTTTTCTTTTTTTTTTTTTAATTGCTTTCATCCCTCTCAGCATGGCTAGTGTGGAAGTGTTTTGTGTGACTTCATGTGAATAATGTCTGTCCTATTTCTTACCATCTCAATGGGTGGAGCAGAGTTACATGGAAGGAGTAAAAAATTAAAATAACAAAATAATAAAATAAAATGTGGTGCCCTAAATCTGATACCATGAGTGCTTCAGTTGTGGTCTGACCCATAAGCACCACACATTTAGTTGTGTCTGACTCTGAAAAGGAAACCAGAGGCACCTCACCAGTTTAGCCTAATATACTATATTCCTTACAACACATTCTCTGAAAAATATATGTGAAAGTCAGTACGCACCACATATAAATGCATATATGTGCGTGTATCTTTTCAAGATTTTATAGAGAGAAATTAGCTATATGGCTTGGTGACTTTTTATGTCTTCCTGGTTGCACTTACTTTGATAGTAATGCCATTTGTCGCAAGAGGGAGGAGATAAGATTAAGAAAAGTACACATAAGCAATTCCATTTAGTTACAAAGGTCAATATTAGTGTCATATGGTCTGTCAAAGGATGTATCCCTTTTTTCTTTTAACTGCTGATAAACTTTTTCAGGGAATATATTTTGGAAGGGGGATTGTTTGGGTATTTGGGATAGATCTGTATCAAAACAGTGTATTGATTTTTTTAAAAACCTTGGAAGTCGCAGAAATGCGAGGCATTCGTTTTAGTGACATTTTATTTATTTCATACCTTCTGGGACTGGGCAGGTCTAAAAAAGTGAATTTTCATAGTAATTACATGGACCTCGGGTCCTTCATCTGTAAAATGAAAGAGCTGGATGGACTTTGGTCTCCAGGGTCCCATAAAGTTCTAACCTTTTATGATTCTGAGTTCATAATGATGACCTTGAGTCATCAAGGAGAGGTTAAACCGTGCTCACTATATAGTGTCCATTTAAGAAGGCACGGAAGGGTGTGATACATTGTAGACAGATTTCTATCCCAATGGCTCGCTAAGATAAAGATTTAGCGCTTCAAGTGGTAAGTGTTAACGTTTGGAATATCTATTTATAGAGAACGGCTCACAGGTGTGTAGTGAGAGGCAGCTACCCTAGTACTTCGAGTTTGTATGACACCCTCACATGTTAATGGAATTGGAAAAGACCCCAGAGGTGATTTGCTGTTGTTCAGTCATTCAGTTCTCGGGTTCTTCTTGATCCCATGTGAGGTTTTCTAGGCAAAGATACCGGAGTGGTTTACCGGTTCATTCACTAGCTCATTTTACGTTTGAGGAACTGAGGCAAATAGGATTAAGTGACTTGCCCAGGGTCACACAGCTAATAAGTTTCTGAGGTTGTATTTGAACTCAGGACCGCCCAGTGCTCCATTCACTTCACCTCCTAGCTACCTGAGTTCACTTTGCAAGAAATTCCATTTGCATATGGTCCTCCAGAATCAAAGATAAAATCCTGTTTGACCTTCAAAGCCCTACCTCCTCCCCCTTTCCATTCTTCCTACACTGTACTTAGCCCTTTGAACCCTGCAGCTCAGTCCAGCCAGCCTCCTCGCTATGTCCAGTGACAACTTTGGGCATTTTCACTCTCCGCCATGCCTAGAACGTTCTCCATGCTGATCTTTGCCTCCAGCTTTCCCTGGCTTCCTTCAAGTCCCAGTGAAAATCCTACCTTCTATAGGAAGCTTTCCCCGATCACCTTTAATGCCCTCTGTTGATTATCTACAATTTATCCTGAATATAGCTTTGTCCATAGTTGTTTGCCTCTTGTCTCCCCTATTAGATGGGAACTCCTTAATGGCAGGGACCGCCTTTCTTTGTGTCCTCAGTGCTTCACACAGTGCTTGGCACATAGTAGGTACTTAATAAATGTTTATTGACTGACTTGTGCTTAATTGTGCCTTTTTTTGCTAACGCGTTGTAGTTAGCTGAATTAATTTTGTTTAGAAATTTAACAGCTTTGCATTCTGTTTGATTATTAGCCATATAATAATGGCAGTAGAAAACTAATTTTAATGTAACATTTTTCTCTGTATTCCAATTTAGTTCAACAAGCATTTGTAAAGCACCCTCTTTGTATCAAATACAGTGCCAGGCACCAGAGTTTGAAAGATTTATTAAGCTTACATTCTAGGGAGAGGAGATTGTGAAAACATACACAGATGAATAAATACAAATGTACTGGGAAAAGATTTATTAAACTTACATTCTAGGAGGAGGGGATTGTGAAAGCATTACACAGATGAATAAATACAAATGTATTGAAAAGATTTATTAGACTTACATTCTAGGGGGAGGAGATTATGAAAACATACATAGATGAATAAATATAAATGTATTAAGAAGGAAATACGTAGTATTTCCAGGTAGAGAATGCTAATAACCTGGGGGATGGATGGCCGGGTGGTAGAGGGTAGGAAAAAGTCATGAACAGGATGTAGCCATTGAGGTGGATTTTGAAGGTAACAAGTAAGTTCAGAAACCAAGAGAATATTCCAAGAATGAGGGAAGCCTGCGCAAAGACCGGAGGTGTATGTCATGTAAGAGAGGACTTTAGTAGGAACATAGAACGAGTAAAGGAGAGTGATACGAAATCAGTCTGGAAAATCGTGGCATGAAATAGAGGGCCAGCGGTGTTGTTGCAATCCTCTGTGGGCCCTCAAGCTTTGCAGTGTCCCTCCCAAAACGTGGTACTCAACATTGAACACTTGGGTGTGATATGACCAGGGCAAAGTACAGTGGGCCTCTGACCTCCCTTATTCCTGGAACCGCTGCCTCTCAGTGAAGCCAACAGTAGCATAAACTATTTTGGCAGCCGTGTCTCACTACTGACTTACAGTACCCCTTTTGTGTCTGTGTATCCTGTAATAACAGGTAGCATTCATTCCGTGGAACAGTATTTATTGGTACCTGGAATAATGTGATTATAGAACATTGCTCAATTATTAGATTGAGAAAAGGAGAAATAATAAATATGTCTTTGTCTGTAATGGACTCCTGCCTTTTGAGTAGAATCTAAAACCCTTTTAATGACGTGACCTCTACTGAAGTTGACCTCTAATGTCTGATTGTGCCATGAAAGTGACTGTGACTCCTTTCAACACCCCCTCCACTCACACCCAAGCTCTGATAGACAGATTCTTGAAGTCTAGGTATAGGAAGGTTGTAGTCTCTGCCAGTGGAAGGAGTGAACATCCACCCTAGTGAAGCTGCCACTCCTTTGAATTCTAGAATCTGAGGAGCATAGACCATAGATTTTGAGCTAGAAGTGACCTCAGAAGTGATTTACCTAGTACAGCCCCTTGGAAATTCAGTGCCAGAGACTTAGTGACTAGAGAGGACCACACTTGAGCCCCTCTCCCATTCTCCCTTAGAGACTTAGAGGATGTAGGAGGGACAGCCTTCAGGATGAGAAATGAATCCTGAAAAAGCCAAGTTTCAATTAACAGAAGGCAATCTCAAATTGTGGAATGCGAAAGGTCTTTATATTTTTTTGTTCTTGCTATCGTGCCATCCCCTAGTTAAAAAAATCATTGCCTGAAATCTTATCATGTGGTTGATTAGTTTTGATACCTAGCACCCTTGGGTTGCCTCTCCTCTCCGATTTGGAGGGCAGAGAATAAACTCTTCCCAAACTAAGTAGATGGCTTCAGAGGTTGTGCCACCTTTTTTTCAGTTTTCATTTGTGTGTGTTCTTTCCCGATTTGACTGTCACAGACAGCTACGTGGCACAGTGGATAGATTGCTGGGCCTCGAGTCAGGAAGACTTGAGTCTAAATCCAGCCTTAGACACTTACTAGCAGTGTGACCCTGGGCAAGTCATTTAACTCTGTTTACCTCAATTTCCTCATCTGTAAAATGAGCTGGAGAAGGAAATGGCAAACCACTCTAGTATCTTTACCAAGAAAACCTCAAATGGGGTCAGGAAGAGTTGGACACAAATGAACAACATTTGACCGTAAGTTACTTGAGGGCAGGGACTATCTTTTTCTTGTTTGTACTGGCAGCCTTAGCACTGTTGGCACAATGTATGTATACCTTTAATAAATATTTATTGACTATTCGTTTTATAAATTTTAGATTATCAACAAACAAGTAGAGTTTAGGGAGTACCCATAGAAAAAAGCTCCTGTTTATTAAAGAAAAAAAATTAAAAGAAGCTCCTGAAATAACAATAAATGTAATTTGGCTGGCCAGGGACTATCTAAATTAGACCTTTTGGGAAAATTTGAGGCTGGGCAAACATGAAAAAAAGGGTTCTGTGCTTCCTTGAGGAATTTGCCTTGAGTTGCCTGAGGTCTAGGATGATTCTAAACCTGTAACCTAACTAGACAGTTCCTGGGTCCGTACCTCAAAGAAATCAAAGGAGACAAAGGACCTATATATTAACTACATACCTAGATTTCTAGAGCTCTTTTCATAGTAGCCCTGTACTAGAAACTAAGGGAGAGAGGAGACAGCCACCTCCTGCAGAATGGCCAAACAAATTGTAGTGTGTGAATGTAATGGAACACGTGGTGCCGTAATGATAGTCTTGAAGGAAACTGAAGATGTTGTGGTATGGTAGAGAGAGAATTGGGCAGAACTAGGAGAACAGTTTTCACAATATAGAGAAAAACAACTTTGAAAGACTTGCGATCTGATTAATGTGGTGATAAAACAGAAGATGGAAAATAAGTCACATCACCCACTTCTTGCCAGAGACGTAACAGACTTAAAATCCAAGAAAGCAATATGTGTAATTTGGACATGGCCGATGTGGGAATTAAAGTTTGTGTTTTGTTTTTAATTGTTCTATGAGGAGACAGTGAGAATGAGATGTATTAAATGTTTGTAAAAAGAAATGGAAAAAATTAAAAGCTCCTCCAATAAACACACACACTCTCTCTCTCTCTCTTTCAATTAGTTAAAGCCCCACATTAATGCATTAATGTTTTAGGTCCAGAGTATCCAACTTAATTGGACAATTAATAATTCTTCTGTTAAGCGAGGAGATGTTTTCCAGTGGCATACTTCCTTGTCAGGAATGTCATAAGTAGACAAAGAAATAATAGAAAGGGGATTAGCTTGCAGTCTGTAGTGGCAGGTGGTAGCAATGATCACAACTCTGTCTAAAAGGTATAATTTGAACCTCAGTCAAATTGACTACAAGCCCAAGCATTCTATCCATTATACCAAGAAAAATGATTACATGCTAACTAAAGTGCCAGCCATGCAAGGAAACAAAAAATATCTATCTGGGACTTTCAGGCTAAAAGGAAGTGACAAAAAGGATTGAGTCCTAGGGACTGACTATGGACACGTGAATTTGTGCTAGGACATGGCAAACTATGGATTGGGAAGAAAAACATATTTTCCTTCCTTTGTTGCAAAGATGGGGAGACTAAGAATATGGAATGTTGCATATAATGTCAGAGACATTTGTTTGGGGTAAGATGGGATGGAGGAAAAATAATAATTGAAAAAATAAAATTAAATCTTAAAAAATTAATTCTCCCCTATCCATAATTGTAAAGAGAATTTTTCATGGTGTAATCTTTTATATTTAGGTTATTTCTCTCTTTCTTACCTAACATCTCTTTCCTGGGCAGTTGCGTAGTCTTCTAATTCGTCTCCAGGCCTATCCTTTTTCCAAGTCATCTTTAATATATCTACCAAAGTGATTTCTCCTAAGAGTCACTTCCTTACTCAACAGATTGTCTGTTACCTAGGATCCAACATGTGCCCCTCTGTTTAGCTTTTAAGACTGTCCAGAACTTGGTCCCAACGTGCCTTTCCAGCTTCATCCACCCTCCCACATCTTTTTGACCCAGCCAAACCAGCTCTTTCTACTCCAGCTCCCACCTGCTTGCCTTTGCGGCTGCCCATGGAATGGGAACAGACTCCCTAGCTTAAGCCTGCCTTTTAGAATACCTGTCTTTCCTTTAAGATCCTGCTCAAGCAGCACTTTGTACAGGAAACCTTTCTTGATCATCCACCGGTCCCATGCCGGCTCCTGCCAAGTTTACCTTGTATTTATTTTACACATCCTTATTTATGTGTGTATTGTCTCCTCTGATAGAGTGCAAGTTCCATGAGGGAGCAAATAGGTTGATTTTTGTCTTTCGGTACTTCAAAAGGACCCCTGGCTTAAAATAGGTGCTTAATAAGTTCTTGTTGATTAATTAATCGTCCATGTTGATTAATTTAATTTCGGTGCTAGTCCAAATCTATTTTCTGCCAAACTGCTTTTTTGTTTTCTCAGGCAGTTATTTTTGGTATTATCAAAAACCAGACTAGTAATCTCAGGTTTTGATCATTACTTATATACTCTGTTCCATTGCCTTTTTTTTTCTATTCTTTTTTTTAATCAATAGCAAAAAGTTTTAATGATTATGATAATTTTACTTATTAATGATTATTATTACTTTATATTGTTGAGGTCTAGAAGTGCTATCCTCCCTTTCAGCTTTTCCCCACCATTTCCCTTGAGATTCTACACCTTATGTATGCAAGTAAATTTTGTTGGGTTGTGTTTTTTTTGTCCAGCTGTAGAAAATAACCATACTCCATGGTAGCTTGTGTAGAACAAAATTTAATCAATTTATTTAGCCAATATTATTTTATTAGTTCACAGACCAGAAATGATGACTAAATGTACCTCCTATTATATCTTCCTTTATTTCTAGAAAGTGTTTAACAATTTTATTTAAATAAGTTTTGAACATATTTTAATAGTTTGATTTTCAAGTGTTTTATACATTTAGCCATTGTTTTGAATGGAATTTCTCTTTCTGTAATTTCATCCTGGCTTTTGCTTCTGCTGTATAGAAATGCAGAGTTTTTGTGATTTGTTTTTATCCTGCTATTTTACTGAATCCATTCATCATTTCAAATAGTTTCTTAGCTTATTTATTCTTTGACTTTCTAAGTAAGCCATCATGTCACCTGCAGATTGGAATATGTTTGCTTTCCCTTGGTTGATGTTTAGCCATTTGATTTCTTGTTCTTGTCTCACTGCTATCACTGGCTTTTCTAGAACTACATAAAATAATAATAATTGAGAGAGGGGGCACCCTTGTTATCTAAACTTGTACTTATTGGGAAAGTATCTAACATCTCTGTTGCAAACAATCCTAATTTTTAATTTTATTACTTTTTATTTACTTTTATTATATTAAAAAAAAGTACCTCACCCTAATTCTTTTTCTAACACAGAGAAGTGAAAAAGAGTGTTATTTGGGTCATTCATAAGTCAGTGTAAGTGGGAGATTATATTTATAAGTTGTTGGTTTTTTTTTAAAATACATTTTCTGAAGTGAAAGGTTTCTTTTTTAATCTATAAGCCAGTGAAGTTTTTGGTACTTTCTGAATGGCTGTACTCAGTGCAGAAATCAAATGTTCCATGTAAAAATTCTTTACTTCTGATTTCAGCTCAACCTACATCTCCTTAAGTATTGTGCTAGGAAATGATAAGACGTTTGGCCTCTTACTGTCTAGCTAGGCAATAATGACATGCAAATAATTAGTAAAATAATTTTAAAATGTGCATCAGGTGAATAAAATTCAAGTAAAACATTGGAAAACTAATATGGGCTGATGTAAACTGAAAGTAAGCAAAACTAGGAAAATGACAGAGAAAGGAAGAAATATAGTTAAAGCATTTATTAAGCCCTTTCTGTATGCCAGACACTGAGCTGTGTACCAGCATAATCAAATAAAACAGGACCATCCCTCAAGGAGCTTACATTCTAATGCAGGAGGGTGGGGCATTAAAAAAAAAGGTTTTTTTTTAAATTTAATTTTAAATTTTTATATAATTTTTAAAATACAGATAGATTTTTTAAAGTCTACCAAAATTGTACAAGGGAGATACTACACGAGATCCATGGGGAGAGAGCAAGGAAGGCTTCTTAGAAGAAGTAACATCTATATTGGTCTTTAATGAATAGGTAGGAATTCAGCGGTGAAGGACAGTGGTGTTCTAGTCATGGGATACATCATGAATGAAGGTGCTCCCTCGAAGTCAGTACCACAGTTTCCATTTTTACCACTGCATCTTGGAATCAAGCTGGAGGCACCTACCTACTGTCTTTCAATCCAGTCATCTCTTGGTGATCCTGATCATACTAATCAATTTATAGGATACGCTGTGTCATATTTCAAAGCTAAACTAACGCGTCCTTTTCTCTCCCCTTATTTTGACAGGCTCGGGTTATGTACAATTTTGATGCTGAACCTGGAAATAATGAATTGACAGTTATTGAAGGGGAGATCATTACAATTACAAATCCGGTAAGAACACTATCAAGCTGAGTTCACAGAGCTGTAGCTCTTTTCATAGGATTCATCGTAGAACAGAATTGATTATTCAAGACCACAAAAGACTTTTTTGCTCTCTGCTCTGAAGTAATGGTGAATGGACCAGAAGTAAAATGTTATTTCTCTAAATCTTAAGGCATGATTGTAACTCTGCTGAAGACTGCTGAGACTGCCATTGAATTCATGACTTTCAAAGTGATGTTTTCCCCTGCTGCCACAACACAGTGTCATATCTTTATGACAAAAGATGATGCTTATAAATTTCTTGGCTTATTATCTTAAGGGAATTACTCATATACATACGTGTGTGTGTGTGTGTGTATGTGTATGCATATATATATATGCATATAGGTACTCATATAATTGCTGTTATAAAGTGGACCTCACTTAGAAGTGGAAGTAGCAGGTAAAAGAAAATATGTCTCACTAATGATTAACATTTCATTCATTTTTTTATCCTTAGATCTATAGCAGTGACAGAGAATCAGTTAACTGCATTTTGTAGATAGGCAAAATGGAATCAGAGAGATCTTGGTTTTGCTCCTATGGAAAAACTAGCTGAACTCTCACATAAAACCTCACTCTTTGTAGGCCTGCCATATGCTGACTATTTTGGGCTCTCTTATCAAAAAATATGCTCTTTTGGGGTAATCGCCCTACTCAGTCCATTCCTCCTCTTCTACCCTGAGTCATACCACCACCTCGTGATCAGAAATGGCAAAATGAATGTATATCCTATATACATTTTTGTCATGTTATAGCAATCGTATATTCATTAGGTGACCACTATGTTCCCAGTACCACTAAAGTGCTTTAGGTGAAACAGAAGTATTAGCTGTAGTTCTTGCCTATATTGATGATATAGAGATTACTAAATACCTATTATGTGGATGTATTGCTCATAACTTTTCAGAATAAATTGCCAACTTAATCACATTTTCAGCAAAGGATCATAGATTAAGAGCCAACAGAAACCTTTATGGTGAACAAAGTCATGTCTGACTCTTCATGACCCCTTTTGGGGGGTTTTTCTTGGCAAAGATACTAGAGTGAGTGGTTTGCCATTTCCTTCTCCAGCTCATTTGACAGATGAGGGACTGAGGCAAATAGGGTTAAGTGATTTGCCCATGAACACATAGCCAGTAAGTACCTAAGACAAGCTTTGAACTCATGAAGATGAGGCTTCCTGATATTACGAAGGCCAGACAGTGAAATTACTGGAAGGGAAATTTGAGAGGACTTGGGAAAGGAAGGCCAAAAAGCTTGTCAAGGTGACAACGAGGTGAGGAGAGTGACACTTCAGAGTTGAAGACCACATTGCCCTTCTCCAAATCAGTGCTACAGTGGAGTAAGCCATAACAGCTCTCAGCAAGGAAGGTCAGGGATGAAGGTGCTGGCTGCCTCTTTGACCTTCTGGAGAGACTGTCTTTCCTGCCAAGCCAAGGAATTATTTTCTGGTTAACCTATCTCCCTCAGAGAAGAGAAAGTAAAGGAGCTTGAAGAATTTCTCTTCACTCATTACTAATCCTATCTTCCTCCCTCTCCCCCAAAAGGGAGAGGGGTTGAGAAGGCTTTACCTACAAAAACAAAGAATGAGATATAAGTTGGACTAGTTGGTTTCTAATATCACTTCCAAATCAGAGATTCTTTATAAAAGGAATCTTCAAACCAGCAGACGGATATTTGTGAAGTATAGCTTCTCTGCACACGTGTACAGTCATGGTCCTCATGAAGGACAAACCACAACCTTTGAGTAGTCTGAGCTGCCTGAATGGGGGCCCAGCTGGGCAGTTACAGTTGGGCAACTCGGCTCACCCTCCCCTCCCTTCCTCTCCTCTCATGGGGCTGTTCTGCCCAAAAGAAGGTAAATTTTGAGGCCTGAAATCTACCTGGTTAACTTGAGGTTTACTGGCTAGATTTCTTTCTCTAAGACTATGCCTTAAACTTTATTCACTTTGAATCTCCTTGATTAGACAACAATAGGGTTTTTTGGGCCCTCCAGGCTCAGAATGAATGTAAATAGCAGTTGTTTCTGTTTTGACCTGAGACCAGAGGATGTTCCCCTACCAGTTTGCTTTTTTTTTTTTAATTAAAGGGGCCATCCCTTAATTCACTTCTTAAAGACTCCTATTCACTGAATGGGGATTGCGTCACTCAAAGTGAGCAATTGAAAAGACCCTAGCTTGAAAAGGCCAAGGTCTCCCACTGCATCCTGAGCCAAATCCAGTCATCCTGATGATATCTGGCCACTGGACCCAGATGGCTCTGGAGGAAGAAGCGAGGCTGGTGACTTTGCATGGCCCTCCCTCACTCAGAGCAAATTCATTTGCAAGTCATGTCACCATCTCCCTGATGTCATGGTCCTCTTCTGGAACATGAGACAAACCACAACTACTGCTGTGCCTGGTTCATACGTAATAGGTTATTAAGAAATGTAAATTGATTAGTTGGTGATCACAAAAGAAGATACTAAGTTTAGATAAGACTTGCCCCCTACTTTCTCAGAGTTTACTTGGAATGGAGTGCAGAGACGGATGGTAGTAATAAATAATGTAAAAAAATAAATAACTTGGTGCATTTGAGTTACAAAACAGAGTACTATCTGTGTGAGATCTGAAAAGGAAAAGGGGGTCTGGGAAGACTTTCTGGTGAAGGGGGCACATGGGATGGCTATGATCAGGGATGTAGAAGAAGAGCCAAGGTGTACGAAACCACAGGAAGAGAGCATTTCAAAAAGGAAAGAGGGGCGGGGAGGAAGGTGTCAGAGGCCTTTGAAAAATCCATGAGGATGAAGGCCAAGGAAAAATCATGGCATACCCTTAAAATTACTTGGTTATTTTTTAACCCAAATTTTCAGGCTTCCAAGTGGGATTACTGGAGCAAAGACTGATGGTTTTTCATTTACTAAACATCATCAGGCATCTACTAAATATCCTTTAGCATGTGGTCATATACTTGATACTTAGAAATAAAGCAAATTCATCTTATTTTTAAGAAAATGTCTAAGGCTGTATACTCAAATTCAAGCCAAATTGTTGAATTTTTTAAAATTAAATTTTCTTTCTATCATCCAGTATTTTTTTTCCCTTCCAGTTCCCCCAGAAAAAAGGAAAGATGGAAAGAAAACCCTTGAAACCAGTATACGTAGTCAAGCAAAATAAATACCCATTTTGACCAGTTCAAAAAATATGTTTCTCATTCTACATATTTAATTCAGCACCTGTCTCTCCAGATGTGAAAACCTTAGGTTTAAATTTCTGGGTTACTTATTTGTAGTCTAGAATTGACAATTGGGGCTTTAAATGACTTGTAAAGAAGTTGATTATCCAAATTCAGCTAGCTTTGGATAGACTAATGTGTATATTTAATTAGGACGTCAATGAAGCTCCTTTTTTAAAAATTTATTTTGTCAAATATTTCCTAATTACATTTAAAACAATTTTTAACATTTATTTTTTAAAATGTTGAATTCCAAATTCTCTCCCTCCCTCCCACCACTCCCTTGAGAAAGCAAGCAGTACAATATCAATTGTACATGTGAAGTCATGCAAAATACATTTCCATATTAGTCATATTGTAAAAGAAAGCACAAAAAAAAAACCACAAGAAAAATAAACTAAAAAAAGTAAGCTTCGAGCTGCACTCAAGTTCATCCGTTCTTTCTCTCTGGAGGTAGATAGCATTCAAGGAAATTCTTTTAAAAGTATTATTTAGGTGAAAATTAGAATGGAGAATGTCAGTTTAATTTTATTTAACCTGTTTAACCAAAGGAGACAGTATGGAACAGTAGAGAGAAAGGAAGAGAAAAGTTAATTTCCCCAGCCCAGATGACCTGACCACTCGTTAACTTACATGTGCATAATTCTATTATTCGAACCTCAGAACAACTCTATGAAGTAGGTTGCCCACCCCTATTAACCAGATATGGAAAAAGAGGCACCCAAGAATACATAGCAAATAAGCGGCATAGCTCAGACTCATACCCAGTTTTTCTGGACTTGGAGCTCGGATCTTTTTCCATTATATCTGATACATCTCATGAAGTTAGAATTGAGTTGTGGTTTAAATGATCAATGAAGAAAATGTGGTTATCAAAATAGGTCATGCTTTGCATAGACTAATTTGGGCACTATTTAGAACCAGCACCAATTATGCATCAATATTTGATTAATCGTAGTCTAGGTTTACCTTTTTTTTTTTCTGGTAGCTAAGGTCTCAGGAGTTTTTGGATGTCTGGGTGATGCCAACAGGGAGGAAAATGTAGTTTATGAATAATGGATTTTGCACTACTTAGTGTTTAAGTTGTTTTTGTTTTGTTCCTTTTGTTGTGATTCTTCACACAAGTTTTCTAGATAAACCAAATTTCTTTTTGTGTTGTTTTTTTTCAGGATGTAGGTGGAGGATGGCTAGAAGGAAAAAACAACAAAGGAGAACGGGGCCTTGTTCCCACAGACTATGTCGAAGTAAGGATTTTCAGTCATTTAATTACAACAGTTTCGACCGATTCCTCCCCTACTTATTTGGATGAACAGGTTTGAGGGCCGGAACATAAAAGAGAGTGACAGTCCTTCCCACCAGGCTCATTCCCTTCCTTGATCAGTGATTAAAATGACATAAACGATGTTGTTCAGTACCTGCCCTGGAAAAGTCGGAAGCTGTCTTATTATTGGTTTTAGTGAATAATAAATTGTATGTTGAAGTAAACAAGAAAATAGCTTATTTATCTCCATTCTGGTTGTTGTTTTTTGTCAGTAGCATCACACTATAATAACTCCTTACCTTTGTGTAACACTTGTCAGCTACAAAGTACTTTCCCCCCAGGTGATCCTGTGAGGTAGGTAATACAGATGTCCCTGTTTTCTAGATAAGAAAACTAAGATTAAATTACTTGTCATTGCCACTCATCTGGTAAGTGTCGGGGCCAAGGCACAAATCCCAATCATAGGTTGAGAGGAGTTAAAGCTTACATGGACCTTAGAGACTATCCCTTTCACTATACAGAAGAGGAAATTGGGATCCAGAGGGGCCAGATGTGTTGTCCAGAGTCACTCAGAGCTAATCTTTGAGCTCATCCATACCTTCTGCCTCCAAATCCAACATTGACTTTACCACAATCAGAATTTCCTGATTCCTTTTCTCCATATCCTATTAAAAAAAAAAAAGTCAGTTGCTACTACTTGAAGTGCTGTCCAATTTCAGCTCTTATCTTTGGTGTCCATTACTATAGCATTAAATTCCTTGAATTGGCCGTTCATAGTTAGATACAATTCAGTTAAAAAACAACCAGCCACCACCACCACCAACAAAAATATTTCTGAGCCAACCAGCTGGCTCCCTCTGCTGGTTGGCCATTCTATATCATGTATAAAATGGATGTAAAATCCATTTTATCAGTGAAGTTCCGCCAGTGGTGGAAGAACAAAGGTCCTGTGCCGAGATACAGAGGCATTTTGTTTGCCTTTGGTTTTTAACCTAATGGTTAAGGGAAGAGAGAATGCTCACTCTAGAAAAAAGATGATGTCTTTCAGGAAAAAAGAAGACAATGGGGCTAGTCTCCTGGGATCCTTTTAACAGAAAAACCTTTCTTAGGGACCCTTGTCTAGATCTCTCACTAAGTATAGAGGTCATGTCATAATGTCTCATTCATGTCTGCCCAAAGGTAGAAAATTAACTATTGAAGTCTATGAGAAGGGTCTCTGCTTTTCATTTGAGGCCTAAAAGTCCCTTAAGATGGAGGGAAGTCTGAAGGGTGACTGGCATTGAACTTCATCACAACTTCCAAACTTTCTAGTTTTAGCAAAATCACTCGTGCGTCCACCTTGATGTTTTCAGTAAGTTACTTCATTTAGATGCCAAGCACCCTGATAAGTGTGGAGAGAGACACAAAGAGGGGTAAAACGCAGCCCATGCCCCCAAAGGACCTTACATACAGTCTAGTAAATAGGATCTCAAGCACCATTTTCCCCCTGGTGGTTGGCTCTGCTGGCCCACAATAATCTTAACCTCAAGTGAACTATGAATCGACTGAAAATAATAAGAGTTCCTTTACTCTTCAGATTTTGACTAATGGTGGGAAAGATCAGTTTTCTTGTGGAAATTCAGTAGCTGACCAAGCCTTCCTGGATTCTCTCTCAAGTGCAGTTCAAGCCAACGCCTCAGCGGTCAACAGTAATAACCAGGTATGTGTTCTCCTGTCTTACTGAAAATGGCGGGCTTTGCCGAGTGCACACCTTATTGTGAGAGCTGTGGTGCATTAAGTTGTCATTCTCTAAAAGCACAAAAGAAAATTGCTATTAGTGTAACGTGCTGCATTTCTGTTGAGTGTTATTAGCAAAGAAATCACACATTCAGCATCAATAGAGACTAATGGGAAGGCAAGGCATTAATGACTACTAGAAAAGAATTCTGGCACAGTGATATGAATTCAATTATGAAGTCTATTACGGAAGCTGAAGAAATATAGAAAAGAGGGACATGAGAGAAAAAGACCACTTGTTCCTAAAAGTTTCAACTGACAAGACACCTACCACAAAAAAACAACTATTTTTGCTTGCCAAGGAAAGCTAACGCATTGGGATGAATTGAAAAAACTACATTTAAGTAATAAAGTATTATTATAGAAGCAGTTGACCTTTGACTGGTTTAAGTGAATTTTCGTTTAGCCTGGCCTTCCAAATAGTTCTGCTATGTGAGCTACAAGTCATGCTAAGAAAATGATTGAGTCAGCTGATTTCATTTTATTACCTAGGATTATGTTAAGAATATTGGAGGAAAAAAATTTGAGAAAAGAATACTGGAAGGATTTTATTCCTTATATTTTTATGCATGTATGTAAAACTTGTTTAACTTTTTAAAAACTGCTCCAAAAATTAAGAATATACTTTAAAATATCCCTAGGTTTTCTTTAATAATCTGTATATTCTTTAATAATCTTTAATAATCTAATAAACTGTCATCAATGCAGTTTTCAAAAGCTCGTTAAACCTCTTTCTGTTTTTAGCACTCCGTAATGGAAAGAGTATTGGATTAGAAAATGACAACAGTGTAAAAAGTGTAAAGCGGCAATTAAAAATATTTATTTTTTTAGTACAATTTTAAAAATTAAAAAAACAAAATCATGGCCAGTTCACTTTACCAAACTTCCATTTCTAGGTAGACTCTGACATTAAGTAGCCTTGTGACCTTGGAAAACCACAGAATCTCTTTAATTCTCAGTTTTCCACTCTGTAAAGTGAGCACATTGAAGTAAATGATCTGTGAGAGCCTCTTCAGCTTTACTGTTCTATGATTTGAAATTCTTGAGTTTATTAAGAATTATGTGAAGTATCACTTGTTTTCTTTTTACTTTTTTCCTAAAAATATTGCTTTCAAGGTTCAAGGGCAATCGCCTTATTTTTTTCTCTGTCTTTTTGTAATAACAATAGTAATAGTTAATAGGTAGCATTTATCTATAACCATTTAAGGTTTGTAAGATGTTTTACAAATACTATTTCATTTGATCTTCACAATAACCCTGAGAGGTAGGTGCTGTTACTCTCATTTTCCACATGAGGAAACTGTTTCAGACGGAGGTTAAGTGATTTGCCCAGGGTCACTCAGCTAATTAGTATCTGAAACTGGATTGGAACTGAGATTTCCCTAACTTTAGTCCCATGCTCTATCCACAGAGGATGGTGGAGTATGGAAAAAGGCGCCCATATAAACTGTAGGCTGTAACTGTAGTCATGATACTCCTGTTTCAACCCCCTTCCCCCTGAGTTATTTCTCATGTCCTAAAAGTGTTAGGGAGATAGTCATTTCTTTACTCAGCAGTGTTGGATAGGTTTAATTTGTAGACTTTGGTTGGAGGGAAGTGAACTGACCAGCCAAATATTTGGAGACGAGAAGAGTGCTTGTGTGACCATTTTGAAAACAGTACTTCTGGTACTCTGAAGGAACATCTCAGTAGAAATTTATGATAGGATGAGACGTCCTGGTGAGTGTATTTTTCTTCGCTCTTAGAGGCAAGAGGCTGTAGTAATTCCTTTATTTTAATATTCAAGAAGTATCTTTTCTGATTTAGATTATTCAGTTCTGACTTGTATAATGTATCTCACCTCTTTTGAGGTGAGACTAAATAGATTAAATTAGATCCCTTTCTAACTCTCACTTTATATCCCTCATTAGATTGGAAAGTTAGATTAACAAGCAGTGAAGCCTCAAAAATGTTTGCTATCAGTAAGTTGAATATAGTACTAAATTTTGGTGGGTAGATGAGAAAATTTTGAGGAATTCAAAAACATTTTTCTTAAAGCAAAATGATTTTAAGAGGGCTAATACAGAGTGGAGTAATGGCTATTGAGACTGGAAAGATAGCTTGGGACCAGGTTATAAAGGGCTTTATAAACTCGACAGGAGTTATATTTTATTCTCAAGATGATAGGCAGCCATTGGAGTTTAAGCATATATATACATATATATATATGCATATATGTATATATGTGCTATATATAGCATATATATGCTATAATGTTCTAATATATGTTGGTCAATATAATGATTGACATCATTATGTCTGTATTAAGGAAAATTACTCTGGCAGCATTGTATAGGATGGCCTCAAGTAAGGGAGAGACTGGAGGCAGGAAACCAGTTAGGCTATTGCAGTAACCTAGGGGAAAGGTGATGAGGGTTTGAGTTAAGGTGGTAGCTGGCTGAGTAGAGATAAGAGATGGATATGTGAGATATTATGGAGACAGAAACGGCAACATTTGACCATCAGTTGGATAGATGTATTGAGAGTCAAGGATGATGCTGTGGTTATGGATTTGGGATGGTTCAGTGGTGGTGCCTTCAGCAGAAATAGGGGAATTTAGAAGAGAATAAGGTTTAAGGAAAGGATAGTGAGTTAAGATTTTACACGTTGATTTATGTCTCTAAGACATCTAATTTGAAATGTCCAGTAGGCAATTGGTGATGTAGAACTGAAGTTCTGGGGAGTGCCTGGGGCTGGATATGTAGTCATCTGTATGAGTCATCATCATAGGTCATAATTCAACCCACAGAAGCTGATAAGTTTACCTAGAGAGAGAAGAGAAAGTGGCCAAGTCAGACCCTTGGGGAGCACCCACAGTTACAGGGAATGATGTGAATGATGAATCAGCAAAAGAGACTTAGAAGGTAAGGGGAGGACCAGGAAAGAGAGAGTAGTGTCACAGAACCCAAAGAAGAGAGAACGAGAGAGGGCAGTTGACAGCCCTAGCTTTAGGACTGAGGAATGACCATCAAATACAGTAGTTAAGAGATTACTGGTAACTTCAGATAGAACAGTAGAGTTGAGGAGTGAAGGAAAGAAGGGGGAATCATGAAGGTTCAGGTGGAGACAGCCTTTTCTAGGAGTTTGGCTAAGAAAGAGAAAAGAGATGGAGGACCATTCATTGTTTGAAGGGATCATAGAATCTAGTGAAGTCTTTCTTATGGAGGAGGAAGACTTGGGCATGTTAGAAGACAATAGGGAAGGAACCAGTAAATGGGGTAAAGTTGATGATTAAGAAGGGGTGGGAGTGAACGATTGAATTTGCAGTCTGCTAGAGAAGATGGGAGCAGGTGGAATCAAGCATACTTGTAGAGAGGTTGGCCTTGGATAAAAAGGCCACCTCATTTTCAGAGACTAGGGAAAGGATAAAGGAGGGGATGGTGTCAAGGGGTTTTGAGATGAGAAGGAAAGAAGAGAGAGATCACATCAAATGGCCTCAGTTTCCTTAGTAAAGAGGTGAGATTCTCAACTGAAATAGGGAAAGGGAGAAAATAGAGCCTTAAAGAGGTAAGAAAAGTTTGGAATAGTTTCTGTGGAGGTTGTGATAGAAAATCAGTTAGGAATAAAAGGACTGCCTTGCTGCATTTAGAACCCAATTAAAGTTGGATAACATGAACTTATAATGTACCCATTCAGCATGGTTGTGTGACTCAGGAGAAGTGAGAAGGTGAGAATAATCCAGAGCTGACATTTGGGAAGGACTAAGGAGTAAGAAACATTTTAAGAGAGGGTGGTTTGTGAACTTGGATGGGGGGAAAAAATTACATCTTCATTTCATTATAATTGGTTTCTTTTGTACTTCTATGCATTTAAAAAACATCATTCTGGGAAGGTGTCCATAGGCTTCACCAGACTGTCAAAGGGGGTCCATGAAACAAAAAAAAAGGTAAAAACCCCCACAAATACAGGGAATCCTTTTTGACTTGGACTCCATGTTGGATACTCTGAATGACAGTGGGAAATGTCTCACTGTTTTATGCCTCGCTTGATGTTTATAATCAGACGGTCATTGAACCAAGTTACATCTTTCAAGGAATCTTGAATGATTTTGACATGTGCTTGGGCAATTCTTCATTGGAGCGGAGGCTTTAAGGAGGCATTTTATTCTACTGAGTCCAATGCTTTTATGTCATCAAAAACACAACAGCAACGATATGTGGCCTTTTAGTCAGTTGTATGACTATAAAGCTGTGGCAGCATGGACCTCCTTTTTATATACTTGATTTAATGTAGCTGCTCTCTCCACCCTTGTATTTTGCAGTGGCATTTTTGCTTCCTCAAGTATTTACTAAGCAGCTACACTGTACTCATTAACTCAGCTATTAGAATTCATATGCGATGCCTCCACCATCCTAGATGGTGAAAAGTTTGCTATAAAAACACATACTGATCTTTTCCATCTTTTTATCTGTTGTCCTCTTCCTCCTTATGTCCTTAAATGTATTGGAGCGGGTATTCCTAGTTGGGTCTCTTGACAAGCTTTCAGGAAACATTATCTCCTTCTATAATACTCTCATTGTTTTATGAGTAAATAACTGGCCATAATCTATCCTTTCTGTGAGACCTCTCTAATATATGTTGGTGTTGTCCCTGGCTGTTATGTCTTCCCACTTGACAGGGAGATCACTTTTTACTGTTTTAGGTGGTTTCTGAGCTCTTCAGGTCTCTTTGTTGTGGCAGTTTACATTGGTTACATAAACTTACTTAGGAAATAGTAATGGTTTGTGTAGTCAAGATCTAATCTTTTAGCTCTTTTCTCTTTTTGGTGTCAACTTTTTAAATCAAGTGAAAGTCACTTCACTTTTTACCACATCTCATTTTTATTGTTCTTTGATCTTGATTTTGGTTTTGGCTCTAACAAGTCAATGGTACAATTATACCCAGATATCTGATTCAGAAGTGATTTGCCCATTGGAACTCAGTCTTTACTTGCCAAAATATAATCAGTTTCATTTTTTAAAGGTAGTATTTCATGTACTCACCCTGTTGAGTACCTGTCAACTTTCAATAGAAAAAACAAGTATTCAGGTATATAGGTATGAGGTATGTAAGCATATGTGCTTGTATAAGTATATAGGTATATAAGCATATGTGCTTGTATAAGTATATAGGTATATAAGCATATGTGCTTGTACAGGTATGAGGCTTCTGTACAGTCTACACACCTTTTTGCCCTCTTTTTGTAACTTACTCTTAAACCACTTTTTCTAAGAGTTTTCATTATTCTTTCCTACGTCCATCTTTGCACTGAAGTCACCAAGTATTGAAGTGTGTGTTAATTTAATGAAGAGGGTCTTACCTAGTTTTTCATAAAATTTCTTTCTGTTTTCTCATTCTTTGCACCAGATTTTGAGCCAGGAGCTGTAATTGTTTACACTAGTGGTTTTCTTGGAAATGCTTATCATGAATACTGCAGTGTAAAATTACCTTTCTCATGAGATACTGTTTCTTGTTGCCTTTGGCCACTGAATAAGAATGATTCCCTTTATCTGCTTCTCCAAAAGAAAACCTGTAAGCTAGACTTCTGTTTTGCTTAAACGGCCTTTTGTTTTCTAGTTTCATTTATAGTACAAAAAATCAGAATTGATATTATTCAATTCCTCCAGTAGTAGAGAGGCAGCTAGATGGTTCACTGGTTAGAGCTCTGGCCTTGAAGTCAGGAAGACCTGAATTCAAATCAAGCCTCAGATAGTTACTAGCTGTGTGACCTTGGACAAGTCACTTAACTTCTGTTTGCCTTAGTCCACTGGAGAAAGAAATGGCAAACATTTCCACCCTGGTGTCTTTTCCAGGAAATCCACTTAGACAGCGTGGTCCCAGTCCACAGGGCCACAAAGAATCAGACACAACTGAACAACAAGTAACATGCTGATTTGTTGGTCACTGGGCAAGGGTCTCCCTTTCAAAGTACCGTTAGCTATTTAGTGTTTGCAGATGGTCAGAAAACCATGATTCTTAGCATATTTTGTCCACTTTTCTATCACTCTACCATCGTTAACACAGAAGCTCAAGAGGAAACTACACAGGACTGAGGGCCGTATCCATGTTTCATAAAGAAACTGTGCATATAGATTTCAGGAAGGTCATTGACCAAAAAAAAACAGACACCAAAATAGTTCAGTCACCACTTTTTGTGCTAACAAAGAGCCAGAAATAAAATCCACTTTTATTGGAGAATGTCAGAACAAATTGTGGTGCATGAATGTGCTGGAATATTACTGTGCCCTAAGAAGTGATGGGTGTGATCAGTACAGACATGGAGAGACATGAGCTGATAAAAAAATGAAGGAAACGGAGCCAGGAATCAAAATGTACAATGACTGTAACAATGTAAACAGAAAGAACAACCTCCACAAAATGACCAGAACTGAATGTGGTAAAAACATAAAGAAAGAGCTTGGCCTCCAAAGACAAGATGTAAGCAGAAATCTCCCCCTGCTCCTCTGCAGACACTAGAGTCCTCAGGTGTGGAGTAATTGAATATAGGGTCAGATTTTTTTTTGATGTGTTAACAGGTTTTATTAATCTTTTTTTTCTCTTTAAAAGAAATTATTATTAAGGATGGATCTCTGGGAGGGAGAGGGAATACAGAAGCAAATCTAACCAATGTAAAATGTATTTAAAATGCATTCAGTCTAAATTTAATCTAAATGTATTTAATTTAATCTAAAATATATTTAATCTAAATTTAATCCAAAAGTATATTTAAAAAAAAAAGAAAACACGAGCCTCACTTCGCCTATGTCATCCTTTCCAATTCCTAAAACCTACTTAACAACCAGGGAGATGGGTTTTGTAATTGTTGATATGCCCAATTATGTTAATTCATTCTTCTGTACATTTCACGACCTCTCTGAGGAGTCTATAACAACAATCTTTGTACCTATATAGATTCAGAATAGAGATCTTAGTTTTTCTTGGTACGGTAGAGATTGAAGACCCTTTACATTCTCTAACTGTTTGTGAATAAGTGGTGTTAGTCTTACGAAGCATAGCTTTTAATGACTTAGGAAATTTTACCACTTGTGACCTAAATGGACTTTGTATATTCCCAAGTGCTTTGGGGATATATACCGTTCCAGTGGAATATGTTGACCAATTAGTTAAATATTTTTGAAAGGTAAAGAAAAACATGAATTAATATTATTTATTCTGGCCACTTTCCCTTCTCTTTCCTTCCCCTCAATTCTTCAATGCAATTTTTAAAAATTGGGTGACTGACTCACACTTTAAAAGGTTGTTGGGCATAATCTTAAAAAGTTTTAGTAGATTGCTCCTTTAAAGGGACTTCTTTGAGATACATGATTGAAGAAATATTTTAAGGAGGAGGAGCTGTAGGCCCATAAGCATGGTGAGTATGCGGTCATTTCTTAGAAGGCCATTCATATTGGCCTGAGATATTTTCTGCCTCTTTCTACTGAGCAAGAGAAAGATTATACCCACATCCTTTTTCTTTACTATGTCCTTTCTTCTTTCCCCTTCTAAGAGCAGTGAGAAATATGTTCTTTTTTTCATTTATTGTCATCAATACTCATTTATTTTGAACCTCTGTGAAGATCACTATGTTACCTATTACAAGACGTGCAGTTTCTAAACTGGAATTCCTGTTTCTGAAAAGCTTCTGATCTGACGTTATGGGATTATGGGATTTATCATATCACTAGTTTAGCGTTTTACCAATATGAGTTATTCAGCATATAAAAAGGTCTTTCTTTTTGTTTTGCCATTCCCAAGAAGTTCGACTGTTTCTTTTGTTGTTCTGCTGGTTTGTGCTACCAAATATGGGTTGCAGCAATCAGGCCATTCACTGAATTTAAAAATCTTTGTTGTATGGGATCTTCCTCCATAACTACATTTGCTGTAAAAGAATTTGACCAAAATGGAGATCATATTCTTCTCCTTCCTCCTAGTTTCACCCACAAAAACTACTAGACGCAAAAAACTTTTAAAAAGAAAGAAGGGAAAAAATAGCATTCTTTAGAAGAAGACGGGGTACTTCCTTGCCCTGTTTATCAAAAGAATTCCCCTTTCATGAGGGAAGTGCTAATGTTGCTAATATTAACATAGCCACACACACACACACACACACACACACACGCACACACACAAAAATCCTCTTAAGGTTTCAGATTCTAAGATTCCTACAAAACCCATAAACTTACAGCTACTTACAGAGATGTCCTGTCCTCAACTATTTCTGAAAAAAAACCTTTTTTGTTCTTCACTTGACCCTTTGGGGATTTACATGCAGTTTGCTTGTTTTTTGGTAGTTCCCTCGGGCCCAGCTCTTCAGAATCACCAAGCTTCCAAAGCTACTGTGCTTGATGCCTTTTCCCCCTTATTTTGTTTTAATTCAATATATTTGGTTCTCAGCATTGATTTTCACAAGAGTTTGAATTACAAATTTTCTCCCCATTTCTACCCTCCCCCCACTCCAAGATGGCATATATTCTGGTTGCCCTGTTCCCCAGTCTGCCCTCCCTTCTGTCACCCCACTCCCCTCCCAT
>CM053627.1:87544615-87581610 GCA_028646595.1 Phalanger gymnotis | reverse complement strand
GAGCTTTTCCATGGCCTGAGACCAGTTCATGTTTTTCTTGGAGGCTTTTGTTATAGCCTCTTTGACTTTGTTAACTTCTTCTGGCTGTGTTTTTGGTCTTCTTTGTCACCAAAGAAGGATTCCAGAGTCTGAGACTGAATCTGGGTGTGTTTTTGCTGCCTGGCCTTGTTCCCAGCCAACTCACTTGACCCTTGAGTTTTTCAGCAGGGTATGACTGCTTGTAGAGTAAAGAGTTCTATGTTCCACGCTTGGGGGGGGGTGCACCAGCTCTGCCACACCAGCACTCCTCCTTCCCCAAGAACCCCCAACCAGGACTGGACTTAGATCTTCAGCAGGCTCTTCACTCCTGCTCTGATCTGCCACTTCATTCCTCCCACCAGGTTGGCCTGGGGCCAGAAGCAACTGCAGCTGTAGTTCTGAAGTGGTGGCTGAACCACAAACTCCCTGTCCCCAGCAGCTTTTCCCACTGACCTTCTCTGTTGTCTTTGGTGTTTGTGGGTTGAGAAGTCTGGTAACTGCCACAGCTCACTGATTCAGGGTGCTAGGGCCTGTTCCACCCGGCTCCTGGTCTGGTTGGTCTGCGCCACCCATGCTGGGCTCTGCTCTGCTCCAAGCTCCATGCAGGATAGACCTTACCCAGAGGCCATCCAGGCTGTCCTGGGCTGGAACCCTACTTCCTTCAGCTGTTTTGTGGGTTCTGCTGTTCTAGAATTGGTTCAGAGCCATTTTTGATAGGTTTTTGGAGGGACTTGGTGGGGAGCTCACGCTAGTCTCTGGTTTCCAGCCGCCCTTCCCCCTTATTTTGGATAACTACCTGCAATTGAGATAGTTGGGCATCCACAGAGTCTGATTTGTCAAAGGATTTTGTATATTGCAATTGATGGGCCCTTCTATTTTATTCTGGGAGGTAAATGGGGTTAAGTGACTTGCCCAGGGTCACACAGCTGGTTAGCACCTGAGGCTGGATTTGAACTCAGTTCCTCCTGGCCTCAGGGCCGGTGCTCTATCCACTGCGCCATGTAGCTATGGCTGGTAATATTTTTAAAACGTTTTGCAAACCATACAAATACTAGTTATTGTTAATATTAATAATAATGGTATTATTTCTGTGCTGACGACTGTCAGCTGTACATATTCAGCCTCTGAGTCTGACCTATAACCCTCTTCTTTACTTCCTTATTACCATCAAAGTTACCACCAGTCTTCCTCCCTATAATCATGCCAGATGCAAAGACTTCCTGACTTTCTGTCCATAATATCTCTTTCATCCATTCACTTCCCTTCTCACTGTTGACACAGGCATCACCCTAGTTCAGGCCTTAATCACTTATCGACTAGCCTACTACATACAATAGCCTCGTAATTGGTCTTCCTGTCTCACATTTCTCTCTAACCAAATTCATCCTCAATACAGTTGCAGTAGTGATTTTCCAAAAGAATAGGCCCTACCTTTGCTTATTACACTCTGGTCATCACCTCTAGGATTAAATGCAGGGTGTACCAAAAGTCCCAAAAGCAATTTTAAGCATAAAGCTCAAGGGACTTAATCAAGGCAAACAAAACTAGTATGAGGTAGGATTCCAACTCAGGTGTTCCTGACTCTGTAGTACTCTGTTTAGGGTACCACCTAACTGCTTCAAGGGAAAAGGAAGGGAATACACATTTATATAGAACCTGCCTGTCATTAATCCATTTTTGCTTCTTTTCTTATTTGGAGATGATCTCACCTTTAAGGACACCCAGGTTCCAGGGTATCTTCAGATAGCAACAGCAGCCAGGGAGTTTCATGGCTGACATCAGACCTGGGTTGTTCAGCCCACTAATATATTATCCAAAACTTGTCCTTAATCCTCTAAGCTGAAGGGTTTTCTCTACTAACAAAAGATATTTACAGGAGTTTGAAAAGTATTTGTGCAAACAAAAGTATTGTATTTAGGATATGAAGGGAAGTGGTCTAATGAGAAATAAAAGTCTTAGTATCAAATTTATCAGATAAGAGTTTGGTATTTAACACATGTAGACAACTAACAGAAATATGTAAGACCAAAAGCTATGCCCCAGTAATTAAGTTCTCAAAAGATATGAGCAAACAGTTCACAGAGGAAGAAATACCAACTATCAACAACTGTAAAAGAATGCTTCACATTAGTACTAATAAGAAAAGTCAAAACAACTCTTAAGACTTCACCTCATACCCAACAAATCGGCAAAGATGAGCAAAGATGGGAACGGCCAGTGTTAGAAGGGTTGTGGAAAGACAGGCACATTGATACATCATATTGGTGGAGCTATGAATCAGTACCACCATTTTGGAAAACAATTTGGAGTTATACAAATAAAGTACATAAATTCTTTGTACTTTTTGACCCAGAGATTCCACTGCTAAGTTTAATATATCCCAAGGAGGTCACTGATAAAAAGAAAGGCTCCAAAATATTCATAGCAACACTTTTTGTGATGGCAAAGAACTGGAAATAAAATAGATAGCCATTAATTGAGGAGTGGCTAAATTGTGGTGCATGAGTGTAATAGAATGTTACTGCGCTATAAGACATTATAAACATGAATACAGAAAATCAAGTCAAGAATTAGGTGAGATTATGCAAAGTAATAGTAAACAGAGCCAAGAAAAAACACGTAATGAGTCCGTCAATGTAAATAGACAGAACAACTACATAAATGTTGCAGAATCATAAAGAATAAACAAGAGAAATGAAAAGACAACTCTCCTTTTTGGCAGTATGGGAAAATGCATATATTATCAGATTTTTTCAAAGTGTTTATTGGTGTTGCTATTTTTATTTTCCTCTTTTGGAAAAAATATATGAGATTCTCTGGGTTGGAGAAAGATACACAGGGAAATACAGGCAATGTGAAAACAAGATACCAAAATAAATTCTTACATCTTTTTCTTTGCATCACCTATATTCCCACCTCGTTCCTCTCCAAGATCCATCCCCTATTATAAGGAGAAAAAAAGAGGAGGGGAAAACATTTCTTCAAAATTACCCAATCCATTAGAAAAGTCTGGCTTTATATGCAGTTTTCAATACGTATAGTCCCCCTCTGCAAAGTATGAGGGAAATACCTTCTCATATCTCTACTTTGGAGTAAACCCTAAAGTTAAATTTGCAGCTATTTGAAAGAGATTGGTGTAATCCAGGGGTAGAGATCCCTAGGCCTCTGGGCCACATGTGGCCCGGAGGCCAAAGGCCCCCCACCCCTAGCGTAACCAATGACTCTGGAGTTGGGATTGAAAAACGTGTCACCCAGGCCGCGGTATACAGCTGGACTAGTAATTATTCCTTCTTTTAAACAAAACAAAAAAATTTTAAGTGATTATAATTTCACAATATTTGCCATAATTAATTTTGTTGCAATTTTTCTTCCATGCAAACCATTAACGTTTTGTCTTTTATTTAGGCAGCAGTCGCTTTGAGCACCAGACTTGGGGCTGAAATTCCAATGGATAGATGGTTTAATCTCTTTGCCTCTCAGTTTCCTCATCTGTAAAACAGAAATAATAATTCCTGTCCTGTTTACATCAGTTCTTGTGAGGAAACTGCAAAGCGTTTTATACAATGAGCTGTTATGTTTGTGTGTACTCACAGCCCCACCCTTCCCCCCAAAAAAATTTCTCACCTTTCGTGCTTAGGAAAAGAACATAGGATTAATGGGAGATGTAGGTGATGAAAGACACCATCAATAAAAGCGTATTTAAAATAATATCTTCAGGCCTTGTTTTTTATCTCTGAGATTCTCTAATCATATGAACGAAGCTTAAGAGCTTATTCCAAAAATTGAAATATCTTGCAGAGTTGTAGCTAGGAGTAACCTGGAAATCAGAGGCCACACCGTCTCCGAAGTGGAGATTGGGCCCCCAGTTAGATGAATCACTCACTCTGTTTTATTCGTTGTCTAGAGCTACTAACTGACTATATGCCAGGCCTATGCTCAGAAGCTCTTGTAGGGACGGTGGGGGCTGGGCGCAAATGTAGGGAAAGTTTGGGGGCTTTTATTGCCACTTTAGTGTGTATATATTTTTTAAAATTGGCTCTGTCACAAGGAAGTTTCACATCTGTTTACTGCACCTTATCTTGGCAAGGCTAAACAGATGTTGGTTTTGCAGAATTTTTTTTCTTCCTCTTTTTTATATATAAGTGATGGCCTTCTGGGAGGGGACAGAGGCGGAATGAAGTAGGAAATGTAGGTGATGTAAAAAAAAAATCTTAAAAAAATTAATATAGCTAGCTCCAAGGGGAGGACATTAGGTTTTCTTTCTAAATAGGCTAACCAGCCCAGTTTGGAAATGGAACAGATCAGAGGTCCCATGCTCTGCAGAGGACCACAGGACCTGTGTGAGCAGGCCAGATAGATAGGGAGAGCCAATCTCTAATTCAGTGAATGAAGGAAAAATTTGTAAAAGACAAAAAAGCCCAAGTGTAAGCAGTCAGTACAGCTGCTTCCGAAAACAATCCAGATATATCTGCTTATCCTGCCTGTCCTTCCATCCTTCTTAGAGACTTGCATCATCTTCCTCAAGTCATAATGTGCTTGTCTTGCATTTGTTAACATTATCAATGCCCAAACATCTTCAACAAATTTCCACCTTTTCTTCCTTTATTTCACAGAAGAGATAAAAATAATTTGACCCAGAGGTCAAAAAGCTCAAACAAGGAAGTTCATGCTGGGGGATGTTTTATTATTAATTAGATGTGAGAATGGGGGTGGAAGATAACTAAGCCCTTTTTGATTTTGAATTAGCAGCTTTTAAACCCAGGTCAGTACTCCAAAAATCAAGCATTGAGCTGATAGCCTCCATATTCCCCAGGTACTATATCAAAAAAGGAAATTCCTTATTACTTTGCCAGAGCAAGTATATCCTTCACCCCTCAACTTCCCAACCAAAAATGCCCAAAATAATACTAAAATACACCTATAAAAATATTTTCAGAGTCTTATGAAAAGCTTATATATAAATGGCCAACTTTTTTTTTAGGTAACTGAAAATGGCCAGCGTACTCTATGCCTGACCCTCATTTTGCCCAATCGATGTAACTCTGAAAAAGATTGTAAATTAAATTTTTGAAAATGGAATCATTTGATCATTGAACTCTGTTGTCATTCTGGAGCAGTTTTGTCTTCAATTTTAACTGGTCATTATAGAAGCTCTTAATTCAAACTACTGCTTTTACATAGCTTTGCTTCCTGGAATGGCCAGAGTTTTAGAAGAGGATGGACTGTGTTCCTTGCCCTCAGTTCTCACCAAGTTCTCTACTAAAACTGTTCCTTTCCAGGTGAACTGACCTTCCAAGGAAGGAAATTGTGAAATTTAATGGCTTTTTCTCAGTCATCATTCTACTCAAACTTCCTGCAGCTTTTAATGCTGGTACTCCTTCCTCCCATACACTGGCCTCCCTCTGTGTCAGTGTTCTCTTCTTCTACTTGCCTGACTGTTCTTTCTCATTCCCCTTTACTGTATCCTCCTCCTCGTCCCCATTAAGATGGACTTCCCTCAGAGTAACTTCTAGGCACCCAGAGCATCCATAGTGATGTTGCTGATCTTTTTTTCTTCTCTCTTACCCACTTTTATTTTGCTCTTCTCAAGTGGCTGGACCAGTTCACAGCCATTCCAGCAGTGCATTAGTGTGCCTGTCTTCCCACAGCCTGGCCTCCCACATTTGTCACTTTGCTGTCATCATCTTTGTCATTTTGTTGGATGTGAGGAGGAACCTCAGAGTTGATTTAATTTTCGTTTCTCTAGTATTTATTTGCAGTGGATTACCAACCTTTCTCTTGATCTCATTAGCTGATAGTTAATAGTCATGAAGAAGAAACCCAAACGTAGTATCCAGCCCTCCCTCTATTCCTATTTTACCAGCTGCTTGCTGAACTTCATGAGTCTGAAACATAACTTACTGTATTTTCCCCTAAACCCATCCCTCTTCTAGTCTTCCCTACTTCTGTTCAAGGGACCATCATCCTCCCAGTAAACCTTGGAATCATCCATGACTCTCCCCTTTATTTCACCTCCCATATCTAACTTTTCTTTTCTACTCTGCCTTGGAAGCATCTCTTGGCATTTTTTTTCTTTTTGTCCATTCACACAGTCGACACCCTGCTTCTCTCCCTGGACGTCTCTAGCCGTGGGTTATGGTAATAGCTTCCTGATCTGTCTCCCAGCTTCCAGTGTGTACACTCTCTAATCAGTCTTCCACACAACTGCCAAATTAACATTCCTAAAATTAGTCAGTGGTTTCCTGTTGCTCTATGAAAAAATACAAACTCCTCTGTAATTTTGCCCCCATCTAGCTTTCCAGACTTAGAGTATTTCATTTCACTCCTCTTCACACACTGTTTGTTCTAGCCAGACTGACCTAAATGTTACTCCCCAATTTCAACACATCATCTCCCCTCTTTTACCCTTCCCTCCCCTCCTCCACTACTTAGAATGCAGTATGCAATCCCTCTTAACTTATACGTCTGAGAGTGCCTGGCTTCGTTCAGAGATTAAGCTCAATTCAATATGATCCTGTTGTGATCTAGGGATACTGGGAACCCCGAAATTCAAGGGCAGCCAACTCGGGTCCTTCCTCGAATGAATTCGACCCAAGCCTTCTTCCTTTCAGAGACAAAGTCTGTTAGCACTGCTCGTATTGACAAGCAGGCCAGACTCTCAATGAATCTGAGCAGTTTAATGGACCTTATGTATAAGCAGTGGGTCTAGATGGAATCAGGGAGCAGTGGTCTTGGGCGGGGCCAGGCGCAGACCACAAGGGCCACAGTGAAAGGGCAGTCAAAAGGATTCTATTGAAATGAGCCTCAGTCACATGCCAGGGCTATATAGGAGAGTTCAGTGGAATGGGGGGCAGGGTGTCTAGGACCTATACCCCGTCAATCCAATAAGGGGCAGTCCTAGACACTGGGGATACAAAGACCAAAAAAAAGAAAAACAGTTCCTGCCTTCAGGAAGCTTATATTCCTTACATTCTATTAGGAGGCAGTGTGGATGAGTGAACAGAGGAGTATGTACATACATACACACACACACACACACACACACACGTGTTGTATATATACATGATGAATTGGGCGGGGGAGAGAACAGAGGAAACCTTTCCAGATCCTCTCTTCCCCTCAGCGATTAATGTTTTCTCCATCCTGAAATGACTTTGTTTTTAATTTATCTCTATTATATAATCCTGGATTTATTGCGGGAAGGGTCTTGTGAAATTATATCTAACCCAGCCCCTTCATCTTACCAATGTAAAGTCACTTGCCCAAAGTCATACAGGTAGTAAGTAAAGAACAGAGCCAAAATTTGAACCTGGGCCTGCAAATCCAGATTCTGCACCCAACCCTCCGGTACCTCATAAGTCATTTCCCTCTGCTGCTTCTCACTCACAGTCGTGTAGCATCTGCCCCAAGGTAAGAGCTTGCAAATGAAATTGTGCTCTAATCCAATATCGCTCTAGGCTGAAGCGCTTTCCACTCGGCAAGGAGATCTAATATCTGTGGTCTGAGGCAGCTCTAGGCCACTTGCTGTAGTGACCGATTTCACATTGGATAAACTTTAGGAAATGGCCGTCATCGCTGTTGATGTCTGTCCCTTTACCTGTTTGCCCTTGTTTAAAGAAGCCATGTTGGAGTCGCTTCAGTGAATTAGATTGTATCATATTTAAATGTTAAATGACATTTAAAGACGCATATGATAATTCTTTAAAGCAAAGAGTCCTTTGAAAAAAGTGAATTGTGCCCCATTTTTGATGGGAATCTACGTTTTCATACATTAGGCTCATAGTCATACAGAGCAAGGCACACTTCCTATGCTGAAACTTTGTCTCCTCTCATAGACCAGAAGGCTCTGAATCTGATGCTGTCTCGGTGTGGCTTCATTTCTTCCTTCAGAGTAGTTTGTGTCACTTGCATGAAACTCGCTCTTTCCTCTGTTGTGTACCTTGTTTTGGAGGCTTCTATAACTGCATTGTGGTGTGGGGCTACAGATTTCGAAAAATAATACTGTGCCAGTACGTTGGAAATAAGCTGGTTTTTCTTGCATGTTTGTGGACAAACGCATGCTGGAGTCATCCCCTTTGGCTCTCCCTGCCGTGAATTTGCTCTTTCCTGCTAAAAGCGATGGCGTGCTTTTAATTTTTATTCACAGAGCACTTTTTATTTTAAGGGGGATATTTTGGCTCAGATTGGCTACATCGAAAGCCTCAACCAGTCGCCACCTTCATCTTCTCCTTCTCCTCCTTCTATAAATGAGGTAAAAGAAAATCTTGAATGCGAGGGAAAGCTACAATTTAATAGACCCCTTTCCCAACATGAAGTGATTTTCCCTTGGAAAGTACCTGAGCAGTGCTGTTTTTGACATGTGGGAATAGACGATACAGAAAAATCTTTTTCATGTAGTTTGTGTCCTTGTGGAAATGTACCTTGGGATGAGGGGGTGGGGATTGGTACATAGTCTAATATTGTTGTCAACCAGGGATCTGTTAGATTTGACAGTATTGCATTTCGACAGATTGAACTCAACAACTCCCACAGGTCTTTCTTTGAGAACAGTCACGTAAATGTATTAAGCAGAGGAAATTCAAATACGCATTGATCATAATCAGGAAATGTTTGCCCACAGACAGGTATTCAAATCAATGTTCATCAAGAAGAGAATCGACTCAAAACAATACCTACTTTGCCGTAGGAATTCCACTTCTAATAGTAAATTTCAAATACACCATAGTCATATATGAAAGGGAGATGAACTGAGCTAGGATTCATGAGAAGAGAAAACACGCCGGCAAAATATCATTTTTTAGAACATTTAGAAATGTAGGTGGCCTCAGTTTGCAATGAAAGCGTCTCTGGGAAGATGGAATAAAGCAATAAAGATAGCTTTCTCAGTGTCTCTCTCACTGGAGTACATTGGAGCACCTGGTCAGGTAGAGAGAAACAGGTAGGGATGAGGAGTAAAATGCCTTCTGGGCTTCCCTTCCAGGCCAGAGAAAGAGAAAAGTTGGGAGTTGGGGAATGGAGTCACCCTTCTCAAAACAAGAGTGAACCCCACCCCCAAAAAAATCCTGCTTCTACATAAATAAAGAGAATACAGAGATAGCCTTGGCATTCCCCATTTTCCTATTTTAGGGATGTTTTATATATTTTCATTCTAGCATAACTTTTTCACTATTGTTTCAAAAATAAGTTCTTTACCCAGATATGTTAGCTGCACCAAACAGCACTATCAAATGAACACTTTTTTTTTTACAAATTAATTTATTTTTAGTTTTCAACATTCACTTCCATAAATTTTAAATTTTTTTTGCCTCCCTCCCCTCCCCCTTCCCCAAGACGCTGGACCATCCAATATGAGCTCTACATATACATTCTTATTAAACTTATGTTCGCATTAGTCATGTTGTGTGGAAGAATTAGAACAAATGGGAGGAACCACGAGAAAGAAAAAGACAAGACAAAACCAAAAAATGAGCACTTCTTTAAGGGACCTCTTTCAAGGGCAAGCTACATTTGCTGGGGAGGGGAACACTTGTGGGGACCTCCTGTCAAATATGTTCTGCCAAATTCTGGTCTGGAAACTACAGACTTTGTATGGCTTTTCTGATCGTGGTTTTTCATAATTCTAGATAAAATTTGTTTCCAGACCTGTCAAGTCTTAAATCAAGTGCCAGAAGGGACCTTAGAGGCCATCTAATGTAATCCCCTCATTTTACAGATGTTGTTGAAGTGACCCAGTGATGAAAAGAGACTTTACCTCAAGCTCATAGAAGTAGCAAGTGGCAAAGTTGAGATTTGAACTCAGGTCCTGTGTCTCCAGGTTCTGTGTTCTTCCCACCGTACCATCTTGTTCTCATTCCTGCAGTATTTCTTCGTGCTGTCCGAGGGATATAAGAATCAGGCCTCCACTCCACTGGTAGGGGTTACCTTCTCTCAAGAGATGTTAAGGTCTTCAGACTGCTTCTTCTGGCTTCTTCATTGCCCCTACATCTCTTCTTTGGATTGATTCAACACTTGTTATTACAACTTTGGTATGTCTTTCATAGGGTAGCTAGGTGTGGATAGAGTGCCAGGCCTAGAATCAGGAAAACTTATTTTTGTGAGTTCAAGTCCAGCCTCAGACACTTAACCCTGTTTGCCTCAGTTTCCTCATCTGTAAAATGAGCTGGAGAAGGAAATGGCACACCACTCCAGTATCTTTGCCAAGAGAACCTCAGATGGGTCACAGAGTCAGACACAAGTGAAAAATGATTCAACAGCATTAGCGTCTTTCATGAGCATTCTGCAAGCAACCTGCTCACAAGTTTTGTATGCTTAGAAATCGTGCAAAAGTGCAGTGCAGTTTGAATGGAAGAGCACTGGTCTGGAGGAAGATAAGAAGTATGACTTTTAAGCCTGGTGTGATTGCAAACTTTGAAACAGTGACTTGGAAAGCCAAAAGGGACCTTCGAGGCCATCTCATCCAATGTCTTCATCATATACACAAGGAAATGAGTCTCAGGAGGTGAAGTGACTTTTTTTAGGGTCACAGCGGAGCTAGGATTTGAACCCAGTTCTTATGATTCCAAATCCAGTTCTCTTTCCTAAGCAGGTAGTCAATTAACCTTCTATTATAAGCATAAAATAGTGTTTGCAAAGAAGTTGCCACAATGTAAGACTTGTTTGGCAGGGGAAATTTGACTATTTTATTCCATTCTCCTCTGTGTCTGAATGATGCAAAATTTTAGCCAGAGTAGAACATGTCTGAAGAGACTATTAGAAGTTCTCCATCTGAGTAACTCTTACTTTAGTATATAACCCAGCCCTGAAGCTGTCCAGAGGAAGTAAAAAGTCCTGTAAACCTGCCCTTTTCCTCAACTATATAAACACAGCCTCCAAGCCCAAATGGTGATTTGCCTAAGTCAGGGAATTGGAAATTTTAACTTTACCCCATCATTTAGGTTCAATCTTACACGTGAATTATTTGAACTGAAAAAACACTGTCTAAAACTATGCCATCCGGTGTCCCATATATTACAACCCTCACACTGCCTTCTCTGGAAGTCCCTCTAGGCGTATCACTATTTTTATTAGTCATTAACACAAGAGCCATAGCTCACAATTTCAGTAGCTAGCACTAGGAAGAGTGCTCTCAAATCACCAGTGGGCAGTAGACATCCTTTGGACCACTTGGGAAGAGAGACCCTCAGATACTTAAGGGCCACAGCTGGGAAGATCACGGACATGGGAGGAGGTCACCTTGGTATGCCTTTCTAGAGATGAAATACAGGGAGGAATCATGCCATATGGTAGCACTTCTCAATTTAATTCATGATTCTTGCAAACTAGTTGCTTTGCTGAGAAAGGAAACAGAGTGCTGTTAAAAGTTAAATGTCATTTGGAAATCGCATAGCATTTTAAAGTCATCATTTTAAAATTGCATTCCACTTCCATATTTTGGCATCTCTCTCCCTCTCCCTCTCCCTCTCTCCCTCTTTCTCTCTCTCTCTCTCTCTCTCTCTCTCTCTCTCTCTCTCTCTCTCTCTCTCCCCCCTCTCTCCCTCTCTCCCTCTCCCTCTCTTTCTCTCCCTCACTCCCCTCTCTCTCTCTCTCCTCTCCTTCTCTTCCTCCCCCCGGCCCCCTCTCTCTCACACACACACCCCTTCCCACACACATATGCCTTTCTTCGACTACCACCTCATAGTCTCTTCTTGGCCATTCTAAGAAGGACAAATAAGATTAACACTACAGAAATCATAAATAGACTAATTTTAATTTTTACTTTTCCTTATAAAGATAATGGGAAAGGAGGCTTAAAAACCTGGGATATTCAGTTGTAGGCTTATTTTGATCTTTCACCTCTTAATAAAAATAGATTTCTTAAGATGTAGAATTAGGTTAGCACTTCTAGAGATCAGGCAATATCTAGTTAGGATTTTTCCTAGGTGAAGTAAAAGGGAATGAAAACACAATTTTCTAGGCCTAAAACAGTGTTTCTGATAACAAATTATATAAGCTTTCCAGCAATAGAAAGCTTTTTTCTGCTGGGCCAAGAAGTAGGAAAATTGAATCAGCTGTAACATTTTCTTCCATGTTAAAATATCAGTATTTTGCTATTAAAAGGATCTTTCTTTCCTAATATAATCTGTTAGGACTTTTTGGTGAGATAAGACTGATTTTTTTAAAACATATTTGAAGTCCTACTTTCATGCTAACCTATCTTTCCTTCTCTTCCTTTTGCTTCCTTTCTTTTCCTGCTCTTTCATTCTTCCTCATATAATCTTTGAAAGTCTACTCTCTACAAGGTATTGAGATAAGTGCCATGGGGAATATAGAGATTAATAATAAAGACACATTCTCTGTTTTTACTAGTGGAGTTCAGGCAGTTAAAAATACTGTGAGAAGAGGCACATCTCAAGTCTGTTGAACCACTGGGGTTGGATTCAAAAGCCCTCTTTGAGTTATAGGCCTAGCTCTGCCATTAATACTGGCTGTATGACTTTGAGCAAGTTACTTAACCTCTCTAGATCTCTTAATCCAATTCTCTTCTGTTACAGATAAAGACATTACCTCTGAGGTCCTAACATCTTTAATGTTCAGTGATTCATTACATTCAGTTTCAGAATCTCCTTTGAAAGGTCTCTTTGTGAAATAGGTCATCCTCCTATTGCATTGGAAGGGAAGGTAGGCTGGGTTTGCAAATATCCCCTGAGTAGCAAGAAGTTTTTATGTGGGTTTTTAAACTTCACTGCGAAGTTGTTTAGGACTTGCTAGATACCAATTTTCATGGGGAGTCTTAAAGATCTTAAAGAGCATCTAGTTCAATCCCATTTTTCTAAACAAACAAGGAAATTCTAAGGGCCAAATAGCCAGAGAAGTTAAATTATTTGCCCAAGGTTATGGAACTAACTCACTGGGTCATTCATTCAGCAAATCTTTATTCAACTACAAGATTCAAACACTATACTAGTTTTCATTTCAAGTGTCCTTGTCCTCTACCAAAAGAGAAGTCTTTACTTCCTACACAAAGGAATCATTCATGACAAAATTCTCAGTGTCTGGGGTTTGACTATAAAATAGGATGCTCCAAGTAATATGCATAATTTTGTGGAAATGATAATTAAGAGATGTCAATAGGAGAAGTATTATCTTAAGATGAGTTTAATAAAGAAAATCATTTTTCTGTTGGATTTTTTCTCTTTTTTATCCTCTTGCTACCACCGAGGAGGTTTTGGGTACATTTGTGAATTATTCATCTAAACTTGGGAAAGAAGATCCCCTTCTGCTTTGGGGATCTTTCATAAATAACTCATTATGAAAGGGAGCTATTTAAAGTAGATAATTACTCATTAAGAGGCCTCAAAAAATAAAAACAAAGGCTTTGAGTCAAAAGTCATTTCAAGATAACGTAGCAAGAATATTAATCTACCACTTTTATGTTCAGAAGGAAAAGGTTAATGGGAATTTTAATAGAAGTGTGCCTTAATAGAATTTGAAGTCAGCAAATTTGAAATAAGCTATTGTTTGGGTACAGATCTGGAGAAGCTGGATCTGTAAATGTTAAGTTAGTTAAAAGAAAGGAGCCCCAGTTGTCCTTTAAAGATGATGGAAATGCAACCATTGTTATATTGCAGTTAGCATTTTAAAATGTTTTGTAATAGCTAATTAGCTGAAAAGCCCTTTTCCAACACGCCACTTATAATCTTGCCCAGTTCTTTGGTTTAAGAAACCAAGACTTGAGTTATTAAAGGCATTTTCCAAAGAATAATCACAAAACTCATACATCCAAACTTAGACTAGATATTTTACTAATGGTACAAAGATTAGCTACAGTCTTTGCCTATAGCAGACGGTAGACTCTTAACAGTAAATATAATGCATTCTATGTTAAATGGATATATGTATGGGCATACATGCTCATTGCCCTTTGGCTGAAGATCTTGGTAATTTGAGGCTTGTAGACACACAAAAACAGTCAATGCATGTAGTTATCAAATTAGGATTTCATGTTTCAATTTAAAGCCTCACATCATCTTCCTGGCTAGATTCTTAGGAGAAAAGGGGTTGGGGATTGCTGGGGGTGGTGGGGGCGGTATTAATTACCACCTTTAGAAAAAAAGGTTTATTGATGCCTTTTTTCTGAAAACTTTATGATTTCTTATTGTCCCCCCATCCCTCCTTTCTCTCTCTCTCTCTCTCTCTCTGTGTCTCTCGTTTCCTCTCTCCCCCTCTCCCTCCCTCCCTCCCCTCTCTCTCCTCTCTCCTTTCCTCCTTTTCTCTCTCTGTCACACACACACACACACACACACACACACACAATATTTGACATGAGAAAAAACCCCAGAGATTGACTAGTCCAAGCAACCCTTTGATTTTGCAGATGAGGTGAGACACAGGCTGAATAACTTGCCCAGGGTCACACAGTGACAGCTAGGATTTGAACCCCCATCCTTAGACTCCAAATCTAGCACTAAGAAGAGGAGAGTTGTGTTTCTTAACTTGTCCTCAGAGTCCCAAATGTTCATAATAAAATCCTATGGAATTTTTTTTTTTTAAGATTAGTAGGCTTCAGATTTGGTAAAGGCAGGACAGTGACATGGCTCAGTAGATAGAGCAGTGTGCTTGGAATTGGAAGACTCATCTTCACGAGTTCAAATCTGACCTCATGCTCACTGGCTATATGACCCTGGGCAAATCACCTCACCCTGCTTGCCTCAGTTTCCTCATCTGTAAAATGAGCCGGATAAGGACATGACAAACCACTCCAGGTGGGGGCGTCACAGAGGGTTGGACACACAGCAACAATGCTAAGGACAAAATAATGCTCAATTCAGGATTACTTTTCTATAGTGACCCACCAGGGCACACTTTTAATACCGTAATCCAAACCTATTGGCAGTCCTCGAAAGCCTGGTCCTAGTCCACCTCTGGTGCTTACTTTTCATGTGATTACAGGCCCTGTAAATGGAAACCAAGAAACACACGTGTCCTAAAGGGATATGGCCCCTTCAACATAGGTGTTTGTAATAGAATGACAGCAACTACTCTGTTTAATCATTTATCTGTTAATCAAGGACCCTTGGTTCATCCCGACCAGTCTAAATCCCAGTCCACCTTACAATCTTTAGTTTCAGAGTGCTGCCTGAAGTTCACAGGGCTTACGCACCTTGACAGTGAACACACAGTGGCAGGAATGAGATTTGAACTCTGGCATCCCCTAGTCTTGACGTCTCTCAGTTATTTAATAAAATATAAATTATACCCTTAAATCCTATATGTAGTAGAAATCAAAGTATATATCAATCAAGTAAGGCAATAGAGTAATCACATAAAATTTAATTAAGCTTTTTGAGGTCTGTAGAAAACAGGCCATGGAGAAAAGGAGAGAAGCCAAAGGAAGAAAGCAAACAAACAGCTGGAGGCCTCTGGGAAGGGAGCGAATTAGGCAGAGGGAAGTTCCAGGGTCCTGAAATGAGGAGAGAATGGTGTCTTAGAGGCCAGGAAATAGCCCAGCTCTGCACTGCCTCCTGTAAGCGCCATAACTAATAACATGGATGTCATTGCCAAAGTCTTGCTGACAAGTGTGAACCTCTATAAATTGAATAATTGCAAGTCAAGAACTATTTGTCTTGGTTTGAGTGCCAACACAGAGAGAAAGACTAAGCTTTTCTAGGAGCAGAGGGGGACACAAAGAGAAATGGGTTGCTTCTCCACAGGGATCTTAGTCCATTTGAGATGACAAATACGTGAATAAATGACTAACAATACTGGCTTGTAAGTGATTAAAATGAACAATCTTCAGAGGCAGATGCATCCTGTTAAAGATATATTTGTATCCTTGTTAGGCAGACCATTCCCCCTCTCTCCATTTTTCCCCCAGGATTTGGGGATGTGCCAGGGCTGGGTTCCACTAGATTGTTCCTTAATATCACTGACAGCTAATTTTTACTACTACTAAGCTTATAGGGAGAGGTGCAAAGAACTCTCAAGAGGAAAGAAAGGAGATATATCAAGGGCGGGAGGCAGAGATGGAGGCATCCTGAAAGAATCAAGAAATGTATCAAAGAGGGGAGATAACACTTACGCTGAGCCTTGAAAGAGGGAGAAGATTCCAGCAGGCGTCAGGGGCTGTTTGATGGTTCCCAGGGTGGATTTTGCTCAGTTTTATCAAACCCTGTGGGTTTTGGTTTTTTGTTTGTTTTTTATTTTTTACATATAGCCTACTGTCACTCCGAAATGAGCCATGGATTGTTAGACATTTAGCCTGATAGTTCTGCTGATGAATGTTTAGCCGGTTATTGGAAGCCTAGTATCGGATAAGTGCCTCCCTGTGAACTCATGTGGATGAGAAGTATTTCTGTTATTAATATTTAACTTACAATAGAATCACTAGGGAGTTTGTTTAAAGATAGTTAGGTTTGCTGGGGTTTTTTGGAATGCTTACCTAAAAATATTAGAATAAAATTGTATATTCAAATGTAAAATTTTGTCCTTTTAAAAAGAAAAACACAGGCATCAGGTTTGCTGTTTTTTAAATACCCACCTGAAAATATTAAAATAAATTGTATGTTCACATGTAAAATTTTGTCCTTTAAAAGAGAAAAACAGGCATCAGGTTTGCTGTTTTTTTAATATCCACTTGAAAATATTAAAATTATACATTAAAATGTACAATTTTATCCCTTAAAATGGGCATCTGTTATTAGTTCTCCATTTTCTATATGATTGAAATACAAAAGATCAGTTGCTGGAACCTTGAATGTGTTAAAGAAGAGTAGGTTAGACATCACCTACATTCAGCACTTTCTTGCAACCCTCTCTTTTTAAATGAAAAGTTAATGTCTTTGTGATTTTTTTTCAGTACCACTTTGTGTTCAAATGCCACATCTGCTGAACTTAATTCTTAAGAATTAAACATTCCTTTTTTTTTTTCTTGCCCTTCACAATGTAGGTGAACAATGCTAACGACCCTTGGTCAAACTGGAATGCTGGCAAATCTGGGAACTGGGAGAATACAGACGGCTGGGGAACCAAACCAGAAGGTGCCTCTGCTCAGAAAAACACTTCCAACAACTGGGACGCCGCCTTTGGTCATCCACAGGCCTACCATGGACCAGGTGAGAAAAGGTTCTTCTGAGCCCTTAAAGGAACCAAGTCATCCACATTAGATGTAAATTTTTATGCGTGTTAAGCTGTCCTTCGTGATTATTTACTGAGAGGATCTACAAGCCATTTTTTGTTGTGCTGTCGCCAGATGTTGGCGGTTGACATTCTTTTCAAAGTATAGATGAATGCCAGTTATCCATGAAGGGATCATCTGCTTTATAACATCTGAGGCCATTGCCACATTTTCTGTCAGTTTGGGCCCTAGGACTACGGCAAAGAAGGGCTCAGGCTCTTTCTATGTCCCAAAGCTAAATGGAAAGTCTTGTCTTTACAAGTCTTTCCTTTTCTGTTGGTTGATGTGATTTGGGCCAGTCTGTGCTCTGGGTTAGCAGAGGGAAATGAAAACTGACGGTATGACAGGAAGCTTCCGTAGGCACAACATAGAGGTGGCCTTTTGAATCAAAGCAGAAACTGTATAGTTGAGAGTGCCAAGAAATCCAGATTCTTGGCTGATTCTAGGAAATCCTCTTCTAGAATTCTCTGTCCTCTTCTTCCTTCACTTCTGTAAATATCTTAGTCTCTGTGTAGTAAGGCTGAGTACCTAAGTCCCAGAGTACCTATACAGAGAGTACATCTTCTCTGTGTAGAAACAGTCTGCCCTAAAGGAAGTTCAGAAGGAAGCATAAACAAGCAAGACAGTTTTGAAAGTAACCTCTGCCACATGTACAAAAATATTTATAGCAGCTCTCTTTGTGGTGGGAAAGAATTGGAAATTATGGGGATGTCCACCAATTGGGAAATGTCTGAACAAATTGTGGTATATGAACGTAATGGAATACTATGTTACTATAAGAAATGATGAGCTGCAGGCAGACTTCAGAAAAACCTGGAAAGACTTATATGAACTGATGCTGAGTGAAATAAGCAGAACCAGGGGAACATTGTACACAGTAACAGCCAAATTGTGAGATGACTGACTTTGATAGACTTAGCTCTTCTCAGCAATGAAAGGACCTAAGACAACTCCAAAAGACTGATGATAGAAAATGCCATCCACATCCAGAGAAAGAACTTTGGTGTCCGAATGCAGATGGAAGCATACTGTTTGCTCTCTTCTTGGGGGTTGTTTTGTTTTTTCTTTCTTGTGATTTCTCCCATTAGTTCTAATTATTCATCAAAAAAAGAAAGAAAGAAAATATCTTCTGGAATTATATATATTCTTTTTAAAAGGAAAAAAATATGAAATAAAGATTCATAGTTTCCTACATAGCACTTTTTGTGTTGTGCTATATATTTGGAAATGCTTTTTTGTGGCTATTTAAGTTCAGAATAAAAAATATATTGAAACAACAACAAAAAAAAAAACAACCTGCTGCTCCTCACCAGAGGAGTAACATCACAGACAAGCTGGGACAGAGCATAGACTGAACACTGAATTTGGAGAAAAGAGAGGGAACTCTATCTGTTGGAGGCACCACCACTGTTTCCCCAGAGAATCTTCGAATTAGAAGTCATTTACTAAGACCTCCAGACCTAGGGAGGAATCCATCCCCCTCCTTAACATATCTGACAGGAGGGCGTTCAGGCAGAAGATGAATGACACCCTAAGCCACCTGCACAGTTAAGGCAGATCTCACTGACTCACCAAGCAGCCCATTGATTTTTGGGGCAACCTCAATTGTGAGAAAATCCTTCTTTTATTGAGTCAAAAAGGTCTACTCCGCTGGTCTTATTACTACGTCCCCTGGACTTACACAGAGTAAGTATGGTCCTGTCAACTGGAACTCTCATTTAGAGTCGGGGCTTTTCTACTTACTTACCTCTGTGACCTTAGGAGCCTGCTTCCTCATGTGTAAGCCTCAGTTCATCTGTAAAATGAGGGAACAGAGGGGAGTATTTTTATAAGACCTACCATGTGCCGGGCACTGTGCTTGAGCTCTTTACAAATATGATCTCATTCGATTGCGAGGTAGGTGCTGTTACTATACCCATCTTACAGTTGAGGAAACTGAGGCAAACAGGTTATGTGACTTGCCCAGGTTCACACAGGTAAGAGGCATCCGATGACCCATCACTCTATCCACAGAGTCACCCAGCTTCTAAAACGAAGAGGCTGGACTAGATGGCCCTGTGCTCTGTGATCTTCCTGATGACGTGTCTTCAGATATTTAATGACAACTATCATGTCCCCCTGAGTTTGTCTCCTTTAAGCTCATTATCTCAAGTTTCTTCAGTCAGTGGCGGTTTCAGATCGTATAGCAGTTTCAAATCTCCCCAGCGTCCTGGTCACCTTCCTCTAGAATAGGTCTTTTACATTCTGGTGCCCAGAATTGAATGAAGTAGGTGTGGTCTGACCTCTTCTGGGTCCACTCTTCCTGCTTGTGAATTCTGTGCTTCTAATGATGCAGCATAAAATCATATTGAACATTGTGGTTCCGTGGGAAGAGCTGGAGACTGGGAGTCAAGGTGAGGCCTTGGTCCAAGTCCCATCTCCGATACTTAACGTGTCACCATGGCTATGTGTCTTAGCCTCTCGGAGCCTGCTTCCTCATGTGTAAGATGAGGATAATAAAACCTGTAATAATAGCTACCTCACAGGGCTGCTATAAAGATCAAATGACATGGTGTACTCAGAGCACCTTGTGAACCTCAAAACAGTCTGTAAAAGGCAACTGTCATTAGTCTTAGCTTCATCATCATTATCATTAGCCTCTCTGAGAACCACGTTGCATATCGGCTTGTAGCAAGCTCATAGCCCAGCTAAACCCTGTGTTTCTTTGTTCAGAACACTTTGGTGTTCATTTTTCCTTTGTTACTTCTTCATCTCTCATATCCAGTGAAGCCCTGTTGGTGTCTTCCTCAGTGATCTCTCTCAAATCCATCCCCTCCTCTCAGTTCCCACTGTTACCACCTTAGTTTGGGCCTCTGTTACTACCTGTCTGGGCTGTAGCCCTCTAACATGTCTCCTTCCCTCTACCTTCTGCATTGCTCCAATCTGTCCATCAGAGTCCCACAACCTGGCATGAAGACGTTCCACCAGCTAATATTATCTCCTCTCTCTCTCCCCCTCCTCCCATCCCCCTCTTTCCTCTTCCTCTCCTTCCCCCTGCCTTTTCTCCCTCTCCTTTCATTCCCTCCTCCCTCCCTTTACTCCCTCTCCCTCTTCCTCCCACCAGGCTGCAAATAGAGCAGCCATTCATCGCAGGGCCATTCACATTCCTGACTGCCACAGAAGCTTTGACCTTCATTTTTCCTAACTAGGCCTGATGCCTCTCTTTGGTCAGCCTGGTGACCTTTTGCTCCTGCCGCCTCACCATATTGGGGCTTGTCTCAATTCAGGTACCCAGTCAGCTTTAGTCCCGCGGTCACCCAGAACTCCAGAGCTCAACCAATTCACCAGTTTCAGCCTCCCCAAGCAGCAGTAGATAGGCTTTCATCACTGCGCCCAGCACCAATTCTGCCTTTCCACAGGTCCTGTACTTCAGCCACACTGGTCCACTCGCCATACATTGGGTCCCCTATATTCAAGATAGCCTCCCCTCCACCTTGAGGTCCTACACATCTTTTAAAGCCCCTATTGCCTTATATATATATATATATATACCTTTAAAAAATTAGCCTTGCAGATACTTATCTAATTATACCATCAAGGTAGGAGCAAAGTCCTACGGATGTTGGTATAGGACAGGTGGCACGAAGAGGTGGCAGAAGAAGATGAAAGGACCATGGGAGACACACTTCCCATTTCACAGTTTTGCCTCAGACCTTCCCACTGGTCATACTGTTTGAGATGAGAACACGAGGGGGACAGGACTCTTGAGATCTGAAAACATTACTTTATGTTCACCATCCTTCTATTCCATCTTATAATTGGCTGATACCCTTCCACGTGTTCACCAGAAGGAGGACGATCTCTCTTCTCTCTCTTCTGTTCCCCACAGCCGCTGCTGGGGATGACGATGACTGGGATGAAGACTGGGATGACTCCAAGTCATCACCTCCTACTTATTTTAAGGATGTAGAGTCTACTGAGGCCGGAGGGGCCCAGCGAGGCAACACTCGTGCTGGTGGTGGTTCTATGAAGATTCCACTTAACAAGTAAAGTCAAAAAAAAAAATCTTGCCTCTTTCAGTCTTGAATATTAACTTGAAAGTTTTTAACCACTAACAATGTATCAGCCTTTATTTTGTAGGGCAGATCTTTTTTTTTAACAGTCTCTTCATGTTGAACTTAATGACTTTTGAGAGGCAGCCTAGCTCAGTGTACAGAGTGCTGGGTCTGGAATCAGGAAGACCTGGGTTCAAACCCTCCCTCAGCCACTAGCCAAGTGACCCAGGGCAAGTCATTTAACCTCTCTGAACTTATAGTGAGGGAGTTAGGCTTTGCAGGTGCCTTCAAGCTCTGAGTCTTATTCTTTTCTATAATCCTAGAATACTCATAGATACTATTGTAAAAAACTCACAAAATATTGAGCTTTTCCTCATAGTGTCACATGAAAAAACCTTATAGCACATCAAGCTAATTTCCTTTTAGTTTTCTTCCATTCTGCTGATACTTTTGAAAGTAAACAACCATCAAGGGTTGCTGCTTTATTTTGTTGTTGCTGTTTAATTAACCTTTTTACCCAGTAGTTTACTGTTTTAAATAAAATTGTTTCTAGAACCATTCCTTATTGGGAAAGTGTAGTAACAGTGCCTTTTTATCATAGTGGGATTTTGTGATAAAGAACATTCTATGGTGTATAGTAGCACTGTGGCCTAGGAGACATATGATAATTTATGATTTTCTTGAGATTCAGCCAACAATATTCCTCTGATAAACAACTTTGTGACTGATATTTACAAAGACCTCGCTGATTTCATTTTAATCTTAGTATTCACAGTCCATTTTTCAATATAGATGTCGTAAAGTCATCCTATGTCTGAAAATCATTAAAAACAACATAATAAATTGTGTTATTAATGAGTGTAACCTGGGGCAGCTGTAGGAATCATTTGTTAATCTATTAATGTACTACCAGTGAGCAGTATCTATACTTAATATTGTCTAACACTAAACATTTTAACTCTGTGTATTAACATTTGCTTTCCAACTTTGAACCAACTTTCTGTTGCATCTGTACTGACTTGTGGATTATAAATACTGAGTCAGATGAACGTAAAGTCGAGCTCAGATGTCCTCATTTTCTAAGCATAGCTACTCCTTCTAAGACTAGAATGTGACAATTTTTGGTGAAGCTATAAAATAGTGTTTCAATCAATCCAGTTATATTCCAGAAGATGGTTGGTGGGCTTACAGAACAAGTAGTAGACAAGGAGCCTGCTCTCAAGGACCTAACAGAATATCGCAAAGAATGTGCTGCAGGCTAGGAAAGTGATTCCAAAGATGTGCCGGGCAATGGCAACAGCAGTGTAGCAAGGCAAGGGAGTGTCTCGGTCAGTGGCAGTTGAGCTGAATTGTATTGTTTTGGTCAAAGAATCAAAGATGCCAGTGTTACTGTAAGGCAAAGATCTTTCCATACTAAAGAAGGACATTGTGATAAGTATGTTACAGGTTAGCATGCTTTTATGTACATAAATGAGATCTATGTTATAATATGACTCGTTTGAAAAATTACTAACCACGCCCCGCCCCCAAAAAAAAAACCTACCAAAGCCTAAACAGCCAAATAAATGGTATCCCTTTCTCAGTAGTCATGGGAGATTGCATACTTATGTCATGGCTGTTGATTTTGCTCAAAACATCTTTGTAATAGCTTTCCAAGCCTGTAGAAAATTCTGTTGAATGTCCTTGGTGGAGGCAAAACTACCAAAGGTGAATTTGATATTTGGAAGCAACCAAATGTCACTTAGAGGCAGAGTTGGTCGGTAACATGGGTAATTGAGCTAAATGATACTGCTTTGGTCAAAAATGAAATTATGAGGGAAGAAGACTGAGAGTGTGTGTGTATGTTTGTCTGTCTGTCTGTCTGGTTCTGAAGAAGGCAATTCCCAAAGAGGTTTTCCAAAGATGTTTCGAGTAATGGCATTAACACTGGAGTAATTTAATTATACTCCCACTCTGTTCCCTAATGCCAGTTTTAAGAACACTCTTGAAATACATAAGCTCTTGAATGCTTGTTTAAATTAAATAATCACTCTCCTTTCCTGTTAATCACACCTCAGTATGTGGCCAACTCCGGCTTCTGAGAATTCCCTCCTATAACCTGAATGAAATTTTCCAAATTGTCCCATTGCCCTTTGTTGAGTGATAAAATTTTATAGATTTTGGATTAACAGTATCCCTGTAAATATAGCACCTTCCGGAATAAAACTATTTTCTTAGTAGCCACAGCTTGCTTAAATGACCAGTTGGCTGTTGAGCAATCTGATTAGACTAGGTATCACTTACCACACTGTTTCTAGTGCATGCATCTGAAAGAATAAGGTGAAAATTGTTTCTAAAAAGCGAATAGAGATGGGAGGATATAAATTCTTATAAGGAAAGATTGGGAACTCAATAGCATTTATTTCTGTGATTAGATTTCCTGGATTTGCAAAACCTGGAATGGAACAATACCTATTGGCAAAGCAGCTAGCAAAACCCAAAGAGAAAATTTCCATCATTGTAAGTTTTTGGTTGTTTTGTGTTTTTTTCTTCCTTAATAAGCTGTTTTGACAATAGCTTTAGTAGTAAGAGAATTCTGTTTCCTTTGTGAAAGGTCTAAGATATACATGCCCTAAATAACTGATATTATCCTTTAGTATTTAAGAATGCCATAGATAATTAGGGTATTAGTGCCTTCATCTGTGCTGTTTAGATCTACTTTCTTTCTTTTTTTAAGACTATTAGTAGTAAAAGTATCCTAACTAAAAAAAATAAAATAAAATAAAAAATTTAAAAAAAGTATCCTAACTATAGATCACGTTGGAAAATCCTTTTTACCAGACCTTTGAGATGAGTGGATAAGCTTAATTTTTTATGCTTGAGTTTGCAGCCTAGAAAAATAAACATGCAGTATCAGAACACAGCAACTCCTCTAATGTCTGTAGTAATCAGGCTTTTTACCAGTGAGCCATCTGTAACACGAAGATAAGAAATGGACAAATTAAAAAACTGTTATTTAAAGATACCATTGAGGATATTAGTCTTAGAAGAACTGTGACCTTCACTTAATGTTTACATAACTCACACAAAAAGCATTGGGATTTCATCCACAAGTTATGATGACTGATAAGAATGCCGAACATCTTGGAACGTCCCAGCTGTGAGTCCCAAAATAAATATATTTCAGGAATGGGAGCTGTGGATTTATGCTGTCCCTGTTCACTTATCCCATATTGGTATGATGACTGAAGAAGCTCTTATCACAATAACCACTAGCCCCAAATGAAGATAACACCCTCTACCTTATTTCATCCTATATTGCAAGATCTTGGTGGAGGAGAAGTTATAAAACATGTATTCTTCATTACTTGCACTCACAATCTTTTGTTAAGTTTTGAGATAATGCGAATTTACAAAATGGGGAAATGATTTCTCAGCAGTCTGTGCTTCCTAAAACCATATTAGGAGCAAATGACCAGGGTTTGCCCTCATTAACCTACTAAAGAGTCTCTGTCAACATCTCCAATAGTGTACTGAAGGCCTAAATCCCCAATTATGTCATACGAGTTCAGGGTAGGAAAATTTGTTTTAAAGTTGCCCTTCCTAGTGAAGATAAACCAGTAAACCTAAAAGCTTTCTAAATTAAATTTATGTGCAATTCAGTGTAAAAACAAATTTATACTCATAAATAAAACATTCTTTGAGTACGGTACCTAACAAGGAAAAAAGATCTGACCCAAGATGCTTGTATGTCACCTCTGTGAGATGTAGCAAGGAGATTTCTCCTGGAATGGGGGTGCTGTCCTGAAAAGAGAATCTTTAACCAGTGACTGATTATACCAGTTAGGATCTCTGTATTGAAAATATTTTTTTATGGGATGTTCTGCATGCAGGTTGGAGATTATGGCCCAATGTGGGTTTACCCCGCCTCTACATTTGACTGTGTTGTAGCAGATCCTAGGAAAGGCTCCAAGATGTATGGTTTGAAGAGTTACATCGAATATCAATTGACAGCCACGGTAAGTGTCTCAAATGCTCGTCAAAGCTAGAAGTGTGCCTCTGCTAACATTTTCGGCTCATTTTTCCAACTGTCTGTCTATACATGGCATAAATCTATTTGTTTTTCTCTTTCTCTGTCCTTATTTCGCAGAACACTAATCGATCTGTCAACCACAGGTATAAGCACTTTGACTGGCTCTATGAGCGTCTTCTGGTTAAGTTTGGGTCAGCCATTCCAATTCCTTCCCTCCCAGACAAGCAAGTTACGGGTGAGTATATTGCCAACCTGAGCCCAGCAATTATAGAGTAACTTAGAGAAAGGAGGGTCGATGCTGCTACATAACCAGTCTTTGAATGATTTGAAAAAGGCACCAGGTAAATCATAAAATGTCCATAGCAGGTAAATGTATGTCATGTGTAGAGCCCTGGGCCTGACATCTGGAAGACCCCAGTTCAAATCCTGCTTCAGACACTAGCTGGGTGGCTCTGGACAAGTCACTTGACCTCTGTTTGACTCAGTTTCCTTATCTGTTAAATGGGGGTACCTCTCACAGTACCTCCCTCCTGGGGTTATTGTGAGGATAAAATGAAATAATGTTTGTAACATACTTAGCACAGTGCCTGGCATATAGTAAGTGCCATATAAATGTTAGCCATTGTTATTGTTGTCATTACTATAATTATTATTCCAAACAGAGACATTATTTGGCTTTTCTAGTCATAGAAGTTGTGGCGGAGCAGATTCTGTGATTTGGAAGAAATTCTTAATGGGAAGTCTGTCATAATTATTATCATTTATTATTGTTTTAAAGCCTCCCAGAAACTCTGGGGCGGGCTCTCTTCGGATCCTTCTCTGGGGCCTTCAAGGACTTTTAGTGAAACAAAAGTGTAACCGTATCTTAAAGATGCAGAGGCGAGCGAATGAGCTTAATGGGAAGTTCTTCTCATTCTCTAGCTTTTATTTTGTGTCCCCATTGCCATCTCCCTTAAGAAAGGCAGGAAATAATATAATCAGTTCACATTTACAGAGCACTTTAAGGTTTACAGCACACTTTTCTCTCACCATCTCTCTGGTGGTGTAAGGTAGGAAGGGCAGGAATTAATTTCTCCATTTTACAGAAGAGGAGACTGAGCCCTAGAGAAGTCAGGTAACTCCTCTGGGGTCACACAATACTGTCAAAGTCTAGATTTGAACCCACATGTCATGGCTCTAAGTCTCTGCTTGTCTTTCCACAACACCAGATTGCCTCTCATGCCAAAGTGGGGGGGGGGGGATTGAAAGGGAGGCCAGTATCCCAAAAAAGAAAAATACTCTTTAAATTTTTTTTAATTACTTATCTTTGATTTTATAAAGACTTTCTTTAAATGGTCTTATTGAACCTTTTCACATACAATAAATATGTAATATATATAAAACTGTAAAATGTAATAGTGTAACAAATGTAATAATTATAATAATGATTCCCCAATCAATACACTTTTCATTAACAAGTTGCAGAAATCCTTGAAAAGCATTTTAACTACTTTTATTTAAAAACATTTTTTCAACTAGTCAAAGATTCACTTGAGTAGAAAACTGGCTCTCTCTAAAATGATAATAGTTGTGCTCTACTTTGAAGAACACATTTTAGCTTCTTTTCAATCTACTTATTTGAATCTAAACACAAATAAAGCCCACCTTAGCTTTTTTTTCCCATCAAAGCTAGTTTGTGTATTCCTTCATTTTCTGAAGTTAATTTCATTTTATATACAGATTTGTTTGAATTCCTCAAAGTAGCAGAATTTACTGGGCTAACTTTTGTGTGTAGGATGGTCTTGTTTCTTGGTCTAATGTTTTTCTGGATTTATCAGAAATTAGATACTTCCATGTAGAATAGTTATTTCATGTACAGTGAATGATATTTTTAAAGCAGGACGAGTACCTCCATCCCAACCCTCCCAATGCTGTGACTCAGTGTTTTTTTTTAAAGGCAGGCAGCCAGCCAGCCAGCAGTGTGCCACTTGAAAGCAACAGCCCCTCTGTCTGAAGAAAGATGAGCATTGATTCACTGACCGGGATACATGCCGAGGAAACTGAAAAGCCCGGAAGTGACTTTCTCCTCCCCTGTTAGCCTCCTGCCCAGAATCCTCCTAGCATTACTGTATGAAAATAGTCTTATCATTTAAACATTTGAACACACAATGAGTAGCAAGGAGATGATGAAGTAGCATTTCTGTACACTTCAGAATTAATCCATGAAGAATTCACCTGATAGTAATCTGAATTACTTTTTTTTTTTTGCTTGTTTTGAGATTGAGTTCTTTATGAGATACCATGAATGAGGCATTTTTGTTTCTTGGTTGTGCCAAGTGTTCATTTGTTTTGTGAGATGATTGAATGAGGCTCTTTGGAAAGAGGAGAAATGGAAGTTACCTTTCAGTGAACTCTGTAAGTCTTACTTTAAAATGCTACTGGACAAAGAGTTAGGTCATAGTTGAGACGTAATTACTCTACTAGGAAAATGAGTTCTGGGTAATTTTGGGGTAGAAAATGGACATTAATCTACTGCTAGTGATTAGGTAAATGGAGTATTTCTTTAGTGCTTTCTCTCCTAATGTGGAACTTGATGCCACATGACTCCATGTTGAACTCCAAAGTTGATTATTTAAAACCTTTAAGAAAATGGTATTGCTTCCCTGAATCTCCAAGAGAAATATCCTTGCTGTTATTTAAGCAGTTTTATTTTTTTTTGTGAGGTTTACATTGACTTGGCACTATTTGGGGAGACCTCTCCACCAGGAGATGCAGGATGTCATGAAATATTGTGTGCAGGCTACTAAAGGAAGGTCCATAGACATTGCTGTGTTAAAAGTGTGTAAGCCATTATAATCTGGTAGCATGAATCTCAAGGGCCATCTTACATCTAAAAGAAACCCTCTTGAAGTCAAGAAATATTGAGATGCCGTATTTTTAAAAAGATGTTTTGAGCTATATTTTCAAAGTAAAATTCCAGGCTGCCATTTTGTTTTCATTTCTTAGATACAAGGATGTTGATTAATGATATAAAGTATTTACATCGCTTGGGAAAAAAAAAACAACTATAGTTGTTTAGTCTTCTTATTTATGTAATACCTACCTTTCAGAAGTCTAGAAAGCCCAAGAGAAATTCACTTAATGTGTAATTAAATGAACTGTACCCCACTGAAAATTCCATTTTTAACATTTTCTTATTCTTGAAAACAAGAGGAAAATATTCTATAGTCACAAGAGTGAAGGATTCTGACTAAAAATGAACATTGCATATTTTTTTCCTCCAATTGCTAAAGAATAAAGGTAAAGTCACAAAGAATTTAATAGGTAAAAGAGGACTTTAGTAAATAATAGCTGAAATGATTTATAAAGAGCCTTGAGGTCTTTTACAAAGTGTTTTACATTATCTCATTTGAGTTTTACAGCAATGTCATTGTAAATGTTATTGAAGATCGTCTAAATCCAGCCATTTCTTTTTGCTATTGTGGAAGGAGCCCAGTCAGGTTGTAGAGAATCCATGAGAACTGATACTGAATTTCTCCAACAGAAAGCTTAAGCATAGTACTGTCCAAAATCATGGCGTCAGTAGCTAGCAAAGCCTCACCTTATGTAGTAACCTACAGATGAACTTATTATTAACCACTTAAACTACGGCCTCTTCAGCCTCTCACAGCCAAATAATGAATACTCATTTGTGTATAATGTAGTGGCAGATGAAGTTCAGTTCTATGTGGATTTCTGTCTTCTGTTAAAATAGTCAAAAACAATTTAGCCCTTGACATTCACACAGTATTTCCTTTTGATACTACAAAATTTTCAAAAAAAAATTTCGTCTTTCCATTGCTTTTTGCCTGATTAACCTTGCTTTACAATTGTTTCTTAAGCTTTTGAATATCAGGGTGTCCTGAACTGCATCTACATTTACAGGCCAGAAGTTATCTTTTTTAAGCACTCTGTTTTGAAGTCTTCATCCTCAAAATCTAAGGAAGCATTTCCCAGTAGTACATTTGTTCCATAGTTAGGTAGTTTTAGTTTTCAAGGCAATTTCTAAAAAGCAAAAGGAGAAAAATGGTGCATTTCTGTGTTGGTTGCTGTGGTGTTTGCACAATTCTTGTGTTTATAGAAAATGAACATATGTAGCATTTTTGACAGGTTGATTTCTACAAATATAAAAATTTGGTGCAAATTGTAAGAATTGCTTGCCAAATTCTATTTTAAATTTGTTTTCTGCTCCTATAACCTCGTATTTATTTTTGCGTGAGAGAGAAAGAGAACTCATGTTCTGTTATTTACTTTTACCTAGGAATTGGCATCATGTTAGTGGCAAGTTCCATTAGATTCAATTACAGTTTAGTGCTTTGGAGGTCCTTCAATAACATAGCACTCAGGCTGTGATTATTGATTCAGTCAGATACAGCAAGATGGGGCATATTGTGTTGCTGAATGCATTAGTGTTAGCAAATACATTCCATTTTTAAAAATCTCAAAAAAGAGCCTTTCTCATTCTGCCCCCAGAGTGGGCTTTGAGTCCTCAGCTAGTAGTTTGTGTTTGAGGCTAGCCAGAAGTTCACATGGGGGTGGGTTATTTTCTTTTCTAATAAATAGTTGTTGCTTTTTATTAACCAGCTACATAAGTGGCCTTCCCATCGTTCCTGATAACTAATGGTGCCTTGTGGCAAAACTGCATTATTTATCCTAATGTGACTCTTCTAGGTCGCTTTGAAGAAGAATTTATAAAGATGCGAATGGAAAGACTTCAGGCATGGATGACTAGAATGTGTCGTCATCCTGTCATCTCAGAAAGTGAAGTTTTCCAGCAGTTCTTGAATTTCCGGGATGAAAAGGTAGGAAAGACTTCATGATGGTCTTTCAGACACTGAACAGCCAAGTTTAACAGCAACCAAAAAGCCAGAGTTTTAATATTTGCTTTTATTAAATGCAATGTGGGAACTTGTCTCCTGATCATCAAGAGAAAATCCACATGAGCATGTAGCAGGAAGGAGGAATTAGGTATCATAGAATGGACTAAGATTAGGGTCTCCCTAGGGGTTTTTAAAAATAGGCTAGGTCCTTAATACTTCCAGATACTCTAGGCTATGAAGTCAAGAAAATGGACTAGATGACGTCTTAGAGTAATTTCCGACCTTCTTGGTCTTATGATAAAATTAAGTAGGTGAGAAAATAGATTTATAAACGTACTTACATTTTGGTGCTACACTTCTGATGGGCAACTTGACTTTTGTGGTAAACAGAAATATGTGTTGGTGTCTGTCCCCAGTGGGCTACCATCTTTGTGTTAGAGGCCACCTACCCTTCATTAAGAGCAAGAGATATATATTACCGTCAGTTTTGGAAATGGTTTTTCCTCTAAGGAGAGTTTTAAAGTATTCTTAGAGTCAAACTTAAGATACTGATAATTCTTTCTTGTTCTTGGAAAGTGTCCAACATTGTCTAAAAACAAAAAAGTATTGCCATTTTCCATACCCTTTGAGCTAGTAATCCCACTAATGGTCATTTATCTCAGGCAGATCAAAGCCAGAAAGGGTCTCTTGTATAGATACATAGCCAGATAGAGAAATCACATAGATGATACATATAACACAAAATATCACTAATAACATACATGATATTTCATATGTGTAAGAGAGACATAGATATCTATATAATTAATAATCAGGACTGGTAATTGTAATTATTCAGAGTTTAGGTTTATTTTAGTGGATTTTAAAGTTTATCCTATTATAAATAAAATGTGTATTTTACTTAAATATAGTCAAGCAATGCTTTTTTATGGTAGTAAAGAACTGGAAATATGATTGCCCACTGAGCAATAGCTTAACTGGCATATAATAGAATGAACAGATAAAAATCTTCTTTTTTAAGCATTTCTTCTATTTTCAAGCCTGTGCTAATAATAAATTCAGGAGAAACAAATAGAAGAGCAAAACAATCTTTGCTTTCAAGGATTTCACCTTCTATTAGGGAGATATGACACATACAGAAGGTCTAGCTACAGGGCAGATGGCAGTACTTAGGGCAGTCATCCTTACCGTAGATAGTAAGACCAGCCATTCTATCCAGTAGTGCAATATCGTTTTATAATAATAAATGACAAAACTGAGGAATTCAGAGAAACCCGAGAAGGTTTATATAAACTAAGACATATTAAAAAAAGCATAGCCAGAATAACAATATACCCATTACTGTGCATTTTACTTGCAATAGTATAGAATTTAAAACCACTAAAAAGAAGGCTGTACTCTTTAGTAATTATGGCAATGGTCTTAGTCCCAGAGAACTTATGCAAAAATTGAATATCGTATAGGTTTTCAGGAGTGGATACTATATCAGTTGTTTTTCCTTAACTCTTTTTCTTTGCTGGAAGAGAGAGGTCAGTTCCAAGGAGGGCAGTTGTGGGCAGTGGAGTAATCGATATAGAAAAAGGCATCAGTAAAAGTCTTGCAAAGAAAAAAAAAATGAGTTATATCAGAAGCAACAAAATTTGGATGAAGTATATAAATCCTATAAAATGAATCAAACTACTTTGGCCTTTTTAGAATATAATGGTAGAAATTTCAGTAGCAGCAACCCCTCCTGAGTCTTTGTTTTGGCTCCAGTATGCTAGCTGACTTTAAGAAGATGAGTCTCTTATTAGGTGAACCCTTGATTACAAAACATAATTATGAAGCCAAATTAAGTATTCCATCTTCTCACTGGTTTGTGTCTGTGTGCATGCTGTGAGGAGATGAGAAGACAATGGGGTCCTTCACACTTGTTTGTGTATTTACATTTTATGAGTGTTGTCTGTGGTAGACTTAAAGCCATGGAATGGTTTTCTCATGCAGATTGTAAACATTGGTCTCATGATTTTGCAGTCATATCAAGTAGAATCATATATTTAGACCTGGAAGGAGCAGGCAGTGTAGTACATGTGGATGGAGTGCTGGACTTGGGAACGTGGCCTTTGGGTGTCTCACTTTGTAAGTCACTTCATCTTTGAGTGTCTGATGAGCCCAGAGGGTAGAATTTATCAGCTATCACAGTGAGGGTCCTGACCCAACTAAGTTGTCGAAATTTCCCCACCCGAACAAAGTTATAGACCCTTCACATGCAGGATGGTAGAATTAAAAGGAACGTTAGAGGTTGCCCCGTGCAGGACTCCTTGCCACCACAGCTCTGATCCCATCTCAGCTTGGACTTCCAGGGATAGAGAGCTCCCGGCTCTGGATGGCTCCGAGATTTATTGGGGATTTCTTGTCTGCTCTTTGAGCCTCTAGATTCTTTTGGATCCCAGTTCTATCGCCCAACCTAAGAATCTTTGTCATCTCCTAATTTAATAAGATGTCAGCTACTAAACTGGACAGCTAGGTGACACAGTGATTAAAGTGCCAAGCCAAGAGTCAGAAAGATTCATCTTCCTGAGTTCAAATCTGGCCTCAGACGCTTAGTAGCTGTGTGACCCTGTTTGCCTCTGCTTCTGCATCTGTCAAATGAGCTAGAAAAGGAAATGGTAAACCACTCCAGTATCTTTGCCTAGAAAATCCCGAATTGGATTCTGCAGAGGGTTGGAAATGACTGAACTAAAACAATAAATGCTAAGCATGTTAGAACTATAAACAGCCTCATAGCAGATCACCCCACCTCTGCATTGGTTGACTGATTGACCAATTTAGTAAAGCAGTTAAGCCATCTAGAAATACGCCTTGCCGCAATCACCCAGCCCACATTTCTCCACCTTTTCAACAAAAGCGTTTTAAGAGACTGTTATTCGTCTTCCTGAAATCCAGGTATACTGTGTGTACATACTAGTACATTAACTCAGTGGAAAAAAAGTATTGGGTTCTGTTGAATTTGTGAAATACCTATTAGCATGCAAGAAACAGTTCTCAGCCCTTAGGATACAGCAATAATGCCTAGGCGGAATACTGCACAGGTGTTATCTCACTTTGTCCTCACACCAGCTCCAGGATGTCAGTGCTGTTACTTCCATTCGGCAGATGACAAAACTGAGGCAGACAGCAGTTAAGTGGCTTGCCCAAGATCAGACAGCTAATAAGCATCTGAAGTTGGATTTAAACTCACGTCTTCCCTGACTCCAGGCCCAGGGCTCTATCCACTGCACCATCTAGCTATCTCATACAAAAACAAGTAAGATTCCATGACGGTCAAGATGCCTACAAGCTAATTGTCGTTCAGTCATTTTTCGGTAGCGTCTGACCCTCTGTGCCGCTGTAATCTCATTACCTGGGATAAAATACTTGCCCAGAGATAATAAGTAAAGTGCACGTGCACGAAAGAGAAATGAAGAAAATGTTTTAAGTTTGATGAAAGGAAAGATCACTTTAGGCTGGGGAGAGGAGGGAAGGCTTCATGGAGGAGGAGGTGGCATTTGAATCCAACCTTAGAGTGTATTAGTTGTATTTAGGTTTTCTTCTGGTGAAAATATTGAGGGAGGGCATTACAAATATGGGGTATGCAGTAGCAAGAAAGTATTTGTTGATTCTAAATGAGTGCAATTTGCTTTTCTAAGTGGGTTTCCATAGATTTAGAGTTGGAAAGGGATCTTAAGAGGTCATCCGATCCAATCCCTATGAGCCTAGAAATGTTAAATGATTTGTTCAGGATTATAAGCGTCTGCGGCAGGATTTGAACCCGAGTCTAGCACCCTACGCTGTGAGACGCTGCTTACAAGGCATCTGTTTAGCAATCTACTCCAGGATATTTTAGGTTAGATTATAATTTAAATTTGAAAGAATGTTACCAGTCTGCAAATAAGAGAGGCTGTTACTTTTAAGTTACTAGACTAAGACCAGAATGGACAAATCTCCATCTTTCTTCTGCCTGGTTGCCGGCTGCTGGTGGCCGAATAGATGTCCTGGGAGCAAAAGAGACAAAATCTTTGTTCTCACTCCTTTACGTTGTAATGTTCTTATTTCTAGGAATGGAAAACCGGGAAGAGGAAGGCTGAAAAAGACGAGCTGGTGGGCGTTATGATATTTTCAACCATGGAGCCAGAAGCCCCAGACCTGGACTTGATAGAAATGTAAGCCGTGCTGTCTCGGTTTCCATCTTTGTCTACTTTTTCACCTCCCGTGGGTTGGCAATCTAGACCAAGTTGATAATGACCTGAATTCAAACTAGGTGAATAGCCTCTGTGAAGTGGGTTAGCAATGGAGGCCGTATTTAATCAGAGTGAGGAGGGACATCATCATAGCTGGCACGTAACTCTAAGAATTGCACATCACTTCCACATGTATTAGCTCATTTGATCCATTTAATCCAGTTTTTTTTCTACCATATAAGGAAACTGGGACCCATGTGCCCCACATCGTCCTCCCATACTCATTCTAAATCCAGTAATGGTGGTGGTGGGGATGAGTGGCAGGGCGTGGCACCTAAATCTGGCTCAATGTTCTCTCTCCTACACCACATGCCTCCTCAGGGGGCTGGACTAGATGGCCTCAGAGGTGTGCTGGAGCCACTGGAACCTGAGCATTTACACCTTAAAAATAGACAAGTGCTTCAAATCAGGGCTTCATTCATCCCCTTGTTGACTGTCTAGACCAGAGGTCAATAAACTATGGTCAGGAGGCCAGTGAGCTAAGAATTTAAATGAGTTTTATTTTGTAAATTTGTAAGCCTGTAAATGAAGCTTTAATGTCTTTAGAAATGTAAAAACACTTCTTAGTTCACAAGTACAAAAACAGGCCTGCCTCTGGTATAGACTTTACAGTGATGGAGCGTTTAAGTGATGGAGAAAGTGGCAATAATGCAAATTAAATTTAAAATTTAATTACGTGTACTGTTTACATTTTTTGACTTTTTTGGGTAGCCATGGGTTAAACATTTAGCAGCATCCCACTGCCTCCAGGGTCCTTTACAGCTCTGAATTTACAGAGCCAACGTAAGTATCTCAGCTTCCTTATATGTGAAAAAGGAGGGGCTGGACTCAATGAATCAAATGAAATAATATATGTAAACAGGGGCAGCTGGGGGTGCAGTGATAGAGCACCTGGCCTGGAGTCAGAAGGACCTGAGTTCAAGTCTGGCTTCAGACACTTACTAGCTCCGTGACCCTGGGCAAGTCACTTGACCCCGATTGACTCAAAAACAAAGTAATGATAATAGTATATGTAAACAGTTTGAAAACCTTAAGACTTTATGTACGACTTAGTTATCAGGAGAGGTAGTGGTGGTAATATTCTGATATCCCTTCCAGCTCTAAAATCTCATGATCCCATGTGAACTAACTGTGGTAACTCTAACTAGAAAAAGAAAAGCCAACTTTGCTCCCACCCCCGATTTGTCACCGTAACTCCCAGGTCCATCTCAGTTTCGTGTTCTCCTTTAAAGTTTGATGCTTTGATGCTTGGCACAGTGTTTAACAGCAGTAATTCATAAGAGGGTTATGAAAATGATAAAACAAAGGAGCATGGAGCCACTTTATCATTCACCAGGACAAAAACCTGTTTGCGTATTTGCCTTGAAAGAAGCAACCCTGAAGCTCCTTTTTTTTTTTCCCATATATGCTTTATAAGAGCTCGTAAATAGTCCCTTATCTTCTATAGAAAATAATAATAATAGCTAGCAATTTATATAGTACGGTCAGGTTTACAGAGTGCTTTACAAATATGATCTCATTTAATCCCCACAACTCTGGAAGGTCAGTGTTGTTATTATTCCCCCATTTTACAGATAAGGAAACTCAGGGAAACAAAGGTTAAGCGACTTGCCCAGGGTCACAGAACTAGTAAGTGCCTGCAGCTGGATTTGAACTCAGGTGTTCCTGATTCCAGGGTCCAGCACTATCTGTCTACTTTGTAGAAACTGTGATTAGGACTTAAGATACAGTTCTTTTGTTTGTGAAAGAAGCAAAGAAACCTTAGAGTGTCATTAAGTGTCAAACTCTTGGGGGACAGTGAGTGGTCCATTCAGAATTGCTGTCTTCTAACACTAGCTGAAACTAGCCATCAGATATGACACATTTATGATAGGGACAGACTGGGGTGTGTTGAGATTTCATAGAATTTCATCTTAAAGAATCAATAAACCGTTTACCTGTGGGTAGCCTTGGTTATCAGATTTCCAGGCGATGATGGAATATACAGGATTTAAATAAAAAATGGGAATATTATGATTTGGCTAAGTGAGCTAAAGTTGCAGGCTTCTTTGGGAATTTAACCTTAATGTTTTCTTTGTGTCCTTAAAGCAGAAATCATATGTGCCTTGTATTCAGTCTTAAAGTAGTGATACATTTTGTGTATACTTTATGCCACATATAAGCGTGAGTGGTAAACAATGCTTTTAATAAGTGGTTGGTTTTGTTTTTTTTTTTTAATTTATTTTTAATATGTTTAGTTTTCAGCATTGATTTTCACAGGCATTTGAATTACAGATTTTCTCCCCATTTCCATCCCCCGGCTCCAAGATGGCGTACACTCTGGTTGCCCTGTTCCCCAGTCTGCCTTCCCCTCCGTCACCCCATTCCCCTCCCATCCCCCTTTCCCTTTCTTGTAAGGCAAGATAAATCTCTATGCCCCATTGCCTGTGCATCTTATTTTCTAGTTGCATGAAAAAAAAAACAAAACCTATTTTACTTTTCAACATCTATTTTTTTAAAACCTTGAGTTCCAAATTCTCTCCCCTCTTCCCTTCCCATCCACCCTTCCTAAGAAGTCAAGCAATTCAACATGAGCCACATGCCTATCATTATGTATAACCCTTCCACAATACTCATGTTGTGAAAGACTAACTATGTTTTGCTTCTTCCTAACCTATCCCCCTTTATTCAATTTTCTCCCTT
>CM053627.1:87497696-87544115 GCA_028646595.1 Phalanger gymnotis | reverse complement strand
TTGGGCGGATGCGCTGCCTCACCAGCACTCCTCCTTCCCCAAGAACCCCCTACCCAGACTGGGCTTAAATCTTCAGCAGGCTCTTCACTCCTGCTCTGATCAGCCACTTAATTCCTCCCACCAGGTGGGCCTGGGGCCAGAAGCAACTGCAGCCTAGTTCTAAAGCTGCCCCACCTCCGCTACCCCAGGGGCGGTAGCCGAACTGCAAACTCCTTCCCGTCCCGCAGCTTTTCCCACTAACCTTCTCTGTTGTCTTTGCTGTTTGTGGGTTGTGAGGTCTGGTACATGCCACAGCTCAGTAATTCAGAATGCAAGGGCACTCTCCGCTCGTCTCCTGGTCTGGTAGGTCCGCGTCTGGTCTGTTTGCGCAGTGCGCGCTGGGCTCAGCTCTGCTCCCCTCAGCTAGGGGCTGGGAACTCCGTGTGGGACAGACCTTACCCAGAGACCATCCAGGCTATCCTGGGGTGGGGCCCTGCTTCCCTCTGCCACTTTGTGGGTTCTGCAGCTCTAGAATTGGTTCAGAGCCATTTTTTAATAGGTTTTTGGAGGGACTTGGTGGGGAGCTCACGCCAGTCACTGCTTTCCCGCCGCCATCTTGGCTCCACCCCACCAAGTGGTTGGTTCTTTAATGTGTCTTAAATTTACACGGTCTTTTTTGGAAGCAGCCCAGAATTAACATACCTTGTTAATCATTCCAGCTTCTTCAGAAGCAGCATGGGGAGAGGTAGCCGCTATTCTTATTTTCAGATAGGGAATGCAAAGCACAAAGATATCTAAGTAGGGTCACATGAGTGAATGGATCAAAGCCCAGATTGAAGTCATCCTCTAAAAACCATTGTATATGCATTGCTAAATTCACAAATATTTGAGCATTAATTTCTTGCTAAATCATTCTGAAGATCAGAGTGCATATAATCTTGTCTGCCGAATGCCTGATTTGGTCCAGTTTGAAGGTGGTATGGGTTTGCTGTGTCAGCAGGCAAAGATAATGGACGGCCAGGCTCCCATCATTGGGGTTGGGCCGTGCACTTTGTGGATTGGTTCCCGCCTCCCCGTGTCTGCTCATTCCCTGCTCCACCGCATTTCCACAGAGGATAGAAAATTAAAACTCCATTTTTTTTTTTCACCTTCTGAAGGTGATTCTAGATCACAGCATCATTTACCCCACTTCATTGAAGCTGGCTAGGCTCTTCCCACTACTTTAAGAAATAAGTGTTTTTCTGACTCCGCAATATTTGTTACATAATTCAGTAAACAGTTTATATGCCCACCAGCGGCTACATCTGCAAACAGTAAATAGCTTACTTAGTAGGGATTTATATGTTAGTAAATTACTCCTAGAGTGAGCACTTAGAAAATTTTAATAAAAGCATTGAATAAATGATTGACATGTATGTTTCGTTATTTCATCTATTACTGTTATACTGAATACTCGAGAGGGGATTCTGGGCTTTGAAAAAAAAATGACTGGAAAAGTAGATGAGAAATGTTCATTCTCTATTAGGGAGGGGCTGATAGACCCCAAACAGAATGTTAGCGGCTATTCTCCACTAGCGTGTCCAGCTGTTTGGCACATTTTGCAGACATCAGTCACAACCCTAACCCCCCAAGGAGCCTCCTCATCTAATCAATCCGTGGGTCGTTGTCTTTGCTTCACAGAGAGCAGAAATGCGAGGCTGTTGGCAAGTTCACCAAGGCCATGGACGATGGTGTGAAGGAGCTGCTGACGGTGGGACAGGAACATTGGAAGCGGTGTACAGGACGTAGGTCTCACTCCAGGCATTTGTTGACCCTTGTTCGTTGTTGTTATTGTTTGTTTGAATTTTTGCCACATTAATGAACTCAGTGGCCCCAGAAGAAAATTGGGTAAGTCACCTCAAGGAGATAAAATTTGAAATGGTGCATTGAATAACCTGGGGTCACAAAGACCTGAATTCAAATCCTGCCTCAGACACTTGCTAGCTGTGTTACCTTGGGCAAGTCACTTAAACTCTGTGTGTCTTGATTTCCTCATCTGCAAAACGGGGATAAAGCAGCACTTATCTCCCAAGGTTGTTGGGAGACTAAAATGAGATCACATTTGTAACTCAAATGTAGGTGTGTTATTAGCACAGTGCCCAGCATACAGCAGGTGCTACATAAATGTTTATTCCCTTCTCACTCCCTTCCTGAAACTGCTTTTCAAACCTTAATTGGGGTTGGCATTTTTTTTGGTATTATTTTGTTGGTTTTTGTTGGTATTATTATTAGCCTGACAGCTTAGAGCTTCCCACAGCAGCACACAGTTAAATTGTAGTCGGTGATGCTAAAGCAGTGTTATTTTTTCATGAGTGTCAAATAGGAATGGTGGTGCTTCAAGTTTCTGTCTCACAGGCTTGCTTTGAGGGCCAAACGAGCTAATGTATATAAAGCATTTTATAAGATTTAAAGCAATTTATGGGGCAGACAAGTGGTACAGTGGGTAGAGCAGGAGCCTTAGAGTCAAGAGAGCCTGAGTTAAAGTCCACCTTCAGACACTTAATAGCTGTGTGACTCTGGGCAAGTCACTTGACCCCAATTCCCCTCCCCCCAAAAAACCAATTTACCTGTCAGGCATCTGTTGTTATTACTCATCTTTAACACGTTGGACTGTGAGCTCCTTGAGAGCAGAGACTGGGTTTTGGTTTGCCTTTCTTTGTATCCCCAGAGCTTAGCACGGTGCCTGGAATAGAATAAGCACTTACTAAATCCGTGCTCACTCTGATTCTCTACATGTGTAACAGTTTCTGTAGGATTTGCTGAAAACGCCCAGAATGACTTAAAAATTACACCAACTTTAGATGGTATAGAGAGAGACAATTTAGATTTCTGGTGCCCTTCTCAAGAGTAATTGATGCGTTGTGTCCTTTTTTCTTTTAATTAACCCATAAAATACTAAACAAGAAATTTTGTGAAAACTGCCTGTATGCCAAATACTCTGAAAAGCTATTCAGCATTCTATGAGGGGAACCGTCTATTATCTGGTACCATAGCTATAGTACAGTGGTAGCCAATACTCTTTAAGAGTGAGCCTCAGACATTTTAAAATTCTGAACCACCAAAGAGAGATATGTAATTATGTTAGAGACAGTAAATGGATTCTTAATATCCTGTGTGTCTTTAGAAACGGATGCATCTATCTATCATGACCATGTCCTCTCTGCCAAAATTTAATTAATCAGAATACTCCATTCTCCAACCCTTACTTGGGAAACTGAGAGTTTTAGTTAGTTTTTCTGTTTCCATCAGTGGGAATCTACTTTACCACGTGCATTTTTTGTGGTGTGCTTTTTTTAAAATCAAGTGATTTTAGGTAGATGGGAGAATATACACAATGTGCTTTTTCCCCCTCAATCTCTAAGGTGCCATGCGTGCGCTTGGCTCTATTCCTGCAATTTCTAGAAATAGCCTGAAAAGATGATACTACTTTTAATAACGGCAATAATAATAGCTAGTACTTATGTAGCTCCTACTTGGGCACTTTGCACATAAAGTAGAAAAGCACAAGCAGCGTTCCACACGGGCAGAATGCCCCTTCTCTTTCCCACCGCCAGAGGAAGCGGCTCAAGGAGGGAGGGGAAGGGCAGTGAAAAAACAGGCATCTCTGGTAATAATGACTGTGTGGTATAATTACTATCTCAGACCCAGATTTATATGCAAGTCACCCCATAGAAAATGAGCTCTTGTCAACTACCACAAAGCTAGGAACAGAGGCAGCCGGATCAGACCATTAGCTTGGCCCTCTTGGAGGAAAGTTGACCTTTCTCCCCCATTTATAGGCTGACCTATTGACATGGGCCTCCTAAGGTTCAAAGGTAAAACTGGAAATACAGTTTCCAGTGTGGCAGACTGATGCTACTAATTTCTGGAGCAGTACGGCTAATATAAAAATCATTTTATATCTTTCCAGTAGCATACAAAGGCATGTATTGCAAAAGAATACCGATTGTATTCTTAACCAGAATAACATAGTAATAATTTCTTGTTGCTTTGGTACTCAGCACAAGACCAAGTTGGGTCATCTTTGTCTGTTTTTATTAAAAGAAAAAAGAAAGAAAAATGTTCTGGCTTTTTCCAAAACTAAGATGAGTCAGAGAAGTGTTTAAAAAAAAAAAAAGAGACACTAAGTATGGACTGTTACAGATTAATTAGCAAGTTAGGGATCAATAAGCCCCTACCCCCACTTTTCATCTTTCTTTTGTGTTCTTCCCCCATCAGACCGTAAGCTCCCTGAGGGTAGAGACTATCTTTTTCATATTTGTGTACCCCACTCTAAGCACAGTGCCTGGCACATAGGAGGCACTTGTTAAATATTTTCTGACTGGCTGATGGCTGAGTCTGTTGTAAAAATAGTGGCACAATTGAGATCTTTTTCTAAAATATGGAGAAGAGGTAACACATTGCCTTTGTGGCGTGCTTGTTGCTTTTTCAAGGCACTTTCAGATAGTCACATTTTATCCAGAAAAAAGTCACTTAGGAATTGCTGACAAGCCAGCTGCCCTAGCCTGAGGGACATCTGTCAGAAGTAATGACAGCTTTGCTTCTGTCCCATGGCAAAGAGGACTGATGATGCATTCTGAATACAGAAATGAAGTCTGAAAAGTCGCGTCAGCAAGTGTTCAATCTAAAAAAAAAAATCCATGCTCTTGGCCATAACAAATAGCTCTTATGAACAAAAGAAAATATTTTTACAAAAAAAAAGCTAAAAAAACTGCTGTGTGGTAGTGCACTTTTATAGTTCCCTGAACTATAAAAGCATATCCTTTGTGAGACAAATAGTACAGGTATCCCCCATTTTACAGGTGAGGAAGCTGAGGCTCAAAGAAGTTGGTTGACTCGGCTGGGGTTGCACTGCTGATGGAAAGTAGTAGGTATCTTGCTGCTCCCCAGGGTTCTCAGCCCTGTTGTTCCCTCACCCCTGAAATGAATCCAAAAACAAAAGGTCTGTGAGTCACCCACCAAAGTCTGCAGGCAGCAGGACCCATGGATATGGGGGATTGTGAGAATTGTCTTTGTGGTGAAACGGTCAAGACACACACACACAAGCACGCACACACGCACGTGCACGTGCACAGTGGAAAGAGGGAGATTGGAGGCGGAAGAACACCCTCTTACCTGGCACTTCTCCAAGTTATTTCGTACATTGTGCCTTGCTCCTTTCTTCTCCTTCACCCTCTCTGCTTCCCTGGGCAGAATTCTGTGTCCTTGTAAAGGAAATAAAGGGCATCCCAAGAATCTCAGTGCACTTTTAGGCTCTTAAAGCTTAAAGCTGCACTAAGACTTTTGGAACACCCCGTGCTTAGATTGGCCAACACTGATTGCTTAGGGAGTGACCTCAAAGGTCCAGTTGAACTATGGAATCCTAATTTGTCCTTCACACACTTTTGTGGCCCTCTCCCATCCCCCAGAAAGAGCATGGTATGTGAATGATTACATCATATTTGATGAATGGTGGGTGTGGTTTTACACACCATTTATTCACCATTTCATTTGCCAAATCTGGTGTAATTTATGTATGTATGTATGCATGTACATATATATAGAATGTATATGTATATAGGCATGACAGGCTAATAAGCTCATATTTAAGATGTATTTATCACTGAAGCCATGCCATGCTTGTGAAACACATGGCAATTATCATGTTCAGTTCCAGATGGTAGAACTAAAGTCCTGAAAAGAAAATGCCACGCAGCTAATCACATTTATTTAGTCACAGCCCAGATCGCCTGACTGCTGCAGTCTACACGTCTTAGTCTAATTCCTCTGGTCGATAGTTTTCCAAGGAATTTAATTATGTTAGAGGTGGCCCATAAGGGAGAGTTCTGGCTCTAGATTCGGGAAGCGTTGAGTTCAAATCCAGCTTCAGACGCTCACCAGCTGGATGAGTCGTGTTGTCTGTTTGCCTCAGTTTTCTAACCTATAAAATGAAGATAATGATAACAAACACTTCCCAGAGTGGTTATAAGGGTAAAATTACAGTAAAGCGCTGTGCTGGCTTTTCAGAAATGTCTGACTGACTCACGATGGCCTATAGCATGCCAGTACTATCCACGGAGCTTTCCTGGCAAAGATACTGGAGTGGTTTCCTTCTCCAGGGGATTAAGGCAAATAGAGATTAAGTGACTTGCCCAGGGTCACACAGCTTGTAAGTGTCTGAGACCAGACTTGAATTCAAGCCTTCCTGACTCCAGGCCTAGCACTCACTCTTTTTAATGATCCTCCTAGCTGTCTCCAAATGCCAGCTAACTATTTATTAATAATTAACATAAATTTTCAAATGTGAATAATGTTTTTTTCTTAAAAAGTCCATTATTTAGAAATTGTTTGGGACCAAGTTCTTTCAAATCTATCGAATTTGAAAGAATTTCAGATTTTCAAGTCATTGGAATCATCCTAGAATAGGAGTTTGAGAACAGGAAAATACCTCAGAGATCAGAGTCCAACTTCTTCACTTTACTGACAAAAAGTCAAGTCCCCAGAAGATCATAGAATCATGGGTTTGGTGCTGGCAGGGACCTCAGAGGCCTCCCCCATTTTCCAGAAACTGAGGCCCTGAAGGTCAAGTGATTTTCCCATGTTACCCAGCTAATAAGTGTCAGAGGCAGGATTTAAACAAAGGTCTTCCTAACCACTGTGAACTAGCTGTGCACACTTCACTAGGTGAGGTGGCCTGTTCAAGGTCACACCACCAGGGAGTGAGTAGTTGTGGTTCAGTGATCTTACTCAGGCTCAAATCAGAAAAAAAAAAATATTTAAAATGCTTTGCAAACCCTAGGAGTTATGTAAGTGCTTGCAGCTGTTCTTGTCCATTGCCTTTCTACTGAACCATATGACTTAGTGCGCCATGATGCATTCCTTGCGCCTTCCCAGCAGTTGATCTGCCATGCAGTGGAAATGTTAAAATACAAACAACAACCTATGTATTTTTTTTTCCTCATCGGTAAATGTAGTAGTGAAAGAGTGAGAAAAGTATTAAAAATCAGAATAAAGTGAAAACAAAGATGTGGACAATGTATTGACTCACATAAGTGGCTTTGATGAATATAGATCATAGTAGATCATACCTTTTTATCCTTAGCTTAACTAATCATTATTTCTTTTCTTTTCTTAGCATTGCCCAAGGAATATCAGAAGATAGGAAAAGCCTTGCAGTGTTTAGCAACTGTATTCAGTTCTAGTGGCTACCAAGGTACATCTTTAATTTATTTGTATATAGACTGAGACATATGCAGTATGATTGATGAATTGGAAGGGCCCTCAGACCATCATCTAATCCAGTGGAAGCCATGGTCTAGACCCAAGGAGTTTATGATCATCCAGTCATGGGATAGGAAAATGGGTCACATCCTGCTCTCCTCCTAATAGTCAGTTTTGGGCTTTGCCTGTAGTACAACCACATCTACTCTTGTCCCTTAAAACTCCTAATCTGTTGTGTGTCCCACCCCCACATGTGCTGTTCGAGCTCCCAACCTACCACCCTTTGCATTGGGTGTGGACAGAACACCTAGGCGGATGCCCATGGGTGGAGCATCTACACAGGTGCTATTTGGGAAGATTTTCATACCCACCCCCTAACATCAGATCACGTGATAACTATGATAGGTACACCTTAGATCAAAGAGTAGGCTCCATGCTCTGGGAAAGCAACCTTGCTTAAAAGCTCTACCCCTCTCCAGTGATGTAGTCTGTAATCATACCAGAACCCCCCCAGAAAAGTATCTTGAGCAAGTCATCAATTGCTCATCCAAAGCCTAGCACCTTTGTTACAGAACTTTACATAGGATCTGGAAAGCAAACAAGAATCTTATCCTTGAACATCATTTTGACTAGGACTTACACTGGTTGAGATGGTCACATAAGAATCCTTGAAATATCAACATCGTATTTCATTGAGTTGTATGAAAGTAGAGACTTTGAGAATGTAAATGATGAAAGATTGGAGGGAGGAGAAAAGTTTGAAAGGGCATGTAATTTGTGTTCTTCCTGCTAGCTTACTTTCTTTTAGTTGTTCCTGGATCCAGTTCTTCTGTGTTTTGTGGAATCAAGTCCATGGCACTCGGTATGGAGGAACACAACTGTAATCTTTGCTACTGAGGGAGACTGAGGCTGGTGAATTGCTTGAACCCAGGAGTTCCGAGTTATGGGAAAAATAAGGACGGAAACCCAGTCTCAAAAGAACAGAGTCCTCGATACTGAATGTATCTTACTTTTGAGTCCATTTATTTGCTAAACTCTTAAAAGTTTTTTTTAATCCATGTGACATGAAGGTCACTTAGAGCAGAATGTCCCAAGTGTTGGATACATTTGCCTTAAGTCTCCTCTCTCATTTGGCATTCTGTCCATCTTGTTCCATAAGTGAAAGTCTCATCTGAATTGTTGGGACAAAGTGTCATTTGACATAGTTGTTATTGGAGCTCATAGTGCCTTGTCTCTGTGAATAAGTTGCCACTTTTGACTTGCACAGTTCATTTTGTCTCTTCTCGGTTATGCTATAGTGCAGATTTGTTTTGTTTCTCAACCCATGATTTTATCAGGGCGGTGAACTCCCAGTGAGGCATGTCCTTTACCAACATGGATTTGCACTTTCTCTGTAATGTATAGTCTAGAGTTGCCAAGGCCACTGGGAAAGGGTCAGTGATTTGCCAGGTCACATAGCCAGGGATGAACCAGGTCTTAGCCAGTATACCATGCAACCTCTCATACAACAGATAAATACTGAAAATTGATCTAAGTATAGGAATGTCCAGTAGGCTGAAATTTTCTTTCTGTTGTCCAGCTCTGTCAGATTTCTGAATGTTTAAAAAGTGATTTGTAGGAACTGCTGAGCTGGGCTTACAGATTCTAATGTCTACCTTTTGTGACCTACCAAAATTCAGTTAAATTTAAGCAACGTTTTTGTGGCCCATGCTCTGAGGTGAGACAGCCGACTGTATCAGGAAGAGCACAGGGGTTTGGAGTCCATTGACTCAGGCTTGTGCCCTGACTTTGCCTTACCACCTGATGTTGGACATGTGGCTCTGAAGCCCAAGTTCCACATCTGGAAAATGACAGTGCTAGATTATCCTCTCTATAGCCTCTTTTTTCAGGGAACACACACTGCAGATGGAGAGCAAGAGACGGGGCTTTTAGAAAGTGAACCTTTGTCAGTGGAAGGGTTAAGGAAAAAATGTGGACAGGAAATTGTTTATCTCGGGTAATGGGGGTGGCTCACCTGACTTAAATTGGCAGTTAGCACATTCCTGCCATAGTCAAACACAAGAGAGGAGCAAACAAAGATGATCCTCAAGCAGAAATCTAATCTTGTCTCCCAGGCCTATCTCCAAGTGACTGGCCTACTTGCCATTCTCTAGACTCAGCATTTCTTTGCCTTTGACACAGGCTGCATGTGTGATGCCTGCTCCGCTCACCTGTTTCTTTTAAATTCTCTGGTTACTTTCAAGGCACAACTCAGGTGTCACCTCCCTTGGGAAGTCTTGTCTCTACACCCTAGTAGTTAGGGTTCTCTCATTAACAATACAAATATTGAATCCCTCCTCTCCTCCCAGGAGAATGTAAGCTCTTTGAGGGCGTGGACTGTCATGGTTTTTTTTGTTTTTGTTCAGTTGAATTTGGCAGGAAATTGCAAAGGATCCCTCCTTGCCACAAATCTTCAGGTACTTCTACAGGCTGCTAAGGTTTCTGTCCCCACTATTAGGGGTGGGGAGAATAAAGTTTAATTTATTTAACAAATAACAAACACAAGCCATAAAGTAACACTGTTATGAAAGGATAATATAGACCAGCAGTCCTTAAACTTGGGGTCTTGAACCTTTTTTGAATTTTATTTTAATAATTATATTTCATCATCATTGGGGTTTTTTGTTTCCAACATATCATTCTTGATTTAAAAACATTATTCTGAGAAAGGAAGCCCATAATCTTCACCACACTGCCAAAATAGAGACTCACAGGAAATGCCTATCTTAGCCTTACTATAGACAATCTAAACAAAAGGGGGGAATTAGATGATTTTAAGAAATGGATTGCAGACCTGGTGCCAGAAGCATGATTTTGTAACGACAGAGACTTCAGCTGTCTGACATCTGTCTGCCAGCACTAATGGTCTTCTGCCAAAGGCAGAGAAACTGAGAAATGCAGGATTTGACTTAAAGGTGATTTCATCCTTTAAAAGGTAGAAAAAGAAAAGATAAGAGGAGCTCCAGTTCTGAAGTGGATGTTGACCACCCAGGAAGAGCTCTTTACTAAAGTAAAATTGAATGGCAGGAACTTTGGGAAAAGTGACTCCTCCATTACAGAGTTCATGATAGAGAAGGAGAGAAAACCTAGATATAGTCTGATGTGCACCCTGGATTTGAGGAGAGCACATTTGAAGGCCTTCAAAGAAAAGGTGAGCAAGGCCGAAGAGCTTAGTACAGGAGTGGGGAAACGCGGGGCAGGTGCCCCACTCCTGACTTAGTACTTAGCGGAAGGCATTGGCACAAAGAGGATGTAAAACTTCGGAGAAGGACCTTCTGAAGATGTGCCCAAAAGTGAGTCCAAGGAAGAGAGAAGGGCTGCCTCACAGAGAACTCTTACCAGTCAGCATGTTCTTAAAAGTCACCTACAGAAGGTAGAAGAAGTAAAAACACCATTGAGGAGAGATACAAAACGGTAACAATCTTTGAAGCCTAGAATGAGCTTAATTTAAGCTGGTGGTAAACAAGGACAGCAAAAAAGGCAGAGGGTGCGTGTGTGTGTGTGTGTGTGTGTGTGTGTGTGTGTGTGTGTGTGTGTGTGAGAGAGAGAGAGAGAGAGAGAGAGAGTGAGGGAGAGAGAGAGAATCATAAATTTAGAATTGGAAGGGACCTTGATTGACCGTGGTCAAACAGCTAGCAAATGTTAAAAAGGCAAGATGTGAATCCAGGCCTTCCTAAATTCCAAGTCAAGCATTCTAACCACCATACCACACTGCCTCTAATAATATGTCCAACCCTCTCTGTAGGATTGCTTAACCTCTTCATTCTATAGGCATCTCAGTCTGTCCCAAAGAGAACTAATTATCCTCTTTCTGAAACCCACCCCTCCTCCAAATTTCCGTCTCTTTTGCTAGCACCACCATCTTAGTCATCCAGGAATACCAACTAGAGGTCAGTCTGTTTCTTCACTGTCATCGCCTTCTCTCCCTTCCGTATCTAGTTAGTTCCCAAGTCTGTCCACGTCACTCCCCAGATCCAATAAGGTAGAGTTGAACGAAGGTAAATGTGAAGTTCTACATGAGAGTTGAAAAAAATCCCCTTTACAAACAAGAAACAAGAGTGGAAATTGTAAAGAGGAAGACTTAGGTTTAGTATGAGCAAAATCTTATCAGCATGAGCTCCAATATGAAGCTCAGTGGACTGACTGACTACGCATAAGGACATTCTTACTCAATTACAAGTTGGACTAGATGCCTTCTGAGGTTCCTTCCCACTCTTAGGCTTTGTGAAGCTTTTCACAGGATTGATATGAATGAATGAATGAATGAATGAATGAATGAATGAATGAAAAAAGCATTTATTGAGTGCTTACTCTGTGCTAAGCCTTGGAGAGCACAAATAAAATTGCAAAACATTTTTGTCCCTGACCTCAAAAAACTCACATTCCAATAAGGCGAGATAACACATAATAGGAGGGTGTAACTGCCAGTCACATGGCAATGCCCACAGATCTAGTGGATGTAATCAGTAGGGAAGATAGCGTAATTCAGCGTTCCACCATCTTACTGAGACGATTGTAGTTAGTGACTCCTCTGTTCATCCAGGGGATGTGAGTGGCTCAGGTCAGAGGGACAGGGATACTGAGCCTGAGGATCCACGTTGAAGGTGGGTTAAGAATAACTTTTCCAGTAGAGGGGACTGCATGACAGCGTTCCAGTCAGAAGAGGGCATCCAGCGCATGGTGAGAACTGGATAATGGAGTTGAGTCTGTGGATAGGAAGGTCACTTGAGGCTAAGAAGATTTGCATATGGTAAGACAGGAAGAGTAGACAAGTGGAAAGCAGACCAGTTAATAGGTGGAGACTAGAGAGAAAAGGCTGACTCTGCTAATACCCTGGGTCATGTTGGTATACATTTGAGTGTAGCAGAAATCAGATAAAAATGCAGTTGGTTACCAGCAGAATGCTGTCTTGATGAATCATAGCAAACTTCAAAGTTACTGTCGCTTCCATATTTTCACAACTTCCTGTGAGAGACACTGTTCCATTGCCTACTGCCTCAATATTAACTCTTATCTTTGTTCGTAATTACTGGTCAGTTGTTATTAAATATGTAATATGTGAGACAGTATTTTATGTCATTAAAGGGCCTCAGACATTAATTAGGAAGTGTATTATGTTGTGTGTGTGCGTTATGTAATTTAATTCATTCGGTCTATGAGTATTTTTAATAAGCTACTTGGGTTCCCATTTAAATAGGCTCTTCCCTTTCCAGCCAAGATGGAAGTCACCAACATCAAGAACTTTGCTCCCTCTCTCCTATTTACGTATTCAAATGTCCAACCCATTCATAACAGCAGAGTTCAGAATCCTTTATTCTCTCCCAGTTCTTCTGTTTCTTTCAGCCTTCATGTCACTGAAGTAAATGCAATTGTATTTTCAGGTGAAACAGACCTCAATGATGCAATAACAGAAGCAGGAAAAACTTATGAAGAAATTGCCAATCTCGTGGCAGAGCAGGTATGAGCGCATTGCTACATGATTCTAAGTGAAAAGAAGGCACAGGACGTGTTTCCTTGGTGTTTGCCTTACAGGAGAAAGTTTTCTTCTCCTTGTCCAGATTATTCCGTTCTTAAGAAAACCAAAGGCAAAAAGTTAATTTTAAGAAATCAGACTTTCTTAAATATTCTTATTTCATCTAACAGTCTAGAACCATGATTGTGGTGCTGTGGTTCTGAGTTAAAGGACATAGATAATTTTCATTAAAAATTACAAATAGATTCCCTCTACCAAGAGAATTTACATATAATCAAGAGAATTTATGTAATCTTCAGTAGCCTTGGTTTCTGTTTTTTGAAAAAAATAACCTCTTGGAGGAAAATCTCTCTAAGTTTGCCACTTTTTCAGTTTTAACTACTACTTTGTAAGTTCATGGGAGTATTTTAGATAACTTAGCAAAATGATAGTTTTATTAATCATTAAAATATATATGACATATCCTAACAAGGACAGTAACTGTTTTTTTAAAAGTTAACTTTTCCTTGTTCAGTCATTTTTCAGTGATGTCCAACTCTCTGTGGCCTCATTTGGGGTTTCGTTAGCAAAGATACCAGAGTGGTTTGCCATTCCTTCTCCAGCTCATTTGACAGATGAGGAAACTAAGGCAAACAGGGTTAAGTGACTGTTGCAACAATCCGGCAAGCAGCTGCTTGTGGGGGTGAAAAACCAACACAAGCCCAACAACAAGAATGCTGCAAGGATAGGTTCTTTTGATCTGCTTTACTAAGGAAAGTAGTGTTAAGGGGGTTAACCATCTCATTTCAATCCAACATACAAATATCATTCACTTCGTTCAGGGGAAAAAGCCAGCACTCTGAACTTCAGAGCAAATACAAACAAATTACAAACATCAACAGACAGACCTCATCTGACTCAAATCTCAATTCATAGTTACCAGGGTTTAACAAAGTCCGAAACATCTGGGTTTACAAGCTGGAGGGCTCTTAACTACAGCTGCCCAGAGTCTCCACATCAACAGGCCTCCAAGAGTGAGAGCCCCCAGCAAATAGCTCTGTATTCTCTCTTTGTACACCCTTTAGCCATCATCAAATCTGAGTGACAAGAACTCCTGAGTGACAAGGGTCCTGCTATTGTCTATGGTTTTAGCAGCTCCCCTTAGGACCCTGAGGGCTTCACCCCCATATAGGCTTAAGCACCTAGTAGATAGGGGTTTGGGTCTGGGGCTTTACACATAGTAAGGCTCGATCAAAGACACTTAATCATTTTAAAACAGTAAGAAAATCCCACCTTAATTGATATTATAGTGACTTGCCCATGGTCACACAGCTAGTAAGTTTTGGGGGCCAGATTTGAACTTAGGAAAGTTAGTTCCTGACTCCAGGCCAGCATTCTATCCAGCTGTCCTAAGTTTACCAAGTAGGACTAAATTGTTTTCAAAATATATACAAAAACACTACTGCAACCAAAAGGGAAAATAATATCAAATCCAAAAAGTAACTCCAAATCTAAATCCAAAAAGCAGTCAAGTTTCCCAAAGTAGTCTGCTGCCACAGAGATAGCTAGGACACATAATGGATACTGTGCTGGCCTTGGAGTCAAGAAGGCAGATTTGGTCTTGGATACTTATTAGCTGTGTGACCCTGGGCAAGTCACTTTAAAAAAAAAATCTGTTTGCCTCAGTTTCCTTGACTGTAAAACGGGATAATAAGAGTACTTCCTTCCCAGTGCTGTTGACAGGAACAAATGAGATAATTCATCTTTCTCATAACGTGTGCATGTTGTATCGCTCCAGAATTGCTCACTTTAAAGGCTACTTAACTTTTGCAAAATGTCCACAAGAGATTTGCTTCTATTATTCTTGTGGCTGAACGTTTAAAACACAACACCTCAGACTTAATTAGTGCGTAGGCCGTGGGTTTAAAAAATATTTACTTTTTCTTCTTTGATCTGTCACTAATCACCAACTTATATATTTTAGCCAAAGAAAGATCTCCACTTTCTGATGGAATGTAATCATGAATACAAAGGATTCCTTGGCTGTTTCCCTGACATCATTGGTGCTCACAAGGTATCTTGATCTTGAATTGACAAAGCATCGCCACATTCCTCAAAGATAATGGGTTAGAGATCAGCGGTTACTCTTCTTGGTTGTTTAACATCCTTTTATAATGACTGGGAAGAGGTGGGGAGTTTGAAGTAACCTGGCACTTTATATCTCTACAAAAGTGTTGTTTGTGGGGCTATGATGGAAAATTTGTGAACAGCTTTTACTCGGTTTACAATCCCATTTTTACAGGCTTAGAATAGATGAAACCGTTTTCTTCTTTTACTTATATACTTAAGATGAGTCTCAAAGACAAAAATACATGCTTTTGAGTGCAATAAAAAAAAAAAAAAACAATTAACCAACAGGAAGAGGATGGACCCAGTAGCCCTCTCTTCGTAGAAACACATACAATTCTCTGCCTGGATTGTTGGTTCTCACCAGTTGCTTCCTGTCAAAATAAAACCAATCTTGGTGCGTCTCTGAAATTAATAAGAGATGTTTGGTGAGTCGAACTTGAATGGCTGACAGGACTGTTGATGTATTTACCAGAATTCACCAGGAAGGAACTATAAATCTTCCAACTCTTGAGCATTTTAAAATAAAACCAGCTCCCCTTTCTGTTGGCTTCTGCCCTCACACAGCCCAAACCCCAGTTCAGAGCCTCTTCGCCTCTCCCTTAGGTTCATGCAGCAGCCTTCTCATTGGTATTCTTGTCTCCAGGCTCTTCTCCTCTCCAAACCGCCCTCCACACAGCTGCCAAATAAATATTCCTAGAGCACAGGACTGATTTCATTACCCCCCTTCTCAATAAGTTCCAGTGACTGACTCCCCGTTGTCTCTAGGATCAAATACACACTCCTTTTTTGGTATTTAAAACCTTTCCTAAGCTGGTTCCATCTTAGAAAATGGGCTGCTTAGACATTATTCACTTTCACGAACTCTGTGCAGCTGCAGTGACCTATTAGCTGTTCCCCGTCCCTGACCGTCACTTTCCTGTCTCCATGCCTTTGCACATACTGTGCCCCCACCCCAGCCTCCGTGCCTAGAGTTCATTTCTTCCTTGTCTCTTCTTCGTAGAATCCCTAACTTCCTTCCAGACTCATCTCACCACCTCCTTACAGTAGGCCTGTCTTCATTCTTACTCTTCCATCTCCAGTTGCTCATTTAGTTTCTCTCTTCCTGGACCCAAGGCTAGGCTGTGCTTGCCGGCGTAGCCTAACTCTTTTAGAATTTCAGTTTATGGTGGTGTTGGCTTGATTTGGACAATTTTGTTTTTAATGTTTATCAGCAGAGTCTCAACAGTGGGGCAGTCAAAGGACGTAATTGTTCTCCTGTAACCCAGCTTGACAATTTTGGCATGGTTCTAAATAATTGAAATAGCATGAAAGAAGGGAAACTCACATGAATGCATGTTTTTTTCAGTTTTGAAGGGTGTTCTGTAAAACTTGGAATGATCCGGCTTTTAGTAAGAATTCCTATTATCAGAGTAAGAAGTTTGCTTTGTCTCTGGAATGGTATGACAGCCTAAGTTGCAGAATATCAAATAAACAAAATCCTCCCTCTTGACTTTTTTGATTTTGTTCATGTCGTAATTCCCAGACACCTAAGCTCAAAACTTTAATGCCATCTCTGGCTCTTCCCGCATGATTCCTTTCCTTTTCTACCCCCAAAAATACATACCTATCCAGTAAGTTACCACATCATCTCTTTGTAATTTTTTCAATTAACAAACATTTATTTTCTCTCTTCTCCATTGAAAAAGAATAGACAAATAAAACCTTTGTAATAAATATGCATAATCAAAGGTGGTAGCCTAATAAACAGAATGATACACAGTTTTGGACATGAGCAATATGGGAATTTGTTTTACTTGATTCTTTGTTATAAGAATTTTGGGTGGGGAGGAAATGAATGCTTGATAGTTGAAAAAAATTTAATTTAAAAATATGAATAGTCAAGTAAAACTAATTCCCACATTGGTTTATGTCCAAAAAATATGTTTCATTCTTATTGAGTACATCACCTCTCTGTGAGGAGGTGAGTAGCACAGATGTGTCTTTATCAGTTAATCGCTCCACATTGTCTCTTGAATCTGGCCACCTTTTTCATTCCTAATGCCACTCTGTGGTTCAGACCCTCTTTCCTCTCAAATTGACCATTGCTTTGGACTCCTAGTGGGTTTCCCCCACTTCCATTGTTTTTGCCCTCTGCTCCATGCCATACACTGGATCTTCATAATACAGAGTTCTGATCACATCACTCCACTTCTCAGAAGCCATTAGTCGACTCTGCTATTACTTAATCAGCAGCATCCAGTCGCCTCAAAGCCATGACATCCAAGGTCTTCCACAATCTGACTCCAAACTGCCATCTCTACCCTTGTTTCCAATTATTTGCCTCTAGTTTATGCTTCAGCTGGTTTGACCTACTTTATATCCCATGATTTCTTGCCTCCCTTACATTTGCTGATAACCTTCACTGTCTATGGAATACCCACTACCCTTTCTTCTGCCTATCGACGTTGTATTCTTCTTTTAAGACCTCTTTCACAAAGCCTTACTTGATTTCCCTTTCTTCTCCTTTGAAATCTCATTGCTTTCTTTTTAGCTGCCTGTGCATTTATGTTCCCTTTTGTGTTGCGATGGCATGCGTACAGTTATCACAACTCTTGCTGCTAGCTTGTGAGGCAAGGATCATGCTTCATTTATCCAGGCCTTTTGCAGCAACTGACAAGGGTTAGTGGTTATTCAGCTGTTGGGTTGCTTCCTCTGAAGAACAGTACGGAGATCCCAAGTGTCTGCTTTGCTGTATTTTAGAACACAGGAGTATCTTTCTCATTGAAACTAGGATGTATGGAAGACTTGTTTTTTATTGGCTTAGCTAATGATGCCTGATTTTGTATTTGACAGGGAGCAATAGAAAAGGTGAAAGAAAGTGATAAATTGGTTGCAACCAGTAAAATCACCCCCCAGGACAAACAAAACATGGTGAAGCGTGTAGGCGTGATGTCTTATGCCCTGCAAGGTAAATATGAAAACTCTTTGTCTGATTGTGGTTTGTTAGCACTAGCTGCCATTCAAGGGAATTGTTTTTAAATGTAGAAACTCCCTGACAGAGACCAATGAAATTCAAATATAAACAAGAATTAGGTGAATGACTTTGAAGAAAATTTACCACTGAATCTAAAATGTACCTTTAAAATACCTAAGAAGCTTCTGTGTTTCCTGTAATCACAAGCATAATCAGAATCTCTATCATATTTAATCACACTTTCCCACAATTGGCTTATTTAGACACAATGGGCAACTTACTTGAACACAAACTTTTTTAGTATTTTTTTCTTATAGCATATGAAAGTCACCTTACCTCTCCTTGCCAATAACTTTAGCTCTATCTTTTCACATTTCAAGGTTAAATTTGGGCAATTCTGTTGTCACCGTGGTCTGGAACCCACTCCCCATCTCATTTCTTCAAATTTCAGCCTTTTTGTCCTGTACAGTAGTAGACTTTGAGCTGCTCTGAGATTAACTAAGCTGTCAGGGCCAAAGCAAACCAGGGCTAGGTTTCCCAGTAGATAAAGAGCAGTTTGGTTTGATATTTTCTATAGAAAGAATACATATGACATTTTAAATTTGATTCTTTTCAAGGATCATAAATCCTAAAAAGTTTTATTAAATAATAATGAAGCTAGGAGGTGAAGTAAATAGAGCGCCAGGCCCCCAGTCAGGAAGACCTGAGTTCAAATCCAGCCCTAGACACTTACTAGCTGTGCGATCTTGGGCAGCTCCCTTACTCTTGTTTGCCTCAGTTTCCTCATTTGTAAAATGAGCTGGAGAAGGAAATGGCAGACCATTACACTGTAATGTATCTTTGTCAAGAAAACCCTAAATAGGGTCACAAGGAGTTAGATAAGACAAAAATGACTCACGTGAATGATAAGACCTCCTAGGGATATTGGGAGGGTCAAATGAAGTAGCATTTGTAAAGCAGACCTTAAAGCGCTATATAAATGTTAGTAGCTATCATTGACAACTTCTGCAAGAGAACTTTAGTGGTTAATCAGTCTAAAACGTGGGTTTACCTTTAAAATACCTAAGAAGCTTCTGTGTTTCCTATGATCACAAGCATAATCACAATCTGGTTACCATGTGCAGGGATCCCCTCTACATCCCCTTTTTAACATAGTGATACCTAAAATCAGAGGCTGCTAAGCTGTATAGTGTTTGGAGTGGTGGCCTTAGAGTCAAGAAGAACTGAGTTTGAATCCTGCTGTAGAAACTTGTTAGCTGTGTGGCCAAGGGCAAGTCACCTGACCTCTTTGGGCCTCAGATCTTCCTGACTCCCGGTCTTGCTCTGTCTACTGCCCCTTGTAGCTGCCTCACAAAGGCCTTCTTTCTATGATAGTCACTAATTTACATTAATTACATTCATCAAGAAATGTTTATCTGCCTTAGGCTTAATTTGGTATTACCATTCTTCTCCCGGTCAGTCTCTTGTAGGCTGACGAGGGTTTGAGTGCACTCTGAAGGCAGCAAGGTTAAATTCCTTTGGATGAGTAATGCTCACCAAGGAGGAGAGTCATTTACTTTGGGAAATCTCAAGCTGATTTATGTCTTGGGTTTTGGTTGCAGCGGAGATGAATCACTTTCACAGTAACCGGATATATGACTACAACAGCGTCATCCGCCTGTATCTGGAGCAGCAGGTACAGTTTTATGAAACGGTAAGTCGGCATTCCTTTTTCAAACATTTGCACTGGTGGGCTCAAATTAAGATGTAATGTCACCGTGCTGAAATTCATTCATTCCATTCAACTGTATTTATTACTTGCAATTTGGGAAGTAAAGTATTAGCCTTTTTAAATTAAGAGAGGTGATTTTTAAAAAATTATTACTTTTATTTTAATATCACCATCATATTCAGACCTGTCCTTCCTTACTGCCATGCTCCGTGAACCACCTCTTATAAAAGAATAAAAAAGGAAAAAAAGTAATTCAGCCAAACCAGGGCTGGGGAACCTTCTGCCTCCAGACCACATGTGGCCGAAGGTTCCCCACCCCTGAGCTAAACTGACCAAAACATCCACTGAGTCTGAAAGTATATGCAGGATTGCATACCCATAGGTCCCTACCTCTGCAAAGAAGGGAGGGAGTTTTTGTCATCTCATGGCAAAGCTTGGTCATTAAAATCACACAGTGTCCCATTTCAGGTTTTTGTTCTTTTACATTGTTGTCCCAGTTCTGCTTGTTTCACTCTGTTATACTTTTTTAAGGCTTCACGTCCTTCAATAAGTTCCTCACTTATAATTTAATGATATTAATTTAGTAATAATCCAGGGTATTTGTATTCCATAATTTGTTAGGCACTCCACAGTCAATAGGCATCTACTTTGTTTCAAAATCTTCGCACTGCCAAAAGTGAAAAGTGATTATTTTGGTGTGTGTTGGAGCTTGCTTTCTGTCTTTGAGCTCCTTGGGGTATTTGAGCAGCAGTGGCATCTCTGGATTAAATATCTCAGTCACTTTCTTAGTATCATTCCAAATTGCTTTTCACAATTTTTAGACCAATTCTCAGCTCCCCCATCAGTGCCTTAGTGTTTCTATCTTTCCTCCGGTTTTTGACATCTTTGCCAATTTTGCTAAGTGCGAGGTGAAACCTGAAACCTCCAAGCTTTATTTCAGTTTGAACTTCTCTTATTATTATAAGTGATTGGGAGGGGAGGTGAATATATCAACTACTTTTGAAAGATCTTTCGTTTGTGCCTTTGATTTTTCTCCCTCGATACCAGAAAAACATTCCATTTTCTTCTGAAGGAGAAAGAAACTTGCATTCTTAAAACCCTAAGAATTCCCTATTTTGTTCCCACCTTCCGCCCTACTTAATGGCCAGTGGGCCGCATATGAATCATCCATTTCTCTGGGTACCAGGAACACTGCTAAATGAGATGAGATCATCCCATCACTATAGTAGACTTTACAGTGTGGCTCCTCAGCAGGGAAAGGAGACTGGAACAGAGATTAAACCCAGGGCCTTTATTTCTGTTTGTGAAAGCGGGGTTTCACAGTCAGCAAGGATTTTGTGTACCAGAAGGAGATTTAAAAAAGCAAAGCCTCTCTCTCTCTCTCTCTCACACACACATACATACACACACACTCTCTCTCTCTCTCTCTCACTCACTCAAGACATAATACATAAGAAAGCTAATATAACATGTCATCAGGCTATATGTAAAGCAAATACATTAAAGAAACATAAACCTGAACAGCTAATGAAGACCAAAGCTTTTGTTCTGAATTCCCCCAGGCATTTACTTAGGCATGCAATCAGCTGTTCTGTGTCAGGTAGAGTTGAGCAGCTGCTTTGCCTGCCTGTTTTTAATTCCATAGAAACAGTGGAGCTCTATCCATTATCCTAGGAACCTTCCATCCTCATGAGAGCAAAGGTAACTGACCCACCAGGGTTAAGTATCTTCTTTCCACCCAGGTTTTAACCCAAGCAGAAAATTCACTGTATCCATCCAGCCCTGACCTCTGAGGTCAGACGTTGTGCTGAACACGTGCCTCAAATATATTACTGTGCATACCAAATATATTAGTATATATACATATAAAAGGCAGCTCTGATGTGCTTTATCTGTGTACGTTTGTGAAGGTGATCATCCTGGAAAACAGATAGGGGAACATACCACCCTCCTCTTAGTAGAGAGGCTGAGGGCTACTGGGGTAGAAGGCAGAATGTCTTTATAAATTGTCAGATGCAGTCACTATATTGGTTGCTTTTGCTTAAAGCAGAGGTTCTTATCCTTGTTTTTGTCTTGGATACCTTTGGCCATCAGGTGAAACCTATATAAAATACATAGGATTACAAAGGAAAACAATAATAATGAAATATATTCATCAGATTTAAAATTTTTACATATATAAGCAAATATATTACACTTATATTTATAGTATGTATCTACATATTTTATATTTGTGTATGTGTAAATATAATGTATGTATATGAATATAAAAATATGTTGTAATTACATATATAATTTACACATCTCATTTTAGCCTCACAAAACCTTGGGGAGTAGATAATCCCTGATTACAGATAAAGAAACTGAGGCCTTCTGAGGCCTTCGTGGACCTTCTAGCCAAGTTAATGGACCCCAGGTTAAGAATCCCTGATTTAAAGGAAAGGCTCAGTCTTTTTTTGGGGGGGGGCAGGGCAGTTGGGGTTAAGTGACTTGCCCAAGGTCATGCAGCTAGTATATGTGTCAAGTGTCTGAGGCCGGATTTGAACTCAGATTCTCCTGACTCCAGGGCCTGTGCTCTACTTACTGTTCCACCTAGCTGCCCCAAAAGGCTCAGTCTTGAGGAGAGGTGGGTTATTTGCAGAAATTACTGTGATGTAAAATCAAAAAAGTTTCAACAAGACTTAGTCTTTTAAAAATAAAAGTTTCTTTTATTATTTTTATTTATTAATTTTTTAAAAGTTAGTAACAGAAAGTATGAGACAGAGTTGAACTCTGGAGAATTCAAGTAGGCAGCAGTCTCCTATGCAATAAAGTTCATATATTTGGCACTAATCATGTGATGGGTGGGTGGGTGTGTGTACATACATTAGAATGGCACATTGCTTCTGTGATCTGGGAGAGTCTTTGGTTTTTGTTACCTCTTGGAATATTTGGTTCAGAAAGTTCCGGAGGTTCTAGAACCTCCATAAGGTTGAGGGAGCCACTGCACATGGTGATGGGCCACATCTTATTTTCACTTATAAATTGTAATCATTGTGGCTGCTATACTTTACTTCACAGGATCATTTTAAGATATTTTGAAATATTTTTATGGCACTGAATTATGGTTGTTGATAGACAATATTTCAAAATTTTAGATTTAACTTGGGCACCTAAGAAAGTACGCCCTTTAAAAACATAACTGTTTTCGGCAGAGATTACAAATCTTCTTAAAATGTTTGACTCATAATAATTACAAAGAATAAAAAAGAAAGTAAAGTGGGGGGAGGGGTGGAAGGTAGCATAACTTCTACATGTAATTTGTTTTAACATGTAAACTTTTCTTCCAGATCGCAGAAAAGCTGAGGCAGGCCCTCAGCCGCTTTCCAGTGATGTAGGCCAGAGCAAAGAGGAACGTGAAGAATACTCCAAAGTGCTTCTTTCTGACTTGGGGCAATGCAATTTAAAGTTTGTTTTCTGTTCTTTTTCTTCTTTTACCATCCCCCCCAAAATCCCCAAAATAACTGAGTTGAAGGAAAAAAAACCAAACCCACAAGATTAAGATGTTTACTTCATTAACCAGCCTGAATGCATCATTTATTGAAGGGTGTCACTTTTTTTAAAGTTCATTTTTCATATCCATTATTTAAAAAACAAAAATTTGTCTATTTTTGGAAAGGACTTCCAATTGCTGGGATTTGTTAATGAAAAATTAAGAGATTTTCCCATTGATTTTTATACAGATTCCTAATCTCTAAGTCACATAAAATCTTCTAGTTCTTACCCAATGTCAGATAATTACTAATTTCTTTAAAAACATGAAATATGCCAGAATAAAAATATATATATGTTTGTATATTTTTATAACTCTACAGTCTTTGGGGGATTCCTATCTACTATTTAGCAAAATCTACATACATTTCATTTACACATTTGAAACACAACTGCTTATTTTGAGGGGGGAGGTCCCAGAAGGGGGGTGAAAGGGGAGCCCCTGGGATTTTTAGGTCTTTGTCATGTTCTAAAGGTGTTTCACCATTTACCTCTTTAAAAGGATTCAAACCTCACAAAACAAGCTACAAAATGCACACTTAGGTTCCTTTCCCTGCTCCTGTTTCTTCACTTACCCACTGTCTTAAAAGTAATTTCTGCTACACTGCCCTGGTGGCCCACGAGGATTGTCCTTCTCTTGGTTACCCCTCATTTCTCCTTTCAAATTGGAGTCAGAGGGGGAATCACCAGCAGAAACCATTGGTCAGGAGCATCATTAACATCCTTCACTAGTGGTTCCTTCCCCTCCACTGATGGATGAGGCAGCCTGATGGTAGTAGATATCATAGGCATGAAAAGGGTACTTTGTGGGGAAAGGAGCAAGCTCAACACTCCCCGCAAATGTTTCCACCCTTTATTCCTTTTGTTGTTCAACCCTCCCCCAGATACTACAGAATGCTGGTGAGGGCATAACCCCCACCAGGTAGCGAATCTTTATGTTGTAGCATTGTGCCTCCATTGGATGCTCTTTTCATCTGGGAAGGTGAGGGGAGAGATGGAAAAGCACAGTTCCATCACTTAACAGCAGAAGAGGAAAATGACCCTCCGCTCTCCCACCTCCCTCCCACCCCCATTCTCCTGCCATGGCATCGGAAAAGCATGGAGACTGTCTTTCGGGTGATAGATACAGTGTGAAGCCTGAGGAATGGACAGTAATTCTCAGGGCCTTTGCGTTCAAGAGGAGGTGCGAGGACACCATTTTCCCACTGGTTGTATCCTGTACGCAGCCTTACTTCAGACAGAATTGCTTCAACTGCCTATACTTCAGTTACTGCAGAACATAGCTTTGACAAGTCAAGTGACAACACCCTGAGGCTGACACATCAGAAAATCATATAACTACAGAGGGGCAGGGGATATTTTCTTAGCTCTGGGGGCCCTCTCACTCCACTGTCATACATTACTTTCATTTTTCTGTATTAATGGTTAGAGAAAAGGAAAAATAGAGGCCAGCATAAGAGAAAACCAAAAATAAACCAATAAAATGAGGGTGAGTATGTGAGAACATCTTACGCTTCAGTGTCAGGGGTTTTTGTTAATATTTTATAAATAACTTCCTCCCCCCAAGTTTTTTCCTTTTATAAAATTCCATAGAGCCATGTTTATTATACAGCCATTTAATATATGTACAAATTGTAAAGAATGTGTATAAATATTTTACACCAAATGCATGTAGAAGCAACTTAAAAAATAAATTGTTAAAAACTGTACAGTAAATTCTCAAAGCACTTTTTCAAAACAATACCTCAGCATTTTTATTTTTTTTCCTACTTGAATTGTTGTTTGATGTATGTTGTTTCTGAAAAACAGGATGGGGTGTGAACTTTTTTCATTTAACTTACTAGGTTTTTTTAAAGTAAGTTCTACTTTGAATAAAATCCACTTTCTCTCCCTCCTATATCCCCTTCTCCCCACCCCCAGATGAGAAAGCAGGAAAATAACCTTGCTATGAACACATACATTCGAATTTTAAAAGTTCCCACACTGTGTCCCAGGCACTGTGAATTTAAGTAGCTCACACTCTTGGGGAGACAAGCAAACAAATATGCACAGATAATCAATATCCAGGATACAATAGTCAACAGAGGGAAGGCACTAGAGTTTAGAGAGATTGGGAATGGATTTCTGTAGAAGGTGAGATCACAGCCGGGACTGGAAAGAAACTGGAGAAGACACGTGACTGAGATGAGAAGAAAGAGGATTCCAGGCCTGGAGGAAAGCCAGAGAAAACGCTCTTAGCCAAGAGATGGGAGTGCCTTGTTTGTGGAACCACACCACAAGGTTTATTCTGCTGAATTGAAAAGTCCTGTAGAGGAAAATCAGGTGAGGGAGAGTAAGGAGTAGGAAGACTGGTGGTGGTAGGAGAGGGGTGTTTAGGCTATGAAAGGCCTTGTGACCCTGGAAGTGATAAGGAGCCTTTGGAGTTTATTGTGTAGGGGGATTACCAAGGTTAAACCCGAGCTTTAGGAAAATCACTTCAATGGCTGGACAATGGGTTGAAATGGGGAGAGACTTGAGGCAGGCAGATCCACCAGCAGCATTAATCCAGGTGTGAGGTGATGAGGGCCTGCACTAGAAGGCTAGCAGTGTCAGGAACCAGGTATTCAAGAGATATTGCAAGGGTGAAATCGACCAGCCTTGACCAACAGATAGGGATGGGGTGGGGTTGAAAGAGTGAGGATTCCAGGATGGACTCCTAGTTTATACTGTGAGGGACTGCAAGGTTGGGGTGCCCTCAACATTAATAGGAAAGAAAGGTCAAGGTCTCAGAATTCTTATGTGTAGTAGCTGAAGTTTGCATAAAATACAGCTCTTTAGACATCTCTAACCGGAGACTATAGAATTAGATTAGAACAGTTTCTTTACTATAGTCTTAAAAAAATCATTCTTATTAATATCTTTTGTTTTTATATCATCTACATTTCCCACTGTATCTCTCCCACCGTAGTATCTCTTAATTATCCATTTATGTTTGAGGAAGTAGATCCCTGGGGAGTTTTACTTTAACCCAAAAGTGAATTTCTTACAGTGAGGTAACAGTCAAACCAAGAGACCCAGGGGAGGGTAATTTAATTCAGCTGTGTTAGAAGTTAAATCCAGCCTCAGACACTAACCAGCTGTGTGACTCTGATGGTAAACCACTCCAATATCTTTGCCAAGAAAACCTCATGTGGGATCTCAAAGAGTTGGGCACATCCGAACAACAAAAAGTTAAATAGCGAAGGAGAATTGAACAGGGCTGAGAAGGAAGAGAAGCAGTTAATGAATTCTATAAAAAGGTTAAAGGGTGTACTTGACCTGAATCCAAGGTACTATGACTTCTGGTGTAGGCATCAGGGAGGAATGAAGCCCCGTAGCGTTGGCTGAGAGAACCCTCACTGAGAAAACGCCAGAAATGTTCTCAGTGCATGTCTAGGTAGGCCAAGAAGATTGAAGCAAGCTTCCCAATTCTTAGCTGAGAAGGCTAACAGCCTTTGACAGAGAGATGAAGTAAATCCGTAGGACCATAGCTGAGGCCCACAGGAGAGATTTGAGGCCAGGTACCCTTGACTCCAAATTTAGCCTTCTTTCCAGTGAACCAGCAAATCCTCCACTGACTGATAAACTTTTTCTGCCCGGGCAGAAGATTGCTAAGAGGACTTCATAGCTAAGACAAAAAAGGAGGCTGAAGATAGAGGCTGACAGAACAAAAGGAAAGAGGAGCAGCTTCCTTTCTGAAGGATAGAGGCTCATTAACTATAGCAAGCCTTCCCGGTGGTTGTTATTTCAAGGTTTTAGGAGCCTCTGATAATAACCAGAGTTGATAACCATCTAAAGCCGAGTGTGGCAGGAAGCAGTGTAATGAAATCACTGAGTCAACAGACATTTTCTTCCAGGCACTGTGCTAGGCCATGGAGATATAGAAAAAGGCAAGTATCTTTTGCCCTGCTCTCAAGGAGCTCAAGTCTAATGGGAGAAACAACACGCAAACAACTACATACCAGCAAGATATGTACAGATAAACTGGAAACGATGACCAGAGGGAAGCCACTGGTATTAAGGGCGATCCAGAAGGGTTTCAGCTGAATAATAGGTTGGAAGCCAGACTGCAAAGAGTTAAAAAGAGGAAGTGGAAACATCCGAATTAGAGTGTAACCATTGCTTGAAAAGCTGACCAGAAAGCCTGTAGCATCAGGAGGGAACCAGGTCTCAGTAGAAGTCAGAAGATGGAACAAGTAAGAAAGGAAAAGAATGAGTTCAGGTATGTTATTAACATCGCTAGGTTTCAGGCCTTGGGTGAAGACTCCTCAAGGCTTTAGAAATCAGCAGTGTGTAGATGGAAAGCTGGCTAGGCAGGGAAGTAGAGGGAGAAGTACCAAGGCCCAGGCAGGGGAATGGTGGAAGGAATGTGATGGAATGAGTTTCCTTCTTTCCAGGCAAGGGACATCAGTAGAAGAGATCAGAAGCCTTGTGGTATGGGAGGTAAGTTGTATCTTCATATCTATGCCCTGGTTACAGAGGTTTCCCACTTAAACATCCCTTCATGAAAATGCCCTGGCCACTTATGTTCCCCCACTCATAATCCCTGTGAAGGTCCACTCTTCTACAGAGTGTATATGTATTGGAGGGAGAATGAAACCGAGGTTTAGGGGGTAGTGGGGAATGTCATTACTAATTAAAATACGTTTGTTATAAAATGAGGGTGCCATCTGGCTATTAAAAATTAAATGCATCAGTGGGGGGGGGGCTCATGAACTATGGTTTGAAAATTATTCTAATTCACAAAATACATAGAACCCTGGCTAGCCAAATGGTAGACCCAGTTGGGGGTGGGAGGAGGGGCAGGAATGGGCCACATAAGACTTGGGAGAGAAAGTAGGCATATTTAGTGAAAGAGCACATCTCAGCCCTATTCATTTTGCTAGCTTCCTGGGCCATGGCTATGTTTGTGTTAGCAGGGCTAACACAATGGTGTTGGTAATGGTAAATCTGAGGGGGTTACATGTTATAATTGAATTTCAAATTAATCCCTAAACTGGATTATGGTTAGGGTTAGTGTGTGTGTGTGTGTGTGTGTGTGTGTGTACACAAATATACAGTATTATATGTAGATACAGATTTTATTTATATATGTATCTATATAGAGATATATATATACCTATATACATATTATATATAGTATTAGAGTATACATATGGTACTGTATCTAGAAGCAGCAAGAAAAAGCAATAGGCCCCATTTCTAGTCTTGCCTCTGCTATAATAATTACCTAGCTATGTGACCTTAAGCAAGTCATGACCTTTCTCACAGATTCAGTTCCCTTATATCAAATGAGTATTAGACTAGACTTTTTGTGTCATAGACCTTTTTTAGCCCAGGAATGTTTTTAAATGCATAAAATACATAGGATGACAAAGGAAACCAATTAATAATATTGAAATGCAATCATGTACGTACATACATGCACGTATGGATAGATAGAAAAGATTCATGGACCCTAGGTTACGAACTGTGATTATGAGGACCTTTTTCTTATGTCAAAAGAATTTGAGAACCCCCGCATGATAGTAATCATGCTATTAATACCATTGAGAAAATATATGATGACAAGCTACTGTGAATTCAGTAATACTTTGAAGTGAATTGGTATTTTGTCAGTCACAATAGCATCTTTTTTTCCTTTTTTTTTTTCCAAAATAGTGATATAGTATGTGTTTGAGACTTTGTGTACATAAGGTGTTTCCTTGTTCGTGGATTTGCAGACCATCCGAAATCACTCCATGGCTCCCCAAAGGGGTTCTTGGTGCACCTGTTAGGAGCCACTGAATTAGATGGTCTCTAAGGCCCTTCCTCAGTACTAACAGGCTGTGACCAAAAATTCAGAGCATACTGTCCCTGGTAAGAACTCTCTCCAGCCCATTGTCTCCAGGGACATAGCCCCCAAACAAAACATTTGAAAAAAGAAGGGCATCCTCCATTTCTCTCAGACTGCATGAAAACCAACATCTGTATGCTGCCTGAGCTGTATCTTCTTTGAGGAAACCCTTTGCGACTCTGACTTCCTGTTCAGGGATTTTCTTCTCTCTTCCTGTCTGTCTCTCTCCTCCTTGCACTCCACTCCCCTCCCCAACCTAGACTAAAGAGCTTGCTGCTCCAGTCCCTTGGCCATCACTGTGACTTTTCACTTAGCCTGATTTATTTTTCCCTCTGGGGGTAGGGAAGGTGGTTGTGGAGAGGAAAGAGAAGACTAAGACTACGAAAGAAACCATTCACTTCAAAATTTCCCTTAGGGCCCAGACAAATACACTTGGACAAATCCGAGCCCAAGGTCAAGGTTTTGTTTTCCTTTTCCTTTTATGGCCATGTGCACCCAGGCAGCCCAGCTGGAGCACTGCTCCTGGCTTAACTGGTCCAGGGATGCAATATGATGTAATGGAAACTGAAGTCAGCAGACCGGTCAAGGATCCAGGCTAGGCAGCCCCTCAGAGCATGACTGGGTTTCCTCATCTGTAAAAAGAGCATCATAATGGACTTCCGGGAAGATGTCACAGTGAGTGTTTCGCTAAGTTAATGCTCAAGTATTTTTTGTTTGGGTTTTGTTAGTAATATGAAGAAATTACAGTCATTTATAGAAGTCTTATTTCTTCCTTTATTTCTCAAAGTGTAAAAGCTACCTATATTGATGTGTCATTGATGGCAGAATAGCCCCAGAAATGTGCGCACACACACACACACACACATACACATACACATACTTCCAAAAAAGAGGAGAAGGAGTGATCAAAGAATTGAACAAATAGAAATGCTCCAACAAATTGAACAAATAGAAATTTAAAGGAACTCAAATGAAGTCATTAGGAGTAAAAAATAATATATGAACACATCAGTGTTCCCAGAAATTAAGATGGAACTATTTAAAGACATAAGATTATTTCTCTTAGAAATAAATGAGGGGGTGGGGGAGCCTGCGGCCTTGAGGCCCCGTGTGGCCCTCTGGGTGCTCAGTGCGGCCCTTTGACTGAGTCTAAACTTCACAGAAAAAAATCCCCTTCATAAAAGATTTGTTCTGTAATACTTGGACTCGGTTGGGGGGCTACGTGGGGCCTCGGGGCCGCAGGTTCTCTATCCCTGTCCTAAACCAACAAGAACATTTGGACAGAAGTAATAATGCTGCTACTCTCTGTGTTGGGATAGACCTGGAGTAGGGAAGGAAGAGCTCCTATCTCCATGACCCTTGTGATCTGCACCATATTTATGTCAGCCGTGCTGCTTACTTGTTCTGGCTTCTTCACAAGCTAATGTGGTCAAGTTAAATTTCTGTGCGTGGCAACCAAAGGCAACCCCCCTGTGTTGGCTGTAGACTTAGTTTCTTCACTCGGTATGCCTGTTCCTACCTTTTTTCCTTTGTTCATTACACATACCTGTTATCTATTACCCAGTATTATTCTAATTTGTGTATCCTTCTATGAAACCTATTAACTTGAAAATTAAAGAAATTAAACCCTCCTGAAAAAAAAAAAAGAAAGAAATGAGGAATTAATTGGAGCGGGGTACCTTATACAGTATAAATGGCACTAGTTCTGAAATCAGAGGACCAAGTTTTAAATCCTACTTCTGCCATGCTCTGTGTCACCTTGGGGAAAATCACTTAGCTTCTCTGGACCTCAGTTCCCCTATCTGTAGAATGAGGGGGTTGGAATAGATGGCCTCTAGAGTTCCCTCTGGTTATAGATCTATACTCCAATGATAATCAATGAAAATGGTTAAATTAGCCTCATCTTTAAATCTTATGTAACAGCACCAGGCCTAAAGTCAGGAAGACTCATCTTCCTGAGTTCAAGTCCGGCTTCAGACCTTTATTAGCTTTGAGATCCTGGGCAAGTAAGTTAACCCTGTTTGCCTGTAGAATGAGCTGGAGAAGAAATTGGTAAACCATTCCAATATCTTTGCCAAGAAAACCCCAAACGGGGTTGAACTTAAGTTTGTTGAAACCAAATGGTTTCAACAAAGAGTTGGGCATGACTGAAAAATGACTGAACAACAAAAAAGGATAGAGCTTGGGAGCAAGGTAGGTGAGAGTTTAAAGAGGCTGATGTAGCTTTGATGTAGGAGAAAAATGTCTAACAATTAGAGCTCCCCTAAAAGCAGGATTGGCTTTCTCAGGACCTGGTAGCCTCCCTTTTCCTAGAGATCTTCAGGCAAAGGCAGGATGACCCCTCATTGGATTGGCCGTACAAGAGATTCTCCTTCAGGCATGAGTCTGGCCAACTGGCCTTAAGGTTCTCTTCTACATCTGAGAGTGTGTGATTCTGTGATCCTAATAAAGCAGAGATGCCCAACATTGGGATGGGCCGCCTGGTCAAGCAGTATTTACCCATCACTTAAATATGTATGTTTTATGAAGAGCAAAACACATTTTTAAATGTTTAGTTAACTGTGTACTTGAGAGATGTCAGGGATGACACAAGATTCACATGCCAGGTTGGGTATTGGACTAGTCCGAGACATTATATTCCTGTTGAATTATGTCATTGTTATACATGTACAGTGCTTATTGCTCTAATAAATATTATTTTAATATGTATAATTAGTTATACTTTCTAGTTCTCAGTGCTGCACTGTATATCACAGGATTATTTTTTGATAACATTCATTTAAGATTTTTTAAGTATTTTTTTCCAATTACATACTTTTAATTTTTTTTTTAAATTTTGAGTTCCAAACTTTTCTCCCTCCCCCCTTACTAAATGGTAAGTAATTGATATAGGTTATATGTGTGTAATTGTGCAAAACATATTTCTGTAATAGTCATGTTGTGAAAGAAGAAACAGGCCAAAAGGAAAAAAAAAACATGAAAAAAATAAAGTGAAAACAGTACTTCATTTAAGATTGAAAGAGAACGGAGAGAAACTGAGGCACAAACTGTTTTGAGATAATTTAATCCCCAACGTCACATGGTTTCTTTCTCATTAGTGTTGAAGATAATATGTTATAGTGGAAAGATTTCTGTATTTGGAGTCAGAGAATCTGGGTTCAAATCTTTGGACGAGTCATCTGCTGTCTCTGCAGTCCCTATGTAAATAAGATTACACCAATCGATATCTAAGGTGTCTTTGGGGTCTAAATCTATGATCCTAGAATGAGACTTTTCTTTCTTCTTATTTAAGGGCTTCCCTCTCTACTCCCATCCCCCTAGACCATCCAACTATTTTCCATGTTAGAAAACTGTGATTTGAAAATCCATCTCTCCATGCTGGGAGGCAGGGGCCACATATTCAGAGATAAAGGTGGTATAAAAGCAAAAGAAAAGTAGCAATAAAATTTAGAAGAAAGAAAAGGTGCATTCATTCTTTGGAGATGAACCTTAAGTCATTTTCCCCTAGAGTAGTGATTCTTGACCTGGGTGTGTGGACTTTTTTTTAATTTTTCAAAACTGTATTTTAGTAGAATCCTTTATGATCTTATGTATTTTATCTATGCATTTTAAAACATTATTCTGAGGAGTCTTTTTATAGAATTCACTTGATTTCCAAAAAAAGAAAAAGTTAAGACCCCTTTTTACTATAGAAAATTAAACCAGGACCTGTGGATATGAGCTCCACGAGGGCAATGGCCGCATCAGTCAGCCAGCCAGTCAACAGAGCCTACTATGTGCCAGGCACTGTGCTGAACCCTGGAGAAGGCAAAGAAAGTCAAAAACACAGAGCCTCCCCCTAATCTCACAGTCTGATGGGACCCGATCTGTCAGTGTGTGTGGGATTCGGGATAATGATGTGCCCTCCCCAGAATCTATAGGAGGCTGCTTTCTGAATCCCTTCTAAAGAAACTTAAGTTCAAACAGTAACTAAGGGAGTTTCCTTGGCCCATTATCTGAGTTCAGAGTTGCAACACATTTAAAGGGCAGGGCAAGGAAGGGCAGGGCAAGGAAGGGCAGGGCAGAGCATGTACAGAAAGAGTCAATAGAAGTCTAACTTTCCAGACTGCTCTCTTAGCCTCAGGCAGGGCAGGCTGCCAACTCAGACTTGACAACAGGGCACCAGGTCACATCAGCTTCCCTGGGCATAGACCTCTTTTAACAAGTGCCATTATAAGTGGAAGTCAAAAAGGAGATGCAGTGGTGTAGGAAAACTATGTGCCTACAGAGCATCTTTCTATCTCAAAGTAACTTGCAGGTACTAATTAACTCTCAGCACCTGTAGTGATTTTGCCAATTATTTCTCTTCTGCTTCTTCTTCTCTTTTTCCTTCCCTCTCTTTTTCTTTCTCTCTCTTTCCTTTCATCTTATTGCTTTATTTCTTTTTCCCTTCCATTCTTTTTTCTTTCTATGCCCTCTTCTTCCTGCAATTTCTGCCTAACTACATCCCTCCCTCTCTCCTTTCATCTTTCCTTTCTTCTCTCCCTTCTGTTTTTTCTCTCACTTCTCACTTCTCTCTTTTCTTTTCTTTCCTTTTCTTTCTAAAATAATCATCGTTACTATTTCATAAATGGGGAAACTAATACATAGGAGGGTGAGCTCTCTTCCTCCTGGTGAAGTAGAACGTGGCCAGGTTAAGAGAAGGCTTTGGTTCCATAGCATCAAGCACACACACACATCAGCTTGCACACAGAAAGGTTTCAGCAAACTTTTGTTGGTTTGATTTGTCTCAATAAACTTGCTCCCATCCAAAATGATGAAAGATATTAAACAACCAGACAATCCTGTGAATCTGTCTTCATCCCTGTGGACAGCTGGCCAGGCCTCTCCTTTCAAATGCTGCTTTACTCATTTCAAGTTATTCTTAGCTTTTTGGCAAGTCAGGCAGAATGCATCTCTGCAGCCCTCCCAAAAATATTCTCAGTGGTGCAGATGGGCAGGGGAGCTTATTAGTATTGTTTCTTCTATATTAAACCGAAGACAATGGGAAGAGTTTTGGTCAGGAAAGAGAAAGTGAATTGAGAAGCAGTTACTAGGAATTACGGTTAAAAGGACCAGACTTTTCAGAGGAGAAGAGAAAAGGCCAATTGAAAAGGGATCACAGTGAAAACTTTCTAGTCACATTCTTCCTTATCTGAGCTCTAGTCTCCTCCTCCCCGAGTGTTAGCACCTTATTTTACTATTTTAGAGTGTGATTCTAGTTTATTCTAGACTCCAGTTGGCACACCAATCTTCATAATAAAGTGTTCTCCATTTTGTTTTTTAGACACAAATTTAAAATTATTCCTCAGTAACTCATTGCCCTGGAAGATCACCCAAGGACAAACCATTCATCTCATTTTAAGTTTTAGTAATGCCCTTTGTTTCTTACAGCAAAATCATTTTCCAACATAGGATACCTACTGACACCCATAGATCCTTCCCTGGGCAAAAATCCACCAACAAAATGACCGCCTCTGATAGCATATGTAACATTCCTCTCTTGTAGTCTCCCACCTTTCTACCAAGAGAAGGGAATTGTGTTTTGTCGTTTGTCCTGTGAGGTCGGTACTGATCTTTCAATTTAACCTGAATTCAGCTGTCTTTCTGTGTTAATGGAACCTGGGGCTTGAGCCCATGTCTTCTGACTGCAAGTCCAGTGCTCATTCCACTGTACAAATCTGTTCTCCTTCGTTTTTTGTTTATTTTACCTTCACGAAGGTTGTTGTTTTTTTTTTCTCCCAAAGAGCAATTATAGGTCATTTTTTTTCCAAACACTTTACAGTAATAAACATATCTAGATAAGTAAAAGCCACACACGCACAACTTCACAGGGATTACTAACCCACTTTCATTAGAGATCTGCCCACCCCCCCCAAAAAAAATAGAGATGCTAGATAGATTATCATAACTTTATAAACATAGGGTATATATCCGGTATGATAAGATTGTCAACAAGCATGCTAATGGGATTAATTACCGTGCCCACAGAGGCATTGCTAAATGAAAAAAGTGTCTGCCCGAGTAAGAACTAGATCAGCGCCATTTTTGGGCGCATGACTGCCATTTTGTCATGAGCCTTATGGACTCCTGAAGCAAAGTAAGCCCTTCAGAAGGAGTCCTGAATCGAACCGCTCTATTTCTGCACGATGGGAATCTCATTTCTTGGTCAAAATGTAGGCTTTCCTCTTTGTACCTCAAGTAGTATTCTCTGTGCTTTCATTCCGAAAGGCTTGTACCTCATCTCACTAGCCACACGCAGGCCTGAAATAATAGGCATTTTGATGGACGAGCATTTTTTATGATATATCTTTAGTTTCGTTTTCAATTTATTTTTAGAGTAGTATTCACTTTTATAAGATTGTGTTCTAAATATTTCCCCTTCCCGCCCTTCCTCTCTCCCCAGGAGGGCATGCGGTCTGACATGGGCTACACATGTACAATCATATTAAACACATTTCCACATTAGTCGTGTTGTGAAAGAATCGGAACAAAAGGGAAAAGATGAACAAGCATTTTGATGAGCAAGAATGATTAGACTTTTTATTCGTGGTCGCAGAAGGCCAGTAAGTTGTTCAGTCATTTGTCTTCTTTGCTGTTGTTGTTTTTCACTCATATCCAACTTTTTGTGAACCCATTTGGGGTTTTCTTAGACTTGCCATTTCCAACTCATTTTACAGATGAGGAAATCAAGGTAAACAGGGTTAAGTATCTTGCCCAGGATTGCACAGCTAGTAAGTGTCTGAGACTGGAGTTGAACTCAGGAAGATGAATCTAAGACGAGTCTTCCTAACTCCAGGCCCAATTGTGCCACCAAGCTGCCGTATCAGTGAGTAGTACTTGCAGGCAGACTGACCCTTGGTGAGGAAGAGTTCCTACAGTCATCATTATCCCATGGAGAAACTTGTTAGTTAATGAGTTCTCTGTTTCAGAAGGGACAAAAGTGAGGTAAAGCCCTTTGAGTGTTCCATGTCCTTCTAGGAGACTTCTAATCTTTAAGTTTCTTTGAGTCTCTACGAAGCCTGTTTTTAAGATCGATGTATTTTGCTTGATTAGAGATAATGTTTTCTTTCAACATTGTTGCTTTTTTTGGCTTGTTTTCTCCCAAATTGTCCTTCACCGCTACATATTTGCATTTCTAGTAAGTTGTTCTTCCTTTTGTGTTTTTGGTGAGACTTGCCACCATGGATTCAAGTTTTTCCATTTTGTCTCTTATGCAAGCCATAAATTCTGCTTTCATGATTCTTATTTCAGTCTTGAACCATTCAAGAACGACCTACTGTTTGGCTCCATGCTCTCTTCAGAATTTATAGGTTCCTCTTCCTCATCAGGTGTTGATTCATTTTCCGTTGTCTTATAATATTAATTGAGAAATGTTTGGACTCATTTACATATCCTGGAGGACATCTTCCCTTTTGGCTTATCTGCTTGCACTCAAAGTTAACTGAGTTTTCTTCCTCCTGAGATCTCTGTTAATTTCTCGATGAGGACAGAATGGGCCTCAGCTGGATGCTAGTAACCCTTCCTTCAGGCCTGATATAGTCCCCTCCTTCCCCCAGGTACCCTGCCTCATTCCCCTCTGTTCCCTAGTTCTCTGCTACAGCATAGCCTAGCACCCCTAATATGTGTTAAAGGGTGGAAGGGAAGGGTAGAGAGACAGAGTTGAGTCCTGTTGCTTGTTGCCTCACAATGTTGGAGCGAGAGCAGGGACAGAGGAGTGTGAGGGCAAGAATTTCAGCAAAGGAAGTGCTGAGTGGATCAAAGAGTACAACCCCATGGGTCTCATTTGTGAGCATGAGGATTAGTGAAAGAGGGGGTGCTGAGTGAGCATGTTAGGGATCGGCCTTCACTGCTGTTAATTCCCCAGGTTGTTACCTCATTAAGGTCCTTGATGTCATTTTTGGAGAAGTTGTAAAGATCAAGTAAAATATCTAGTCTTCTATCTTGTTTGTCACGTACTGTAAGTGCTTCAAGCAGAGGCCAGAGAACCATCTTTCAGGCATGTTGGAGGAAAAATTCATCCATCAGACAAAAGTTGAACAAGACAATCTCTGAGGAAACTTTGTAATTGAGAGGAGGAGATTGCCTAAGGAGAGCCCTCATTACACTTGCAATTCTAGGATTCTAAGGAAAGGATGATTTTTAAAGGTGGGGGGCAGGGGAGTCAAATCGTTATTAGCACATCAATAAAATGGATGAAATAAATACAGCACAAGGAAATGTCCTGAATGGTCTTTGGGTAGCATTTTTATTTTTGTTCAGTCATTTCAGTCAGTCTAAGTCTTCATGACCCCATTTGGGGTTTTCTTGGCAAAGATACTGAAGTAGTTTGCCATTTCCTTCTCCAGCTCACTTGACAGATAAGTAAACTGAGGCAAACAGGGTTAAGTGACTTGCCCAAGGTCACACGGCTAAGTATCTGAGGACAGATTTGAACTCAGGAAGGTGAGTCTTCCTAACTCCAAGCCTGCACTCCATCCAGTGTGCCACCTAGCTGTCTCTTGGGTGGCATTTTAAGTTTCATTTTATTATTTATTATTATTTATATATTATTAAATATTATTTATATTAAGTTTAATTACAGCTCCGTAGGGTGAATAGAAGCAGGGATCATTTTATAGAGGCTCTAAAAGATGAAAAGATTTGTGCAAGATTCAAATAGCTAGTAGGAGGAAAATCCCAGAAGTAAATGCAAATCTTTTGACTCCACTGTGCCTTTCAAACATTATCTCTACATAGCTATACCTGCAAAATGACTGCTTATAGGACCAAACACTTATATTGTCATTCCTGACTCCTTATATATCTGTCTGTCCATCTTTTCATTGAGGGGGCTTGGCTTAGAACAAACCAGTAATGGCCTTATGGTTCAAGGGAAGGAGCAATGAATTTGTAGCCAAAACTTTGATGGAAGTTCTGCCTTTACTTACCTAGGTTAAATCAATTAGCCTATACCCCACCCCACCCCCACACAGTGCAATGGAGTAAAAACCTGTTTGACCTATGCTAGTTAATGCTTTGGCAGGTAAATCAACTTTTTCTAATTCGGCCTAGATATATGTTCCCATGACATACTTTGCATTCAGTGGAGAATACGTTCCCATAAATTTTATGCAAATTAGAATTTATGGTAGCTGAATGTCGATCACAACAGTCTCTAAAATGTGAACCATGGCCTGCCTCCAAGAGATGTGTTGTTGTTCAATTGTGCCCAACTCTTTTTGACCCCTTTTGGGAGTTTTCTTGGCAAAGATACTGGAGTAGTTTGCCATTTCCTTCTCCAGCTCATTTAACAAGTGAGGAAACTGAGCCAAACAGGGTTAAGTGACTGGCCCAGGGTCACACAGCTAGTAAGTATATAATATCATATGACGTAATAATATATAGTACAATATGATACAAGAGATGTATGATCATCCAGTCAGAAGGTAGGAAGATGGGTTTCATCCCACCCTCTCTACAACAGCCAGTTGTGAGACTTGCTTCCAGCACAACCACATTTGCCCAAATCCCCATTAATTCCTCTTTCAACGTCTGCCCCTTCTATCGTTGTGCAAGTTCCCGACCTCGCCTTCTGAGCTGAGTGTGGGAGTCTAAGGGCAGTCGTAAACAACTCCTAACTGGTCCCCTGCAACAGCTGCTGCCGTTGGGAGAATCTACCCCGTCCCCTGACATGCTCACTCCCTAGCTCCCAAATCACCTCATAGCTGTAGCAGACATTCCTCAAAGGACCACCTCTTTGCTAAGGGGTAGTGACAGTTCATTTGTTGTTGTTGTTCAGTCGTACCAGTCACGTCTGACTCTTCATGACCCCATTTGGGGTTTTCTTGGCAAAGATACTAGAGTACTTCGCCATTTCCTTCTCCAGCTCATTCTATAATTTATAAATTTAAAAAATGTTTAATATAATACCTATTATATATAATATAAATAATTATTAATTTTATATATAATATAAATAAATATATAAACAACTACATAGCTATAAAACACAATATAAATAAAAATAGAAATTAGAAATTAGAAAACTGAGGCAAACAGGGCTAAGTGGCTTGCGTAGGGTCACACAACTAGTAAGTGTCTGAGGCCAGATTTGAACAGGAAGATTAGTCTATACCAGTCCCTAAACATTTATTAAGCGCCTACTATGTGCCAGGCACTCTGCTAAACACTGGGAATACAAAAGGAAGCAAGAGAGAGTCCCTGCCCTCTAGGAGCTCACAATCTAGTTGGGAAGACAACAAGCAAACAAATATGAACAGACAAGTTATATACAGGAAGTAATTAAAAGAGGGAAGGCACTAGAATTAAGAGACGTTGGAAAAAGTTTTGTGTAGAAGATGGGGTTTTAGTTAGGACTTGAAGGAAACCAGGGAAGCCAGTAGGTAGAGAGGAGGAGGGAGAGCATTGCAGGTATGGGGGGCAGCCAGAGATGGAATGTCTTCTTCCAGGACCAGCAAGGAGGTTAGTGTCACTGGATCAAAGAGAACTTGGTGGGGAGAAAAATATAAGAAAAATGGCAAGGTGGGAATGGGAGAAGCTAGGTTATAAAGAGCTTTAAATGCCAAACAGGATTTTGTGTTTAATCCTGGAAGTGATGGGGAGCTACTGGAGTTTATTGGGAGGGGAGAGGGAATGGTGAGTAGTCAGACCCATACTTCAAGGAAATCACTTTGATATCGAAATGGAAGATGAATTGGAGTAGGGAGAGACTTGAGGCAGGCAGACTTACCAGCAGACTATTGCAATATCCCAAGCATGAAATGATGAGAGCCTCAGAAGAGAGAGGGGAGCATATTGGAGAAAGATTACAAAGGTAAAATCAACAGATAGGATATGGTGGAGGAGAGATGGTGAGGAATTGTGAATGAAATCTAGGCTGTTACCCTAAAGGACTGAAGGGATGGTGTTGCCTTCTACTGTTACAGGAAATTGGAAGAGGGTTTAGTGGGGAAAAAGATGACCCTACCCTCTTCCTTTTTGTTTTGGCAGAGTGAATTGTTCTTGGTTGGGTTGTGCTCTGCAAATCAGATCTTATCAGATCTTTCCCCTCAAATCCACTTGTCTTTCAAAATTCCCAGTAACTATCAAGGACACCACCATTCTTCCAACCACCCAGCTTCATGATCTCTGAATCCTAACCAGTTCCTCATTCTCTCTAATCTCATTTATTCAGTTTACTGTCAAATCTTGACATTTGTCAAGAAACATTTGTTTCTACATTTCTCATATTTTTTCTTCTACTCATATAACTGGCCCCTCCCCTCTCCCAACTAGTTCAGGCCCTCATCACATCTTACTTGGACCATTGAAATAAATGGCCTCCTAATTGGTCTCCCTGACTCAATTCTCTCCTCTCAGTAGTTTAGCCTCCACATAGAAGCCAAAGTGATTTTCCTAAAGCACAAGTCTAAACATATTGGAATGCTGAGTAAACTCTAGTGTCTTTGGGATCAACTATTGTTGCATCTTTATCATCCTTTTAAATTATCTATTTTTAATAATGGTGGCTAACATTTCTATAGCAATTTAAGGTTTGCAAAGCACTTTACAAATATTATCCCATTTTATCCTCATAACACCCCTAGGAGGTAGGTGCTATTATACCTATTTCACAGATGAGGAAACCAAGGCAGAACATGATTAAGTGGCTTGCCTAGCTGATAAGCATATGAGGCAGATTTTGAACTCAAGTCTTCCTGACTCTGAGACCAGCACTCTATCCACTGTAACATATAGCTGCCTTACTTTTATAATGTAATTTTTATAATATACATAAACATTAATACAGTAGTATATTGTATAAATTATTAGTAATTAAATTGGATGATAGCAGGGGGTATGCTCAAAAATGTTTACTTTATAAAAATGAACAATCAAATAGGTTAGGAGGCCAGGGGTCTGAACATTTAAGTAATTAGAATTTTCCTCTAAGAAAAGTTCTGGAATCTTTCTTCTCTCGGTACTGACTGAATTTTTTGCTCCTTTAGGTGATTTCCCTTGTCACTGAGATGCCCAAATTGTATTTAGAGGTATGTTTGGTAACCACTTTTTTAATTAGCTTTATAGAGAAAGTTATCATGACCCTACAGAACATAATATGACATCACAGGCATTGTGTCTCCTTAGATCCCAGGATCATGGAACCTCAGAGGCCACCTAGTCCAACATTCATTCCCATTTTACAGATGAGAAACTGAGGCCAAGGGGGCAAAGTAACTTGCCCCCAAAATCACATAGCTAGTAAGTAGCAGAGTCGGGATTTGAACCCAGATCTTTCTGACTCCATGTCCAGTGATCTATTTGCTATACCTGTCTTCCTTCAGTCTTCTTTCTTGTAATATATGTAAAATGTTCACTGAGAAGCACTCCAAGAAGAGGAAGCAATAAAAATGGCTTCTCCAGTTAGTAGATTGGATCTATTTTGCATAGATCAGTAGACAGAACAACTTGGAGCCAGGAAGTTGTTGTTATTGTTTAGTCATGTCTGACTCTCCATGACCCCGTTTGGCAAAGATACTGCAGTGGTTTGCCATTACCTTCTCTAGCTTTATTTTATGGATGAGGAAATTGAAGTCAGGAAGATCTGAATTCAAATCCTGCCTCAGACATTTACTAGCTGGAGTGACCTTGGGCAAGTCATTTAACCCTTTGGCCTTAGTTTCCTCATCTGTAAAATGAGAGGATTAGACTAGATACTCTTTAAGGCTTCTTTTACCTCTAAATTCTAACTTCAAGTCTTTGATCCTATAAGCCACATGTTTATTTCACGGAGGATCATTATGACCCCAGGGCCCATTTAGTTCTCAACAATTGCCATACTGATATCATTCATTCATCTTAGCATACAAGGCAGCTTAATTGACCACATAACTCCAAAAGGAATCTCATGTTCCGTCGGATCTCAGAACATCTATGAGCAGGTGATAGCAGCTCTCGAAACCAGATCTTCTTCCTTGAGCCAAAGGAGGGGAGAAATGAAAGAGAGCCAAGCCCTAAGTGAAAGGAATATGGATGTGGAAAGTCCCTACCCAGGAGGGAGTGTGGTTCATTCCAAAAGTGGCCTCCCTGTGTTACTTGAAGCTGGGGTTTTTGATTTTTGCATGAAAGCTATGGAAAATACAACAAGGGAGACAGAGAAAAATATGTCCTTTGTTTGGGAGATCTTGGTTGGTTGAATCTCAAGATAGTATAAGTTTATAATTTCATCGGCAAACATCACTGGACAGTGGTGGAGGAGAAAAGAATTCAGCTGTCTGGTCAATATTACTGTCCAAATAAATCTATTTGGCTAAGGGTAATCTGCTTGCACATAGTTTGAGAATGAAGACAATCAACTTTTAAAACAGCTGCTGTTACTGAAAATACTTTGCTAGCAGCAGAATGTTTTAAAGCCAGGCACAGTGTGGGGCTGCTGAAGCATCTCATATTTAATTTACAACATCAACTTCAAAAGAAGTGTGATTTCATAGGCATGGTACTCCCGCTACCAGGCCAGATTCCAACTCCCACACCTCAGGAGGTGGTTTTATGAGTTGCTGTGGCCAAAAAAATTTTTTAATTAATTGAAAATTTTAAAAGAATATATATTTTATATACATATACATGGGCATATGTATGTGCATATATATACATACATACATATGTATGCATATGTATACATATATATGGATACACACATGGGGGATAGTCTTGTGAATGAGACTTTCTGAACTTAGAATTAATTTACAAATATGGCTAAAAATGCAAACATATGGAGAAATGATTTTTTTAAATATGCAAATTGTCTCATCCTTAAGGATAGACTAAAATTTTTTAAAGTATTCTTTTGCTAAAATTATAAAGGCTTAATATTCAGAAATAGCAGTGATTTCTAAGATATTCAAATATAAAATTGTCAACTGATTTGGGACATGAGCTCAGTTCTATTTATGGTCCTTCAGTGAAAGACTCAAAATTGGAAACAGATCTGGGTGTCCATCTTTTCCAAACCATCTTTTAGGATGATCGTGAGCATCAAATGAGATAATATTTTAAAGCAGTACCTGGCACGTGGTAGGCCCTTAATAAATGTTTGTTTCAAATTGCTCTCCAGAATGGCTGGATCAGTTCACAGCTCCACCAGCAATGTAACAATGTTCCAATTTTCCCACATCCTCTCCAGCATTTATCATTTTCTGGTTTTGTCATGTTAGCCAATCTGACAGGAGAGATGTGGTACCTAAGAGTGGTTTTGATTTGCATTTCTCTGATCAATAGTGATTTAGAGCATTTTTTCATATGCCTGTGGATAGCTTTAATTTCTCCCTCTGAAAACTGTCTGTTCATATCCTTTGACCATTTCTCAATTGGGAAATGACTTGTATTCCTATAAGTTTGGCTCAGTTCCCTGTATATTTTAGATATGAGGCCTTTATCAGAGACACTAGTTGTAAAGATTTTCTCCCAATTTTCTGCTTCCCTCCTAATCTTTGTTACGTTGGCTTTGTTTATACAAAAACTTTTCAATTTAACATAATCAAAATTATAAATTCTGCATTTTATAATGCTCTCTATCTCTTGTTGGCTCATGAATTCTTCCATTTCCCATAAATCTGACAGGTAAACTATTCCTTGCTCTCCCAAATTGCTTATAGTATCAGCCTTTATTCCTAAATCATAAATCCATTTTGACTTTATTTTGGTATATGGTGTAAGATATTGATCTATGTCCACTTTCTGCCATACCATTTTCCAATTTTCCCAGAAGTTTTTGTGAAATAGTGAGTTCTTAGCCCAGAAGCTGGATTCTTTGGGTTTATCAAAGATTAGATGGCTATAGTCACTGACTATTGCAATTGTGTACCTAATCTGTTCCACTGATCCACTGCTCTGTTTCTTAGCCAGTACCAAAAGCCCAAAGGGCTATAAAAATGTGCATAGCCTTTGACCTAGCAATATCACTTCTAGGGCTGTATCCTAAAGAGATCACACAAGGGGGAAAAGGGACCCATGTGTACAAAAATATTTATAGCAGCTCTTTTTGTGGTAGCAAAGAATTGGAAATCAAGGGGATGCCCATCAATTGGGGAATGGCTGAACAAGCTGTGGTATGTGAATGTAATGGAATATTATTGTGCTATAAGAAATGGAGAAGATACAGAATTCATAATAACCTGAAAAGACCTACATGATATGATGCTGAGTGAGAGGAGCAGAACCAGAACTTTGCACAAAACCACAGACATTGATTCTGTGATGACTAAGTTTGGTAGACTTAGCTCTTCTTAGCAGTACAAGGTTCAAAGACAGCCCCAAACATCTCATGCTGGAAAGAGCTATCTACATCCAGATAAAGAACCATGGAGTTGTGTTGGCAAACAAAATGGGCTCTTAGCACACAGTTCAACCAAGTGCCCTTGAAGAGTTTGGCCTTTGTTTCCTTGATTAGATTAGGAGTCCTTGGTGACCTCCTTGCCTCAGGGGAGGGCCTAGTTTACACATGAGTTTGAGTGACATGTTTGGGACATCAGAGGCTTTTAGACCATGTGGGTTTAAGTTGCCTCTTTGTGACCATTTTAGGTCACGTGGGTGAGTTGCATGGGTGACTCACCCTTGACCCTGAAAAAGATATAAAGGCAGGGGTTGGCTTTCTCTTTTTTGGAGCTCTTACCCGCAGCCATGGTGGCACTCGTGACTCTGGGCCAGCCCTTGTTATGAGCTCCCAGGCTGAACCTAGATATTGGTAACTATGAATTGTATTTGGTCTGTCTGTCGATGTTTGTAATTTGTTTGTATTTGCTCTGAAGTTCAGGGCGCTGGTTTATTACCTTGAACTAAGTGAGTGGTATTTGTATGCTGAATTAAAATAAGCTTGTTAACCCCTTAACGTTGCTTTCCTTAGTAAAGCAGATCAAAAGAACCTGGGCTTTTGCAGTGTGCTGGTAGCGTGCTTGTTGTTGGGCTTGTGTTGGTCTTTCACTCCCACAACAGCTGCTAGCCAGATTGTTGAAACAGGAGTGTGAATGAGGATTGAAGGAAACTATCTGCTCTCTCTTTTTTTTTCTTTTTTTTTATTTGTTTCTTCTTTCTCATAATTCACTCCATTGATCATGGTTCTTCTTTGCAACTTGACTATTGTGTAAATATGTTTAATGTGAAGGTATATGTAGAACATATATCAGATTCCATGCTGTCTTGGGGGAAGGGGAGAGGGAAGGGAGGGGAAGAAAATTTGGAACTCAAAAACCTGTGGAACTGAGTGTTGTAAACTAAAAAATAAAAAAATTAAGTATATATATATATACACACACACACACACACACACACATATATATATATATAAAAATAATAAAATAAAATAAAGAAAAAAAGAAATAAATGTTTGTTGCTTTCCTTTCTTTCTTTTACTCTACAAAATCTCCAACAATTGGTCATCCTCCCACTACGTGTAGAGACCTCTAAGGATGAGGAGCCAGCATCTTCTTGAGGCAGTCCATTCCACTCTTAGGCCACCTGAATTTTAAGGAATTTTTCCTTCTCTTAATCTGAAATCTGTCTTTCTGCAACTTCAGTCTGTTGTTAACATGTCTGTCTCCTAGGGCCACATAAAACAAGCCTTCTGCTTCAAATATTTAAAAACAACAATCTTGTCCCTCTTAAGTCTTTTCTAGGATAAATGACTCAGTTCCTTTAACTGATTACCACTGGCACAGTTTCTTGGGTCCTCATCACCCTGGTAGCCCTGTTCTGGGCTCACTCCAAATGGTCAATGTATTTTCAAAAATGCAGTTCCAGAGATGACACAATATTAGCCTTACCTGGGGGAGGTGGCATGGTACAATGAAAAAAACACTAACATAGGAATCAGGATCTAGGTTCGAGTCCTACCTGGAATGCTTACTTGCATGATCATGGGCAAGTCACTAGATCTAGACCTCACTTGTAAAAGGAGAGGGTTGGACCATATACACTTCAGCACCAGATCTATAATTCTTTTTTTTATTTAATTTATTTAACATATTTAGTTCTCAGCATTGATTTTCACAAGAGTTTGAATTACAAATTTTCTCCCCATTTCTACCCTCCCCCCCACTCCAAGATGGCATATATTCTGGTTGCCTTGTTCCGCAGTCAGCCCTCCCTTCTGTCACCCCACTCCCCTCCCATCCCCTTTTCCCTTCCTTTCTTCTAGGGCAAGATAAATTTCTGTGCCCCATTGCCTGTATATCTTATTTCTCAGTTGCATGCAAAAACTTTTTATTTTTGTTGTTTTTGAATGTCTGTTTTTAAAACTTTGAGTTCCAAATTCTTTCCCCTCTTCCCTCCCTACCCACCCTCCCTAAGAAGTCAAGCAATTCAACAAGGGCCACATGCATATCATTATGTATAACCCTTCCACAATACTCATGTTGTGAAAGACTAACTAAATTTTGCTCCTTCCTATCCTATCCCCCTTTATTGAATTTTCTCCCTTGACCCTGTCCCTTTTCGAAAGTGTTTGTTTTTGATTACCTTCACCCCCATCTGCCCTC
>CM053627.1:87472176-87497196 GCA_028646595.1 Phalanger gymnotis | reverse complement strand
GATATCTTTAATTTCTTCCTCTGAAAACTGTCTGTTCATATCCTTTGACCACTTCTCAATTGGGGAATGACTTGTATTCTTATATATTTGGTTCAGTTCCCTGTATATTTTGGAAATGAGGCCTTTATCAGTGACACTAGTTCTAAAGATTTTCTCCCAATTTTCTGCCTGAGGGGGATACTTTGTAACTACTATCCTTGTTATGCCATTTACATAAATGCCTCTCTCTCTCTTTTTTTTTTTTTTAGGCAATAGGGTTTAGTGACTTGCCCAGGGTCACACAGCTAGTAAGTGTCTGAGGCCAGATTTGGACTCAGGTCCTCATGACTGCATAGCTACTCCTCATAAATACCTTTCTAAAAGCTAACAGACTACTGATTTAATGTTATGGTAAGATCTGTCCGGGATGAAGAACTAAAATGTCAGAAGAAAGGCATCCATCTAGAACTTGAGTTAGCACTGTTTCTCTGAGGCCACAATCTACCAGAGCCAGTGCAAGTTGGAGGAGTGAGCTCAGAAGGGTTGCTATATTTGCATTTACTTATCTGTGTACATATTTGTTTCTCCTTTCCAGGAGAAAGTAAGCTCACTGTGAGCAGGGATAATTTTTTTTATCTTTAATTGAATATATTGTGTGCAGGAGACTGACATATTGACCATGTACTTGGTAAGGGACAGAACTGAATTTCTTCTTTATTATTTTTATTACTATTGTTAATGTAACAAGGCTCTGGCCAATGAATCCAGTCCCTACAAGCAAGGGCACGGTGCTGTTGATGCAAATGCCCAAATGAAAGAGATTTGGGAGCCTGCTTCTGAGAGAGTCACGATGATGGCAATGGGGAGACTTTGGAGCATTCATAGACATTCTACAACTGGGTCTGGTCTACTAACCGTGTGTTATTGATCAGCAGCCTCTATGATTGACTTCAGCTGCAGAGCTGGAACAGAAGGGGGAGGCATTCAGAAAGGCTCTCTTTCTCTCTAGGCTCACTTCTTCCTACCCAATGACATCTGGGAAGAGACAATGCTGAGAGGACAGAGGCTTCAGGCTTTCTTGTCTCAAGCCAACGTGTGGCTCCATGAAAGATAGATAAAGCATTTAGTAAGTGCTTACTGTGTGCTAGGCACAGAGAACATAAAATACAAGCAAAAAATAATAAGAGAATCACTGCCTTCACGCAGCTTCCATCCCAACGGAGGAAGACAGCACATAAAAGGAAGTTGAAAAGGGGAGGGCGTAGGAGAGGATCCAGAAGGAATCCAAAGAGTCACAGGCTGAACCAGGTTTGGAGTGAACACAGAGGATGTGAGTGCTTCTCAGATATAGGTTCAGGAATGAACTCTCCAGCAGACAAAGAGATTGTGGAGATGGAGATGTTACCAGTATGAAGACAGCCACTGGAATAGAAGTCCAGAAACAGTGGGGGAGTCATGGCCTTTGAAGGGAATTACGATTTTTATAATAATCAACATGGTATGTGTAATGAATATACTACTAGATTAGATTTTTTTTTTAGAATTGCCTCTCTTATGAGAGAACTCACAGGGCAGCTTAAAATGAGAAGTCTAACTTTGCCAAGGCTTACAATTACTGGCATCCTTGTTCCCGCCAACATGAAGCGCAGTGAATCAAAGATTGTAGAACCTGTTCCCATCATAGAACTCTGGCCCTGTGACCCACCAAGGAAGGAACAACCCCCAAGGACTTGAGCAATATTGCTCCCACAAGACTCCACAATTGTTGTAATGTCTTCCATTTGTGGGTTTGTCTTGGGAAACTGCTCAAGCCTGGGAAAACATTATTTGTAATCTATCTTCTCCCCCTCCCTTCCCACTTGTGATTTATGTATATCATCTCTGTTTTCACTTCAGCAAGGTGGAATTCTGATCAGGAAAATTCCCAATTTGCAAATCTGTTCCTCATAATGAAACTAATTCATTATACATCCACCTGATTACTGGCACTTTGTCTCTGGCCTGCTGTTTCTTCTTTCTGAGGTTAGAGACTAGCTCATTAAAATCCTGTTAACAGCCCAAACCAGGTTTTGGAGTAATAAAAACAGAAGTTTGGGAGTAAGTGAAAACAGGGTTGGATTCTTTGCTCATATCATTGTGTGTTCTTTCATTTTTGGTGAAGGGAATTGGAGACTATGACCTTATCAGTATCAAAAGGTCAGGAGACCCACTGGAGTGTAGGGGTCTGGGACTCTAGGAATCTTTGACAAGTCTACTTGGGTTTTATAAGCAGCGTATTGATGATCTAAAGATAAGAGTAACTCATCCAGAATCACTGCCATATTTGGACATGAACTTGGTGGGACCAATACTATGTAGAACGAATGTTAAGCCTACTCTCTCCGGAGACAGACATTTTTGGGTAGGATATGTGGTGTTGGAGGGAAATACTTGTACTTCTGTTCTTGCCACATCTTCCATGTAAATATCCTTTTGTAAACACTAATTGATATTAATTGGTTAAATGGAACTGGTGCACCAGTCAGAGGTGGCTAACAGTGGAGGCACTTAGCACAGTGCCTGGTACAGAGTGTTTAATAATAAAGAAGCTAATTGGCTGATTGGGGGTGGGGGGGCACATTGAGAATGGGAGCTTGAGCTGAAGACACTTCCAATCCCTCAGGGTACCCCTAGAACCTTGAGGGAGATATGTAGTCTGCCTTGCTCTGGGAGAGTGAGCTCAGAGCACTTTTGGTACATGAATAATACTGAACAATTGTAGAATGTTTCTCGGTGTGCTTTCAAGTTTATTATCTGACTTGATCCTCAACAATCCCATGAGGTAGAGAAGGCAGAGATTATTATCCCCATTTACAGAGGAGGAAACTGAGGCTCATCAGGGTTTAATGAGGTGAGGCAAGCAAGTTCTTCTGATGTCTAATCCCTAGTTCTTTCCAGTATAATAACCTCTACCTTATATGGACTTTCTTTCCTTTGGTGTTCTCTCTCTCTCTGTCTCTTTCTTTCTGTCTCTGTCTGTCTTTCTTTGTTTCTGCCCATCTCTGTCTCTCTCTCTCTGTGTGTCCCTCTGTCTTTCTCTCTCTCTCTGTGTGTCCCTCTGTCTCTCTCTCTCTCTGTCCCTGTCCGTCTGTCTTTCTCTGTCTCTCTCTTTCTCTCTCTTTCTTTCTCTCTCTCTCTCTCTCTCTCTCTCTCTCTCTCTCTCTGTCCCTCTGTTTTTCTCTGACTCTGTCTCTCTCTCTTTGTAATTGTAGAACTGCTGGATTTCATCCCCTCAGAGCTGTGTGGAATGTATGGAATGTCCTTCCTTATCTACTATAACCCGAAGAAGACCCTGGCACTTCCATAGGAGGGTTTGAGAAGTCTCCGCGCTGCCTGGGCTTCGGAGGATCCTTGACCAAAGTAGGTTCCACGACCTGCGGAGGAAGGCCGAGATGCAGGCGAGCGCTCGGGAACAGCTCGGAGAAACTCGTTTTGACTTTTCTACCCGGTGCTTCCACAGCCGGCTAGCCCCCAGGTTAACTGGGGAGGAAAGCGCTGCTACCTAGACCTCTTGGGGGAGCACTAAGCCTTTTGAACCCGAGGAAAGGAAGAAAAAAGCAGAGAGTTCTAGGAAAGCTGCCCACAGCTCTCACCTGCCCCGGGGCAAGAGGGCGGCTAGGGGAAGAAGAGAGAGGGAGGAGAAGGAGGAGCCAGCAGTGGGCCGGGCTGGGGATAGGAAGACAAAGTGAAACTCCTGAAAGTTGCTCAGAGCGTGGAAGGCCTGGCGCTGGGAGGAGAATTTGGCGGTTTTCCCTACAGCTCCCTGACTTCTGAGTCCCGGGCCAACTGGCCCGCCGCCAGCGGCTTCCTCCTAGGGGAGCAAGCGGGGGCAGATCCCCAGACTGGACAGCGTGGGGGCTCCGATCCCGGCACTCGGGCTGGGTGGCTGGCAGCACCCAGTGAGGCTGGAGGAGTTTGGAGGGCTGTGGCGCTCCTCTCCTGCCTCCTACCCGGTACCTCTAGGCCCCCTCCTCGCCTAAGGGTAGAGCTCCCCATGGCTCTGAGCAAAGGGCTGCGGCTGCTCCAGAAGCTGCCAGGGGACAGCAGCATCCTGCTGGAGGCCCGCAGCCGCCACGACTGTCTACTCTTCGAGGCCGGCACGGTGGCCACGCTCAGTGAGTACCCTTCTTCTTTCCCTAGACCCTCGGGGTGTGGAGCAGGGCGGCGCACGGGACCTTCCCTAGTCCGGACTGGCGCGTGTCCTGGGAGAGCCGGAGTCGCGCACGGTCAGAGCCTCTGGGGGAGGGAGGTCACTGCCAGGAGCCAGGGAAACGAGGGGCACAGCCCTGAAAGCTCTTGCCGGCGCCTGCTGCGGGGCTGCGTCCTGGGGCTGATTGGCCAGTGTCTGCGGTGCGGGGAAGTGTGGCCCTCCTCTCCTTTACCTTCCCGCAGCTTTCTCTGAGGTGACTGCGCCCAGTGCCAAGTGTCGCCTAGCCTAGTGTGAGATTGACGTTCTAGGAGGGGACTTATCTTTAAAAATCCAAGAATGAGAGGCTTTGAGCGGCTTAGGGGTTTGGGATGGTAGTGTGGGTTCAAGCGTCCTTCCAAGTCAACTTTAGAGTCCCTCGGGTCGGACCCTCCCTAAAGTGACTTCTCCCCATGCTACCTCTGCCCATTCTGGTTCGGGTTTGCCTGCTGGGTTAGAGTGTTACGGGAGTAGGAGGTGGCGGGCACCGCGAGCGCCCCAGAAAGCAGTTCTTAGCTGGGCGCGAGCCTTTTGTGTCTTACTTTGGTGCCGGAAACCAAGAAATATTAACTATGGTCTTAAAGATTTTTAGAGATCGAACTGCTATGCCAACTCCGTATGTGTATATCTTTCTTCCCTACACCTGTTTTTGGAACAAATGATTACAGTAGGAAATGTTGCGAGCCGCTTGGGTAATAGGTACATTGGTACAGGGCTAATAGGTACGTTATGAAAGTCTTGCCGCTCCAGGTCAACAAAATACATAGTGAAGAAAACTCAACACATTCGAGTACAGAATTTGGCTGTAAGGACTACTACTGGATCCTTGCCAGTGCAATCGGGTACACTTTGGAGCTCTTGATGGCAGCGAACTTGACCTTGATCTCTAAATACTGTGTTAAGTGTAAATGTCATTCAGGTAACAACACGCCGGTTGCATTTGCCCCTAGCATCTGTGTGAAATATTCAGACAGTACTTCCGAGTGTTCTAAATCAGTCAGGATTGTGGAAGTTTTTAAAAACTTATTTTTTCCCAAGTGTAGACAAAAGTCAGAGACTCCACTTTAAAAGTCTGCTGCACTTGTGAACTTGGGGGCACATATAACTGGCTAAATAATGATTGGAGAGAAGTTGTTTTGAGGGTTTTTGTATGCACAAGTTTTTGTTTTCTTTGTTCTCTGAATTTAAAATATGCGATTGGTTTACCTCTATGAAATGCAAGCTCCTAGAGGGCAGGGACTGGTTTTTTTTGTTTGCTTGTTTGTTTGTTTTTTTGCTGCTCTTGTTGCTTTAATCTTCCTGTTGCCTAGGTCAGTGCTTTTCACATGTTAGGTGCTTAATAAATATTTGTTAAATTGAGAAATACACGTAAAGCTCTCAAGTCAGGTTTTCCATATCCATGTGCCTGTATGGAAGCCCAGATTTGGCTATTTGGTAGTATCTCAGAGAAACAATAGACATTTCGATTCCAAGTTTGACTCCCATAAATATTTTAGATGATTACCTTTTTTTTTTTTTGCACATCTACCTAAACCTAGAGTAAGATTGCATATAATGACTTCTGAAAACATGTACAAATTTGTCTTTACATTTAAAGTGCCAAGATATGCTTTGGGAGGAATGGGAGAGAGGCAGTTTTACAGCAGAGTTAAAAGATTCAGAGGTAAACATTGTCAACCACTTAAGATTTCATTACCTCAAAAGTGAAGAGCTCAGTGATGAATTGAAGCAATAGGAGGCATGTTTTTCATTAGGAAATTAATTTTGTAATTATGCCTTCCAAGGTGTTTTTGTATCAGTAAGTCAGATACTAGAATGTTTCTTATGATAAAGGAATTGTCATATCAATCTATAAACTATAGCATATGGTTTGGGTCTTTTTTGGTCTTCCAAATTTGCCACTTAGCCTAGCATTGTTTGGTTTTGTTTTTCTCTGAAAATCTTGGACTGTTAGCTGTAGTACATTGTTATCTTTTTTTTTCTTAAGCTAAAAATTGAGTTAAGCTGTTTTAAGAAGCCTCCGTAGCATTTAATTGGTAATACTAGCTCCAAAAAGGTCATTTCTTCCTGCTAAGGGTAGGAACATTTTTTTGGGGGGGAAATTGTCTGTTTAATCCTTTAAAAAAATAGAGTATAGGTTGATTAGACACAACAATGTTTGAAAAAATTATTTCTTCCCATTAAAAGTGTCCATTCATACAGCTTATGGCTTTAGAGTTTTCTTTTGAGTTTTCTCTCTCTGAGCAAAGCTAGAATGGTCCCATTTTCATTTTGTAATTTTCCTAAATGAACAAAACTCTTTTTTTCTCTCTTATCTCCCTATAGGGGGAGAAATAAGGGACAAAACCCTTGTAACAATATGCATACTCAAGCAAAACAAAGTCCCATAGAATGACTTTATTAAAAAAAAAAAAGACATTGGGATAGAAGATTTTTCTGAAAGAGTCTACTTGCTACTGCCTTTGGGTACTTTCAGGTTCCAGAACAATATCTTTTTCAGATTCAACTGGCAGAGCTTTGAGGCATCTCTGTTTTGTTTTTCTGTGCTCGTTATCCCTCATGGTTTGTAGCTGGTTAACTCAGTTTTAATACAGGACTAATGAGGCCACTGGCATTGATTGGATTCTCCCAAGTGAGCTCATTTTCTCTTTTCAGTGGCCACAGAGTGTACTTCTGATCCTGACTAGCAATCTTGCAAATAGACTGTTGGTTAAATAGGAGACCAGGTGAGAGTTGAATGAATCATTTTAAATCCCTCTAATCTCATTGAAGATTTTGATCACTGGCCCTCATGGACAGCAAATTAGCAAGCAGCAGCATCTTTGGCTTTATGTAGGGCCAGGCAGCACAATGAAAAGACAATATTGCTTAATGTGGATTTGGCATCAAAAGATCTGAGTTTGAATATGTGCGCTGTAACTTACCATGTGATGATGAGCCATTCATGGCACTGTTTTGCACATTTCCTTATCTAATATGAGGGGGATTGGACTAAATGATCTTTCTTCCTCCTTCAACTCATCTCAAGGGCATTTCCCAAAGGTTTTTCAGCCAGGGCTGAGACATGATCAGAGACTTGACCTGACTTGTGGTTTTAAGAAGATTTTTTCATAAGATGCTCAGTTGCTCCTGTTACTACTTAAGAAATCTGTAAAGAGATATTTGCCATGGGTCACTTAGCCAACCAGCAAAGCACAATTGTTAAATGGAAGGTTCCAAATTCCTTCTTCTAAAGGTTAGGGCCAAAAGCAAAGCCTTTTATGTAGAAAGAAGCAGCAGACACTCCAAATACAGAAGTGGCAGATAGAATGGAGAGACAGGCAGCAGCACATGTAAAATTAGAAGACCTACATTCAAAGTCCAGCTCTGTTACATGGTACCTGTGTAAACTTGGGATAAGGCACAGCTTCTCTGGGACTTGGTTTCTTCTCCTGTAAATGAAGGGATTGGGTTAGATGACCTTCAAGATACATTCCAGCTCTAATTCTGAGAACCTATGCTAAATGTGAAGATCTGGGTTCAAATCCCAACTCTAATAATTACTAGTTGGGTAATCATGGACAGTCACTTAACAGAAATTAAGTAAGCATCCAGTTTCTCAGCTGTACAACTGATTAATAACTGCAGGACCTACCTCAGAGGGGTAGACAAGTCTCAGTGCTGTTTGCTTAAAATGGCAGTGAAACTTTAGTCTCCCTCTCCTTCTCCCTCTCTCCCTCCCTCTCCCTCTCCTTCTCCCTCTCCCTCTCGCCCTTTTCCCCCTCTCTCTTTCCCTCTCTCCCCTTCCCACTCTCTTCCCCCCTCCCTCTATATCCCTCTTTCTTTCTTTGTGTTTATACACACACACACACACACACACATATACACATATGTATATGTAAAAAAGCTTTGTAAACTGTAGGCTACATAAATATCAGTTGTTGAATTCAGGAGCTCTTTAAGAAAATTTTTTTCTTAGTAAATTGGCAATACAGGTGAGTGAAAAACCACATCTGGTGACTCACTTTCCCCTAATAAGTGATCTAGATTCTCTTATTTGTATGTGGTAGAGTTGGGGCAGGGAATACCCACACAGTTTTTATTAGTGTGTGAACTGAAGGGGAAATGCTGCTCAGGGTTAATCTATTTCTCTGCAGCCCATTGAATTGGTTAGGGTAAGGTAATGTGCATATATGGCCCTGGGCAGCTAAACTAAGCCCTACCACCCTGGGGGACAGACTGCTGGACTGATTTGTTTAGTACTGTCACTTCCGGAAGAGCCACCTTAGGATTTGTCAGCTATAGAGAACAAAATGCTGGTAGCAACTTTCTCCCTGAAACTCATTCCCTCCCTCCTCTTTTCTCCAACTCTGTGTGGGAGTGTTTCTGCCTCCCAGATTTGGTATTAAATCTGTCCACAGGGGAGGGGCCTTGAGCTGTTTAGTTAGGTTAATGGGAGAATGTCCCCAAATTACTTTAGAGCTTCTGGGAAGAAAGGTTCTGTGTAAACATGCAAGGTGCCTTTTTAAAAAAATCATGCTGCCCTGTTTAGACTAAGGCCGCAAAGTCAGGCTTCATTTGAATTAACAAAATGGTTATAAAGCAGGAAGAGTTAAGGCTTTGTCTGATGTGTGGCTATTGCCACCTTCCCAGAGTTTATGACCCAGCATTATTTTGTCAGGTCGGTGCCTTGAAGTTTGTCCTGCTCAAAGACTCCTGGAGTTCCCAGGGTATCGTTCCAGTAGGGTTCCTGTTATAAAGACTGTAAAATGAGGTGAACAGGGCGGGACAGATCTATTTCAGGAGAAATTGAATTATAGCCATGGAGAGATCTGCCTCTTTTCTCTGAGCATTCATTTTACAACCTCTGTGGCTTATGCTTTCCCTAGTATCAGAGTCACCGCCACCCCTGCCCCGCCCCCGCACACCCTCAAGGCAATCAACTCTTGTGGTTCCCTGTTGCTTCAGATTGAAATATAAAGTCCCATGATGGTTAAAGCCCTTCATAGCCTGGTTCCTTCCTACCTTTCCAGTCTTCTTACATCTTAATCCCCTGCCTCCCCTCTCCAGTGACCCTGGCGTCTTTGCTTGTTCTCTGCTCCATCTCTCAGCTCTGGACATTCTCCCTAGCCTTTCTCCTTGCCTCTAATGCTTTCCCTCCTCATTTCCATCTCCTGGATTCCTGGGCTTCCTTCAATCTCAGTTAAAAGTCCCACATTCTACAAGAAGCCTTTCCTAGTCCTCTTTAAAGTCCCCTCTGAGATCATTCAGCAGCCAGGTGCTGGGCCTAGAGTCAGAAAGACTCATCTTCTGAGATTCAGATCTGGCCTCAGACCCTTAATAGCTGTGTGACCCTGGGAAAGTCACTTCACCCTGTTTGCCTCAGTTTCCTCATTTGTAAAATGAGTGAGGGGAAGGGAGTGGTAAACCACTCCAATATCTTTGCCAAGAAAACCCCAAATGGGGTCACAAAAAGTTGGATATGACTGTACACACACACACACACACACACACACACACACACACACACACTTTCTCTTTCTACATCTGTTTTGCCCTGTTCACACACACACACACACACACACACACACACACATTTTGTACTTAGTTGTTTGCCTGTTGTCTCCCCTACTTGACTGTGAACTCCTTGAGATCAGAGACTGTTTTTATGCCTTTCTTTGTATGACCAGCCCTTATCACAGTGCCTGGCGCATAGAAGGCACTTAAATGCTTGTTGAGTTGACCAATATACCAAAAGTCAATTAATTTTTCCAGTTCTTTTTTTGTGTGAAATTCACCTGTCAGAGGATGATGTAAGCCTCAGTAGGCTCTTATTTGGACTCAGAAATAATTTCCTTGGATTGACTCCTTTTAAAAATCAGGTTGTTTGGCATTAAGTAAGATTTGGTCTTCATTGTTCATACATATGAGTCTGAAGTTTGCTCAACAGACTGAAGTGTGTCCCAAAGCAGAAACAGAGGTGTAAATGTGTGCCAAACATCTAGACATGCTATCCTTTTCTAAACAAAACAAATCCTTTTGAAGGAATTGATCGCAGCAGAGAAGACAGAGCTTCTCCTGTTTTATAGAGCCTTCCCATAGCCTTCCAAAGAACGTTTCTTAGAGGTTCAAGAGAAAGCCTGAGGTTCTTGGAGTGGAGATGAGTCTTTGTTCTCCTGGGTTTTCTCTGAGTTTGTGCTCTACCTCCAGAATGACTTCCTAACATCCTGAGGTCTTAACTGTGATTTTTGGCTGTCTTGATTCCCCCTGAGGAGGGCTGCTGTTGGAGTAGTTGTATCCTTCCTACCTAGAATAGCACAGAAGGGGAAATAGTTTAATGTACTCCTCCACGCCCTAATTCCATCCAGTTTTGAACCTGGGAACCATCAACTCCAAGCCTTTAGCATGGTATCTCTAAGGGTTTCTTGGCAGGGTCCTTAGGAGTGCAGCCACTAACGTACAAGAGAGGAATTAGAATTAGCCTTGTTTTCTCAATCTCCATTTGGTACCTGGGCCAAGACATAATAAGGCTGTGCTGGTGATGGTATCTGCAGCTAATGAAGATGAGCAATAAAAAACAAACCTCCAAAGAGGCCTCCCTAGTATAGCTGCGGGTGAGCTAAGGAGGAAGGGTGGAGCCAAGAAAGAGGAAAGAGTAAAGGCCAGCAAACCAGTGCTCACCGTCTTTCCTGAGTAAGCTTCGTAGACAAGCCATAGTTTGTGAGGAGAGAGCAACTCACCTTCATCTGCCTGTATGGCTGCCTAACTTTCATCCAGCCTGTTCTATGAAGTTTCAGAATAGAGAAGCACCAGGATTCATTTTCACGTTTTAAAAGGCACAGCAGTAGTGGCTCGTCTTTGCATAGTACTTGGTAAACTACTGTCCAAAATGCCCTCCTCCCAGCAGCCCCTCTGAGGTGGAGCCTGCAGGCAATCACTGTAAGATTCCCTTAAATAATGTCTTGGAATTAAAATATGGTTGGGTTTAGATGCAACTTTGCAGAACTGGCTTTTCTGTTTAAAAGGAGGCACACCTGTGTGCTCAAAAAAATAAAAAACACTACGTCCAATTGATTTTGTAATTTTCACCTCTCCCCTTGTCTCAATGTTCATCTTAGTTACTTTTTTACTAACTAATTTATATACATGTTTTACTGTTTACAAAGAGGTTTCGATACAATAACCTTATGAATATGAATCTCATTTTACAGACCAGGAGACTGAGGCTCAGAGGAATTAATTCCCTTCCTAGTAAGTGGCAGAATTGGAACTTTAAGCCGGGCCTAGTATTCGTTGCATCATGTGTGTTTCTTGAAGGCAGGAGTAATTTGTTTTTGCTAGGAGGTTATTAATAAGTAGTATTAGTAAAAGCTCACCTATGGTAGCTGTGAGCAAGCTGCAACATATAGCCAAATAAGGAATTTCAGAGAACAGGAAAAAAAGATGTCTCCCTGGATAGGAAGAGAACATGGGTAGGTAGCAGGGGTGAAGGATGACTGGTAAACACTCCATTGGTATCTTCTTGATATTAGGAGAAACTGAGGATGGCTTCCAATGAACTTAGGGTAAGGCTTGGACATAGTCACACAATATGGGCAGGTGTGAGTGGGTTTAAAATCTATATCACTGGACAGAATGTCCAAATCAACGGAAAGGGTATTAATAAAAGTAATTCAAGTGCATATGAATTTTAGCAAGCCTGATACCTTTCCAGAAGATATAACTTGGTTGGGTGAGCAAAGGAATAACTTTGCTAATAGTAAACACTTAATAAATGCTCTCTGGAAAGATTCCATTTGATGGCATAAACAGCTTTGTTTTTCCAGTAAAGATGGGAGTGCTTCAGCCTTTCAAGACATATAACCTGGAGAAAATCTGACACCACTCTGCCCAAGGAATTGCTTTTAATTTATGGGCCACTGAAAGCCTCCTTCTGAAAAATGTTGATCTGGAAAATCTACATGGTTATCACCCCCACTCCCCACTCCATTACATGCCTTTTGAAAATCAACTGGAATATACTCTTTTTCCAAAGGTAGCAGTAAGGTACCCTGAGGGAGAGACAGGAGGTAAAATATGCCCCATCACTTCCTTGGATCCTGATGAAGATAGCCCAAGAGACATGAGAATAAGCCTCCCCCCTCACACCACTGACCCCGCTTCCAGTTTAGACTCCTCAGCTATCTTTGAGGGGCAGTAATAACTGTGGAGAAGGGGCTTGCTTTCCTCACTGTCACCACCACCAGCAGGTGATCTACTTACCATTGAGTGGTTGTGCCCCCCACTCCTGACTCCTCAGCTTGCAGCCCAGACCCCGTAGCCATCTCCCTAGGAAGCAACCCCTGGGGAAATGTGACCTGGCAACTGCTGAGCAGCTTCCACCTCTAACCACAGCTACTCAAGACTCAGAAAAGACAATTTTTCAACAAGTTCTTGGCGCTGCCAAATGGTTCGACATTGGAAATGGATCTATTTTTATCAGTGGGAATGGAATCGAAGATGCCTAACGATCTGCCTTGTACCCAGATGTATCCTAAGGACCGTGGGACCTTTCTCTCTGATTTGCAGCTGAAACCTGTTATATTATTATCTCCCCCATTGGAATGTGTGACCTCCCAGAGAGTAGGGACTGTCTCCTCTATTTGTATCCACAGTGCTTTGCTCATAGTAAGCACTTAAATGCTTTTTCATTTATTCATTCCCCATTCAAGAAGAATTCAGAGAATCCCACCATTTGTTCATAAGAAGGTGACTTTTTATGCTGACTTTTCACTCATCAATTACACGTGTGCTATCTGGCCACAAAGAAAACATTAACAAGTATGTCTTCCCTCGCCATGAGAAAGCATCCAACTCAATAAAAACGCTAGGGGTGCCACAAACAATTTTTCCAGGAGACTGAAAACAGTGGGATGAGCCAGTGGTCAAACTATTTGGATAGAGATAAGCAATAATGAGCACTCACTAGTCAATCTTAGTATTTAAAGGATCTGCCCTCTCCTGGTGAATAATGAGAGAGCTGAATAGATAAGAAGAGCACTTTCCTTTGTCTGGAGTTTTAAGGTTCTCACTGTGCTTCTTTAACCACTCTGTGGGGCTAGGTAGTACAAGTGTTATTATTATTTCACAGATGCTTCTCATCTTTAAAACAGATGAAAGGCAATGGCATGTAGTGGTTAGAGTGTTAACCAGACTGGAACCAGTTTCTGACCTGTGAGTGGCAGGAGCTGAACAAAGCAAGCTAAAGACAAGAGAGTCAAGAATCAAACAGAAGTTCATTCTCAAAGTGAGGAAAGACACGTGTGTTGGAGCCCAGCCCCTACTGGGGGAACCTGAGGCCATGTGGGGAGATCTCATCACTTACATTTGGCTAGCACTGTGAACTGTAGTCCTGATAATGAGGGGTAACAGCAAAAATGTGACAAGTTTGATTCATAGCAGGGCTTCATGGCCAGAACATGGGTACTGCAGGCGCTCGTCCAAGCTCAGAGACCACCTGATACTGGTGTGTGAAACATTCTGGGAATTTGCCAGGGCTGAGATCATCCAGAGGGTGAGTGCAAAGGATTGTTGTTATGCCAAGCTTAGGGCCATAGCTTTGGAAAAGAGTAACTCCTAATATCTTGACAAGAGCCAAACAATGCCCAAAGTGAGTCATGGGCTGGGACCTGTTGTTGGCAAATCAAAGAGAGCTATCATCTCCCTCCGCTTTTTTAATGAAGCCTCTGATTGCATTACCTCTCTTAAAACTGTAAGAGAATGACAGATTTAGAGTTGCTAGGGACCTTTGTCCAAACCCCTTGTTTTAAAGATGAGGAAACTGAGGCCAGAAGAGGTTAAGTGACTTTATACCAATCCTTACCTTCTCCTACAGTTCTCTTTATTATAAAAGTTTTAGCTGTCATTTTAAGACTATGAGGACCTAAGAGTACTTTGTAAAGTAAATCCCAGTTGATTCTGTTTTGGCCAGAAACCCCAAGGGTCTTCCCCTCCCAGATTTTATTTATTTATATATTTTTACTAGGTAAAAGAAGTCATTCTTTGCCTCATTTTTACATAGCCTTAGTCACTGAATCCCTGCTGCCTCAGTTAAACTGAGATCTAGAAAAGACCTTAGCTTAAAAAGGCTATGGTCTCCCACTGCATCTGGGACCATCTCCTGTCATCCTGATTCATATCTTGCCCCTGGACCCAGATGGCTTTGGAGGATAGAGTAAAGCTGGTGACTTTGCAGAGCACTGACTCAAATCCAGTTCATTTTGTAAGTCGTGACATCTCCTTCTTGAGGTCATGGTCCTTTTCAGGAATGAAGGACAAGTAACAATGAGCCAACTTCAGAATTGGGTTCAAGGCCTGTCTCTTTTACTAACTCGGTGACAATTCGTTCAAACTCTCAATGCTCCTAGACACACATCCAAGACTATAAGTTGCAGAATTGGGTTGAGTCTGCATTGGTGAAGGACTCTCTTCCCTAGGAGTTCTCTAGGTCAATGAAATCCTAGGTCCAGATGAAAAGGAAAAAAAAAACCTTTAAATGAGGAAGCTGAGGCTCAAACAAGGAAAGTGATTGGCTCACAGTCAAAGATGGTAAGCATCAGAACCAGGAGAAAGATACCACACATGAACATATAGAATGCCTTTAGCTTGTTTAGTTGGGAGATAAAGCAGAAGTGAATCTCTAGCAGATCAAAGCTTTCTGAAATCTCTGCCCTTCTTTGGGTAGGTTCCATAGCAGTCTTTCTACAGAGTGCAGCATCTAATTATGTCCTCTCTACTAGTAGTAGATGCTTAGATCCCTGTTGATGATATAAAGAGAAGATAGAATGTATATACTTTTGGGTTGGTCCAGAAAAGACCTTACTGTGAGTTTACAGAGGGCTGACCTGGATGAACTAAATTAAGCTTAACTTGTGTAATCTTTTTGATATGGCATAGGTAATTGTCCCTCCACGCAGAATGGATAAAAAACTAGGCTTCTTATCAATAGCGGTCTGATTTGGTGTCTTGCTAAGTGATGGCAATCACAAAAGGAAATGTTGGCTTTCCGAGTCTCTCAGCTGGGTAATTTACAGTAGAAAGGTACACCTCTAGATTTCTTGTTCTGGCCAAAAGATTCTTTTTGTCCTTTGTTCCTACAGTAGCTCTGTAGGTTTTAGAGCCAGTCTGTGGCTAAATGACCTCAGCTGCTGGGGATCTGCAGCCTTTATTGCTGTTCTGGGGGATAAGATAAAAAGGAGGTCCAGGGGAGGCTCTACCCTCATGGTAGTTGGGTTCAAAGAGAGAACTTTCCATTTTTTTCTGTTTTAAAATTTAATAGTATTTTATTTTTTCCAATTACATGGAAAGACAACATTCATTTTTTGAAAGATTTTGAGAGAGAGGATTCTGGGGAGATGGTAGAGCTGGTCAGAAAATTCCAAGCTCTCCAGGTTTCCCCATAAACAAGATAAAATAGTGCCTCAGGGCCAACGTAGAGCAGTTAAAAATAAACAAGAGTTGGGGCAGAACAGTGATTCTCCTGAGACAATAGCAGAAGATCCAAAGAAAAATCCCAGGACCAAGGTTTGGTCCCTGTGAAGGGTAAACACCTCCAGGTTAGTTCCCTTGAAAAAGCAACTAGCTGGGTTGGGAGGTACCCTTGGTCTCAGCCACTGGAACTTTCACTTCCTGGACAGGACAGGGTTGGGAGGCCAGCTTCTGAGCTGGGGAAGATTAAGAGAACCTCTGCTGATAAGGGACGCCAGACCCAGCTGTTCTGTTGAGACACTGGCACACGCCCAGTGAGTGTAGAAGCAGTGAGATGGGATTGTGGCTGGCTGTGGGCACTTAAACGAGGGCAGAGTCCTTGGTTTCAGTTCCAGGCCAGAGGGGAGAACTGAAGGAGGATCTGAGGTACCATTCCCCATACCCCAAGACTAGAGGTGATTACAAAAAATAAGCTACTACAAATTTTAAAAAAATAGAGCAGGCAAAGGAAAAAGAATCCAATCACAGAAGTTACTATGGGAATAGAGAAGACTGAGATTCATCTTCAGAGGAAGATAACAAAGCAAAAGAAAGCCTCTCCTACCCCAAAAAGTAATGTCAAACCAGCCCAAAAAGAATTCATAAAAGAACTTTAAAAAGGCTTTAAAAATCAAATGAGAGAAATTGAGGAAAAAAGTTACAAAATAAGAACGTCCAAGGAAAACAAGCAGATTATGAAAAGAAAGTCAACCAATTAGGAAAGAAGATCCAGAATCTTAAGGAAGAAAATGATTCCTTGAAAATTAGAATTGGGCAAGGGGAAGCAGAAATAGAAAATATTCACCAGTCACCGCCTGAAAGAGATTCTACAAGGAAAACTTATAGGAATATCATAGTCAAATTCTGAAACCCCCAGCTCTAGGAAAATACATTACAGGCAACAAGAAAAAAAAACGATTTAAATATAGCAATGCCACAATTAGAATCACACAAGACCTGGCAGCGGCGACACTAAAAGACCCCAGTTCTTAGAACACTATATCAAAGAGCAAAAGAACTGGGGTTGTGGCCAAAAATACCCAGCAAAGTTAAGCATAAATCGGAATGAAAAGAAATGGACATTTAATGAATTGTCAGACTTTCAGTATTTTATTTAAAAAAAAAAAACCTGAACTTAATAGAAGATTGGACACAGAAGATCCAAGAGAAATATAAGGTACTTAGCAAAGACTAATTACAAGGGACTCAATAAGGACTGACTGTTTACCTTTTATATGAGTAATGTAAAACATATATCTAAGATTGTTATTAGTAATTGGGTCGTTGGTAAGAAAGATTGGGGTAGACCTGAATATGATATAATTTTTAAAAGTAGAACCATTTAGCAACAGGTAAAAAGAGCAATTATTCTATACTGACAGAGAGGAATTAGATGGGGGAGGAGGGCTGGTAGTTCAGGTAACCTACTTTCATTAGCAATGGGTTTAAGAGGGAACAGTACATATATATCTAGAATGATAGAAAAGTCTTCTAAATGCAGAAAGAAATAAAAGGCCAAAAGGATAGGGAGGGGGAAGAAGATGAAGGGGGAAAAAAGAACAAAGTAAAAAGTGCAAAGCAGAGAACAAAAGAAAACTTAAAAGGAAGCAAATGTGGGCAGCTCTGAACACAATGCATAGTATTTATTATATAGGCTTTCTTGAAATGGAAAATTTATTGCTGTATATTTTGAATCCTTACATTCTGCTGTGCACATAGCAATGGTTTTTTTTGTATTTGTTTATATGTTTCTTTTTCTTATTGTATACTTAAGTTTTAAAAAATTAATTTAAAAAAAGAAAATTCTGAGTTCCAAATTTTTCTCCCTTCCTCCTTACCATCTCCTTTCCCCAAGATGGCAATCAATCTGATATAGGTTATACGTACGCAATCATGTAAAACATATTTCCACATTAGTCTTGTGAAATAAGAAATAGAACAAAACGGGGAAAAAAACTGTGAAAAAAAGTGAAAATGGTATGCATTCAGACTCCATTAGTTCTTTCTCTGTTGTGGATAGTATCTTCCATCACCACTCTTGGACTTGTCTTGGATCATTGTATAGAACTTTCTTTCCATTCTATTGCTGCCCATCCCAGGCTCTAAGAGTGTGTGGGGTTGAGCTCAGTTAAAATCTTATTTCATGAATGAAGCATTTCTCTATTGTTCTTAATATTACTGCCTTCCCTCTGAGTTATATCCAATTCATCCTGCATATATCTCATTTGTACATGGTTGTTTGCATGCTGTCTCCTCCATTAGATTGTTAGCTCCCTCAGGAGAGGGCCTTTATTGGTACTCCCAGCACTTAGCACAGCGTTTGGCATATAGTAGGCACTTAATAAATGCTTGTTGACTTGATCTCTGTCTCCTCTGAACTCCTATAACAACTGAACTGTATGTACACACAATTACTAGTTAATTATGTGTGGTTTCTTATTGTTCAACCAATGTTTCAGGTGCATCAGTCTAATTTCCTCAACAAGTGATGATATATAATGTTCTACTTCTGTAGGCACTTAAAAGTGGTTACTAATTTAGTAGTGGAGGACTTGTAAGGTTCCTGAGTTTGGCTTATTTTTCTCCCTGTCCATCTGAAGTACCAGGCACAGCAGTAGGTACATAGTAGGTGTTCCAAAAATGCTTTTTAAAATGTTTTATTTTATTTTTAATTTATGGAATAAAACAAGCATTTCCATAAAATAGTATAATTTTTAAAAAGATGATTGCACATGCAACTGCAAATCTAATATGTACACCTTGCTATTCCTTTTAAGTACATAATAAAATTATCACGTAATTTCTTTTTTCCCTTCCCCCCCCCCCCCGCCATGGCTAGCATTAAACACAAATGTGTGTGTATATACATGCACATAAATAGTCAAAATGACTTTGTTGCTCAAAGTTGTTCTTAAAACAATATTGCTTTTGCATTATACAATAATCTTTTGGTTCTGCTCATTTCATTCTTCATTATTTTATGTATGTCTATCCACATTTTTTCTAAGATCGTTGAGTCCATCATTTCTTTTTTCATTTTTATAGTATTTTTTTCCAATTATATAGCATTCATTTTTTACAATATTTTGAGTTCCAAATTTTTCTCCCTTCCCAAATGCTTTCGAATCACGCTGAGAATAGTGCAAGAGCTCTCAGAGAACTCAGGAGCTCCATCAGATGATTTCACTTCATTTAGTTGTCATATAAAGGATTTCATTTTCAGTGAGTTGGGTTCTCTAAAGGGTTTTTCCACAACCGAAGAATGTCTATGCCTAGAGCAACACTGAGTGGTTTTCAATTAAATAATAAAAGGTCAATGTATTAATGATGATCCTTACAAACATATTAGTTATTAGAAATGAGTATTGCGTATGCCACTTCCCCAACTTCCTTTTTCTTTTTATCTGTTTAGAATGTTTATTTATCCAGAGACAAGGACTGCTTGATTAGAGAATTTCAAATTACTTGATTCTTGGTGTTGCCTTCATATTCCACTTGCCCATTCCTGGATTTCTTTCCCTTTTCACTAGAGGCCTGAAAATACCATATCCTTCCTTCCATTAAGACATTTTTCTTTCTCTTGACCACTTGTGACCTGGACTTTAGAAACAGCTTTGGGGATAAGTTGTGGAAGCTGCTTTTCAAGGCCTGAGACTACCTTTCTGCCAGACACTATTCTGCAGGATGGGCTATCTCAGGCAGTGCTTCACTGGGGATGGGATACAGTGGGGACTGGTTGCTACCATTGGCCCAGCATCTAGACCCTCTCCCCACCCTTAGTGGTCTTTAAAAAGAAAATGGCCATGAAGTCACTTGTCCAAGGTCATGCAACCAGTATGTGTCGGAGGTGAAATTTGAATCCAGGTCTTCCTGGCTCCAAGGCCACAATATAATACTGCCTCTTATTTCCATTTCTCCATAACTTGAGTAAAATAATGTGGCAAAGAAAAAAATCATAATAATTTGCCTTTGAGTCTCCTGAGGGTGAATCCAGAAGCCTGATGGGTTTTTAAAAAAATTACTGTACATTTGCGGATTTCTAAAATACAATGGATTGCCTTCTTCATGCCACCACTTTAATACCAGTTGCTTAGTAAATGCAATACACTTTAAGCTAAAAATTAGAAACCAGGAGGAAGGTATTTATTAAAATGTCATGAGCCATGCCAATTCAAGAGATGCCTCAGCATCTTCTAAAGCTGCTCCAAGTACCTGTTAATACCCTTTTAAGTTCTTAAACTCTTGGACTCAAATTACCTTTCACTGGACTGGTGCCCCCCTTCACCCCCACCACAACCCCCTCCACCCCTCCTTTTTAAAAAATTATTTGGGCTGCCATTGGTTCAGATGCTACTCTTGTGGTCTTGTTGCTTCCCTTTCCTGTGGTTTAACTAGGGCTAGACTGTGAAGGCTGCCATAATATATAATCCCTAATGAGGTCAATTAAATATTTAATACTGGGAAAATGTATGTTTTTCCTTAAAGAGAAAGAGACACCTCTCAGTATCATCTACGGTATCCCTATTGAGGGGGAAAACTACGTCAAGTGGAACAGTTAGACTCCCTTCGACGGGATAAAAGATCACAATAGTATCAGATAAGCACCAGTTAGTGCTCCAGAGTCTGGACAGAAGATTTTATATGAGCCAGCTCAGCTTTCAGTTCCATTTACTGAACTGGGGTCTATTCAAGTAATAAGAATTATCTTAACCTTTTTATTTAAAGGATAAAGGGCTCCTGAGAAGTACCTATTGAGAATGACTACCTCTCCTGGTGTGCCTGCCTGTAGTGTTCCTGTAGTGGCTCTGGGGTTTCTTTCAGCTGCAGGAGAGAGAGTAGACAAAGGGTCAGCAGCGCTCATTTGATGGCATTTGCCTTGGTAACATGGGAACATTTTCAACAGAGCTCTCTGGAGGGTAATCACGGTATGCCTCCGAAATAAGCAAAGATGCAAACCACCAGGAATCTCCTGTTTCAAAGAGACTCCTACTTGTACAGAGTGACTAACCATTTATTATGACTGAAGAATGCTTATTTTGCTGTGATGTTCTACTTTTATCATTTATGTAGAGAATAACTGATTAAAAACTTTGTGGGCTGGTAATTTGTTTTAATCTAATGCAGGGTGAAATGTACATGCAGTTTATCCTTAAGACTGATTGGAAGCATATATGATTAGTTGTATAAATTTTTAAAAATAAAGAGGGAGAGAGAGACAGAGAGAAATAAACAAAAAGATCCCCTATCTCACTCATCAATGACTGGATCTCTTTGGCAAGTTTCATGATTCACTATTAAAAAAAGGGGGGCGTGGTTGCTTCATTCAACAGACATTTCTTCTGCTTTTAAAAAAATGATATTTAGTATCACAATGAGGTTATTGCATCTAGCCATCAGAAATATAGGTACAAAAAAATCTACATTAAAACCCTTTGTTGGAATGCTTTCTACTTTCCACAGGACAGAAACTAAAATAACCTGTCATATAAAATTAGTCACAAATACCGTCTTGATGGTTTCCCCCCCCCCTCCCGCCTCTTGTCTCAAACATATATGTTCTCATAGTAGCAACTGGACCCTTCTGCTTCTGTAGTTGGCTAAGTTCACAAATCTGTCATAACCTGTAGTTTCCTTTTCCACCAAACTTTCTTTCTTACCTGTAATTAAAATCTTTGGTCTCTGCTGTAACTACTGCTAGTACTGGAACCACCATAGCCACTTCTATTATGTGATTTGCCAAAATATTGGTCCCCATAAGGGCCAGAGCTCTTGCTTCCAAAGTTTTCTCCAATTATGGGACTAAGGTTTGAAGACTGATTGTAGTTTCCAAAGGCATCATAGCTTCTACCGTTTTCCGTCACTGTTCAATCCGCTGTAGACATCTCCACTTCTTTCTTGTCCTCTACCATCACACCTGCCATTAGAACCACTATGAGCACACCATGACCTAAGTTATTTCTTCCAAAGCTTCCTCCATTGCCATTACTAAAGCTCCCAAATTTATTTCAACCTCTTTGACTAGGTGAAGCATTGTCCATTTCTTGCTTAGACAAGGCTTTCCTTACTTCACAGTTGTGTCCATTCACAGTGTGGTATTTGGTACTGACAATCTTAGAGTTATGGTCATCAAAAGTCATAAAAGCAAAGCTCTCCTTCTTGCTCTTGTGTCCGTGATTTCAATCACTTTAACTTTTCCATACTGTTCAAGGTAGTCTCTGAAGGGTCTTCCTTAATAGCAGCCACAAAGATTTTTTTCACAGTTAAATGTTTGATTAGAGATCTTTGAGAATCCTCTCAGGAAACAGCATTCTTTAGTTCAACAACACCACCATCAACTTGCTGAGGTCTTGTGTTCCTGGCTGCATTTCCTCTTCTGCTGCATCATAGGTAAGAAAACCCAAGCAGGAACAATGCTTGGTATTTGGATCCCTCATTACCACACAGCCATTGCTCAAAATCGATCCTCAGACCCTCTCCATTGATTTGGACTTCAAGCCTCCTCGGCCTTGTGGCACGTACACTTCATCGATCTTTTTTGTTAGCATGAAGGAGAAAGAGCAGACCTTTCTTCTCTGAAGTGCTGCGGGAAGAAGATTAAGAAAGAGGCAGGACATGGAGGACAAGAAAGAGGCATAGACAGGAGATATAAGCAATTAAGTGATTGGAGAATGACTTGGGAAGGGAAAACATATTCTTTACTCTAGTCAGGCCATGAAACTTTTTGTGTTTGTTCTCTAATTAGCACAAGTACCCTTTAGAGAATCAGGTAAGATTTCTTAATGTATCTTTTTCTTCCCTTTCTTTCTCTTTCCCCAAACTTCAAAGTCTTTTGGCTTTTGAGAGACTAGAGGAGGAAATAAAGCCAATTCTCATTTTCATCTAGAAACAAAATACTTCTGTAAAAAGGCCTAGTCTAAAGAGACAAAGATACAAGGGAATAGCCAATGGAAGGTAGCTCTTATAGTAGTGGATAGAGCATTATTATTAGAGCCAAGCTCTGCCAGTTATTAGCACTTTTGACTTTGGCCCAGTGAGCTCTAGTTTCATTGTCTGTAAAATGGCTATAGATACTGGCATCCCTACCTAGCAGTTATTGTGAAGATCAAATGAAGTAATATAATGTATTTAAAGTGCTTTAGGGGGAGCAGCTAGGTGGTGCAGTGAATAGAACACTGGCCCTGGAATCAGTAGGACCTGAGTTCAAATCCAGCCTCAGAGACTTGACGCTTACTAGCTATGTGACCTTGGGCAAGTCACTTAACCCCAAATGCCTTGCCTTCCTCCCTCCAAAAAAAGGTGCTATGCAAAGTACAAAAGACTATCCAAACATCAGCTATAGTCATCCTTTCTCACTTCTCTTTTACAGATGTATTGTATTGAGGGTACCACGAACCTTTTCAGTCACCTAGATCTGCAAGCTTGGAGTCATGCTTTATTCCTCATTTACTGTCTCTACATATTGAATCAGTTCTATTTTCACATCTCTCCTATCTGTCCCCTTCTCTGCCTTCACACATTCACTGTTCAGCTATCACTTCTTGCCTGGACTATTACAATAGCCTCCAAATTGGTGTCCCTTCCCTAAGACTCTTTCTTACCCAGTCTGTCCTCCAAACAGCTGCCAGAGTGAGTGTCCTTCCTAAAGCGTGGGTGTAACTATGTCACTTAAGGGACACTTCCCAACAAGGGACGCTTCCCAAGGGTCCAATGGCTGCCTGTTACTTGTAGCATGAAATACAAACTTTTCCACTTGGGATTTCAATCCTATCACAAGCTAGCTTCATTCTGCGTGTCCAGCTTTATTATACCTTCATGTACTTTGCTGTGCAGCCAAACTGGCAGTTCACATGGAATGATCCATCTCCCATCAGCACAAGGCTATCTCCCCATATCTGGAATGCACTCTTTCTTCTTCTCCTCCATCTCTTAAAATTCCTAGTTTTCTTCCAAGCCTATGTAAGCAGCCTTTTTTTTTTTTTGATACATTCCTCCCATGACTGCTTTCAACTTTATTATTTTTTGTTATTGTCTTGGAATTTTTATCATTTATTTTGTATGTACTGTATATTTTGCATATACCAGGTTTATTATTTATTTCATACACACTAAAACAGGTATAGATGCTCTTCCTTGATGGTAAGAATAAACTGTTTTATGTTTTTCTTTATACCCCCAGCTCTTGGCACACTTAATAGGTGCTTAATTAGTGCTTATTGGTTAAAACCAAGTGTGAACTCAGGACATGGCCTTTAAAATAATCATTATTTGGTGAGCTGAGGTTAATGTTCATATTGGTTTTTTGGTAGTTTTAATTTGTACTGAGTCTGATGATGCAGGCATTTAGTTGAATTGTCAAAGAAAGACTTCCAGTTTGGGCTCTTTTCCCTGTTGATTTCCATGAGTGTCTGTCAGTAGGCGTGGCAAATGTCCTAATCATCTGTGGTCTTATTGTGGTAAAGGCTCATGAGTCAAGACTCTTTGGCTTGACAGATTTTTTGATTAGCATAAACTTTTTTTTCATACAGGAAACAAAGCCTTCCACTCTGTGGTGGAAGTATGTGCAAGCTCCGTCTACTTCACACACCCTTCCCATCTTGAAATTCTACTTAACCCTGACTAGTTTTTAGTTTAATGTATATTTCAAAGGCCCGTTTGAAAATTGGCACACCTTGAGAAAGTAGCTCTTGCCAGGTAGAATGGACCCAAGCTTTTGAAGCCAGTTTACCAGAGTAAGCATTCTTTGTTGACCTCTCAATAAAGAAGAGCCGCAATACCAATTTTTTTTAAATATATTATTCTCTTTATTGCTTCAAGTATCCATAAAACTTTGCTATGCTATGTAAAAACCAAGCTAATATTTTAAGTGTGAGCATACACATATACTTTATGAAGTCTTCCCCAGATACACAGAAAAGCTACTATAGCCAAACATCTCTTGTAAGAAGGAATTTAGGGTACCTTTTAGTACAATGTTTTTCATGTTTAAATTCCTTTTTCTGTTGTTCTCTCTTCCCTATTTCTTTCTTTTTTATTATTATTTAATATTTAGTTTTCAGCCTTGATTTTCACAGGAGTTTGAATTACAAATTTTCTCCCCATTTCTACACTCCCCCCCACTCCAAGATGGCGTATATTCTGGTTGTCCTGTTCCCCAGTCAGCCCTCCCTTCTGTCACCCTACTCCCCTCCCATCCCCTTTTCCCTTTCTTTCTTGTAGGGCAAGATAAATTTCTATGCCCCATTACCTCTGTATCCTATTTTCTAGTTGCATGCGAAAACGTTTTTGTTTTTGAACATCTATTTTTTAAAACTTTGAGTTCCAAATTCTCTCCC
>CM053627.1:87390072-87471676 GCA_028646595.1 Phalanger gymnotis | reverse complement strand
CTGGCCATATTCCCAGCCAACTCACTTGACCCTTGAGTTGTTCAGCGGGGTATGACTGCTTGTAGACTAAAGAGTTCTATGTTCCAAGCCTGGGGGGATGCGCCAGTTCTGCCACACCAGCACTCCTCCTTCCCCAAGAACCTCCAACTAGAACTGGACTTAGATCTTCAGCAGGCTCTTCACTCCTGCTCTGATTCACCACTTAATTCCTCCCACCAGGTGGGCCTGGGACCAGAAGCAACTGCAGTTGTAGTTCTAAAGCTGCCCCACCTCCGCTGCCCACAGGGCCGTGGCCCAACCCCAAACTCTATCCCAGTTCCCAGCAGCTTCTCCCACTAACCTACTCTGTTGTCCTTGGTGTTTGTGGGTTGAGAAGTCTGAACGGTCCGGGCCACACACACTGGGGTCTGCTCCGCTCCCAGCTCCATGCAGGATAGACCTTACCCAGAGACCATCTAGGCTGTCCTGGGCTAGAGCCCTGCTTACCTATGCTATTTTGTGGGTTCTGCAGTTCTAGAATTGGTTCAGAGCTACTTTTTAGAGTTTTTGGAGGAACTTGGTGGGAAGCTCACACTAGTCCCTGCTTTCCAGCCGCCATCTTGGCTCTTGCCCATCCCCCCCCCCCCCCCCCCCCCCCCCCCCCCCCCCCCCCCCCGCAATACCCATTTTCAATAAAAGTCTAAAGATTTTAAAAACAACTTTTCCAACACGCTCACACAGGCAGTCAGGCTCTCAGAAGCTCCAGTGTTTCCCAGTTGCCTCTAGGAAAAAAGTACAAATTATGTTGTTTGGCATTTAAAGCTGGCATAATCTATTTCTAACCTACTTTTTCCGCCAAACTCACTCCCACATTAATCCCCTTTGTGAGCTCTGTAGTCCAGCCACCCTGGTCTATTTGCAGCTCCCCATTGGCAAAATTCTATTACTTGCTGTTCCCTATTTATGGAATTCTTTCTTCATCTCCTTATCCTTGCACAGACAGCTCCTTGGCCCTGGAATGCACCCCTCCTCACATCAGTCTCTCAGAATTCCTAGGTTTCTTTAAGGCTGTGCCTAGAATGCTACCTTCTACATTGTCTTTTCTTGATATTCCGGTTACAAATGTCTCCCTCCCAGAAATTACTTTGTATTTCATTGGTATACATTTTGTATTTACTTTTCGATCCATGTATTATTTCCCTCCAATAGAATGTAAACTCCTTGAGGTCAGTGACTTGTAAATTCTTATCTTTATATCCCAGGAGCCTAACATTCTGCCTTGGCACATGTCTGTTGTTTGTCCTTCCTTTTCTAAGAGGACAATAATCAGGGAAGTGATGTCATGACATAAAGGTGAATTGGTTTTAAGGGAGGGAGGGCTATGCAAAGTCACCAGCCTCACTTTCTCCTCCAGAGCCATCTGGGCCTAGAGGGGAGATGTAGATTAGGATGATTGGAGATGGCCTTGGATGCAATGGAGACTTTGGCCTTTTTTATGCTAAGGCCTTTCCCAGGTCTCTTGGTTTGACTGAGGTAGCACCCATTCGGTGATTAAGGCTAGGTAAGAAACAAGGCAGATAATGGCCTCTTTATCTAGTAAAAAAAAAAATCTTTATATTCCAGGAACCTAGCATTGTGCTTGGCACATGATAAGTACTTAATAAATGCTTATTGAGTGAATGAATGAACGAACGAAAGAACACCCTTCTCTTTTTAAAGGCATTTTTACAAAGATGCAGTAAAATTGCTGATGTGTAAAAGTACTGATGACCATCAGGCAGTTTGTGAGCATATAGCACCAGGTAGAGTGGCCAGGAGGACTCGGCCGTAGTAAGGCTGTGTGCGGTAGCCAGAGGTTGCTGGGAGTCAAGGCTGGCAATGTGGGCTTAAGCAGCACAAAGCTGGAACAGGCAGCAGGTCAGGAATCTAGGACAGACAGAACGGAGAAGTAATCCAGGGCGCCAGCAGTCATACAGAATTGAACCTGATACTGCCACACACCTCTGGGCTCAGCCAGAAACTTCTTAGATACAGGACTTTCACAGCTAGAGCAGAACCTAGCCTCAGAGAACGTATTGCCTGAAGGAGAGAGCTTAAGAGATGAGACTGGGTATCTGTGTATCAGAGACTGACAGAGAAACAGTGGGAATTGTGTTGCATTTGAACAGATCTCTTTTGTCCATTTGCTAATAGGCGATCCAAATGTGGATGTGCTTTCCCCTGATTTTTGGACAGCACCAGGCGCAAGATAATAGAACACAGGACACTTTGCAGTTTATGAAAGACATTGTGCTCAAACAATTTTGTGAAGTATTAAGATTTATTATTCCCATTTTACAGATGATAAAAGTGAGGCTAAAGGACTTTTTTGAATCTAGTAATTGGCAGAACTGAAACTTGAATCTCAACCTCCTGACCCTAAATCCAGCATTCTTCATGATACTCTCCTAGCTTTCCTTAAACAGACCATAACACTAATTATACTAGTTTGCTAAGAGATTTAGATGTAGATGCTGAGACAGAAACAGCAAATTTAGTACACAGATATTTATCTCTTCAGTCATTCCACAAGTATTTGTTAAGTACCTACTATGTGCCAGGGAGCAGCTAGGTAGAGTGCCCGGCCTGAAGTCAGGAAGACTCATCTTCCCAAGTTTGAATCTGGCCTCAGACACTTGCTAGCTGTGTGACCCTGGGCAAGTCACTTCACCCTGTTTGCCTCAATTTCCTCATCTGTAGAACGAGCTGGAGAAGGAAATGGCAAACCACTCCAGTGTCTTTGTGAAGAAAACCCCAAATGGGGTCAAAAAGATCTGGACACAACTGAACAACAACGATGTGCCAGGCACTGTACTTACTAGGTGCTAGTAAAAAGTACAAATAGTGAAACCATCCCTGTTTGCAAAGAGTGCATGTTTGAATGGGAGAAATCATGAGTATATGCATACATGGTTAATAAATACAAACATATGCAAAATACAAGGTAGTTCGGGAGGAAGGGCAGTAGCAGATGAGGAACTGGGAAAGGCTTCATGCAGACGATGACGCTTGAGCTTCATCTTAAAGGAAGACGGGGACTCTGAGGTAGCAGTAAGGAGGGAGTGCATTCCAGGCAGGTGGTTTGGTCGATGAACAGGCACCAGATGGGAAATGGAGAATCTTGTGTGAGGAATAGGGGGAAGGCCAGTCTGCCTGGAGCAATAATGTACAGTGAAGCTGGAAGGATAGACTGGAGTCAGGTTGTGTAGGGCTTTAAAAGCTCAGCAGAGTTTACATTTTATTCTAGAGGTAAGTAGGAAGCCACAGGAATTGGTTGGTTTAGGGGAGTCACATGGGCAGATCTGAATTTAAGAAAAATTACTTTGACAACAGTATATAGGGCGAACTGTTTAATTCTTTTATTCCATCAGTGCTATGTAATTTTATCTGTGTGGCCTTTTACATAGTTGCAGAAGCAATTAGATGTTTGATTTCTGAAGCTGAAGGCTAATCTGGGGCGAGCCAGAAAAAATACTCTGTAGCCTGTTTCCTGGTTGAAATGTGGGGCATAAATAGGTTTTTGGCAGGGTGCCTCAGGAGTTGTATCAGTAAAACATTCTTTCCATTTGCTTGGAGTCAACCATTGAGCTGTTTTGTGACAGATGCATTTGAGCACTGGGTTGTGGGTTCAGCAAATCTGGGTTCAGGGTTCTAGTGGTTTTGGGACCTTGGTCACGAACTTGACCTTTCTGAACTTCAGTCGTTTCCTCTGTAAAATGAGAAGGTTGTACTGTATGTTCTTCAGAATCCTCTAAATTGCTGACATTTTCTAACTATGAGAGAGCTAGCGTTGCTACTGGGCCTGGAGTCAGGAAGACCTCAGTTCAAATTCGGCCTCAGACATTTACTATCTGTGTGACCCTGGGCAAGTCACTTGCTCTGTTTCCCTCAGTTTCATCTGCTGTAAAATGAGCATAGTAATATTTGTAAAAAATTCTTAATAGTACCTAGCATATAGTAGATGCTACATAAATGTTTATTCCTTTCCCTTTCCTGTGAATGTTATATGGGAAAATCTAGTGCTTTGAAATGAAGAAGTGGTTTTTCCCTAGTTTCTACTTCTCTGTTTCCACAATTGAAAATGGAATATGATGCATGCTTTATTTCAACACATTATTAAAACATATTAAACTCTTTAACAATTAAAAAAATGGGGGGAGGATAATTCTTATGACTGTTTATTTCCCAAGAAGGTATGTTGGCACACTCTTAAGATACAGGTCCAAAGGATGTCTTTTAAAAATCTATAAGGCAATTTGATCTGTCTTTTTATTATAATTTTTTAGTCGTTGTCCCACTCTTTCTGCTGCCACCTCATGTTGATTTTTAATGTATTGCTGCTGGAGCTTTGAATTTCTTTGCCATCATCTTTTGCCACAAGCAGCAAGCCTGTTTATTTCAGGAGTCCCCTTCTGGCACATCTGTCCAGCTGTCAGTAGCTCAGACTAATTTTTGCTGTCATACTCGTTCCCTATTTTGAAATTGTTCCCTTTGATGGAAAGGTGCTGTCTGATTTCTTTTGCAATAGCTGAGCTGGCACAAAGAAAGGGTGATGGGAATAAGGGGGTAGAAAAGCTGTGGTTTTTAAAAAATTAACTATTTCCTTTGAGGTTAGACAGAGATTGATTTTGATTGATTAGGTAATGATGCCCCTTTTCAACTGAGGCTTAGGAGTTGCCTTTGCTGGTCTTAGAGTTCAGGAATAGCTTGTAGAACCAATTTCCTTTTTGCCAGTGAAGGAATAACAAACCTTTACTTCCTTGTACTATGTAGTCTAGGGTCAGCTAGTGGCACAGTGCATAGAGTGCCAGGTCTGGAGTTAGGAAGACTTACCTTCCTGAGTTCAAGTCTGGCCTCAGACATTTACTAGCTGCGTGACCCTGGGTGAGTCACTTAACTCTGCCTCAGTTTCTTCATCTGTAAAATGAACTGGAGAAGGAAACGGCAAACCACTCCAGTATCTTTGCCAAGAATGTGACCCCAAATAGGGTCACAAAGAGTAGGATGTGACTGAAATGACTGAACAACAGTACTACCTAGCCCAGGACTGTCATGTGCCCTATAGCCTTCCTAGGGGTCTAAAGTGCATCTATGCACGGCCAGATGTGCTGAATTCTATTCAAGTCAGAGGACTGAGGACTGGAAGAAAGAAGGACCTAAGAGATCATCTAGGCTGGTCCCTTCCTTTTTCAGTCAGTCAGCAATCATAATTTAAGTACCTATTATCACCTAGGTACTATGTTTATCTCTGGGAATACAAAGAAAGGCAAAAAAACAAGGTTCCGGAGACAGTTTTGTGGAATTTCATCTTTTATAGGCAGAGGCAATATGCAAAAAAAAAAAAAATTGTGCATGCATGATATATCCAGTAGAAGTAGAAGGTATTTTCAGAGGGAAGGTATTAGAAGGGCTGAGAGTGGGAACAACAACCAAAGAAGGGCTCCTACAAGAGGTAAGATTTAGGCTGAGTCTTGAGGGAAGCCGAGAGGTAGAGTTGAGGAGGGAGGGAATCTAGGCATGGAAAGATTCGGAATTGGGAGATGGAGCATCATGTATGAAGTGCAGCAAGAAGGCCAAGGTCCATGAATTGTAGAGTATGTGGAGAGAAATAAAGCATGAGAAGGTAAGACGGGGCCAGGTTGTGAAGGACTTTAAATGCCAAAGAGAGAATTTTATATTTGATCCTGGAAATAGGGAGCCATTGGCACTTATTGTGTAGTGGGGTGACATCATGGACAGACCTGTATTTTTGGAAGATCACTTTGACAGCTAAGTGGAATGCGGAGAGAGTTGAGGCTGGGAGACCAACCAGAAAGCATTGCAATAATCCAGGTATGAGGTGATGACTTGTACCTAGGTGGTAGTTGTGTGAGTGCAGAGAAGGAGATTTATGTGGGAGATGTAAAGGTAGGAACACCAGAACTCAGCAACAGATTGGATGTGTTGGAGGAGAACAACAGCTAACGAATGATAGAACCAGGGTACTATGGCTGATGCTTTCTCCTTTATATTTCTCTACCTCTGAGTTAATTTACTTTAAATCATACACCAAAACCAAAGGTCTTCTTTTTGGGAATATAAGCCTACCTTTTTTTCTTTTAAATAGTATTTTTTCCTAATTCCACATAAAGGCATTTTTTAACATTCATTTTTTAATAAAAATTTGAGTTCCAGAATAAAATACCATTAAGAAAAAAATAATAATAAAAAGGGGAGGAAGAAATAAAATTTTGAGTTCCAAATTTTCTACCTCCCTGCCTTCCTTCCCTCCTCCCTAAGATGGTAAACAATTTGACATAGGGTGTGTATATGTGCTATCACGTAAAACATTTCCATATAAGTTCATGCTGTGAAAGAAAAAAAAAACTGAAAAAAAAATAAAGGAGGTGAAAATAGTATGCTTCAATCTGCATTTGCACTCCACCAGTTCTTTCTATGGGCCTAACTTGTGCAGACAGTGTCATTCTGTGGTGGTCGACGTTTATTGGCTCTGATTGGATGAAGAATGCAAATTTCATTCTGCTCTTAGTACATCACTGGTTTCCAGGCTCTACTCAGTGCTGCTACCTTGCATCATTTGTCCAGCGTAGTGGTTTTTGACTCGCTGTTTTCCACAGGGTGATTTTTGTGGTTTGTGTTTTTTGCACAACTAGGAGTATGGGATGGTGCACTTTTATAGAAGGCTTCATGAAAGCTGTTTGTTGGTTTTGGGTTGATTGCCCAAGCTTCTGTTCCACAAAGAAGTTTTGTTTTGTCTTTTTGAAGAGCTGTTTCTGCTTCCCAACTAATAAATGTTCATTGAATATCCATCCACCTGCTATGCTGACGTACTGAAAAGTAGCCCTTACCTTTATCTTTTGGAGTCTTCTCTCCTCTAGAGACAGTGAAATGCAAGAAGATAGTTTAATGTTCTGGGCAAGAACTTCCTTGCAAATTATTTTCCACAGTCTCTTTTCTTTTGTTTTTTTGCAGACTCGACCTGACCTCCTTTATTATGTGTTGCTGCCTTTGGGCTGGGCATAGCTAGCATTTATTTGTCTGCTTTAGAAAGGAGAAGTCATCAGAGCATCTTATTGCAGAAAACCTTATTAAAGACAAAAGTACATTTGTTTCATTTGAGTATTGATCTGAACTGGAGGCCTGCCAAACAGGGGACTTGGTCCAACTCTGCTTTACACGTTAGGATATTATTTGTGTTTAGGAATTAGGGCATAGTAGAAAGCGTCAGAAGAGAACTTGGTTAGAATCTGGCTTTCAAGACTTACTAGCTGTGGGATTCTTGGAGATATAGTAATAATACCTGTAGTACCTACGTTGAGTTGTTGCAAAGATGAACTGAGATAATACGATTCATTTTAATAAGTATTCACTAAGTGCCTGTGATGTGCAAAGCTGAAGATACAAAAGCAAAATAAAATATTTTCTGCTCTTAAAAAACTTATAATTTACTGGGGAGGGGGCGGGGAATATGTTATGTACATAGATAAATAAATGCATAGGAGATACAAAGTATTTCAGAAGGGGAAAGAGTAGCATTGGGAGAAGGGGGAAATCAGGAAAGGACTCATGTAGGAGGGGGCACCCAAGTTGAATTTTAAAGAGAAGGGAGTATTCCAGAAGCAGAAGTGGAAAGGGAAAACATACAGGCATGTGGAGTATGGGGGACAGCCTGTGCAAAGTCTCCAAGGTAGGAAATAGAATGGAGTAGAATGTTTAGGGAACAGCATGTAGGTCAGTTTGGCTTTACCAAAGAGTTAGTGAGGGAGAGTAGTAATGTGGTAATGTGAAATAATCCTAGAAAGATCTGTTGGGAGCCAGATTCTGAAGGGCTTTAAATGCCAAGCTGAGGACTTTGTATTGTATCCTAAAAGAGGAAGTTTCTTTTTTGTTCTTCTTCATTTTAATTTTTTTTTAAACAAACGAACATTTATTTTCTCCTATTGAAAAAAAAGAAAATTAAAATCCTTAAGAATTAATAACAGTTTGAAGCAAAACAGATCCACACACCTCCAGTAGAGTCAACCTACTGTGGCTTGGTCTCCATGGACTAGGGGGCCTGACCAAAGCCCTCCAGTTTGTCACTTTCCCCTTGTCTTTTCTGAGGAGTGAGCCATCTGGTCCGCCTTGTGTAATGCAGATGAACCTTGGCTAAGCCTTTAATCTATGTAAACTTCCCTGTGCTTGGGCTATCTTCTTAAAGGCGTGCTTCAAGTGTGACTCAGGTGATGAGTAGGAAAAGAGAAAATCAGAAGTGCAGAAGAGAATAGATTTAGTTCTGCTAGAGAATGGGGGAAAAACAGTAACATTTTATTTCATGCCCTATCAGTTCTCTTGAAACTCCTAGCAGTAAAATAATCCTCAGCAAAATTGCGAAGACTGTACTTGCTTAAAGTAAAACCAGGAAAGGCTTAGCAGCCATGTTGCTTGTGAATTGGGGTATTGAGAGACACTTTTTCAGCTTAAAATATGTGGAGATAATAGCAAACAAATAAATGAACAGTCTGTACCTGGAGTCTCTTCTCTGATTCCTAAAGTGAACTTCCATAGCTACCCTGCCTGTGGGTTCATTTGACCCTCTGCACCCCAAGCACATTTTACCAGCTTTACTGGACAGGAAGATGAATATGTGGAATTTCCCTCTCCTTGGTAAAGGTAGTTTGCCTAGCCCTCCCTGACTTCAGGAAGTGACTTGACTCTTATCAGGCCTCTGGGAGATGGAAAGGGAGTGGATACCTTGGAAAAATTTCCAAATGGGCATTTTTTGACTTGAATGTCTTCCCACTCTCTTTCTTTGTCTAGAGATAGCTGGGTGATACAGTGGATAGAACACTGGGCCTAGAGTTAGGAAGGCCTCAGATACTGTCTAGCTATGTGACCCTGGATAGGTCACTTAACCTCTGTTTACCAAATGAGGTAGCACCTACCTACCTGAGTAGTTGTGAAGAGAAAATGACTTAAATTTTTGCAAACCTTAAATTACCATATAGATACAATTATTATTTTCTATTTCCTTCCGACCTCTTCTTAAGCTCATTATGACAACCCCCAGGCCCTCTCCGTGCTATCTCACTCATGTCAGTCTATCTTTTCCTTTGTCTCTTTTCTGATTCCCATAGCTTAGAGTTGAGTTGAAAGTTAATTCATTAAACTAATTTATATAAATATGTGAATGAAAGAGCTTCTTCATCTTTCCAGTCCTTAATTCAAGATAAACTAATACTGAGGAATGGCCTCTCTTAGAGACTCTGACTCCCAGTGGCTGGAGGAAGATGTACCTATCAGTCTGAGGAGAGGGAGTTCCAAGGAATTGGAGCTAGCCATGGTTCTCTGGGTCCTCCCAGGTTCTTTTAGATGCTATGGCACAAGATTGGTCCTTTGGGGTTGGAAAAACTTTGAAGGGAATGAGAATGCCTTCAACTCTCCAATCAAAACTTGTCTCCTTCCCAGTTTACTTTTGGCTTTTATCTGCCTCTGTCTTGTGTTGTTCTCTCCCCTTGTCTTTGCTGAGGTAACACAGGATGTAAGATGTTCTGGAAAGCATATAGCCATCCCTGACTTGGGGTTATAAGTCTTTATTTCTTGGTAGTCAAATCAGTAAAGTATGCATTAAGCACCTACTGTATGTCAGATCGTGCGCCAGGTCCTAGGGCTACAGAGACAAGAACTAAATAGCTCCATACCCTCTAGGAGCTTAGATTGTATTGGGGAAGGGTGAGAGAACTACATCTACCAGGCATCAAAAAATAAATACAGAGTATAGATACAAGGTAATTTCAGGGTTGGGGAGGGCACTAGCAGCTGGGAAGATCAGGAAAGTGCTTATGTGCCACCTGGTCCCTGAGCTGAGTTTGAAAGAAGCTAGGAATTCTAAGTACAGTGAAGAAGAGGGAGTGCATTCCAGGCCTAGGGGCCAGTGACAAACAGTGCTGATCATGGGTGATAAACAGCAAGAAAGCCAGTTTCACTGGACCATGGAGTACAAGGAAGGGAGGAGAGAAATGTGGAATAAGACTGAAAGGAGCTGTATTTGAGCCTAGAGGTGATTAATAGTGAGCTATTGAAGTTCATTGGAATTCAGAGGGACATGTCAGACTGTGCTTTTTTTCTGATCTCAAGATTAGGAATATATTACTGTGGCAGCTTTGGGCAGAGTGGGTTGGAGAGGGGAGAGACCAGTTAGGAAGGCATCACAGTAATCTCGGTGAGAAGCATGGATGAAGATATGAAGAAGAGTGTGTGTGTGTGTGTGTGTGTGTGTGTGTGTGTGTGATTTAAAAAGAAAGAAGACTTGTGGGAGAAATACTGTAGATGTTGTAGTATCAATAAGACTCGGTATTTGAATATGATGTTGGTGGTGGGGGAGGAAGGGATGTAGTGAAGGGGAGAATAAAAAAATAAGTGATTCTGTTGATTGCCATTCAGGTTGACTTCCCACTAAGACTGTACATTAAAATTTTTTTTTATTTACTTTTTATCTAGCCTTTGGTTCTTAGCTTTCAATGGAAAGCCTGAGTCCTCTCTTTGAGATTTAGTATTCTTTGAGGTTACCTTCGTTGTACTTAATAGGATTTGGATATGTGATGTTTTTCATCTGCCCCACTGACAGCAAAGTTGGTCTTTCTGTTCTTTTGTTGCTGCTTGTTTCTGTTTTTAAGCTAGGTAATCTCTTTGGGTTTTGGGAGCAGCAATTGTTAATGGTCCCAGAAGGGGCTTGTTCAGAGAGAGCCAGTTTGTCTAGGATTTGAGTAACTGAGCCTAGGATTACTGTCTGCTCCAGAATTGGTAGGAGAGCAGGGTGGAGGGTGCAGTGGGGTGGGGAGAAATGAGCCTTTCTCCTTTCTTATCTGCAGAATACCTATTTTCTCCCCTGATACTGTGGAGGTAAATTAAAACTGAATTGGTTATTTCAAGGATTAAATCACCAGCCCTTACTTCTTTCTGAAGGAGGGCCCAGAATGGTTAATAATGAATCAGTCCCGTTTTTATGAACATATGGCATGTGCTTGTGTTATAGTGTGAGCCCACAGTATGAGGTCCGGGAGGAGTCTGCTTCCTTGGTCTGAAGAGTCAACGTGTAGTGGGCCAAATTTGGGATTTACCTCTGTCTTTCCTTAGAAGTAGGTCTGGTTTTCTAAACATCCAGCCATTCAGGAGGATTTCCTGTCACTTTGCAGCGCCACAATTTACCACCATAAAAAACCTCCGCCCGTTTTTTGTGCTATTGTCTGGTTTCTCTTTTTTCCCCTTTTCCTTTTTCCCCTTTTTAGAGTGGGAGGGAAGCCAGATGGAGCATACTGCAGTCTGAATGAACCCTGAACAACAGACTAACGTGGATGCTTGTTCTGTTTCTTCCTCAGCTCCAGAAGAAAAGGAGGTAATTAAAGGACAGTACGTGAAACTCATAGATGCTTACGGATGCTTGGGCGAGCTCAGGTTAATATCTGGTAAGTGCCCATTCAGGTTAAAAATGATGGGAATCAGGATGTGCATTACTGTACTCCGCAAATAGCTGGGCAAATAGCACCTTTTGCGTTGGGTCTGAAGGACTCATGGGGTCCAGGTGTTTTATTTTGAAGCTATAATCGAACCTCTTCAGCATTTCTTTGGAAAACTAAACTCACATCTTAGTGCAGATGAAGTGGGTGGGGGGTGCCGAAGGGGTGAATGGCTGAATCCGGATCATTGTTATTTATTCTGTAGACCATAGGCAGCTAACAGCTTTAGGCTGGTGCGAGACGAGACTGGTGTGGAGAACAGAACTTCCCTCTATCCTCCGCCCAAATGAAAGCCTGGTCTGGGTAGCCCTGTCGTTTTTGGTCTTTTGGTCTCTTTGAGTGGCATCTGCAGGATTAGAAGATGCTGTCAAGGGGATGCCAAGGACAGGGTTGATGGCAGGACTGCCAACTTGGAGGGCAGAGGAGCTGAGGTGGGGGTGGTGTAGGGATTATATATGGGTAAGAAGCAAAGAGCAGAAATGCAGATTTATAAAACAAAGATAAAGAAACACTGATTTAGAGCCAGGGTGGGGATGGGGGATGGGAATTGAGATTTATAATTTTATCTGGTCCTAGTAGACATAAAAATATTGGGAATTAGCACTAGATAGAAGACCTGTGTTCAAACCCTGCCTTTGACAGCTGTGTGGCCAGGAGAAAGGTGCTTAACATTTCTGAACCTCAGTTTCTTCATCCGTCAAATGGGGATAATACATAAGATCTATGTTATAGGGCTGCTTTGGAGCTCAAATGTAATAATATATGCAAACTGTTATACAAATGTCATTATTGTTGTTACTGTTGTTGCTATGAACTATTGTTTGAAGCATACTGCATTTTGGGAGTAATCTGGTCATTGGGTATGTATTTTAAGATGCTAGTAACTTCTGGTATAGACCAAGCAATTTGGTTCTGGTGTGAATATACCATAGATTACTGATCCTTTAGGAGCCATTATACCACAGGTTCACTCCTTGCTTACTGGACCAGCTCAAGGAGTAGGTCCTATCTTCTTTAACTGGAATCCACCCACTTTTCACCCATTATATTTTTTTTTGGAGGCAATCAGGCTTAAGTGACTTGCTCTGGGTCACACTGCTAGTAAGTATATGAGGATTTGAACTCAGGTCCTCCTGACTCCCAGGGCAATGTTCTATCCACTGTGTTACCTAATTGCCCCCACCCATTATCTCTTCCTGGCCTACTGGCAAAGAGAAAGGGGCTGCAGATTTCTTTCACATGACTAAGACCAGTGTCTCGGCTATTAATTCATCTCAGTTCCATTTCAGGAATTATGATTAAATAAAAATGGGAAATGCTGTAAACTGTTCCCCCCTAGATTTAAAAATTTCTCCCTTTTCTGCCTCCTTCCACATCCCAGAAGTTTCAGGACACACAGGGCAGATAGTAAGTAGATGTTTTAAAATAAATGGCTTTTTAAAAAACCACATGAAAAACCTCAACTCAACTACTTTTCTTTGTAACGTGTTTTTCACTACATTTCTGGAGGTTTTGCTGACATGGGATAATTACTCTTCAATTGTAACCCTTCCTTCAGAGGCTATTCTAAGTTTTCTCTTTCTTCAAACCTCTAGTTCCAACCCACTCCTTTCTCTCTTAGCAGATGACCTTACCTCCTACTTTAGAAGGGACGTAAGGTCACCAGACATAAACTCCCTCAATCCTCCACTCTTGGACCTCAAAACCTCTTTGTTCTCACCTCTCCCCTCCTCCACTATACCATTTCACAGGATTAAGTGGTGGTCCTTCTTGCCAAGAATGCTACCGGTCATTCTTTTATTTTTGGTTTTTTCCTTTTCATTGGCTCCTTCCCTGCTGCCTACAAATATATTCAGGTCACCCTTATTCTAAAAAAAAAAAAACCAAAAACAAAAAAATAAATCATGTCTCTACCTTGCTATCCCCACAAGCTTTTATCCTACATCTCTTTCTTTCTCCCTCCCTCCCTCCCTTCCCCCTTCCTTCCATTCTCTCTCTCTCTATCTCTCTCTCTCTCTCTCTCTCTCTCTCTCACACACACACACACACACACACACACACACACACACACACACACACACACACACACACACAAGATGGCATCAGTAAACTCCCCAAGGGAGTGTTCTACTTTCACTGCTGATACTTATTCTAAATCCCCTTGAAATCTGTCTTTCATTCACACTTTATAGAAACCTCTCTCTGAGGTCAGAAATGACCTCTAAATGGACTTTCCTCACTTTTCATCCTCAACCTATCAAATCTGACGCTATTGACCACTTAGTTCTTCTTCATATTCTTTTCCTTTGACTTCCATAGCACTGTCATTCCCTGGTTCACTTTCTATCTGACTGACATCTCTTTTTGTCTGATTAATAGTTATTTTCTCTTTCCTTGATGAGAAGTATGGGCAGACAGGTGGCACAGTGGATAGAATGCCAGCCCTGGAGTCAGGAGAACCTAAGTTCAAATCCAGCCTCAGACACTTACTAGATATATGACCTTGGACAAGTCACTTAACCCTGCTTGCCTCAGTTCCTCATCTGTAAAATGAGCTAGGGAAGGAAATGGCAAATCATTCCAGTATCTCTACCAAGAAAACCCCAAGTGGGGTCACAAAGAGCTGGACACAACTGAAAAACAACCGAACACAACTTTCCCCGGATGCACTGGTCCACCTCTTCTCTCTCTCCACTCACTTCTTTGGTGAACTCATCCATTGCCCTGCCTTTGTTTATCTTCCTTGTCCAGAATAGCCGCAGAACTATATCAGTGCTGCGTCCCCACCTGCCTGCTGGCGTTGCTACCTGGCTGTTCCACCATCATTTCCGAGCCAACGTGTCTCAAACCGAGCTCCATCCTTATTTTTCCCGACATCCTGACTTTTGCCGTCTTACCGTTTGCTCAAGCTCAAAATCTCCATCTTTGTTGATTCTTCCTTTTGCCGCATTCCTCATATCCAATTAATTGCCAAGTCCTGTTTTTTTTCTATTACCTGCGCTCTGACTTTCCACCAAGACTCCAGCCATGTGAGCTGTCGTCTCTTTTCACCTGAAATGTGGCAACAGGTTCTCAAGCAGCGTTCCTCCCCCACGTTCCCCTCTTCCAGTCTGCCCTTCACACTGCTGCTTACATAATCTTCTCCAATCATATGAGACTTCCCGATGCCTGACAAATAAAAGACAAACTTCTTATCCTGTCCTCCGACTCGGCCTTCCGTCTTCTGATGCCGTGTTTTGGCTCAGGGTGCGTCCTGTGTCTGGAATCATTGCTTCCTCACTCTGACCTGCTAGGATCTCTGGCTTCCTTTCAGATTCAGCTCCTGTGCCACCTTCTTTGGGAAGCCATCTTAGATCCCCCTCATTGTGAGTGCTTTCTCCTTCCTGAAATAATCACATATATATGTACACACACGCGCGCACACACACACACACACACACACACACACACACACATATAGAATCCACCAATAGAATGTCCTTGAGGTCAGGGACTATGTTTTGTTTTTGTCTTTTTTTTGCCTCCTGCCTCTTCCTGGAGCAGCTAGGTGGCATAGTGGATAGAGTCCTAGCCCTGGAGTCAGGAGGACCTGAGTTCAAATCCAACCTCAGACATTAGCTGTGTGACTGGGAAGTCACTTAACCCTGTTTGCCTCAGTCTCCTCATCTGTACAATGAGCTGGAGAAGGAAATGACAAATCACTCCAGTATCTTGGCTAAGAACAAAGAGTTGGACACGACTAATCAACTAAATGACCACCTAGCGTAGTGATCCATAGTAGGTGCTTTATAGATGCTTATTGGATTGGATTCAAGGCCCTCTTCACTGTGGCTCCAATTAACCTTCGTATCCTTATTTTACCTCACTCCCCTTTCAGCACTTCATATTTCATTCAAGCTAAATAAATAATTCTTGCTCTCCTCCTGCCTTGCCTTTCCTATGTAGGGCATCACTCAGGCATGGAATGCATCCTCCCTCAGGCTCTTGAGATCCTTCTTTTCTTTCCAGTGCTAGTTCAGGTTTCTTCCTACTGGAATATATAAACCAATAAACAGGGAGGGAAATGCAAGATAATTTGAGGAAAGAGATAGTACAAAACAACCAGGATGATCAGGAAAAAGCTTCCCCTAGGCCAATAGAAGGTAAATTGAGTTTTAAAGAAAGCTAGTGTTTTTAGCAGGAAGGAGGTAAAATGGAAGAGGATTCTGTGCTTGGAATAGCCTTTGTGAAGGAACAGAGAAGCATCGTGTAGGGTGAATTGTAGGCCAGTATGGAGGGAATGAAAAATGGTGAAGAACAGTATGAAATAAAGATGGAACAGGGTTGGGAGGGTGGCTTTAAACGCCATGCTGAGGCCTCTGTTTTATCCTAGAGGCAGTCTGGAATCACCGAAGATTTGGCAGCTTTGGGGAGGATGGATTGGAAGGGAGAGCATCTGGAAGCAGGGCACCCAAGACTGCCACAGCAGCATCAGGGCCTGAACTAGGAGACTGGCTGTCAGTGCAGGGAAGGTTGGGAATGTGAAACACGCTGGTAGGATCACTAAGACTTGGCAGCCGACTGTATATGGCGGGGTGAGGGACAGTGAAGAGTTAAGGATGACTCTGAGCTTGTGAATCTTGGTGTCTATTGGTGCCCTCAACGGAAAGAGGGAAATTTGGAGGAAGGATAGGGCAACGGGTTCCAACTTGGACATTTTAAGTTTGAGATGTACAATGTGTGCCTGGAGCTCAGGAGGGAGGTGAGGGCTGGAAATACAGATTTAGGAATCACCCTTATAGTCATCTCCCATCACCTGAAGACTTCCATCTCTTTTTCAATTTCTTGTAACATTTGGCATGCACCCTCTCAATTGCACTTAGCACATTCTCCTTTTTAGCAAAGTTGTTTGCGCTCATGTCCTACCCCCTTCTGTCAGTTAGTAAGCTCCCCCACAGCAGGCTCTGTATAGCTTCTATCTTTATGTCCCTGGTCTGACCATGCCACTCCCTTCTGCATTAAACTCTTGGCCCCTTCCTACTTTTCTGGTTTTCTTACATTTGCAACACTGGCCTTCTCCCTAGGGCAGTCCATCTCTAGGCTCTGTGCTTTTCACTCCTTGTCCCCTTAACTGGGAAGTTTTCCCTCCTCAACTCTGCTTCCTGCCTTCCTTCAAGATTTAGCTCAAATCTTACCCTATGCAAGAGGCCACTCCCAATTCCTCTGCTTGTGCCTCTTCTCTGAGAGGACCTCCCGTTTACTGTGTGGGTGTGTATGTGAATACATACATGTGTATATAATTATAATGGCTATAATAACTAGCATTTATATAGTACTTACTATGTGCCAAGCACTGTGCTAAATGTTTTATAATATTAACACACACAATAGATATGGACATGTATAGATATGCATATGTATACACACATATAATATGTATATGTATACATTATAGATAGGAGGCAATCTTCCATGTATATGTATGTATACATGTGTGCATATACACACATTGTGAATGGGAGGTAATCTCCTATATACACTCATATACATATATACATTTCTATACATGTATATGCCCACACTCTGTAAATAGATACATTTGTATATTTACATATGTAGTTGGGATGCAGAGGGTGTTCTTCCTCTTCTGTGTGTGTGTGCGTGCGTGTGTGTGTGTGTGTTTTGTACAGTTATTTGCATATTGTCTCCCACATTGATAGGTGATCTCTTGGAAGGCAGGGACTGTATTTTGGCCTTTCTTTGTGGCTTAGCACAGTGCTTGGCACGTAGATGTGTAAATGCTCACTGGCTGTTTTTCTTGAATTGACATTTATCACAAATTTGTTGAATATAAATGATTGCCAATTATTTCTGTGTAAGGGGATATCTCTCCTATTCATGTTTTTAAGACCTAAATTTTCCTGAGTAACAGAAATGGAGAAGGGGTTTTCTCCTGGAGAGGCTACCACTCAAGAATAAAATTGAACTTGGGTCCTGAAGCAAGCAGTTATTGAAAACAGAGTAGGATGACTCAAAGATAGACAAGGGGTCTGGGGGAGGAAATCTTTGTATTGTACACTAGGGGACCCACTTCTTCGGTGATGGGTTGCTCTGCTGAGTGTACAAAGGGTTTCCAGGATGAAGGGATTATTGTTAGCTCAAGAATGATGGCCAGAGAAGCTTGGAAGGCCACAATCTGAAGGCTGCTAGGCTGAGTATCTCCGCATGGAGCACATGTTCCTTGACCTGTCTGATAGCTCAAAGCTTCAGAGAAACCAACCAGGTTGGGGTTTGTGAGCTGTGAACTATGACCCATGAAAGGCAAATATTGAAAGTGAGAGTGAGAGTAGGCCTGTACTCCAAAGAAATAAGAGAAAAAAGGTCTTAAAGACCCAAAAATATTTATAGCAGCTTTATTTTTGTAGTGACAAAGAACTGGAAACTAAAGGGGTGCCTACCCTTCAATTAGGGAATGATCGAACAAACTGTGTTATGTGAATGTAATGGAATATTTATGTTGTAAGAAATGAAGAAAAGATGGTTTCAGAGAAACCTGAGAATAATTGTGAACTGAGGCTGATAAAAGACCAAAAGAACAATGTATGTTGGAACATTAGCTTTGTAAAAATGACCAATTTGGGAGAAGGCAGGAACTCTGATCAGCACAATGATCCACCGTGATTTAAGGTGACCAGCGATGAAGAATTCTTGCTATACAGGAATTCTCCTGATAGAGAGCTCATAGAGTAATTTGCAGAATGAAACATACGTTTTTGGACATGGTCAATATTGGAATTTATATTGCTTTACTTTATTTGTTACAGAATTTTGATGTTTTTTTTATCAGTGGCAGGGGAAATGTAAGGGAGAAAATAAATGCTTAGGAATTAAAACCAGGTGGTTAAAGCTTTACCACTCATTTGGGCAAGTCACTTCGCCTAATATTTAACTTATTGATCTGAAAGTTTGCTCTCAGCTGAAAACACTGAAAAGTATAAGCAGCCATCCAAATGCAGGGTGGTATTATTGATAGAACAGATTTATATAACTACTCTGTTACCAAATTACAGATCTCAATTGTGTGTGCTAATGGCAAGGTAGAGCAGTGAATGGTTTTGGACCTTTGTGACCCACCTTGAATGTGGATGGTTGAAAGAAGGGTGTTTGAATGTAAGTAAATAAGTAAGAATGCTTAGAGGTTGCAGGAGAAGGGATGGGCCAGAGACCAACTGGCTAGCAGGGAAGTCTTCCTGAAAATGTTAAGTGGGGGGTGGGGGTGGGGGTAGGAGGAGAGCAAAAAAACCATCCAAGGAGAGCTCTGGGTGAGGTAAAGAAAGGAACACTGAGCAGTTCAGGTGATCCATGGGTAATTTAAAGTTCAGAGATTGTAGGGCAGACCCTAGTGGGAAAGTCACCTTAAAATTGAAATCCTCGTTTCTGATATATTCACTGTTAGAATCAAACCTCTATAAACCTCTATAAATCATGGGTGGTAAGTGGATAATTACATAATGATTCTGCAAAAGGAAAGGAAGAAAACTATGGCATTTCCTTTTTTTAGTGAACTAGTTAGAGGTGGTGTAGTGGATAGTGCCAGGCCTGGAGTTAGGAAGACCTGAGTTCAAATGTGGCCTCAGCCACTTTCTAGCTGTGTGACCCTGGGCAAGTCACTTAAGCCTGTTTGCCTCAGTTTCTTCATCTCTAAAATGAACTGGAAGGAAATGGCAAACCACTCTGGTATCTCCAAATGGTGTCACAAGAAGAAAACAGCCAAAGAACAATAAAGTTAGAGTACCCTGTGAGAATCTTTTGTTTAAACCTTGTAGCTGAACTGTCAGCCAAGGGAATTATCATACTGAAGTGATTTGGAAAAAGAGCATAAATGGTCATCACCGCCAATATAAGGCTGTGTGCCGCGTGGCAGAAGGTAGGAGGGTATAGCTATGCAAAACACTTACAACATTGTTCCTGAATAAACAAAGCCTGTGTTGTGCCTGCTGGTATCACCATCCCCCATCCCAGTAGTCGAAATGACAAATGATCATTGAGAGGTCAGTTTAGCTCCCAGAGAGACTATTCCTCTCTGTTTAAAAATAAATTTTTTATCTTTTGTTGTCACATCGCCTACATATCCCCATGTAGTCATCCCCTACAAAGAAAAGAATAGAGGGGAAAAAACAGTTTAAGCAAAGCTAACCTACACTTAGGAAAAGTCCAACTTTGTATACAGTGCTTTGCACCAAGGTCCCCCCATCTCTGGAAAAGGGTAGGGAGGTGCCTTGTCATACCTCTTCTTTGAGGCCAAGCTTGATCATCCATTTCATAGAATGCAGGGTTAGTTGTTTTGTTGTCGTTTCCATTTTTACATTGTTGTGGTCGTTGTGTATGTTGTTTTCTTAGCTCTATGCTGTTTCTCTGTATTAATCACATTCATTATTTCTTATAGGATGGTGATATTCCACTCTATTCGTGTACCATAATTTGTTTAGTCATTCTCCTGTCTTTACAGATAGACCATTTTCAAAGAAGCTCTGGGGAGACTCGGTAGAGGCATTTAGGTAACGCAGAGAATAGACTCCTGGGTCCAGAGTCAGGAAGACCCTATCTGGATGCTTTTCTTTTGACCTCTCTACTTGCTAGCCTCACCCAACCAAGTTTGGGAACTGAGGCCTACCTTAAGTAGAAGTCTATTAAAACCAAGACAAAGATTGACTCAGTTATTGAGGTCTTTTCTGTTACCAGAGTCTGTTTTCCTTCTTCCTTTGCCCTGCCCTTTCATTTTGGTTAGATATCCTAGTTACTGACTCTTTTCCAAAATTTTGGTACCTCTTCCCCCTTGGCTGTGCCCTCTGTTTGAGTCAGTCTGGTTTTTGTCTGGCTTCCTGGCTTCTGACCCATTACCATCTCTGATCCTTTCTGGGGATAATGGGTGGAAGGCTGGACTTGTTATTACTTCACCACTGACCTGAGGGTACCAGGTTTTTTTTTCCCCCTATTCTGGGCCATTCACATTATCTTTGAAACCTGGCTCGACAGCACCCATCAGGTTCTGGATGCTTTTCCAGCCTGGCCCTCTGCCAGGAAATGTGTTTAAAATATACAAGTGGGAACTGTGAGGGGGGATGGGGAGGGCTGAGGTTCCTCCTGCACTAAAGCTATTTAGGGAGTGGTTCTAGTCATTCAGTTTATGACTAGAATAGATTTCAACTTGTAAACACCCACCTTTGGTGGTTACATTTGAAAGCAGCAATATAGAAAAGAGAAGTATACAGCTGGTAGAATCCAAATACCTGATTTAGGATCTTGACTTCACTACTTATTAAACCTGGTGGCCTTGGGTAAGTTGCTTCTCTCTAAGTTTCCCCACCTGCCAAAGGAGGAGGTTGAACAGATAGATGATTGATCACTAAAGTTCCTTCCAGCTCTAAGAATAATGAATGATCCTAATGAATAACGAGTTCCCCTGCAGGGCTTAGGGCTTTTGGTGGGGGAACTCTATCTAGGTTTCTTTACACCTCAAGAGTCGTAGATCACTTGGAAGAGACCTTGGCAGTTACCTAGCTTAATGCTCTTATTTTCCAGATGAGGAAATCAGGCCCTAATGACTTGCTTAAAACCACACACAGCTAGTTCTCTTTCCCCTGTTGCCTTACTCTTAGGAAAGAGAACTGTTCTTCCTGGTATCTAATCTCGTCTCCAGCATTCTAGGACAGCTGGGATTGCATTCTTGCTGCTTGATCGTCAAGAACAATTTTCTCCCCGCTTTTTTCCCCTGAAAACTGCCCTCTTTACCTATGCAGATATAGCCTCCCTGAGTGAGTCAGAATAAACAGGAATTTCTCAAGACTATTAAAACATTTGCTTCCCAATAGTCATTCATATTTTAATTTGGAGACCAGCCTCCAAGGAAACCCCTACCAGTTTTTTAGAATGAAGTCTGTTCCACTTTTTCTGTAATAGTCCTAAGCTCTCAGCAGGGGCTCATTTAAAATTCTTATTTCGTCTGCCTCCTGGACTGAGTTTTCTTTCACTCCCTACCTGTTGCTGCCACATACCACAACTGTTTTGGGGAGTGAAGAACTTTTAAGCACCTCTGGCACTGTTCCTTTTGAGGAGAGATTTCTGAATCCTGAAGAAGTGGGGGTGATTCTTACAGAAAATAAGATGAAGACCCTAGACAAACCTTGTGATCCTGGCCTTTTCCTCATCTCATCCCCTGCTATGCTCAGAACATTGTCCCTAGTTATCCCCGCCCCCCGCCCCCCCCCCCACCTGGAATGTTCTCCTTCCACTCAGACTACTGAACTTCCCAGCTTCCTTTAAGTCTCAACTAAATCCTACCTTCTATAACAAGCCTTCCCTAGCCCCTCTTAATTCTAGCATCTTCCCTCTATTAATTATTTCCTATTTGTCCTCTATGTGCCTTGCTTTGTATATATTTGTTTGCATGTTATGAGGTCGTAAGCTCCTTGATGGCTGGGACTGTCTTTTGTCTCTTTGCATCCCCAGCACTTAGCACCGTGCCTAACACTTAGTAGGTGTTCAATAAATGTTTATTGATTGGTTGATAATTTTGAAATTCATTTTTGCTTGTGCTGCGTGAGAGTTCTGAGGGATTCTGTCAGCTTCATGCAGGACACAGAAGAAGGAAGGGGTTTGGATTGAGTTAAAAGGTCAGTAAAGAATAATCAGTCCAAGAGGTAGAGGAACATCAAGATGAAAATCTAAATTCTGGTCTAGAATCCCAGGATTTTCGCAACTCTTGGCCCTTAGAATATAATCTGCAAAAGGCCTGCCCAGGGGATTTCTTGGGCCGTTTAGAGCTGGGTGGGAACTCGGAGGCCATCAGAAACAACTCTCATTTTAACCTCAAAAGTTAAGTGACTTAACCAGAGTTGGAGGCATTTGAACCTGGGTTCTTTGACTCTAAGACTTCCTTCAGTCTCTTAATGTCTTCCAGATAAAATAGGAGAAATGGCATGATGATGTGAAAATAATTTTAGTTTTGGAATCAATAAACGTTAAGTGCCTACTATGTGCCAGGTACTGTGCCAAGCGTGCTCTAGCTTTATTATGACTCGGCAAGCATTACATTATCCTACTGTTATTTATTGTTGTTAGCCTGGTCTTGTGACTTCTTCACTATTCAGTTCTATTTATTAAGTATGTTACATTAGCTCTATGACCCTGGACAAGCCTCTTATACGCCTAACCTCCCCACCACAGTTTCCTCCTTTGTAAAGTAGACACACAAATAATGGCACAACTTCACAGCATGTAAGGAAAGTACTTTGTAAACTGTAAGCAACATGTCAGTGCAAGCTATTGGTATAACTTATTTTCAGCATACATTTAAATGTTGACCTCTTTTGTTCTTGAGTCTTATCCTACATCTCCGACTTTATTTCCCAGCATGCATCCTCTGCTTTAGCCAAGTCAATCTTAGTATCTTAGTCTAGGAAATGTGCTATTCTTATTTTCTGCTCTGTGCTTTGGCTCATAAATATCCCCCAGTCTGGAAGATCCTTGGATCTCCCCTGCTTATTCACATCCAATGCATTCTTATTCTGGTCCAACTAGATAAGGCATTACCCTCTCCATGGAGCCCTTTTAGATGACTTTAGCTCACAGAATGATCATTTCCTTTGATGAACTCCTCTTATCCATGTTGTTCCCTTTGACTTTTCATCATGCTGCTTTACATCAATAATTAAGTGTTTTATATAGATAAAAATTGTCAATTTTTTTCTAATATGGCCAATGTAGGAATTTATTTTGCTTGACTGAATATTTATCGTAAAGGTTTTTTGTTTTTTAAGTGTTTTCTTAATAGTGGGGGTAGGTAGAAAGTAGGGAAAATAGATGTTTGTTAATTGAAAAAAATTCATTTTAATATCAAAATGTATCTATTAATATATTTAATATTGATGTATATCAATATATATATATATATATATATATATATATATATATATATATATTGTCTTGTTGATTACATACAGTCTAAGCTCTTGGAGGGTGGACATTGTCTTGTTTCTCTGGTATCTCCTGCCAGTATTTATGGTATATGTGGTAGGCACTGTTTATAAACTTGTTGAATGAATAAAAGCTGGACATTGCCTCACCAATATCTCATAAAAAGTAGCATGTTTTTTCCTATTAATTCCATTGCATAGTCGTGTATGGAACAAGTGACCCATAGACTCTTGTCCTGACAAAGAATTCTATTGATCCTAAAAAACAAAACCAAAAACAAAACCACACGAGAGCAATTTGGAACTATGCCCAAAGGGCTATAAAATTGCATACACTTTGATCCAACAATACCGCTAGTATGTCTGTATCCCAAAGAGATTTTTTTCAAGGGGGGGAAGGCCTATTTGTACAAAAATATTTGTAGAAGCCCTTTTTGTAAAGGCAAAAAATTGGAAATTGAGAGTTGGGGAATGGCTGAACAAGTTGTAGAAGATGATTGCAATGGAATATTATTGTGCTCTAAGAAATGGTGAGCAGGTGGGTTTCAGAAAAACCTGGAAAGATTTATATGAAGCGATGCAAAGTGAAGTAAGCAGAACCAGGAGAGCATAGTACACAGTAACAGCAATATTATATGATGATCAACTGTGAATGATTACTTAGCTGTTCTCAGCAATACAGTGATCCAAGACAGGTACCCAAGGTGAAAAATGCTATCCACCTCCAGAGAAAGAACTGGCGACATCTGAATGTAGATTGAAGGGTACTATTTTTCACTTTCTGTATTTTTTCGTGTTTTTTTTTCCCCCTTTGGGCCTGTGTCTTCTTTCACAACATGACTAATATGGTCAAACAAAACAGAAAAACAACCACATGAGATAAAAGTATGCTGTAATAAATGCGCTAATTACCGAGAGTTCTCACCAGGGATGATCTTTTGAGTATAGACTGGGCTGAAGCCAAACCCTTAAGGATAGACCAGATATATATCACCTCTTCAGGACAGGTGAAGGATCATGGTATCATATATTTGAATTGGTAAGGGAGGTCATCTGGGCCAACTCCCTTGTTTTACTATGAGGATACTAAGATCCAGTGAGATTAAATGATTTACCCAAGATGACAAAGGTGATTAAGTGGCAGAACCAGGATGTAAAACCTGTCGTCTGATTTCAAATCCAGACCGCTTGGTTTAAGGCCCATTTGTCTTCCCTTTTTATATGTCCAGTCATCACGGAGGAGCTGAATGAAAGACATTTCTCTCCATGGTCTCAGAGCCCCAACTTAGCATCCTGTAGGAAAGAATCTCTGTACTGGGTAACCCAGCTGTGCTCGTGAACAAATATTAATCACAAATCAAGTGTAATTTTGTTACACAAACATGCAAAAAGAGTGCTAAAAAGAGAACCAAGGCAACTCTGTAAGTCGCTTAATATTACAGAGAGTCCCCTCAGTCCTTAAAAGAGCACCCAGATGCCTTTGCTCCTAGTGAGAACCTCTCAGCCCTTCCAAGGCCACTGGGGTCCCCAAGGTTTCCAGGGTCCTCTCCCTGGGCTACTCCCTTCTCTGGCTTCAGGATCTCTCACAATCTTTCTGTTTTTTCCTCTCTGGAGACTACTCTAGCTCTGCTTTCTCTTGGTTTCCTTTCAATCATGTTCTCTGGGTTCTCTTTTCTTATGTGCTCCCTCCGCATTTGGAATTCACCTGGCTACCTGCCTCATTATGCCCTGTGCAATGTTAGATTGCCATGAGTGCAGAGGTCTGTTGTTTCATTCAGTGTTTGTCTATTTAAAATATTTTATTTCTACTTTTTGTTTTATAGTTACTTCCTAATTAATGTCTACCCCCCCCCAAAAAAAAACTCTTCCTTCCTTATAACAATGAAAAAAATTCATTAAGACAACTGACATTGGAAGCATATCTGTCAGCATATGCAACATTTATCATCTGTAATCTCTCCCCTTTCCCTTCCCATCCATGAGAGGAAGGAGATGTGTTTCATCGCCTGTTCTAGGAATGAAGATTAGTCATTGCATTTAATTTTATTTTAACCATCATTGAATGTTTTCATTTCCAGTATTGTAACTGCTGTGTATATTATCTGTGTAATATTATTCTGCTTTCATCTCTTAGTTCAAGTAACTGCCTCATATGTGTCCCTGAGTTTCTTATAATTGCCATTTCTTATAGTGAAGCAACATTCTATTACATTCCTATGCCATATTTTTTCAGCTGTTCCCCAATCAATGGACACCCAGGGTTTTATTTTGTTTTTTGTGTTTTTAAATATTTTATCAAAGTTTCTTTCTTTTTTTTTTTTGCTTATTTATCACAAAAATATCATCTCTATCACCAATTCCTAAATAAATGTCCTCCCATGTAACAAGTAACTTTTCAACACATTTATTAAGAACCCACTCTACTGGGGATGCAAAGATAAGATGAAACTGTCCTTGTTCTCAAGTTTATGTTCTGTTGGGGGGCTATAACATGCTTCCCTAAAGGGATGGGGAAAAAAAGGTGTCACAGTTGCCATATGACCATATTTTTATGGCTGTAATGTCCATGTTTATTAGGTCTCCTCTGCTTCCATGGGAGCAATAACACATAATCCTTCCTTTTCTGACTAACTTTCTAGGTGGCACACAACTGAGCTTCCTGGTCTTGGTGACAGGCTGTACGTCAGTGGGAAGAATTCTTGACGCTGAGATCTATAAAATCACCACAGTAGACTTCTGTCCACTCCAGGAAGATGTCAAGGAAGAAGACCGTCTCACTGCTCTGAGAAAAATTCTCAACTCTGGGATGTTCTATTTCTCCTGGCCAAATGCCGGGTCCAACTTCGACCTGACTGTTCGAGCCCAAAAGCAGGGTGATGACAATTATGAGCTGGGAAATTCCTTCTTCTGGTTAGTACCTTGTATTATATTTCAGCTTTTGTCTTTTGCAAATAGTAAAAGTGGCAGTTATTTTGGAAGCCAGATCTTAGGTTTTTGCTTTGGAATTACCTATTTTATAGAATATTCATGGAGGAATGTTACCCAGGTCTGTATTCCGCTCACTAGTCTGCATAATCAATAAATCCAAGAAAGATTTATTTAAATCCTAATGATGAACAAAATACTGTTTTAGGCTCAGGGAAAGATACAAAGATAAATAAAATGTGCCCCCAGTCCTCAAAGGATAGTGTTTTTATTCACTAGGTCAATTCATTGGAAATTGATAATCTTCATTCTGAAAGAAATTCACTTTGGATCCATAGCCTTTTGAAGAGGGCCCTGTGCCCACTATCAGTAACTCAGTAGGTTTTAACTGATGATGGTGCCTTTTTCTCTGGTTCTTTAGTAAAGTTGTCACATACTTTAAGTAAAGATGATGAAAGATGAGCCTAGAATTCCTCTTATTGGGGAATGCCCCAGTATACCTCACACACCAAGTCTCTCTTGAGATTCCTGTTCTTCTCGGACATTTCCTTGGTAGCGGGCTTTGTCTGTTGTGCCGCATTAAGCTGCTTTGTGGCGGATGTGCTGAAACAAGGCTTTAAATGTTGGTCGTGATGGCTCTTTGGAGGCAGGGGCTCACTTTGGTCTTTCTGTCTCTGGCTTTTAACACAGTGCCTGGCCCACAGTAAGCACTCAAGATGATTGTTGATTGACCGACATTTATAAGGTGCTTTAATGTCTAAAGCGCATTAAATAAATTACGTATTCCTATGGAAGACTAACTCTGTGTTTAGACTCTGACATTCCTTGTGTCAGGGTGCCATTCTTGCTTTTGTGGCGTATTTCATTTTATAGGAGCATCTGAGACAGCCAGATGTAGTCCATGTAATTCAAGATGCAGTTCTATAGTACTACTTGCTCCTCATTTTCCTAGAGTTCATATAAAAAATATAGGAAAAGCAATTAGACTTTCTGTCCTTGGTAAGTAAACAGCCTTGCCTCAGGCCTCCATACACCCCGCTCTCTGTTAGGCATGATATGGTGAAGCTTTGTGTGATAATCCAGCACATTCATAGCTATTTCCTAATAATGATCATCATAATAAGATAATGTTTCTTGGGTTTGGAAAGTATTTGTTGAGATGGTACACCTTTGAATAACTGGTGCCAACATCCCAAGAGGCAGCCCTTAGGGTTTGTTGGGAAGACACAGCATTAGACCTTGGGCCTGAGGGCTAAAGGCAGTGGCCTCTAAATTGTTGCCATCTCAAGCAGATGGGGCCTAGGGATCGTGAGACATAGAGTGATGCTTGAAAACATGTACGCGACCCCTTTGGGAATGAGAAGAGCCGGGAGACGTCTTCAGAACTTTTACAACTCAAAGCCAAAGTTTTTTTGGCAATTATTGGATTGAATAACTCACATGTGCCAGTGTTGTAGTTGGTAGAAAAGTATTTGTTGTTGCTTTTGTTCACTTGTGTCTGACTCTCTGTCACCCTGCGGAGTTTTCTTGGCAAAGACACTGGAGTGGTTTGCCATTTCCTTCTCCAGTGGATTAAGGCAAACAAAGGTTAAGTGACTTGCCCAGTGTTACACAGCTAGTAAGTGTTTGAGGCTGAATTTGAACTCAGATCTTCCTGATTCTAGGCCTAGCACTCTATCCACTGAGCCATCCTGCTGCCTAGAAAAATATACATACATATGAATAATGCAAAATAATATGATTTCTCACCAGATCGAAATATTAAGTGCAGCATTGGAGATCAGAGAACAGGGATTCACTCTGGGGAGGCTCACTTCTGGAAGAGGATAGAATTCACTTAGCAGATATCTACTTGGAAGCTTTTTTTTTTTAAACCAGACCTATGATTTAATTGGGATAGTGAACTCCTGGTGAGAAAACCCTTTCTACCAATGTAGATCAACACCAGCAGCTTGTCACCATTCATAGTAGCAATAAGCAGATAGTAAACATGGACACACACAGTTGTCTAGGGTAGTAGTTCTCAAATTTTTTGGTCTCAGGACTCCTTTATTCTCTTCCAAATCATTGAAGATCCCAAAGAGCTTTTGTTTATGTGGGTTATATCTCTTGATATTTACCGTCTTGAAAATTAAAATGCCTTCGTAGCATTATGAAAATAGTTTTGACTTCACAGACTCCCCTGAAAGGGTCTTGAGGATCCCGAGGAGTCCCTGGCCCACACTTGGAGAATTCACTGAGCTAGGGCAAGAGGTGAAGTGATTGAGAGCCGCTGGGCTGGAGACAGAGAAATGGTGCCCGGGGACATGTGGGAGACAGGATTTGAACCCAGGTTTTCTCGACTGTAAGGCCAGCTCTCCATTAGACCACTCTGCTTCTTTGCACTATAGAAGGAAAGTAAGATGAAGGGTTGCCACTGCCAAAATTTCCTTCTTGGAGTCTATTGGCTGGTAGAGGTGCCACCGGAGTGGAAGCCATTGCTGAGCCTCTCCAGTAAAATGGCCTAGTCCTTCATTCCTTGTCCAGCCATTGAATCACTGGTGGGCAGGTGTTCATATTCAGAGGATCACCACCAGGTAAAGGGAACAAGAGAAAACAATTCCCTAGGTTAATATAATCTTTTTTGTCTGGATACCATGTCTGTTTAATTGTTTTCAGTCATGTCTGACTCTTTGTGACCCTGTTTGGGGTTTTCTTGGCAAAGATACTGGAATGGTTTGCCATTTCCTTCTCCAGCTCATTCGACAGATGAGGAAATTGAGGTAAACGGGGGTAAGTGACTTGCCCAGGGTCTCACAGCTAAACTAGTAAGTGTCTGAAGCTAGATTTGAGCTCTTCTGACTCCAGGCCTGGTGCTCTATCCACTGTAACAACTGGCTGGCCCTGGGTACCATAGTACCTGATAATTATCACCTGATATGGCACAATTACATGGAGCAGTGGAGAGCTCTCTGGACCTGGAGTCAGGAAGAGCTGAGTTCAGATGTGCCTTCAGACTTATTAGCTGTATGACCCTGAGCAAGTCACTTCACTGGTCAACCTCAGTTTTATCATCTGTAAAATGGGGTTAAAAATAGCACTTATTATTATGAAGGTAAAATATGATGATATTTGTAAAGCACTTTGCAAACCTTGAAGTGCTATATAAATGCTAGCCATTGTTGTTAAGTTTAATGATATTAATTACTATTACAATCAAGTCCTCGAGGGAAATTCAAAACTTTGTTTCCCTAAATAAATCTATGTTTTTTCTCCCTAAAGAAAATGGCCTTTATTCCTCCTGAGTACCAACAGATGTGACTAAGACATTATACTATGAAGATCCTACATTTGGCAAAAGGTTACTCTTTTTTTCTAGCCCATTTGCAAATGAGAAGTTGTGAAATAAGACCAAGTGATAACAGCTGTCATCAGTCACTGCTGGCCTGATGGAACTCAGAGTTTTCTGGAGGCCTTGCCCTCTCACCGGTAATGTTCTTTGTTGAGAAATGGGTGAATCAGGGCAGATATTTAAAGTACACACCCAGCACATCCTTACTTACTCACCGTTGGTAGTAACCTGCACTTCTGTGCTCTTGCTAAGGAAAAAAAAAATCCTTTGATTGGTCAGACTGGATTAAAAGAATTTTGTGTGAACATCTTCAGAAGTGGCCACCAAGCAAACCAACCCCAGCCCATTTTGTGCATTATCTCAGTATCCTGTTCAACACAAATTCCATTGCTGCTCATGAGATCATGTCCTGGGAGGCAGCCTGTTGTAGTGCAAAGATCCTGTTTTTTGGAGCCAGGGTTCTAAAATCTCTCTGCAGGTTTTCTGGTTGTGTGACGCTTCACCATCTCTGGACCTCAGTGTCCTCATTGGTAAAAGGAAAAGGTTGGACTAGGTAATAACCAAGCCACCAGCTTTAAATCTATAGGTGGACTGTTAGTCAACAAGCACCTAGATGGCTCAGTGGATACAATGCTGGGCCTGGAGTTAGGAAGACCTGAGTTCAAACACAGCCTCAGATACTTGCTAGTTGTATAACCCTAGGCAAGTCACTTCATCCTGTTTGCCTCAGTTTCCCCATCTGTAAAGTGAGCTGGAGAAAGAAATGGCAAACCACTCTAGTATCTTTGCCAAGAAAACCGCAAACACAAAGAGTCAGACATGACTGAAAGACGACACAACAACAGTCTCACTGGATCAGTTTGTGAAAAGGAATAAAGTGTAAAGAAACTAGAAAGCTAAGAAGGGGCCAGGTTATGAAGGTCTTTAAATGTCCAACAGAACATTTGTACTCTGTTTGCTCTTGGAGATAAATAAAGAACATTGAAGTCTATGAAATAGCGGGTAACCTTGTCACACCTGTCCTTCAGGAAGGTCATTTTGGCAGCTGACTGAAGGATGGATTGCCCTAGGGAAAGAGTTGAGGCAGGGAGACCAACCATAAGGCTGTTGAAATAGTAAAGGCAGAAACTGACACGGGCCTGAACTAGCATGGTGACTGACTAGAGAGAAAGAGACAGAGATGGCGTGAAATAAGACAGCGGCAGAATGATCCCTGGGTGATTTGAATTTTGACTTTTGAAATTTGAAGGTGACCCTGAGGTTGCCAACTTGGGTGACTTTGAGAATGGAGCTACGATTAATGGTAATAGGGAGGTTGGGAAGACGGAGTGATTTTGGACGGAAATGTTGAGTTTGAGATGTCTACATGACATCTAGTTTGACATATCCAAAAGGCAGTGGTTGATACAATACCGGAGCTCAGGAGAGGGGTTAGGGCTGGATATACATTTGGGAATCATCTGTGTAGAAATGACAATTGAACCCATGGGAACTGTTGAGATCAGCAAGTGAGAAGGGATATAGAGGAAACTTCTCACAGCAAAGTAGTGCCTTTTCTTCAGGGTTGCCTGCCTTGGTCCTATAGGAGCCTTGATCCTGTAAATTTCATCCATCCTTTGAACCTAGGGTAATTTGCCATTGCCATGTAGTCCATCCCTTTAACCAGATATTGAAGGAGGAAAGCAGGGAAACATTCCAGCTGGCGGGTTAAATCAGCTTAACATTGTCATTTCATAGCATTTGAGATTGGGAAAAGGACCTTAAAGTTCATCTAATCCATATTGTACCTGAAGCAAAAATGCCTTCTACGATTTCTAATGAGTCATTCATTAAATACAATACTAACAGTGACGGAGAATTTAATCATCTCACAAGGTAACATTCCATCTTCAGACAGCTTTTTATTGCTAGGAAATTCTTCCTTTTCTTGAGCCTGGCTTATCATCTGGATTATGGAGTGATTCATTTTTTTCCCCTTATTTTTAGTAGTGGGCTAGTTTGGATCTGATTTTTGTAGTGGTTTCTCAAGGGTGCATGCGGAGCAGTGGAGAGAGTCATCCTCGTGTCCAGAAGACCTATGTTTATACCCTGACTTGGATATCTAGTAGCTTTGTGACCTTGGTCAAGTCAGAAAATGTCCGCCCTCAGGCACAATCTCCAAGATTATAAATGGCAAAAAAGTGCCTGTCTGTATCAGAAGTTTCTTTATTGGCAGTTCCCTACTCCAATGAAATCACAGGTTTGCTCCAAAAAAAAAAAATTACCAGAGGAAGGAAGAGTCTTGCCAGTTGAAGCCCTGACCATTAGAAGGAGACTGAGTTAAGAGGAAAAAGGAAATATTTCTACACTACTCTCCAAAACAAATATTGTTTGGGAGGAGCCATCTGGGCTGTCAAGATCTCCTGGTTTTGTAAGGTATCCCTATGGTGTGGGTGGAATGCCATCACAAAGTAGCTTCCTTGCCTATCCTGTTAGGAAGAACTTACCTAATTTTAGGACTAGGGGTTGAGTACTTTTTCTCACCCGTAGGAGAGAGAGTGTTCTTGAAGAAAGCCAAGGAGCAGTGATGTCATTCGTTGCTGTTTCAAAACAAGTAGGCCATTGTGATCTGTGTTATACTCCATATGCAGCAATTTCCCAGGGAGAGCCCTACTTCCTAGGAATGAGTTAGAGGTTTTAGGAGGGTGACTTAGCTCCATCCTTTTGGCTCCTACCTGGTAGGCTGAAGCAATGCTTGACTAATTGTCACCTAGTAGCAGAGTATGTCAACCAATCTCCCTTCCCCCCCCCCCCCCCCCCCCCCCCCCCCCCCCCCCTTAAGGAAGCAGTTCTTTTGGGGCTAGGATAATAGCACTCACTAATTCCCTGGAGAGTACTATATTTACTAGGAATTGTATTTGTCCAATTTAGTCAAGCAAATGAGAATTTATTAAGACATAGATGAAATAGACCCTGATCTTAGGGAGCATAGGGCAGCTAGGTTGTACAGTAAATAGAGTGCTGGGCCTATTGTCAAGAAGAATCATCTTCCTGAGTTCAAATCTGGCCTTAGACACTTATTAGCTGTGTGACCCTGGGTAAGTCACTTCACCCTGTTTACCTCAGTTTCCTTATCTGTAAAATGAGCTGGAGAAGGAAATGGCAAACCACCCCAATATCTTTGCCAAGAAAACCCTAAATGGGGTTATGAAGAGTCAGACACAACTGATAATGACCAAACATAAGGGAGCATACATTTTATAGGTGGGGAAACAGCATAAGCACATACAAGCATATGTAAAATAAATAGAGGGTAATTGATTGCATGGGAGGAGAGAGGAAGATACTGCAGCTGGAGAGATCAGGAAAGGCTTCCGTAGGGTGTAGCATTTAAGCTTAGCTTGGAAAGGAACTGGGAAGTAAGGAACAAATGCATCCCAGGCATGTGGGGCAACTATGTGAGGACACAGAGATGGGAGATAGAGCATTGTGTGTGAAAAACAGCTGGACTGGACCATAGAGAGCATGGAGGGAAGTCACGCTCAAAAAGACTTGAAAGTTTGGTTGGAGCCAGCTTCTAAAGGGCTCTGAATTAACCAGTCATTTGTATTGGATCCTAGAGGTCACAGGGAGCTCCAGGAATCTGTAGAGCAGACAAGTGACATGGTCAGACATGTGTTGTAGGAATATCACTTTGGCTACTGCTTTGAGGATGGATTGGCTGGGGGCAAAGTGGAGGCAGGAAGACCAGTTAATTAGGAGGCTATTGCATAGTCCAGGTTAAAGATAACAAAAGCCCAAAATAGGGTAGTGGCTGTGTGAGTAAAGAGAAGGGGTCAAAAATAAGAGATATTGTGGAGGCAGAAGCAGTAGTAATTGGCAACTGATTGAATCTGTTGGGCGCATGAGAGTGAGAAGTCAAGAACAATTTCAACATTGTAAACCTGGGTGACCGGAGGCTAGTGGCATCCCTTGAAAGAAATAAAAAGATTTTGGTTTTGGGGGAAAGATGAATTCTGTTTTAGACATATTTAATTTGAAGTGCCTCCAGATGGTTGGTGTTGTGGCAATGGAGCTCAGGAGAGAAACGTATACAGATGTGAAAGGCATCTGCACAGAAGTGATTATTGAATCTGTGGGCTCTGATGAGGTCACTAAGAAGAGCAGCGGGCTCAGGATGGAGCCTTGGAGGACACCAAGGGACAGAGGAGTGAGTGAGCATGCAGCCAAAGAGAGAGAGAAGTAGGAGATCCAAGAGAGACCATTAAAAACCCAAAGAGGAGAGAGCTATCAGGAGGAGTGAGTCACCAACAGCATCAGATGTTTCAGAGAGGTCAAGAAGAATGAGAATTGAGAAGAGAGGATTGGATTTGACCATCGGGATCATTGCCAGAAGCCTGATTTTTGAGGGACAGAGAAGGAGAGGAAGTGGTAGCAGTGAGCATAGACGGCTTTACTTGGCTATAAAAGGGATGATAGCTATAGGATGGTTGTTTTTGTTTTTGTTTAAGGATGGGAGAGACCTAGGCATCAGACCGTGAGTCAGTAGATAGTAAGAGATTGAAGATACAAATGAAGGAGGGAGAGAATTTTGTGACAATCCCTGGGTCAAAATGAAGGGATCAAGTAAGGGGTTGGCCTTGGGGAAGAGGAATAAAGGAGAAAGAAATGGAGATGATGTAGATTATGGGAGAAGAGGGAGCTCGTGGCAAACGGCCTTGATTTTTCTTATTAAGACGTGAGTTAGAGTCTTCTACTGAATGGGCACAAGAGGCTTATGGAGAAAAAAGAAGTTATAGAACAGCAGCTATGGGGAGGAAGGTGAGATAGTGAATTGATTAAGAATAAAAGATTTGCTTGCTGCAGTGAGGCCCGGTTGAGATTAGATAATATAAATTTATAGTGGATCTAGTTAGCCTGATTTCATGAATTCCTGAGGAAAGAGATCGTGGGAGTCATCTAGGGTTGTTGCTGTTTAGTCCCTCTGACTCTTTGGGACCCCATTTGAGGTTTTCTTGGCAAAGATACTGAGGTGGTTTGCTATTTCCTTCTCCAGCTCATTTGACAGATGAGGAAACTGAGGCAGACAGGGTGAAGTGACTTGCCCAGGGCCATCCAGTTAGTAAGTAGCTGAGGCCAAATTTGACCTCAGGAAGATGAATCTTCTTGACTTCAGCCTGGGGGCTCTATCCGCTGAGCCACCTCGCTGCCCCAGGGTTGGAGTGTGGCAAGACATGAACCTTGACAAGGAGGCAAGGGGTTCAAGAGGAGAGTAAAGTTCTATTGACTCTAACTGGGTCAAGTTTGAGAAACAAGGCGAGTGAATTCAGTGAGTGACAGATGGACCAGGTAACTACATACCCGCAAAGTAAGTGATGTCATACAAAAAAAATCACAAATACTCTTAAGCTATTTTGTTTTTTAAAAGGACATATATTACATTTAATGAAATAGTAACACAAAGGACTGATTTCCTTGTCCTTCAAACTTCCTTCTGCTTGGTTGTGTGTATATTTTGGTGTTTTTTTGGTGTTATTTTCTTCACTATGCATCCCCACATATAAGTATATGTTCCTTTGTATTCTTCATATTTATCATTTTTATGGCATATTCAGGTGCATTGATATACCACTATTTAGCCACTCTAATCCCTAATTTCCCCAATGGAGAGTTTTCATAGTTTCCTTTTTTTTTTGATGGTATATAAGAAGCTCTATCAGTATTTTCATATTGAGGGATCCATTTTTACCTTTTAATAACATCCTTAGGGTTGTAGCCCCAGTGATGGTATCCCAGGGTTTTAAGATGGAATAACACTTTTAACTCATAATCGTCTGTTGCCAGATTGCTTGGGAGTTTTTTCCTTGCCTTTCTTATATGTGTATATGGATATATGGACGTACATGCATGTATATGTGTATGCATGTGTATATGTGAAGAGACACACATAATTCATGTATTTGTATGGTTCTTTTTCATTTATAATATTTATATTTTTATATGTGCATATATAGATATACAGTATATGTGCATATATAATATAGATAACACTATGTATGACGTACCTATATGTGATAAAAATTGTGTATATGGGATATCTATCTATGATATATATCATATATTTAAGGATAGGACTGCATAAGATGGGGGGGGATAAGACTATAGTATGTATGTGGTGCTGTTTGTCACAGCCCTTTTCCATCTGTAATATTATATATGTGTAGTACAAATATATAAATATTTCTATATTATATAAAGACAGTATAAACAATGTATTTGGATAATATATTTCTAACAAATTGGAATTGTATTATAAATATAATAAATGTGTACATGCATATTGTATGTACTATTATAGATGGAAAAGGGCCACATACTGTAGCTTTCCTGTGGTCATCTAGAGCAGTCTTTCTTAGCCTTCTTTGCATTGCGAACCCTTGTTAGCAGTGTAATGAGACCTATGGACCTCTTCTCAGAATAATGCTTTTAAATGGATCAAACAAAATACTAGGAATATAAAGGAAACCAATTGTTGAAATAGAGTTATCAAAATATTTTTTAAAAACAAGTCCACAGACAGACACCAGGCTAAGGACCCCTGATCTAGACCTCTGCTTTTTGGATATGGCTTGCTTTTAAAATATTTTATTTGTTTCCTTTTAAAAATATCCCTTTGTTAAGGGTATGGGGATAAAAGCTTTAAGAGCTGGAAGGGTTCTCAAAAGACATCTTAATTTTACACACATACACACACAAATTTGTGTCTAATAGTAGCCATGGTGGGGGGAGAAAAAAAGAAATTTACATGATAATTTTGTTGTGTATTTGAAAGGAATAGCAAGTTGTCCATAGATTTGCAGTTTCGTGTGCAATCATCTTTTTATTGCACTATGTTATGTTAACCCTTTCAAGGGTTCTTATTGCAACCCTATGGGATACATAAAGCACTCATCCTTCTACGTGATGAGGAATGGGTTGGCTGGTTGATGAAGGAGAGTAGTATAAGCCTATCGTTTCCCAGCAGAATAGAAAACTTGAGGGCCGGGATTATTTTGTTTTTGTTATTGCGATCCTCCATACTCAGCCCAGTGCCTGACTCTGGGGAGGTGCGTAATAGATGCTTATTGAACTGAATTGATTTGAGTCTCATTGTAGGTTAATGTTGGTCCCTTAAAGAGCATTCTCCTTGACTTGGGTGCAAATCTACTTTCTTCTTCCTGCGTCTTTGTCGTCCGATTAATCCATACTTGGTAAAATTTTGCAGGAACCAGCTCTTGCATGTACCCTTGAAACACTACCAGGTGAACTGTTCTGATTGGCTGCTGAAGGTGATCTGTGGAGTGGTGGCCATCCGCACCGTCTATGCCTCACACAAACAGGCCAAAGCTTGCCTCATCTCCCGGATCAGCTGTGAACGAGCTGGTGCCCGGTTTCACATCAGGGGGGTGAATGATGATGGACACGTGTCTAACTTTGTCGAGACAGAGCAGGTAAGTGATTGAACCTGACTTGAGGTGCCAAATGATTCAGTGTTTCTTGAGTAAGAACGAACATGACTCACCCAAAGGCTTTCTCCGTATCTTGTTACCTTCATGAAGGAGTTCTTTATCTTAATGCTCCCCCATTACTCTGCTTTATCCTTCTGTAATTGACATTCCTTGTGAAGGTCTGATGCCCGTGGTTTGTTCTTTGCTTTCTGGTTCTTCTCAAGGTGGAGAATGCATCCCTCGGGTAGCAAATGTTCCCTCTCTTTTTTCCTTTTCAAGTGTAGTTCATACAGAACTTCTACTCTTGCTTATCAGCGAAGAGTAGTTATGACTCCTGATGGAAGGAGACAAATGAACCAATTTGGTTTGGAGCTGTTTTTTGAGCAACAATAGGTAGATCGATATACGGCAAGAAAGAAGAATTCTCTCATTTTTATTCTGGATTGATTTTTTTTTTTTATAGCTTCATCTTAGAAGCAAATTATGGCAGTTGGGAGTTGTGGAATCTGGGAGTAAGGGAGCAGTTGGTTTCAGTGCCCATGGAATGGAACCATCTGTTTAATCTTCCATTGATCTTTCTTTTTTAAATTCTGTTCTCATTCCCAGGGATGCTGCTTACAACTCTTGCCTTTAGCTTGAAATCTGCAGGGTAAATCTTTAGAAGAGAATATAAGACAGTGGTAAATTTAAGACAGAGGAAAGCGCTGATGAAATTCACAGGTGGAATATTGCTATGGGTGACCATATCCAAACACCCTATATTTATTTTGTGCCTGTAGGCGTTTTTGTTGGCTTTTCCTTCTTATAGTTGTGATTGAGCTGCTTCTTAGGAGGACTTTGGATAGTGTGAGAACAGGCTCTGTAAAAGGGAAAATGATTTGACTAGAGCATAAGAAGACTTGACTTTTTGTCAAGCCCCCACTGCTTGTCTATAGGGCTTTTCTGAACAAGGGATCCTGAACAGATTTTTTTGGGCAGTGAACCTCAGCAGGAAAGTAGCAGCCATCTTAGAAAATGATATGATCTCAAGAGGTGATGTGTTTTCTTGCTTTTAAAATTTGCTTTAGAAGCAGAAGAGAGGCAATGTGGCATACTGTGGATAGACAGCTTTTTTATCTTCCCTTATTAAATTTGATCCTTGGTTCTAGACAGCAGGATTCAGTTTCCTTCAGGTTGACATCTATCCATTAATTCTTTGGGTCCACTTGTTCTACCAATTCTGGATATATCTTATCAGAATTCTCATTCCCCGCATATCTCACCATCATTTCTATAGGGATACGATGAGGGATTTTGTCAAATCCATTACTGAAGCCCAGATTTACTGTGACTTAGTCCAGCCTACCCGGAGAAGTCACACAACTATACTGACTGGGATCTATTGCCAATTTGTGTTAAGCAGTCTTACCTGGGCCTTTGCTACTATATGACAATCCTTTTCTTTCTTCTCTGACTGATTTCTCACTACGCTTCCCACAGATACTGTTCCAAATCTCTCTCTTTTTTTCCTCAAGCTTCCTACACCACCACTAGCCTCCCTCTCAGCAGAAGACCTTAGCTCCTACTTTTCTGAGAAAATAGAGACCATCTGTCCTACCTCTCCTCCCCTATTCTATACCTCACAGCTACTCTAGATCATCCCCTCTTCTCTCTTCCTTTGTTCCAGTCTTTGAAAAATAGTTGGCTATTCCCTTTACCAAGAACAACGTCATGTCCTCTGGGAGCTTGCCCCTTCAAATAACCTTTTTCTCCCTGCTTTCCTCTGTTATCTGACTCTATCCCTGTCGCTCACAAATGAGCCCATTTCTCCCCCATTCTTAACCTTCATAGCCTATATCTCCTTCCTTTCATTGTCAGATTCCCAGGAAATGTCATTTCCATATGTTTGCTCCTTACCCAGGTTTTAACCTGCTTTCAGTCTGGCTTCTGATCCCACCACTTTACTGAAACAGCTGTCTCCATGGTTACCAGTGGTCTGTTAATTACTAAATCCTATGGCCTTTTAGTCCTCATCTTTTTGGACTTTTCTGCAGTTTTGGATGCTATTGACCACTCCTTGTCCCAGGCAGACTATTCTCCCTCAGCTTCTATGATATGGCTCCCTCCTTGTTATCTTTCTGTCTGTCTGACTGCCTGCTCCTTCCATGCCTCTAACCATAGGACCTCTTCTCTTCTTTCTCTATTTCTCATTTATTTCACCATCTCCTCCTGTTCGAGTATGTCCGTGCAGAGGGAGGTATATATTTTGAACCAGACCTGGGATTTCATTAGTAGAGAGAGCTTCCAATAAGAAAACTCCCTTTACCAATGCAGGGCAGCACTTAAGTTGCAATCTAGTCTTAGAGAATTGACCAAGGCACTGGGAGCTTAAGTAATGAATAGTTTAAAAAAAAATAGCTAACATTTATGTGGGGCATCTAAGTGGTACAATGGATAGAATGCCAGGCCTGACAGAGTCAGGAAGACTCATCTTCCTGAGTTCAAATCTGGCCTTAGACACTTTCTAGTTGTGTGACTATAGGCAAGTCACTTAACTCTGTTTGCCTTAGTGTCCTCATCCATCAAATGAACTGGAGAAGGAAATGGCAAACCATTCCAGTATCTTTGCCAAGCAAATTCCAAATTGGGAATGTCACCATGTCAGACACGACTGAACAACATTTATATAGCGCCTACTGTGTGCCAGGCACTGTGCCAAGTGCTTTACAAACATTATCTCATTGGATCCTCACAACAGCCCTGGGAGGTAGATACTATTATCATCCTCATTTTACAGATGAGAAAGCTAAGGCCCAGAAATCATGCAGCCAATAAGTGTGTGAGGTGGGACTTAGGCAAGGCCTTCCTGACTCTGAAGCTGGCTTCTCCGTCCATGGTGTCTTGCTCCTTCTGGCATATCTATTTGTCTAATTCTCTTATCTCTCCTGAAACCCAGGCTCTGCTGCCTACTAGCCATTTCCAACTGGTCATGCTGTTGGTAAAAATCCAAAATACATTATCTTCCTCGCCTAACTCATCCTTCCTCCACACTTCCCTGTTTCTGTTGAAGGCACTATCCTTCATGAGTCAGCTTTGGAACCTTGTAAGTCCTCCTTGACTCTTTCTTCTTCCTCCCCTCATATTTAAGATGTTGCAAGTTTTGTCAATTCTCCCTCTCCATCTCTCTCTTTCTTCATATACTCTTATGATTCAGCCAAATGGTTCTACTTTTATTTCCCCAAAGTTTGCATTTCTCCATCCTCTAGTCCTGCATTCAGGCTACTCCCAAGTTTAGAATGTACTTTCTGACTCTTAAAATACTTAGCTTCTTTCGAGATTCAACTCATTTCCCTAGTTGTTAGTGCTTGTAGCAGCAATTTGGCCAGCAGCTGTTGAGGTGTAAGACCCAACAAGACCAGCAACAAGAGCTGCCAGCACAGGTTCTTTTGATCTACTTTACTAAGGAAGTAACTTTAAGGGGTTAACAAATCCTGCTTTAATCCAACATACAAATATCATTCACTTAGTTCAGTAGGAAAAGTCAGCACCCTGAACTTCAGAGCAAATATAAACAAATTATAAACATCAACAGACAGACCTTGTCTGATTCAAATCACAATTCATAGTTATCAGGAAAGCACCAACATCTGGGTTTACAAGCCAGGGGGCTCTTAACAGCAGCTGCCCAGAGTCTCTTCAAGTCACAAGCCACTCTTCCAGTGAGTGAGAGCCCCAGAAGTCAAATGCCAACCTTGGATCTTACATACCTGTCTCAGGGCCCTGGGGCACTTGATTACCTCAGTGCTGAGAAGCACTCAGACAAACAGCAGTGAAAAATCCCATTTTGCTGGCCATTACATTTGAAAGGCAAGAATCATTAAAGGCATTTAAGAAAACCACAGCAAAAAGTACCTCCCTGAATACCATTGCAGTGCTTTGAGCCATTTCAGATTGTACATGCTTATCCAAATAAGTGTTCCATCCCCACTCCACCCCCTCATAAATAGAATGGAAGTTCTTTGAGGGCAGGGACTGGTTTCATTTTGTGTTTTTATATCCACTGCCCAACACATACTTGGTACTTAGTATGTAGTTATTGAATTAAATTAAATTCTCCTGATCTACCACTTTCCCTTTCAGAAGAAAAAAGATTTGAGATAAGCAAAACTGTGTTTGCTCATTCCCAGCCCTATAGCATCTCTCCCACTCTTCACACTCTTTCAGTATCTTGGAACAGAGGTGTCAAACATATATAGCTCACAACACTTGGGAGAGAGGTCCAAACCAGATTAAAAGGTAATTGGGAAGTATTTAACAAAATTAATATGAGTACAATAAAACATAGATAATGTTAATATGTGGTTTTCTAAGTCAATATGCGGCCCACAGGGAACCTCATATGCAGCCTACTTCATTTCTATTTGAGTTTGGCACCGCTGTCTTGGAATATCAATTGCTCCAGGCCGGACGGCATAAACCCATTGGCAGTAGCTAGGTGCGATTTCAATATCTCTCTTCTCTGTCTCAATTCTTTCGACCAATTTTGTCTCATGACTAACTTGCCAGTCTAAAGATCATTCTTCTTGGTAGAGAAAACAGAAATGAAATGAGAGTTGAATAGTGCTCCCTCCTTTTGGTTACCCTTTATTATCCACCCTGAGCAGAATTTCTAGCCCTTCTTCATCTTCTGCTTATTCCCTATATAGCCCTTAACCAAAAAAAGGTCCTTTTTGTTGTCTTTAGCATACTTTGGCTGAGTGTTAGCTAGACGGCATTCCCAACTACCGTTATGGGATAGATACTTGTATTCATCCTCTCTTACCTGCCTTCCTTCCATCTTTTGTGGGTGGCTTTTAAAAATCACATTTGATCAGTGAGTTGACATTTCTTTCTTTTCTCCCTGTCTGGAATTATTTCTGTTTGGATTATCTGAATTTTGTTCTTGAGAACATGTTATCTTACTTGTACCAGTTTCCTCTGTCAAATATTAGGCTTTAGGATCCTATATATTTTCTAAGATCTTATAAGCTCTTAGAAATCTGCCTTTCCTAACATTAGGGTTACATGAGACTTGTAATCCTGTCCTTTCAAACAGTTGGTGGAAAAAATTCCCTTTCCTTTCCTCTTTCTTTCCAAGTCAGTGAGATGAGACGATCTTTTCCATTTCAATGTCTGGCCACCTCATTATCTTTGGACATCTCTATTCCTAAGGACTCTTATTAAATAATTATGTGGATATCCATTCTAAATATTTACCAGGGGAACTTCCGATTTTCTTGGCTCACTTCAGATTAAATAATTTTTTTTTGTTGTTTCCTTGGAATGTAAATAGGTACATGGGTCATCTTTTTTCTAAAATGTAGAGGGAGAAGGCAAGATGAAGAGAGATTATTCTCCTAGGAATGGCTGAAAATTCCTGTTGCTGATTTGGGCAGGAGAATATTTGTTCTACATATTAGTTCTTGCTTATGTAGCACTTCAGGCTTATCCAATACTTTATAAATATTGCTTGTTTACATTGGCCAATTTTGCCCTCCCATCAATCCCTAGGAGTAGGTAGTATGAGCATTTTTATCCAGTCAATTACCATAAGTAGCCAGCCTAATATATAGCACCTCGCACAGGAATAGTACAAAAAGCATGGGATTTAGAGTCCTAGGACCTGGGTTCAAATTTCAGCTCTGCCTTGTGACCTTGGGCAAGTCACTTCATCTTTATGGGCTCACTTTTCCTGAAGCTCCACATCTCTCCTATTAGTAAGGGCTTAATAAGGGCTTGTTGATTGATTGATAAAAAGGGAGGAAATTGAGGCCCACACCTATCAGTACTTACCTCCCAGTTCAGGGCATTCTCCTTGATAGCACATCAGATCACTCATGTATTCCAGCTGTTCACTAGGCCTTTTATGTTTACCAAAAAAAAAAAAGAGAGAAAAGAAAGAAAAAAAAACCTTTGGAAAAAATTAGAGCATGTACCCATTGGAGCTGTACCCGTCAGATTGATGAGTTTCTCCCGTCTTGCTAAGAGGCCCTATCCTTAATTAATTATGAGCTTCATTCTGCCCATTCGCAATTGCTTGAGCAGCAAGGTGGGAGTTTTGTTGCCAGTCATTGTCTCACCTAGTGAGAACAAAGGGAAATGAGGATAGATTTACATAGCTAGTTTAGGACAAAACCTGTATTGTTATATTGTCTACATTCATTTCTCTAGAACCGTGCTTTCCAAATGGATTTCTGGAGAGTTCTCCAACAAGCGATTGGCGTTCTCCACCTTCTGTGTGTTAGGAATAGGAGTCCTCCTGCGCATGGAGGCAAGTACATGGGTCTGTTTTATGTCCTGCATTATGTGGAAGAATTGGTTTTGCCTAGAGTAGAGTAAAAAACTATACTCTGATTCCTAGCATCCTTCCTTCTTTCAGATGAAATTGCTTGAAAATACATATACACAACTGAGGTTAGCTTTTCCAGGTAATTAATGACTACCACCTCAGTGATTCTTGACATTTTTAAGTGGGCGAAATGTCAGGCTTTGAAGCTTGCTCTGATTTCGGGGGCAGCCGGCCAACCCATCAGGTTGAAAGCGGCTGCTTGATTGGGAGGACCAATGCCGAGCCTGTGGTGGGAGGGAGGATTGCAGTCTGAGCTTCCTTCTCAGGAGCTGGTGCCTCCCAGTCACCCAAGCTGGAAATCTGGAGTCATCTCTCTTTCCTCCCTCTCTCTGATCCCCCACCTCCAGCCCAGGATTGGGATTGTGAAGCTGATTTTTTTAAACCCAAGTGGGAGACTTTCTGGATTATCGGCTTGTCTGATAAGGATTCCCTTATGGGAATCATCAGAACTACTTTTGGGTCATAATCTTCTAGAAGTTGCCCAAACTCTGCCCAGATGACCCTCCCCTGAACTCCTCCAATCTTATCATTAGGACTAATGGGTGCCAATTCCCATTCATTCCAGAGTCATTTATAACATTTATAGAGATGCATATTTCACTCATCATATTTTCTAATGTGCAAGCTTGAAACCTCAGAGCCATTTTCTTTTTTCCTGCAATAACTTCCTAGCTTGCCTCTGCTTCCAGCCTCTCCATTCCATTCTTCACAGAGCTGGCAAAATAATATTCCTAAAGCATGGGTCACTCCCTTCCTCAAACATCTCTAGTGGTTGCCTCTTTTTTCAAGCGTAAAATAAAAACTCTTAAACCATGGCACAGGAAGCCTTTTACAGCCTGACTCCATCCTTCCCTTCTAGATTTGCATCACTCTTTATTTCCCTTTACATTCCAGCCCAATAATAACTGAATTTACATGGCACTCAATCTCATTCTGCCATCTCTTACCTGTGACTGGCTCACTCTTTCTCCTCATCCTTCAAGGCCTCACTCGGGGACCACCTCTAACATGAAGGCTTTCCTGATTCAATCCCATACCCACCCCCAGGCAAAAGTCATCTCTCCATGAGTACATTTTCTTCCTTGTATTTTTTGGCCTCCTCTTCTCCTACATTCCACCCATGCCATACATGTTTATGTATGCATTGTCCTCTTTTCTCTGCCCTTTCCTCAGCACTTACGAGTGCCTGGCACATAGACATTGCATAATAATTCTTGAATAGAGAGGAGATGGAGAGGAAATGCTTCTGGCCTAGGGGAGTTTAAGGAAAGAAGTATTTTTGCCTCTCCCTTCTTGGGGCTGTTCAGAGAAACAGAGTAGAGGCTTTGAACTTTCAGATCTTTGCAGTCCCTATTCTGACTGACATTCATGAATCATTTGGAAGCATAATTCCTGTAGTAAACTCATAGTAGATGGCTGACTAATTGCCTGTGAGGTAATCTTTGGACCCAGTGACTGAATAAAGGGGAATATATTTGCTTTTTTTGTTTGTTTTTTAAAGGAAGATGGGACATTTGATAGGTTAATGTCTGACTCTTTCCCCGAATTAAATGCCCAGACTTTCCAGAAAAAGGGAAGAATCTTTCCCTTGTTCATTTTTCTTAAGAGGAATAAACAGTCCCTGCCCGGCAGCTTGCATGTGTATATACGTGAATATGGCTTTCCTTTGCTTCCTTCAGAGTTGTACCTTTTCAGCTCTGAAGTGAATCATATCTGGTGGGCTGGCTTGCAGCTATGACTCACCCTTGTAGACAAAAAAATGGAAGAAAAAACTCTCAGCCTACCCCCCCCCCCCAAAAAAAAAAAACCAGCTAAACATTAGGCTTGTTTGAGTTTTTAAGATTAAAGCTCTTGGTTAATCTTAGGTGCTCAAGGGTCATTGTGATAAATTAAGTATTGCACACCAGGAAAGAAAGATTTCTAAGACCTCTCTCACTGGGATGTCAAAGTTATATAAAAGTCTGTCTTTAAAATGCACCTTAATTTATGAGCCAGGCAAGGATAGCTCATTCCTTTTACTCCTGTTCTCTTTTCTGTAATTCTGGGCAAGAAACTAAAGGAAAAAAATAGCATTTTTTCTTGGAGGAAGTTTAAGTCTCCTGATTGTACTACTTAGCAAGTGGCATTTCCATAAACCATGCCACCTGTAAGGGAGTTAACTGACATTTCATTGATTTACTTTTGTTCCTTTTACTTCCCCCAACCTCCTAGTAAAGTAAAAAGCTTTTAAAACAACAGTAAAAAGGTGATTCTTTTTTGAGCTCTAATATTGGGCCTTCAATTTATTCCTTCCTTTTGGCGTCTGAAATTTTTATACAAATGCTTTTTTAAAACCTTGTATTCAGATAGTCATGTCTGTAACAATAAATATAAATTAAAAGTTATTGCAGATAAATTATAAAAATGATGAGAACATTTTGAAACTTTCAAATTTTAATTTAAATAAAAATCTTTTTGTTCTTATTACATAGAATTTAAGGGAATGTTTTTGCATATATTTTTAACAAGGCCGTACTTGGGGAAGGCTAACTTTTTTTTATCTGTACTGCTTACTTTTTGGCTTGTGTTCAGCAGTCAATATCACCCTGAAATAGCTCAAATTTTACATACATATATATGATGAAAGTCACTGCCCACAAATAGGTACAGCCACGAACACTACAGCGTGAATTAAAGGCTATAGGAAGACCTGTGTACCTATAAATCTCTTTTCCTTTTAGGACTCATTTATGACATTGTCTCCCTCTAGAGCACCCTATTACATTACAAATGAATTAGAAATTAAGAGTCCCCTAATAAGCTGTGAGCATCAGTTGATAGTTCTCTTGGAAGTTACTGTGGAAGACTTTGCTCTGGGACAGGCTCTGAAAATGAACCCACCTTCCTCTGGGTGGGCCCTGTGGTCAGCCAGGAGGCGGCATTAAGCTGTTGGTAGTATATTTGTCAATTAAGACTGGCCCAGTCTGTTGTCTTGGCTGAGGAGGAATTTAGGTTAATGTTGGAGGCAGAGAATACTTAGCAAATTTCATTAGCCCCTGGATTGTTTTCCCCTTGAGAAGGGTGGTAGTTGATTCGTACAAGACCTTGTGCTTCAGCGAGACTTGCCACTGGGTAAAAGTGTTGCCCAGAAGAGGCTTTCCCAAGAAATATAAGGACTCTGATTCACCCACCCTTGAGAAGTTTAAGCAATTAATGATGACATAATAAGGAGAGGCAGTGTGGTACAGTGGGTAGAGAGCTGGCCTCAGAGTAAAGAAGACCTGGTTCAAGTTCAGCCTGAGATGCCAAATGCTGTATGGCTCAGACCTGCATTGGTAGAAGTTTCCTTATTGAGAAGTTATCTCAGTTTTGCCCAACTCTTCACGACCCCATTTGGGGTTTTCTTGGCAAAGATACTAGAGTGGTTTGCCATTTCCTTCTCCAGCTCATTTGACAGAGGAGGAAACTGGGGCAGACAGGGTGAAGTGACTGGCCCAGGATAACACAGGTAAGCTAATAAGTGTCTGAGGCCAGATTCAAACTCAGGAAGGTGAGTCCTCTTGACTTGAGGCCCGGCACTTCTCTGCACTGTACCAATTAGCTGCCAAAGGGTTCCCTGCTTCAGAATATACATGATATGCTCATAAATCTAGGAGTAGGAGGGGCCTTAGAGGGTGCAAACTAACAAAGTTGCCAAGAGTTCTCCCTGTTCCAAATATCAGCAAATTTGCTTTAACCAAAATGCGTCCTACCTGAAGTAAAAAGATAAGTGTCAGTAGGAGGGCCCAGGTGCATATAATTCCCATAGTCCAGGGAAACTCTACCATCTAACTTTCAAGTCTTCCACTGAAAACAATTACTAATGCATGGGTGATCTGAGTATGGTTTAGCTCTCCATGGAAAGCGACAGTGTAAGGTAGCACAGGGAGTAAGAAATGGAAAAGACTCACTGCATTGCCTGGCCCTGTACCCTGCCAAGGCAGGCTCCGGTTACCTAGATAAAAGGCAGAGCCTCTGGTGGAGCTCGGCAACCTTTTCCCTTGTGCTCTCCAGGGCTGTACTTTTTGTTCATCATTTTCTTATTCTGCTCCACATAAACTGGGGGTTGGTGTGCCGCAGAACTGTTGTGTGGGGGACAAAGTATTCTGTTTCCAGGTATTAGCCTAGTAGTGCCTTCTGGAAATCTCACAGTGATGGGCACATTAACTGATATCTAGATAAGTATAGATATAGCTACAGATGTGTGTGTGTGTGTGTGTGTACATATACATATATACACATATGTGATATGTATAAGCATACATTTATTGTTCAGTTGTAACTAACACTTCATGACCCCATTTGGAGTTTTCTTGGCAAAGATACTAGAATGGTTTGCCATTTCCTTCTCCAGCTCATTTGAAAGATGAGGAAACTGAGGCAAACAGGGTCAAGCGACTTTCCCGGGGTCACATAGGTACTTAGTGCCTGGGGCCACATTTGAACTCAGGTCTTTCTGATTCTAGGCCTGGCACTCTATCCACTGTACCACCTAGCTGCCCATATATACGTATACATATATATATTTCCATCTGTTTTGTGTATATATGTATGTGTGTGTATATTGTATATGGGGCTACTTGTCATGTCTCTTTTCCACATATATACACATACACATATGTGGTTATATGTATGCATGTGTATATGTGAAGAGACATAATTCATGTATTTTATGGCTTTTTCATTTATAATATTTATATTTTTATATATGTGCATATATAATATAGATAACACTACGTATAACATGCCTACAGTATATATCACATTACATGTGCTAAATATTGTATATATGTGATGTCTATGATATATATCATATTTAAGGAAAGGGCTGTATAAGGTGGGGGGGGATAAGGCTACAGTATGTATGTGGGGCTGTTTGTCACAGCCCTTTTCCATCTGTAATATTATATGTAATATGTAAGCATAACGCACTATATATGTGTAGTACAAATATATAAATATTTCTATATTATAATATATAAAGACAGAATATGAACAATATATTTAGATAATATATTTCCAACAAATTAGAAATGAATTATAAATTTAATAAACATGTATACACATATAACGTGTATATTGTATGTGGCCATCTAGAGCAGTCTTTCTTAGCCTTCTTTGCATTGCGAACCCTTGTTGGCAGTGTAATGAAACCTATGGACCTGTTCTCAGAATAATGTTTTTAAATGGATCAAACAAAATACTAGGATTATAAAGGAAACCAATTGTTGAAATAGGGCTATCAAAGTATTTTTTTAAAAACAAGTGCACAAACAGATACTAGGTTATGGACCCCGATCTAGACTTTTTGGATATGGCTTATTTTTAAAATATTTTATTTATTTCCTTTTTAGAATATCCCTTTGGTTTTTTTTTTTAATTTTTTTGAGGGGGGGAAGGCAGGGCAATTGGGGTTAAGTGACTTGCCCAAGGTCACACAGCTAATAAGTGTGTCAAGTGTCTGAGGTCAAATTTGAACTCAGGTCCTCCTGACTCTAGGCCTGGTACTCTACTCACAGCGCCACCTAGCTGTGCCAGAATATCCCTTTGTTAAAGGCATGGAGATAAAGGCTCTAAGAGCTGGAAGGATTCTCAAAAGACATCTTCATTTTACACACACACACACACACACACACACACCCCTACACACCTATTTATGTCTAATGGTAGCCATGGGGGGGGGAGAAAAAAAAGAAATTTACATGATAATTTTGTTGCGTATTTGAAAAGTATAGCAAGTTGTCCATAGATTTGCAGTTTCATGTGCAATCATCTTTTTTATTGTACAATGTTGTGGAAGTGCTTGTTTTATTCCACAAATTAAATGTAAAATACATTTTAAAAAGAAAATCTAAGTTAATCCCCTTTTTTTGCAGATAGGAAATAGCTATTTGCCCATAGTACCATGAAGATCTTGCCAAGGTAAAAATAAAGGCTTTGAAAAGGAATTTATTTAAATGTAAAATGGAACAAATATTGCTTCCATTTCTTTTTTCATTTTTTTTTTTATTGCTTCCATTTCTAAAACAATGAGGGGTATTACTGGAATTTTCATGGAGGACATCAGTGGAGCCAATGGGGCTAAGAAGCAAGGAACGATGGTACTGAGACCTGGACACAAATGAGAGCCTTCCTCTGAAGTCATAACCCAAGGGAGGCCATTCGTTAGAGTTTGGAGTCCCGCTCTTGAGAGAGGTTCCGATAGGAGGCAAATTGAAAGCAAGCGTGCTACCCCTTGCCCATCTCTGCACGGGGCATTAGGGTGAGGAGCCAGCCGAACTCTGTCAGACTAGACTGGGCTGAAATCAGCTGCCTGTTCATCTCTCGGGTTTCACATCTCAAGCCGAAGTATCTGGTTGCGGAGCCCTGGGACGTTCAGTTTCATTGAAGAATATCTTTCCCTTTCTGTTTTCTTGTGGCTACAGACAATTTACATGGATGATGGCGTGTCATCTTTTGTCCAGATCAGAGGCTCAGTTCCACTGTTTTGGGAGCAGCCAGGGCTCCAGGTAAGCAATGAGGAAATTTCTTGACACTTCATTTTATTTATCCTTTCACTATGCTTTTAGAACAAAAAAATCTTTTAGTAGCATCGTTTCTGACTTTTCTCTTGACCTAAAATATCTCTGGGTCAGTGTACTGCACTACATTTTTCTTGGATCTTTAAAAGATTGCATAGATAAAAATGTACATATTCTATGCACATAAATAATATCTATGTGAAAGAATTGCTCTATAATTCTCTATTACAAAACTCAATTTATTAAAGAATGTGCTTTTTTCATCATTGATGGCCAGGATAACATTGAAATGCCTTCTCTGCTCTGGGAATGAACAGTCACGCGTTCTGTCTTGGATGTTATGGGGTAGCTTATAATGCAAGGACAATCCTAATTCCAGTTTTTCCAGAACAGCAATCAGGTTTTTGCTTTTCTTAGTGGTTCTGACTTAATATCCAGAGAAAGAATGAGCAGTATCTTTTACCCACTTCTTGCAGGGCTTAGGCTGACATACAGGAGGTCTGAGGTTAGGGGGCTTTCAGAGTCATATGAGAATTTCATACTGATCTTTCCTACGATTACTAAAAATATACGCCGTCATTTGAAACCTTGGCCACTGACCGATGCTAGAGATATTTCAGTTACGTCTGTCTCCCTGGAAGAGATCTGTGTGTGTGGTGGTAGGATCCAAGAATTCTTTGGTCATCGAGGACATGACACGCTGACTTGTTCATTGAGCTCTCCGTTGAGGTCGATGCTGAGCCGGACTAATTTGGGATCGCATCAGGAAGGGGAAATGATCAGTGGAAAGACCGAATTCCCTGTGGAAATTAGGTTGAACGATTTGGGAATGGTGATTATGAAATCTTCTAGTTAGAAGAGTTCTTAAAGGCTCTTCCGATCCAGTCTCCTGCATATGCAGGAATCTTCATAGCCCCAGCATCCCTAACTCTTGGTCATCCAGGCTCTGCATACAGACTTCGAGTCTTGAAGATTTTTTAGTGACAGGAAACTCGCTACTTTGTGAGGCTGCCTATTTTGTTTTTAGCTATGATCATTATACAATTTTCCATATAATTAAAGGGGATTTTGCTTCCCTGTAACTTGCATGTGTTGATCCAATTTTGTTCCCTGGAGCTGCACAGAATATTCAGTCTTTTGCATGAAAACTTCTAAAATCTTTAAGGATTCCTTTAATGACTTCTTTATTTATCTGCTTTTTTGCCTTATCCAGCCTAAACATCCTTAACGCTTTCGACCATATTGTGCTATTTTAAGACCCTTTGCCTTTCTGGTCCCTCACTAATTCGTCAATGTTACTTTGAAAATGTGGTGTATAAACTTGAACACCAATAGTTCACATACATGTTGACCAGTGCAGAGTAAAAGAAACTGTGCTCTTCCCTGATGTAAACATTGTAAGCAGACAACTTTTAGCTTTGATTCATTAAGCTTGTGTGTTGACTAACCCCCCTCCTCCCCATGAGTCTTCAAAATAACTTCTGAAGGTTTCATAGAATTCTAGAATTGGAAGGGAATTTAGAAGACTGGTCTGGTGTAACCCTAACCTAAATTTTGATACAATGTCCCTGACAAGTGACTATCCAGCCTCCCTTCAAACACTTCCAGTGGAACTCATTAGCTTTCTCTTTAAAACAAAACAAAGACAAAAATATTTCGTTGATGCCTTTTAGCTTTATTTTAATCATTTCTCACCCCCGCCCCTCCAAACTTGCAATGTAAATACTGACAGTATAAAAAAAATGCTGTCCTAGAATTCAGCCCCCTCAGTGTTTCATTATCTCTCTTCTAGGACCTTCACTGGTTTTTCCATTCCTCAGAGTTCAGTTTCCTTTTAGTGATCTATTTACTTACATAATTGTAGTTGTTATCTGTAGTGTTCTATCTTGTTTCTACTCATTTGCTCTATACAAATTTGCACAAACCTTTCCATATTTCTCTGAATTCCTCACATTTGGCATTTTTTTTCAGCACAGTAATAATATATCACTTTCATGTGCCATAATTTTTTCTACCATTCCCCTATTGGTGGGCATATATTCTTTGTTTCTAGTTCTTTGCTACTATAATACAATCCATTAAGAGGATTGTTTTTGGTATGTATTGGACTTTTATTTCTGTCTTTAGCTTCCATGTCTGGTAGTGGCATTTCTGGGTCAAAGGATGTGGTCTCATTTCTTGAATAATTCCAAATTGAAATCCAGAATGGATTCAGCTACTTAATAGTTCCACCAAACACACATGAATGTCCTTGTACATCCCCTCCAACATTGACTATGTCCATTCTTTCCTTCATCTTTGTCAACATTCAGGGTGTATGTCAACATACAACTTCAAAGTTGTTTTGTTTTAAGTAATTTGGAACTTGTTTTTAGGTGAACATTTGTAGTTAGCAAATCTTTTGAAAACTCTATATCCTTTGATCACTTATTCCTCGAAAAAAGCTCTTAGTGTTATATCCCCTATATATATTTAATATATTTAATTCTTATTGCTCTATCTCCTATATAATGTCAATTCCTTACATGTTTTAGATATCAGACTTTTATCGGTTTTATTTTGTGCAAATGTTTTTCCACTCCATCACTTCTCTAATTGAAGCATCTTCACTGATTTTTATTTATGCAAAAGCATTTTAATTTTATGTGTCAAAATTGTCTGTCATCTTTTATAACCTATACCTTGTTTGGTTAAGAATTCTTCCCTAGTTGGAAGTGACTATCTTTTTATTTTTTAAAATTCATTCTATTTGTCTTTATAGCAAAATCATTTCCAACCCATCCACCCCCATGTTTAACTCTCCCTTGTGACAAAGAAAAACATCTGATACAAAAAGCTTGTCTAACAAACTCGTTCTCTCTTGAGAGAACTCATTCCATTTCTAGACAATTCTAATTGCTAAGTTCTTCCTTATATTGAATCAAAAATCTACCTATTCTTATATGAAAACCGTTTACATACTTGACAATTAGTACGTTCCACTGCCACCTTTCTCTCCCTCCCCTTACCTGCCCCTAAGCTCAAAAGACTTCTCTTCTCCAAAGTAAATATCAGTTATTCAGTAAATAAGCATTGATTAAGCACGTACTATGTGCTAGGCACTGTTTGAAGTAAAGAAGATACAAAGAAAAGCAAAAAAAAAAAATAGTCCTTTCTCTCAAGAAGCTCACAGTCCAATATCCCCAATATTTTTAACATTTTTTTTAAAAGTATGGTCTTGAAAATGGTCATCTCTGCGGCTGACCTCTTTTGGATTTGTTCTAGCTTGTCAACAGCCTTCCTAAAATGTGGCACTCCAATCACAATGCTACAGTGGTTAGGACAGAGGACTCCGGGTTGCATGAGTTATGAATGTTCTCAATGTTGGCATAGGCAACACCCTGCTCTGGGAATGGGATATAATATAGATAGATCATACGAGGCTAGATTTAATATCATCTCTTCATTCCTTCTCATTCCCTGAACTTGTACATTCCCTGTGTATTGGCTCCATAGTAATTCAAAGGACACCCATTCCACCTCAGCCTCAGCACTCTCCCAGACCTCAGTGCCTGTGAACACCCCCTGTATATTCCACTGAAGATAGAAGGTACAGGGGGAGAGCCAATGGAAAGAACTGCTAGAGTCAGAGTCGGTATCCATTCAAATCTCACCCTTTCTTCTGGATCGTCACGTGACCACGAGGGACAATCTCTCTAAGTCTCAGCTTCCTCATTTTAATACCTAACCTCAGCGGGCTCTTGTCAAGTTCAAATGAGGTCATGCATTTAAAACGCTTTCTAACCCTTAAAGTGCTACATAAATACCAGATGACATCATCACCATTCATTATGAGAGGATGACGATGATCCCCGAGAGCATGCCTACGATGATGATTGTATCTCATATGTTCCCAGTCTCTTCCCCAGCAATCACATTTATAACACTCTTTGTTCATCTCCTCAGTTCTGTAAGCAACGGTCAGGCTTTGCATTCCACCAGCGTTCATATACAAGTCCCATTCCTAATTCCTGAGAACCCCATCACCTCTACAGAAATTCGGTCACACTCAACTGTTTCCTGTTACTGCAGTGACAAGAACTACAGAGGAAGCCATATACTTCTCCCTCTTCTAGTGCCCCAGTGCTTCTATTTCTTAACATATTGCCACCTTCATTCAATTAGTCAATTAGCATTTTATTAAACATCAAGTACGTGTCAAGCCTTATGTGAGGTGCTGGGGATATGAATTTAAAATTGAGACAATCCTTGGCTTCAAGGAGCCTATGTTCTCATGGTGAACTTTTAATTCCACAAGGCACTGTGTTGGATACTTCTGTTAATGTTTCTTGAGACCACATCAGCTCGTATGAGAGCCGTGCCATGTAAATGATAACTGAGCTTATGGCTACAGTTGGTAGTCAGTCAACAAGCATTTATTAAGAGTTTACTATGGACCAGGCACCAAAGCCCATGGGGTCACTTCCCCCCATTTTGTCTTTATGGAGTTGAATTTCTGAACAAAAGTGTGATACTTAACATTTGTTATGGGGAGTGGATATGCGATTTCATTTGTATCAGAAATATCTAGTCTTGAAACTCAGTTTACCAATGCAGATGAGCAGCTTGCTGTCTTAGAGAGTTTTCTGGGGTCCTGAGATGCTAAGTAACTTGCCCAGAGCCACACCCAGGATTTCTCAAAGTCCTGGTTTGAACCCAAGCCTTCTTGATGTTATGCTGCCTCTCGCTTCAATATTTAATAGGGATAAACTTAACATTTATCCCTATTGTGTTTCACCTTCCTCTACTAAAAGGCCATTCTTTGTCATGGCCTGAAGGTGGCCATGGGCTCTTGGCAGCCATGTCAGTGGAGTATAAGCTCCAGCAGTTGAGAGGAGGCTTTGAGATCAGGCTTAGTGATCCAAGGACTCTCTCTAAATTCAGGGACACTCATTTCTGGAAGGTTGGTCAACAGGTAATACACCTTTTTTTTTTTTTTTTGGCCATAGCTGATTATCTTCTAAGGTGCAAAAATGTTGTCATCTGCATAGGTAAAGGGAATATACCCATCTCAGATCTTTGAAATAGTGAAATCACTAGCCTGAAATCCCTACTATTGGGGAAGCTGAGGCTGGTGAGTTACTTGAGTGCTAGAATTCTGAATTGTAATAGGTCTAGAGCTGATTGGATAACTAATATAAAGTCAGGAACTGATATGGGAAGCCTCCAAGACCAAGGAAACACCAGGCTGCCTAAGGAGGGGCAAATTGGCTCAGAAATGGAGCATGTCAAAGCTTCCGTGCCAGTCAGCAGTAGGTACGGGCTTATGAGCGGCCGCTGCATTTCAGGCTAGGTGAGATAGGGAGACCCATTTTCCCTTTTTTAAAAAAAAAAAAGTGAAATCATTAAAGATTTCATTGTATTTGGTTTGCGTAGCTCATCATTCTAGTCTGTGGACATTTTTCTGGATCCTGATTCTATAATACAATTTCTTAGCTGTCTTTCCCATCTTAGTGTCATCGATTTGTTTGATTAAAAATACCATCTGTCTTCAAATAATTGATAAAAAATGTTAAGCAATTCCTCCTGCATGTCCCTGGAGGCCTCCCTCCATCATCAAACCATGCTTGGCCTCGTGCAAATATGCCCATGTCTCTCCATTTTGGGCATGGGGATATCATACTGTGAAAGACCTCACTGGATCTGCCTCCTTGATATTCAGACCTAGCTGAATCTGGTCTATCCTTTTTTGGTAATGCAATCAAAATAGAAGGGCCCACCGGGTAAGAATTTACTTGTCAAGATTAAGCTTCTTGGGGGCTGGTCCTAAAGTGACTAGCATTTTTTAAGAGCTTACTATGGACTAGACACCAAAGCCCATGGGGACACTTCCCCCCATTTTGTCAATTAACTCACTATGTGCCAAGCACTATGCTAAGCACTGGAGTTACAAAGAAAGGTAAAAGACAGTCCTTGCCTTTGGGGTGCTCACCATCTAATAGAGACATCCTGTAAACAGCTGTGTATACATAAGCCATATACAGGATAAATAGGGAATAATCTATAGAGAGAAGGCACCAGAATTAAGGGAGATCAGAAAAGGCTTGCTGTAGAAGGTTGAGATAATATACACCCAATGAATAAATTTTACATTAGAAGTAAATGAAAAGTCCTTTTTCTCATATGCTGTGTCATTGTGATGGCCAGCCTTGGCCTTGGAAAAAAAATAGGAGAAGAAATGAGTTGTCTTCCCTTTTTTGGAGAGGTTATGGACCATCGTTGTTTTCTGTGGTAGCTGCATCACTTGGTTTTGCTCAACTGTTCTTCCTTGTTGTGGCAGGGTGCTCCCTTGGGGGAGGAATCTAGGAGGGAGGAGGTCTATCTGGGAATGACGTGATACAAAAACCAAAGGCATCAGTAAAACTTAAAAGAAAGAAGACACCCTACCTTCTTCTAATTCCTAAATATGACACATATTCATAGGATGATGAGGCGTTCTTTGACTGTGGCCACCTGAAATTTTAGGCCTGTAAGTCAGTTTTGACTTTTTCATTCTTTAATGGGAAACCCTTCCCTCAGGTTAGGTGATGAGAAACCAAATGTTGGATCTTTCCTTTGGAACTTAGCTTGCAGTTTCTGAGTCTGTGAGGAGACATATCTTGGAGAAACATCCTTAGGCTTGCCATTGCATGTAGGTGTGTTTCTATGTATTCTGCCTTAGAAGTGGTACTTTTAAAGCATCGTTTTAAAACTACGCATATGTCATCCTTGTTTAGTAGTCATGGACTTTTAATAACTGCATCTGGACCATGAAAGCTAGAGGGAAAACTATGTACATGTTAATGGATTTTGGGGGTTATAAATAGCCTCAGAAGAATTTTGCTTTCAAAAATCCATCTCTGTCTTGATTTGGGTTACTTGCTTTTGTATATTTTATGTTGCTGTTTATAGGCTAGTCAAAGAAATCATTACCTTTCTTGTCAGTAGAAGCCCTATCAATGACTAAGTATATGTATCACAAGTTCAAATGGAAACAGGGCTTGGAGCAAATTAAATATAGATTAAACATGGTGGGTGTGGGTGATTATATCATCACTGCCTCCTTTTGGTGCCTACATTTTATTCGTTCATATTGGTATACATTTTTTTATCCCCCTGACTGTATAGCATTAGCCTAGGGCAGCTATTCTCAAACTTTTTGGCCCCAGGACCCCTTCACACTCTTAAAAATTATTCAAGACCCAAAAGAGCTCTTGTTCACATGGGTTATATCTACCAATATCTACCATATTAGAAATTAAAACATCTTACTGTTATTATGAAAATAGTTTCAACCACAGATTCCTCAAAAGTGTCTTGATGACCGGTTCCAGGGGTCCCTAGACCATACTTTGAGAACCATTGGAATGAAGTAATCTGAAATTAAAAAGATTTGGCACCTGTAGTTAAAGATGTTTCACTTAAAGTGACAAGCAAGAATAGAAATGACACTTAAATACAGTGACATCTTTATCAAACACAACTTCAGAGATCGAGGCATGTTTGGTTTTAAATGTCTTTCCACATCCCTTTCTCCCAAACTTATCCATTGTGATGGCAAAATGGGAAAGTACTGTTGGAAATAGCCAGGGAGTTTAGGGGCACCAAAAGAGAGATAAGGCTAGTAAGAGAAAAGAATTGAGAAATAGAACTAGAGGCAGTGAAGTGCCATAAAAAAAAGGACCAGATATGAAGCCAAGGGTTCTGAGTTCGAATGCCAGCCTTGCCATCTATTCCCTCTGTGACTTTGGACAGGTTGCCAAACCACTATTGCATGGGCTCTGTTGGTGTATTTATCAAGGTAAAAACCGTTCTTAGCTGGAAGGGCTGTACAAAAATGGGCAGTGGGCCAGATTTAGGCCACTGTTTGCTGACCCTGATAGAGTGGATTGGATGTGGAAGACCTGAACTCAAATTCTGCCTCAGAAATTGACTCATTGTATTATCTTGGGAAGTCATTAAACTTCTCTGTAAAATGAGAAGTAAAATGTAAATGTAAAATGATCTCTAAAGTCTACGTCTGCTCTGTTTACGATCCTATGATGTCATGCCAACAGTACCGAAAGACCTTTTGACGTGCCTGGGAGTTTGTGTGTGAGAATCCACTTTGCCTGACGCACCAATGTGTTTGTTGGGAGCTTTAGAGACCGAACATCTTGCTGAAGTAATTTCTTCAGGGCTTGAGAAATGAGTAATAGCCCAAGTATAAAACTGGCTCAAGAGAAAGGAGAGTAGGGGGTGGGAGGGAAGGGACTAGAGAGAAAGAAGGAAACTAAAAAAGAAGCAACAGTCACTACTCCCTTAGGTGTGTGCCAACAGTAACTTGATTCCAGGATGCATGCTGAAGCCACGGGCTTGAGGTCACATGATATGGAGTGAGGTGACAGCAGGGACCTTAAGGAAAGGTGACTCGAGAGCACGGAGAGTTCATTCTCTGTGTTGACGTGGGGCAGCCTGGGACTGGGGCTGGACTCACAGGTGAGTGCATAAGAAAAGACAAACGATGGGAGTGACTACCGAATAAGAGCCTGACATTATAGATGTAAAAACACTTTTTATAAACTAAAGTGTATTATACAAATCTGAATTGTCTTCTGTTTCACTGGAGGTCTTGAGATTTCTGTGTCCCTGTGGTTCCTGCGTCCTCTTGGCCTGATAATGCCTTGATTCTAGTCCCTCGAACCTTAGGCACACAGGGGAAAGTAATCTGAGGCCATCTGGTTCAGGGATATAGGAGCTTCTTTCTCCTGCCAGGATTCAAACTTATCTCAGCTTCCTGGATGCCATAAGATTAAGTCATTCTGCCTTCCCCAAGCTTTGCCTTGTCCAAGGCATCCGAGAGAGTCTTAGTTTGACCTCAGGATTTACTTTTTCTACTGCTTTCTCAGCAGACAGGCAATATGGTAGAGCAGAAAAACTCTACAATGGCTGTGGAATCAGAGGATCTGGGTTCAAATTCTGTCTCTGGTGCTTACTACCTCTTTTGTCTTGGGCAAATCACTTAATGTCAGTTTCTTCATCAGTAAAATGAGCTGGTTGGCCTCTGAAGTGTCGTCCAGCTTTGATTTATAATCTTCCGGCCCTTTGTTTGGGATGCAGGGGAAGGCAAACACATTTAGATCAGGCCACTTTTTTTGTTTTTTCTCACTTCTGTTCCCTGGTGGTGTTCATCTTTCTCATTAGAGCCTCAAGTGATAACATCTGCTGTTGACTGCGTCCGTGTGGACGTGGTTGGAGACTGCCCTTCCTGAGTTCACTCTCAGGGTAGATGTGGGGAAAGCATGCAAAGCAGGTAAAGGCAGACACACATAAAAGGTGATGGGCTTGCTAGTCTCAAGTCTCTCCCCACTCCGGTTCATCTTCCACTCGGCCATTAAACTAATCTTCCTGAAGTACGGCTCCGACCGTGTGTCACCCACCTATTCAAAACAAACTCCAGCAGCCTCCAAGATCAAATGTGAGACTCCTTCTGGTGCTCAGAGCCCCTGTCAGCCTGGCGCCTCCTCCCTTTCCAGTCTCGTTACACCTTATTCATCTCCATACACTCCTTGATCCTGTGACACGGGCCTCTGCTGTTCCTCATACATAACATTCCATCTCCTGACTACAGTCTCCCATTCTTGGAACTCTCCCTTCTCCTCTCCACCTCTTAGCTATCCTGGCTTCCTTCATGTCTCAGCTAAAGTCTTACCTTCTGAAAGAAGGCTTTTTTGTTCCTTAATAGTGCTTTCCCTTGAGGTTATCTACAATTTACCCTGTATGTGTGCTTGATATATGGTTGTTTTCATGTCGTATCCCTTAGACCCTGAGCTCCTTGAGAGCAGGAACTGGCTTTTTTGTTCTGTTTTGGGTTTTGGTGGAGTTTTTTGTTTGTTTTGCCTTTCTTTGTATCCCTGGCACTTGGCATAATATCTGACGCTTAATAAATGCTTGTTTATTTACTTGTTTAGCATCTTTCCACAATATTTGGTACAATGCTTGGTACTGTATGTGATTGTAATAACAGGACCCCCAGCATAGTTGTTGCCTGCAGATTGGATAAAGATAATGACAAGTTTACATCCATGGTGTTCATTACTGAGAGTTTGAGAGCTGTCATAATTCAGGAAAAAAGGAAATCTAACAATGAAATTCACAGTTCTAGATCTAGATATCTGCGTGTGTGTGTGTAGCACATATAGTAAAAGCAATCTTTCTACATATAGTGTGTGTATATCTGTATATCTATATATATATATCCTGTCATATCACTACTTAGACACCCATCCCCGTCCCTGAAACCTGATTAGTTTTTAAAGACTCATTTTTTTACTATGCCCCCAGAGAAAAACTCTAAAAATTTTAAAGAGCCAGGCAGAAAAGCTGCTTCTAATCCTCTATCCTAGGAGAGAACTAGAGATTGGACAGACTAACATGAAATGTCCAGCTCTTTTCTTTGATTCTCTGTGAATGTGATATCTTGCAGTGTTCCTCTAAGGTGGGGGGAAGGGGGAAGGAAGGAATGAGAAAGCTTTGGCCCAATATACTGGCGAGATGTCTTACTCTAAGCTCTAGAGACATGAAGCAACTACTTGGATTGCATAATGGAACAGGATTTCTCTTTTCTACATTAACCATAAAAGACTTTGAAATTAAATACTTGAATTTGGTGATAACCATTAGTTCATTTCCTCAGTCAGTTATTGTTGGTATTCAGAAAACAAAAACATGATAGTTACAGACAATTAGATAATTTGGCCTAGGCCTTATCGAACTTCTCACCTTTGGCCCAGAAATATCTCTGTTCACAGGCCAGTTTCCATAGCCACCGTCTATCTTTGTACTCGGTCGCATTCTGGGAATAGTGACTTATGGGACCTTTGTGAACAGGGAACATATAGAACTTCCTTTAATAATTGCTAAATCCATTGTTCAGAAAATAATTTTCTAGCTTGGTGTTTTCCAAAAACATGGAGGAGACAGCTCTATCATGTGGGTTTGGGGTTTGGTTTTGGTAAGGATTCTTTTAGACAAAGTCAGGGATAAAAAAATTATCATTTCTATTCACTCTCTGTTCACAACAAGCTTGAACCTTTAATGTCCTCCTTGACTTCTTCCTTTCCTTCACTTTCCTCATCCAGTTTATTACTAAGCCCTATAAAATTCTATCTCTACAATATCTTTTTAAATCAATTATCTTTGAGGGAACCTGGGTTAAACGACTTGCCTAGAGTCACACAGTCCTCTATTCACTATGCCCCCCTTGCTGCCTCTAAATCAATTTTTAAAAATTTAAGAGAAATCCATTTTCTCTCCCTCCTCCCTCACCATTGGAAAAACAAAAACAAAACCCCTGTGTGTGTGCTGCCTGAATCACCTCCCTCCAAAGATATATGTCTCATTGTGTGCCTTGAGTCTGTCATCTCTCTGTCAGGAGGTGAGTCACATGCTTAATCAGATCACTGATCATGGTTGAGCCAGTTTCTTCCAGAGTTCTTCATCTTTTACAGGGTTGTCATTATTGTATAACTTGATTTCCTGGTCCTGCTCACTTCAGTATGCATCTGTTCATACAAGTCTTCCCAGGCTTCTCTGAAACCATCTCTTTTAGATTGTAAGGTCTTTGAGGGCAGGGATTGTATTTTGCTTGTTCTTGTGTCCCTAGTGCTTAGCATGACCATTGGCATCTAGTAAACACTTAAAAAATGTTTATTGATTGATTGATTCCGCACTTCTTGTGGTGCAATAGTATTCCATCACATTCATAGACCATAATTTTGCTTAGTCACTTCCCAATTGATGGGCACATGATTTTTTTTTTTTCATATGTTCCTTCCACTTGTTTCCTGCTGCCATCAATACCAAGTACCTCTTACCTGGACTACTGTAGTAAACTCAAAAATGGTCTTCCCTGCCTCTAGTCTCTCCTCCCATTTATGCTTAAACTTTCAAATTAATCCTTCTAAAGTCAGCCCTGATCACATCACCCCCTTCTGTTCAAAATCTTCAATTCTTAGCTACAAACGATTAAATAATGTTTGAATGACTTGGTCTGTCCTGAAATCTTCTGTGATTTGGTCCCTAATCTGCCTTTCCAGCCTTCCTTCCTGACTGTTCTTTGCTCCTTACAAACCAGATTTACGGTCCACACCCCATCCTCTCCCCCAAACCACTGCCTTGAGTTTTCCTTATTCCATGCTTTTACTCATGCTGTCCCCTATCCTTGGGATAATCCCTCAAATCACTACTCCTATATCTACCTACCTACCCACACTAGAAGTCCTCTTTCCCCCCTCTGGATTTTCATAGTATCTTTTCAAGCAGTCAGTCAGAAGTCATTCATCGAGCACTGACTCTGTGCTAGCACCAGGGATACAAAGAAAAATAAAAAGAGCCTTACCCTCAAGGAATTTACATTCTTACTGAACCTTTACATTCTACCTTTTATTATAGTTATTGATGCATTTTTACTAAATTATAAACTCTTACAAATTTCTCCATGGCAAGGAATAGCTTTGCATCCCCCACAGTACCCAACTCTATGCCTTTCATACTGTGGGTACTCAGTAATTGATTGAATACATTATGCTAATTAGAACTTCCAGGGAAGATTGGCCATCCTTATTAGAACAAAAGTGGGGTAACCAACCTCCGTAAACAATTTGTCTTTCCCTAGGCAAGATTGCTTAGCATTGGTTTCAAGTGAATACCTTGACCACAATTTCTCTTTATCTAAAAATGGACTGGAAATTCCCACATTTAGAGACCTGGCTTTAAGATTATTGTCCAGGCATTTTTGTTTTGCCCCTAAGGAAGAGATAATATAGTTGGAAATTGTAAATTTTGCAAATGCAACTTTTCTCATTTGATCATCCTTGCCTTTTACACCATACATTTTATGCAAATGGGCTCTTTGTGTGTGATGATACAGCTACAGCAATTTGGACACCAGGACTTGAGTTTCAAGCACCTTTGACACTTAGGGTACTATATCCATAGAATGAGTCAAACACTCTCCACCCCCCTCCACCTACCAGGGTCATCTAGGGGAGCTGCTAAATTCCTATCTTTGGCAGACAGACATAGGAAGAAGTGCTGTAGCTTCCTGGACTTGAATTTTATAGAATATTTAATTGGCACCCAGAAGGAAGGCTGGCAAAGAAAATATTGTCTTTGGGACTCATGTTTGCCTTTTTTCTCTTTTAGGTTGGCTCTCATCATCTGAAACTTAACCGAGGTCTAGAAGCAAATGCCCCTGCTTTTGACAGGTAGGATTTTTTTTTTTAAAAACATCGTATTTTAGCAAAATCAGTCACTAATCCTCTTCTTTCAGAAAGACAATGACTCAGTGAACACAACATTGGACTGTGCTCCCTGAATCAAGATTTATCACTGAGTCAGAGGGACACTTTGAGCAGTTTGTTATTTTGTGACTCGATTTTCATTTTTTGCAAAATGACTGTTTTATTTGCTGAAGGATTGGCCGGAAGGCAAAGCAGTACTTTGCAAATACTAGTATGTACTTTCTAATGGGTAAAGTCTCACCCATAGGGACTGAAAAAAGACGATCTAAATTATAGGAGTTATATTTCAAGGAAATGGAGTTTTAGAGCTAGCTATGTGGTGAAATATCTAACAAAAAACATACATTTCTAGCCTCCTCTGTGTAAGACCTTCTGGCGTGTACTGAGCAGAGGCCTATTTCACCAAGCCTGCTTAAGGATCAGCATTTTATATTTTCGGTACCTTTTTGTGACCTTTTAAATTCTCTAGTTCATAGTACTTGCTGGGACTTCAGCAAGAATGAACAACAATCTTTCTTTTGCCACTGACATTCATGGATGTACTTGGGAATGGTAATCAAACTTCCCTCATTCATAATTTTATTTATTTGTTAGCAGTTGCTATTGAAAGTGTGGCTTATATGAAGAGTTTTCTAAATGTCTTTCCTTTTAGGGTATGAAATGTAAGATTGTCATTTTCTTTGTGGAAGCAATTTATAGCACTATTCATTTAAATCCTTACTGTACTGAGGTATTCCTCATTTGAAATGAACATTTTAAAGTGGAGTAATGAGGAATTAGTTGATCCCACTGGTAACAGATCAGCGCAGGTTTCGTTTAAACTGTTAAACAAAAGACCCACAAATTTTTGAAGAGAGTTAAGCAAATATCAGTGTTCTCACAGTCCTATCAGCAATGAACTTAGAGTTATGAATACCTGGGTGGGCTCAAATCCCACCGCAGACACTCATTACCTTTGTGACTTTAGGAAAGTCACTTTGCCTTTCTGGATCTCAGTTTCCTTCTCAGTAAAATGAGGAAGTTTGACCCAGTCCCCTCCACAGTCCCTTCTAACTCTAAATCTATGATATTCTCTTACATTTCTGGGGAAGTAATGTAGTTCCTTATGTCTTCATCTTTCATTTGGAATGGTGGTACAAGCCTTCCCTAAGCATATTGTGACAAGATGTCTCCGATCTGCTCTTTGGTGTGGCGTGACCAGGATCTGTAAATTTTTCAGTCTTTTGATGTTTTTTGTGCTGAGAACAGAATCGTTAAAAATCTGTGCTGATTTGGAGAGTGGTTTCGAAAAATCTCTTTTGAAGTTCACACAATCAAACTCTTGTTTTTTTGTGTGTTCTATGTATGTTAATATTTGATTCTTGCCAGCATACTGAAGCTGTAAGAATAGGCTCACATTGCCCAAAAAATATTTAAAAGGAGTAGTGAGAGTGGGGAGTGGGAGAATGTTTTGGTAAGGCAAGACCACCAGTGTGTTACTGAACTCTGTTTAGATTTTTTTTTTTGGTGGAGGGGGAAAGGTTGTCACTACAGTTTGGTATGAATTATGAAAGGGCTAAACCTTATTATTTCACATTTTTAACCTTTATTCTGTTTAGCTCATTTTATCCCTTTAATTGTAGCTCCTCAGTTGGAAGGCAGCAAGCGTTAACTAGTAGGAAGAATAATGCATAGGAGTCAGAGTGTATGCTTTCAAGTTCCCAGGCTGTACCTTATTAGCTCTGTGACCATACGCAAATGTCTTAGTCTCTCAGAGCCTGGATTTTTTCATCTGTAAAATGAGGAAAAGATCATCTGCCTTGGCTGCCTCAAATGGTTGCCATGAGCATCAGAAGAGGTGTTTATATGTGTAAATGCTTTGAAAGCCATTGCATTGATGTCTTTTAGGTCTGGGTACTCGAATCTGTATTTAGCTATTGATCTTGCTAATTATGCCCTAGTGCAAAGAACAGAAATATGACTGATAAGTGTTCTCTAAAATCTCCAAGTCCACAAACAACTTTACGTAACCAAGTTACACACACAGTGCCATCCGCCATCCCCCCAAAGGAAAAAACATCTGAACACCAATGTTGTTTTCCAGTGCCATACATTGTTATTGACTTAGGGCTTGGAATCTTAGACCTCTCTGTGCTTTGAACACTAGAGTCAGAAATGAATGGAGAGCTGACCAGATGATAAAAATTTTTGACTTATTGATCCTATTAAATAGACAAAAAAGGAAGGAAGGAAGGAAGGAAGGAAAGAAGAAAAAGAGAAAGGAGGAAAAGGAGAGAGGAAGGGTGGAAGGAAGGAAAAGAAGAAGGGAAGAAAGAAGGGAGGAAAGAAGAGAGAGACAAAGGAAGAAAGAAAGAAGGAAGGGAGGGAGAGAGGAAGAAAGGAAAGAAAGAAGGGAAGAAAGAGGGAGGATGGAAGGAAGGAAAGGAAGAAGGGAAGAAAGAAGAGAGGGAGAGACGAAAGGGAGGGAGGAAGGAAGGAAAGAGGAAAGGTCTATTTAACTATGACATGCTTTGTAGTCATTTGTACCCTTTTAAGTGCTCCAGAATAAAGGAAGCATTTATTTTTTTCCTATGGGTATAAAAATGTTCCTGATGCTGTTATTAACATTTCAATTGTCATTTTTCACAAAAGAAAGCCACTGGTAAAGGACAGATAGTTGTGTTTAATACCTTAGTAGCTGGCTCCATTTTCATTGTCTGGTTGGAAGTTTCACTGGTACCTTTTTTGGGCTAAATTCAGTATTCTTCTAGGTTATAGGGATAGGGTCCTGGATTGGTGAATCCATTGATATAGGGAACTCCTGTGGTATAAGGAACTCCTAGGTAAGGAGATTATCTAAACCAGTGCAGCTTGTCCTTCTCTAGGCCCTAAGAGGAGAGGTTAGGTGACTGGCCCTGGGGTCACAGGATGGATCAGAGGCAGAATTTGAACCCAGCTCTTCCTGGCTTTGAGATCAGCTCTCTATTTACTTTACCAGGGATTCTTCACCTCTTTTGTGTTATGGGCCTTGTAAGCAGTCTGCTGAAGCCTGTGGACTCCTTCTCAAAATAATGGGTTTTGCCTACATTCATCATAGAAGGAAATGTAAAATTTTAGTTAGAGGTTAGTGAAAATAAAGCTACAATTTTTTTTTCTAATCTACAATTCACCAACCCTCAAAAATCTATCCAAAGACTCCATAAGGGGTCTTCAGACCCCAGGTTAAAAACCCGTTCTCTACACTGTGCTCCCTCTCTTCCTTGGATGTGGTGAATCTGAAGCAGAATCAAATTCATTAAAATTAGGGATTATAGCCTTTTTTTCCTCTCCATTTTCTAAATTCAGAAGAATGTAGATGTCAGGCAGGACTAAGTGATGGGACTTCAATTTGAAAAGATTTCAGTGCTGATCTAATTTTGTGTTCATAACACCAGGAACGGGGAATGGAAGCATGAGCTCGGCCTTTATGGATGCCTAGTCGTTAAGATTCAAGGCAGCTACTCCCACTTCTCTTGAAAAAAATATAGTAGATTAGTAGCACCAATAAAAAAAACCCTCCGCTAATATCAAGCCTAATCACCCACCAATTACCACACCGTGTGGTGACTTGGTCATGATAATATTTTTTAAAAATTATTTTTGGTACACTTCCTGCAAATATGGCATATGTATTATATCTGAGAGTGAAATGGAACCCCAAAACACAGAGAGTTGCTTTGAGGAGCCTGCTTGCCTTCACTAAACCCTCTCTTCCCATCTTGGGGCTTGGGTAATGTCCACTGTCCTGGAACACTCTTGCTCTGCAACCATAGGAAAGCCATGCCCCACCAGGGCAGTCAGTCTCATTTCATTGGTGAGATGGCATCGTCATGCTGCTGCTGCTACTGCTCTTACAGGCATATGATGCTTCTGAAAGAGCAGTATGGAAAGCAAGTGATCGTTAACCTGTTGGGAAGCAGAGGAGGAGAGGAGGTGCTCAACAGAGCCTTCAAGGTAAACCTTTTGTTCAGCTGCTGGCTTCTCAAGGCCTCCCCTTCTGCTCCTCCATACTGTGGGGCTCCAGTGGGTGGGTGGACCAGGGAAAGGGATTTGGCAGGCAGCCCTCCAGTTCAGACAGTGGGAACCAGACTTCCAACAAGGTAGGTGGTTTCATCCCTTAGATTTTATGTCTCTCCCGTGAGTCTGGAAGGAGGTAACCCTTATCTAACTATTCCTTTATCAACCATTTATTAAGCTGCCAAGCATTGTGCCATGTGAAGATGGGCTAAGGATGCAGAGACAAACATGAAACCATCCCCGACTCAGAGTGGGAATGACTTTGTTTTGTGAGTTGTCCACAATGTGTGTTTTTCTAGAATATGATAAATGGCTCTCTAATTTCGAGCTTTAATTTTTTCCAGAGGCTTAGTGAAACCTGAGCTGATTTTTTGCTTCTGTAGATGGGACCCAAAGCAGCTTATGATGTACACTGCTATGTATTTTCTTAATAGTTCTCTCTTCAATCAACTCATGTATTTAAACTAAACTTTTCTGAACTGATGTCACCAGAGAGCCTTTCCCTGTCTCCAACTTCACCCTTAGCCAGGTCACCCAGCTAGAGGTGACAGTGTCCTTCCCACTGCTTTCTCACAGGGTCATTTTCCAAAATGAAAATCCCAAGAGACAGGAGGGAAGAGGAAGATGTCACTCTGCACATTGGCCTCTTCCAGTGTCTCTGATCCTTGTTGGGGAATGCCTAACTGTTCCTTTCCTTCTGTCAGGCAGCTTATGTGCCATCTTCCAAAGCGTGACTGCTTTCTTTTCATCTCCTGGGCCAGTCCAGCACAGCCTCATCACTTGACAGTTACCATGTCTTTGAGGCAGTCCGTCTTGGCTTGGCTCTGCGGCAGAGTTAAATGACTTACTCACCTGTTGCTCTCTCTGCAGCTCTAAAACCTTTCACACTTACACCGCTCCTAACAAACATCTTTCTGTCACCGGTCCCTTGAGTGGTGGTGCTTCCCTCGTGCAAAGCTATCTTGGGCTGCTCGTGCTTCACTTTCAGGACAGACAAGAGGAGGTAGCCTTGGATAAGCTGCATTACAAGACCATGACAGATGAGTTCCCTCCTCCTGACACCCCCATTTTCTGTTGGCATAAGATGAAGATCAAGACCTTCTGCCCCTTAGATCCTCAAAAGGCTGTTGTGGCCTGTGGAGGACAAGCGATGCCTAAAGGTTGCTAGTTACTGTGTGACCTTCTGTTAACTGCCCCATAACTCTCCCAACCAGTTATAGAATCATGGGATTTAAGAGTCAGTAGGGACCCTCATATTCATCTAATTCCTCCACTTCATTTTACAGGTGAAGAAACTAAGGCTGTCACAGGTAGCAAGTAGCCAGGCTAGGACTTGAACCCAGATCCTTTAACTTCAACGTGCCCTTTTCAGTCTACCACACAGCTTCCTCAACTGCTGCTTGTAGGTATTTCTTCTTCCCTAGAGAAGAAAAATCCAGGGCTTATTTTAAAGCCCAAGACAAATCACTGTTGACCCGAGCAGAAAGCTTTTCTCAGTGAAAAGATAGGCAATAAATCTCTCTTAGGGAGCGGAAGAAAGATAGAGGTCTAAGAAAACCACAAGCACCATGACATCTGGGAAGCAGGAGCAGAGTTCAGGCTGAATGTTTGCCCCAGTTTGTCTGCAAACTCCACACCCGCCTGCTGGCTGCATTACTAGCACTAGCCTGAGAGCGGGGCAACCTGAGTTCAAGTTTACTAGCTGTATGACCGAGGCAAATTCCTTAATGCCTCTGAGCCTCAGTTTCTCCACCTGAGGGGAGTGGATTAAGTGATTTCTGAGATCTCATCCAGCTTTAATGTTCTGTGAATTCTGTGGTGTATTGACTTTCTGGTGGCCAATCGTCTTTGGCCAGACCTGCTTTTCCTGTCTGGTTTGTTTCTAATGGCAACAAATGAACTATTTTTTTCCTCTTCCTTTTTTTATTGGCAATACTTCTTTTATAGAAGAAGAAAAAAAGCCCAATTCTTTTTTTCTTTTCCTCCCACATGAAAAGCGGTGGTATTTTTGACCCACAGCATTTGTCAGCTGGTATAAATATTCTTCACACCCAAGGATGTCCAGATACCAGCCCTCTTCAGATAGCGACCTTTCTTTTAGTAAAGGTGACTGAGAGGGAGGTAGAAATGTTGTAGAGGGTCTGATATCGGATAGTGAAGGTGCTGACACAATGCTGCGCCAGGAACACTAGTCTGGGGGTCAGGAGACCTGGGTTCTTGTCTCCTCTTTGCTAATAATTAGGTGTGGCCCCCTTAGCTCAGACAGTTTGCCTTTCTCCAAGCCTCATTTTCTTCATCGGTAAAATGAAAGATTGAATCAGTAATTCTCCAAGGTACTTTCAGCTCTGACTTTCTATAGTTCCTTGACTGGCCAAATGCTAAAATATCAGCCTGTCATGGAGATATTCAAGGTCTAGAGGAAGGCCCCAGTGGCCATGGGGTCATACGCAAGCTTCTTGTCATCCTGGGTCTGTGGCTACTTAGCACAGTCTATCCATTTGCTGTGAGTCAGTGTGGATGGCGGGAGCTGAGCTAGGGAAGGGAGATGGTGTATGAAGAACATTAGGACTCATGGTCCGTGACTAGGACCTGAGCTGTTGCTATCACTACCTGCGCTGCCATCCCACGTGTCTCACCTCTTCCTATTGGGCCCCCACTGGATCACCCCTCTTGGGTTGTCATTGTGTGACTGCCACCTGGCACTGCCCAGAGGGTAACACTAGGACTTGCAGCTCCCCAATGTACAGACACGCTCATCACACTTCCTCCTTAAGTCAAGATGTGAATGGTTCCCAAGGAAACGGCTGTTAGGAATAGAGCTGCCACGCACCTTCGTACTTGGTGGGCCTGCAGCCCTTGTGCTATTGGAAGACTAGAGCAGTAGCTCCCTTTGTCGCTTGCTTTATGTATTGCCATAGAGATCCGGGGGAGAATGTGATGTTTGTTACTGCCTGTGGGCTGCAGATGGTGCCCGAGGGAGGGGCGAGCGTCACATCTGGCTTTGCCTCTTCCTTGCTTTAAATGATCCCTTTGCCCCCTTTCGGGAAGTGTGCTTTTCCTGTGCTGTTGTCTTTTTCTTTGATATTTTCCTTCTGTATTCCTTCTCAAGAGCCGGACTGATAAACTACTTTATCCGTCATGAGCTTTAAGACTAACCTAATGTAACCAATTAACGTGATTAACCACATGAAAGCCCTGAGCAGTAAATGGAAATATGCCGTCATCTCTATTTTTTCTTCTCCCCTCTCACCCCACTTCCCTTCCTCAGAAGTTGCTTTGGGCCTCTTTCCATGTTGGAGACACACCTATGATAAATTTTGACTTCCATCAGTTTGCCAAAGGAGGGAAGATAGAGAAATTGGAGAATCTGTTGAGGCCCCAATTAAAGTTGCACTGGGATGAGTTTGATGTTTTCGCCAAGGGCGAGAATGTGAGTCCACGGTGAGTGTCCCAGTGTTTGCTTCATTTTTGTAGTCTGGGAAGTACATTTATAGCTAGAGAGTACTGACGTTCTGTTCACTGTGTAGCAAGGCCATTTGGGGTTTTCTGCCTCATTTACTTCCAAAATGGTTTTCTTCTCCATACCAATTGCATTGCCTACAATTTGGGGTGGTACCACGAGCACATTTTCCAGTTTTCTATTTTAGCCTCTGCATGACTTAAAAAAAAACACATGTATGTAAATATTTATATATGCACATATGCCACGTGTAAAATATATCGTGTATATAAGATACATATAATACACAAAAATATGTATTTTTTTAAAATTATGAATTTTGACATATAATGAACAGGAATACAACCATATGTGAAGAAGAACAGAAAAAGAGGGTTATATATGAAACTATGAAATTCTACCACATACAGCTTTGTGGGGTTTTTGAAAAGTCTGTAACACACTAGACAAAATAGCATAAGCCCAGCTTTTTGATAGATGTGCAATTTTGATTTGCATGTGTTGAATCACAGATTGTCTGACCCCAATTCTAACATTTGGCAGAACAGGTTTAGCAATTGGAGTTTGTTAGATTAAAGCACAGGGCTGAATCCAGCACTGTTGTGTTCAGTAAGTAATGAAAATCCTCTTCTCCAGAAACCCCAAGTTTTGACTGGTTCTGTAGAACTGAGCAAGTTGTTAACTAATATGCCTTAGCTATTACTCAAGCCTATCAGTAGGCCTTACCAAAATGCTTTCCAAGGGTCTGGTTTGGGATGATGGGGCTGCAGAGGATTGGCTTTTCTTTTCCCCATTCAGACACTTCCCTAAATGTGCTGCTGCTATAAACTGAACTTTGTAACCACCGTGGCTTTTTTTCCCATCATTTGTTCAAAGTTTCCAAAAAGGTACCTTGCGAATGAACTGTCTGGACTGCTTGGATCGAACAAACACTGTACAGTGCTTTATAGCCCTCGAGGTCAGTCCCCTGTTGTTACAAGATCTTGGGCTTTCTGTGTCTGTTTTTTTGCTTCTAGCCAAAAGGCAACCATTGTTGGGCTCTTTGGGACCAGAGTAAAGATAAGTCGATTTATCTGGTTCTTTGGCTAACTTCAAGGGGTGGGATATGGGGTAAGTGGCCGGGGAGGGACTAATGATATTTAGAGAGAGCAACTTCTGTGTCATCTGTGAATTGGAGTCATATCCATGTGTCAGTCTGGGGTTTTATTGTTGTGTCTCTTATCTATCGGTCTCTTTCTTCTTCCTTCCTTTTTTTCTCTTTTTTTCTATCTCTTCCTTCCTTCCTTCTTTCCTTTCCTTCTTTCTTCTGAACAAATCAAATAAAAAGGGAATTTCCATACATCTTAGTAGAACAGAAAAAAGTGGTTTATAAATTAATTTCTATTATGTATAGCTTGCTTTTGTCTCAAAATATATGCTGAATTCAGCATGTATCTTTCAAGGCTACCCTGCTCATCCATGATTTTTTTTTGGCTTTTTTTTTTCTAGTTCTTTTCTATGCATTAAAAAAAAAGCAAAGCATTTCACTGACCCTTTCTTTCCCTTTTTTTGGCTCTTCTTTCTCTGTCCCACTTGCCCCTTCCTGCCAAGTCGAGGAAAAAGAAAAAAGAAACACAAAACAGATGCATTATACCACATGCATAATCAAACAAAACCAATTCCTACATGAGCTTTGCCTGAAAATGTCTTACTCTACACTTTGAGCCCAGCACCTCTCACTTGCAGTCACTTTCAAATGGACTTGAGAACCAGCGACTCTGGTTAGGATATTATTTTCCTAAATTCTATAAAGCAGGAGAAATGTGTCTGCCTAAGCTGACCAAATATCCTGGAACCTTCTGCCCATTTCCTTTCACCCACATCAATGTGACCTTGGTCAAACTGTCAAGAATAGAGTTGTTTTTTTTCCTTTAAACCCATTCTCCTTTTCTGACTAAACTTGCTGTTTATAGCAATGCCATTTACTCGTCTTCCATGTTTGGCATTTACTATTGCCTTTCTTTTCCCTCACCTGCCTTATTTACCAAGTCCTGTTGATTTCACTTACTAAATTTCTTTTACATCTACTGCCCTTCTCAATTTCTAGGGTTCCCACCCAGCCAAACTGTTTCAGCAGCCTTGTAACTGTTCTTTCCTGTCTCCTCTCCTTCATATCATTGCCAGTCTTACCTTCTCCATGAATAGTTCGGGTCATGTCAAACTTTTGCTCAAGAATCATCAGTGGTTTCCTATTACCTACCAAATAAATGACAAAATCACCTGATATGCAAGAGTCTCCCCACTTTGGCACCAGCCTGCCTTTCCAGCCTTGTCTCATGCTACTCCCTTTCATGTACTTTGTGTTCTGACCAGACCCAACCATTCTGTCTCACAAATACACTTTATGCTTGCCTGCCTCCACACCTTTGATGCCTAGCCTTAACCTTTCCCACCTAAGGAATTCCTTCTTGTTGTTGTTGAGTCTCTGACTCTCTGTGACTGCATTTGGGGTTTTCTTGGCAAAGATACTGGAGTGGTTTGCCATGTCCTTCTCCAGCTCATTTCACAGAAGAGGAACTGAGGCAAACAGTTAAGTGACTTACCTGGGGTCACACAGCTAAGCTAGTTAAGTGTCTGAGTCTGGATTTGAACTCAGGTCTTCCTGACTCCAGACCTGACATTCTGTCCACTGTACCATCTAGCTACCTACACTTTGAAGTTCAACTCATGCTACCTTCTCTATGAAGCCTCCCTGATCCCTCCTGGAAGTAATGACCTTTCTGCTCAGATTCCCCTTCATGAATCTCTCTTTTGTTCTTCCTTCCTGTGAGGCTGGTGATTTTGCACAGCCCTCCCTCACTCAAATCAAATTCAATGGCAAGTCATGTCATCATCTCCCTGATGTCATGGTCTTCTTCAAGAAAGAAGGACAAACCACAACAACCACACACGCGAGTTATCTGTATACATGCATTATCCAACTAGAATGAAAGCGCCGTTTCTTGTCTAAAGCGGCTGTATCTCCTGACATCAATGCTCCGCATATAATAGGCACTTACTAAATATTTGCTGAATGGAGTCTCTCACTTTCCTTTTATTCATTTCTCACTAAGGTTCTTCACTTACAACTGGAGAGCCTGGGCCTGAATTCAAAGCCAGTCGCTGAACGCTTTGTGGAGTCGTACAAAGCCATGTGGTCTCTTAACGGCCACAACCTGAGCAAAGTCTTTACGGGCAGCCGGGCACTGGAAGGGAAGGCCAAGGTGAGAAGTGGTCTCAGAGTTCAGCAGGACCACGCTTTTAATGAGTGCAAAGCCTGCTGGGAATGTGTTGCATACCTCCTCAAGGCCCTTGTTTTTGTTGCAGGTCGGGAAACTCAAAGATGGGGCCCGGTCTGTGTCTAGAACCATCCAATCCAATTTCTTTGATGGAGTGAAGCAAGAAGCCATCAAACTGCTGCTGGTTGGTGATGTCTACAAGGACGAATATGCAGACAAAGGGAGGATGCTTATGGACAGCACGGCACTTTTAGGTAACTGGTCACATGCCTTCCTACATATGCATGCAGATGGTGACCCACTGGAAGGAAAGTATTTGCCTTTGAATTCTTTCCCCCACATTGCTAATGATTGGTACTGCTCTGTCCCTGCTCTCTCACTCAGCTCTCCTTGTGACTAAATGAAATGGTTGCTAAGGGTTAAGTCAACTTTGAACAAATGGAGGAGAATGGACAAAACCATCAGACTTCTTGAGGGATAAAAAACCCTGGATCCAGGTTTCATGAGCAACCTGGCTGAAGGGGTTCAGTTATTTAGTTTTAGTAATTGGGCAGAATAGTAAGCCAGGCCCAGAACTGAGTAGCCAGAGATTAGGCTGAATTGCAACAATGACTTTAGATAACATGCTGGAGTTTGGGGGTTCTTTTTGATGCAGGCCTGTGATCTCTACAAGGAACTCCTAGTTGGAAAAATTCCTACAACGGTGTATGATTAGATGGGAGGAAAAAACATCAACCAACTATTTATGCAGCTCATCAGCTCTCTGCAGCTTGCTGTCTTTTTTTATTTAATATTTTATTTTCCCCCAGTTACATGGAAAAACAATTTTCAGCATTCATTTTTTAAATTTTGAGCTTCAAATTCTCTCCCACTCTCCTCATTGAAAAGGCAAGCAATTCAATATAGATTATACATGTGTAGTCATGCAAAACATTTCCATATCAGTCATGTTATAAAAGGAAACATAGACCAAAATAAAAATCCAAGAAAAACAAAGAAAGTAAAAAGTATGCTTTGATCTGTATTCAGGTTCCATCAGTTCTTTGCAGCTTGCTGTCTTACAAGATTGTCTGGGGCCAATGAGTTCTTTTGACTTGCCCAGCTGGCAATACATAGCCTTCTTGTTTCAGAGGAAGCATTTGAACCCAAGTCTTTCTGCCTCTAAGGTCAGACTTGGCATCTATTATGCCAAAATAAGTAAGAAGATGTAAGCATGTCTCTAAAGTCTTGAATTCTTCTAACTAGGATAATTAACAGCCCCTAATCCATTCAGCTATTGTACCATGAGAAGCACCCTTTATTGCTATTCCCTTGGATTGGATTTCTTTGTTATATTTGTAGGGACTGGAACATCTAATATGACTTGTCTCTGCTTACAGTTTTTTGTTTGTTTTTTAAGCTGAGTTCTATAAATGTAACTAATTAGGCATGTTTCCCTGATTGCATTATTTCACGTGTTAAGATATGGAAGCCCTTTCTGCTTTCTCTTTTTTGTGCCACCCCTGTGCATATGTTAGTTAACCATCAATCTTCACAGAGGATTGACTCAAAGATTTGCCAGAGGGCTTTGTCTCATCCTTTTCACACTCTGGAAGCACCAGAGCACCACCGGGATCTGCTCTCTGTTGTCTCGAATGCTCCCTACAGGACTAGGCTGCTTCTCGTCAGCCTGAGGAGCCTTTGATCAGACCCCTTCTCATCCAACATTCATCAGTCAAAAGTATTTGTTAAGTACTTGCTATGGGCCAGGCACTATGCTAGGCCCTGCGGATACAAGGGCAAAATTGGGAGGAGACAACACTTCCTGGGGTCACCTGGGAGGGGAGCTTTGTTGGGAAGTTTGGGGGAGTGGGGAGTAGAGCCAGAGGATTGATCAGCAGCCTTTTTCAGTAGCAGCAGCAGTATTGATCTGACTTCTGTTCTGGAGCTGAAGAGCAGATTTAGATGGTGAGGTCTGGGGGGAGAGGGAGGAGATTACAAAAAGGTGACCTTGGGTAGAAGATGAAGCATGGCTGAGACTGGGAAGATAATGAATGAATGTGCATTTATGTAGCACTTACTATGTACAAAGTGTTGTGCTAAGTACTAGGGATACAGTAGTGACAGTCACAGTTTTCAAGATATGACACATGATGCATATAATGGTCTACATGACACATTCACCGATCAGGATAGGCCAGTCACCAGCATGGGAGTTCCAGAGCTGAGAAGGTTAAGTCCCCCCAAGGTCTGAGCTTTGGTGTGGAGAATGTTACATCAGGATAGATGGCAAGGTCTTAGGAGATGGCAGCCATTGGGCTGGAATAGACCATAAAAGCCCTGTAATCCATGTTGTTTTATAGATGAAGAAACACATTGGAACCTCAGGTCCTTGACTGTATCGCTCATTCCATTGTGACACATTCCTTTTCTTCCATGGCACTGGCAAACACCCTTGGTAAACAGTTTTCATTCGTTTAGTGACTATTTGAGTACATGTAAACTTTTAGGCTTTTAACAATATCCTGGGATCATAAGATTTAGAGTTGTGAGGGAGCTTGGAAATCTTTGATCTCACATGAGGAAACTGAGGTACACAGAGGTTGAATGATTTACTCCATGTCACCCAAGCAGCTGGTAGCAGGGGCAGCCAGACTTTAAACTTTTAAATTTATGCCCCATTCAGTCATTTTTCTGTCGTCTGACTCTTTATGACCCCATTTGGGGTTTTCTTGGCAGAGATACTGGAGAAGTTTGCCATTTCCTTCTCCAGCTCATTGTACAGATGAAGAAACTGAGGCAAACAGGGTGAAGTGACAGCTAGTAAGTGTTTTGAGGCTGGATTTGAACTTGTGGCATTCTGTGCACTATGGTGCCACCTAGCTGCCTCTCGCACACTTGAACTAAGAACCAGATATGCGGGTTCTGGTCCCTATTCTACAAAGCTTGTCTTCAAAATATACTGTGTGTCCTTGGACAGATAATTAAGTCCCCTAAAGGGACTCTCTATAAGTTGGGAGGGGGGGAAGGTGCCAACCTGCATGGGTAGAGGGAATTCTTTTACAATGAAATCACAGCTCCATCCCTTTTCCCCTAATTTGTCTGTTCCTGAAAAAATGCGATTTACTCATTCTTCCTCTTCTTCCTTCCTCCATCCCCCATCTAACCTCATTTCCTGGTGTATTCTAATTTTGCTTTCAGTAGCCAAGGCAATATTTGATTTCTACTTTGGGCACAATCCCAGTTCAGTGAAGGAAGTTTTGAAAGCATTTCTAAGTAATTGGGCATCTGTTGAGGTTTGTTTACTAACAAAGTAGATATGGTTTAGTTTCATAGAAGAAAGGAAGTATTGTTGTCTAAAGAGGTTGACCTTTCAATACTGTTTCAAAGCTGGGGTCAAAGATGTGTAGGATATGGGGCAGAGAAAACACTTTTAAAGGAAGATTTTCTCTTGATGAGACTTTCAGATTTATTCTCCTTCCAAAGTGTGACTTGTTGCCAAAATGTGACTTGCGCCCCTCCTCCTGGTTAACTGAAGATTTGTCACGTTGGCTGTCCCCGGTGCCCTCGTCAGCTTTCGGATCTGGTGGTGAAGGCCAAGATCGAAGCCTTTCCTGCTGTCTTGCATTCATAATTCCTTACTCTCTGGTGTCATGGTTTCACCACATGCTTAATTTATAATGTCCCAACATGATCATCATTTCCTGTAAATAGACCATCTTGGATAGGGAGAAACTCAGCTTTATTTATCACAAATGGGCTAAGTGGAAGAGCTATGAATACATTTTGGCTCTTTCCATTCAATTGAAAGAAATCATAAGAACAAAGAATTTTTGGAAAGCTAGAAGGGGTCTTAAAAATCATCCAGTGACTAGCTGACTCCTTTATTTTATGGATCTGTCAGTCAGGAATGGCAGTTAGGTGGCAGAGCAGATGGAGCGCAGGCCTAGAGTCAGGAAGGCTCATCTTCCTGAGCTGGAATCTGGCCTCAGATACTTACTAGCTGTGTGACCCTGGGCAAGTCACTTCACCCTATTTGCCTCAGTTCCCTCATCTGTAAAACGAGCCGGGGAAGGACACGGCAAACCGCTCCAGTATCTCTGCCAAGAAAACCCCACAAGGGGTCGTGAAGGGTTAGACACTACTGAACAACAACAGTCAACAAGCATTTATCAATTAAACACCTGCCAACAAGCACTGTGTGTTAAGTGCTGGGGATACAAAGAGCCAGTATTCCAATAAGGAAGTCAACAGTAAATAAATAAACATTTATTAAACCCCTACTGTGTGCCAGGCACTGTGCTAAGGATACAAAGAAAAGCAAAAGTCATTCCCTGCCCTCATGGAGCTCATAATTTAATATGAGAGACAACATGCAAACAACTATATACAAACACAATGTATACAGGATGACTGTTAAACAATGCGAGAAGAGAGGCCGGATTTTAAAATTGGACTTAGGACTAACTCTAGATTCCTTTAGCTTTGGCTTAGAGGATGGAACATGAAAATTATTTAGGTTTTTCAAGGGAGTTCAATCACTGTACCCTAAGGAAACCTGAAGGGAAAAGAAAAGTGAAAGAAAACCAAGGCAGAGAGTGTTTTCAGGCTAGAAAAGGCACCTGCCTCTGCTTCATCCCTTGTCACTGTCCCTTACCCATTTCCAATAGCTACCATGGGATGAGAAACTGCAGCCACCTAATAGCTCAGGTGTCAGTTGTATGAATGGTTTGTCAGATCACATTCATGTATCATATCAGATCAATCAGGTAATATTTGACCTATTCAATTGTTTTTTAAAAAAAAAAACTTCTGAATTTATTATGTTTTCAATTAATAAGCATTTGTTTTTCTCCCTCCCCTCCCACACTGGGGGAAAAAAAGAGAAAAGAAAATGAAAATCCTGTTAACAAATCTGCATAATTAAACAAAACAGATTTCCATATTGGCCGGGTCTCCTGCATCTGGCATCCATTGCCTCTCTATCAGGAGGTGGTTAGTGTGCTCCACCATTGGTCCTCTGCTGAAACATCCTCTCCCAATTAAAACAGCTTCAGGTTGGAGAACTCTGAGTGCTTAAGTCATGAATATAAATGACTTCCTCCTTAATATATTTTATAGGCCTTAAATATTTGGCACAATTGGGAAAAAAGAAAACAAAACTCCTGAAGAAGGCTCCTTCACTGAATTCTCTCCAGCCACTTAAGAACGTGTTCTCTTCATATGCAACATAAGAATTTTGCTATTTGAGGCACATAAATGCACAGTGAAGACTCTGTCTTCCAGCACTTGTCTGGTCGTAGGGGCAGTGTGGAACAGGCAAACATGGGCAGACCTTGAAGACAAGGACCTGGGTTCAAATCTCTTCTCTGACCACTGGCTGTGTTACCCTGGGCAAATTAATCAACCTCTCTGTGACCTAGGTAACTCTCTGAGAGTTTAAGTTGCAGAAAATGTGCTGATCTGTATGTGTATAGGGAGTTCTTTTCAGTGGGAGAGCTCCCCCACATGTGAAATCCCCATTTATGTAGTTCTTCTAAGATTAGTGAAGCTCTTTGAACATATTATCACCTTTAATTCTTATAACAACTCCGTAAGGTGTTTGCTATTATCTCTTTTATTTTACTATTATCTCTTTTACAGATGAGGAAACTGAGGCACAGAGTAGGTCAGTGACTTGCCTAGCCTCACACAGATAGAAGGTATCTGAATCAAGATTTATAGTCGAGTCTCCCTGACTCCAAACATAGCATTTTATCCGGTACAGTAAATGCTAATAAAAATGAATCATTAATATCTGACCATGCTAAGAAAATCCTTTTTAACAATATGCCACAGTTTTGTGTACCAGATGATCTCTTGGGAAAAGGTTCCAGGAAGGGCGCATGCACACTCACACTCCATTTTTGTTGAGGTGATTTTGCTGGGTGGGTGTGTTCTGGTTCTGAGTTCTGAGTTCCTGTGACATTAATTGGAGAAAATTCTTGATGGTACCATTGACGTGGGAAAAATATGATAGTCTTTGCACTTTTCTAGGTAGCTTCCCCATCATTAAAAAAAAAAAAAAACTTTTGTGTAAGCAAACATCAACAAATACGAATATTTCACTCTGCAAAGAATTGCACTTCTGTTATATACAGGCTTTTTAGTGGATATTTATTTGAACACAGTAGTAACAAAAGGCCCTGTCTGTGGCTGCTTCCGAATGTCCCCTGCTCCCTTCTGTATATTTTTATGATCTTTATTGATGGCTCTTTTTCTCTTTTCTGATTTTTTTGAATTAATATAACTAACCCGCCACTTTCCCATCCCTCCTCATGAGAAGACCTTCCCTGTAGAATAATAAGCAAAGCATATCGACCCATTGGCCACGTCTGAAAATGTATGTCTCACTTGGCACTGCTACTCCGTTAACTCTGTTTCAAAAAGTGAAAAGCATGCCTCATTAGCAGTGTGTCAAGTCATGACTGGTCATGGAATTGATTAGAGTTCTGAAATCTTTCAAAGTTGTTTTCCTTTACATTACTGTCATCATTATATAAATTGTTCTACTGGTTCTGGTCTCTTTGTTCTCAGCTCATACAAGTCCTTCCAGGATTCTCTAATTCTGTCCCTTTCATCATTTCTTACTTATGGCGCAGTAATTTTCCATTATGTTCACATACAAAATTTGTTCATCTCTTCCCCATTTGATCTATGCCCATCTTGGTTCCAGTTCTTTGCTACAACAAATAACGCTGCCATAAATGTTTTGGTATATGCGGATCCTTTCTTGTCTCCTTTGTGGTAGAAGCCTAGTAGTTATATCACAGGGTTGAAGAGTATGCACAGTTTAGGGATTTTTGGTTTCAGGTTGCTTTTCCTTTCCCAACATTTTCATAAGAATAAAATTTGTTTCAGGGTAATACCGTGATGACTTGATTTCCCTTTCGTGTTTTGTGGGTTTTGGGTTTCACAAGAACATTCTTTCTTTGCTCATTCTTCACAGTGACTCCAAGGATCTTAAAAGCCATGTCAGAGCGTCAGTTAGAATTCACCAATTTCAAACGGATTCGGATTGCCATGGGAACCTGGAATGTAAATGGAGGAAAACAATTCAGAAGCAACCTTCTGGGCACTGGAGAATTAACTGACTGGCTGCTGGATTCTCCCAAGCTTTCGGGGGCTACTGAATTTCAAGGTAAGAACGGACAGCTGACCTGCCGTGTTAAGTTCCCTCAGTCTGCTAACTAGCCTCCAGGTCTGAGCTTTCTTGAAAAGTTACTGCCGCTATAGAGGTATTTGACATTTAGACTCTTCGGAATGTTTTAAAAACTTTCTTGTCAGTTAAAGGCAGGGGGGCGGAGCCAAGATGGCGACTGGAAAGCAGTAACTGCTGTGAGCTCCCCACCAAGTCCCTCCAAAAACCTATAAAAAAATGGCTCTGAACCAATTCTAGAACTGCAGAACCCACAAAGTGGCAGACGGAAGCAGGGCT
>CM053627.1:87364995-87389572 GCA_028646595.1 Phalanger gymnotis | reverse complement strand
TAGGGAGGGTGGATGGGAAGGGAAGGGAAGAGGGGAGAGAAGTTGGAACTCAAGGTTTTAAAAAAATAGATGCTCAAAAGTAAAAAAGTTTTTTTTTTTCATGCAACTAGAAAATAAGATGCACAGGCAATGGGGCATAGAGATTTATCTTGCCCTACAAGAAAGGAAGGGAAAGGGGGATGGGAGGGGAATGGGGGGATGGAGGGGAGGGCAGACTGGGGAACAGGGCAACCAGAGTGTACGCCATCTTGGAGTGGGGGGGGTGGAAATGGGGAGAAAATCTGTAATTCAAACGCATGTGAAAACCAATGCTGAAAACTAAACATATTAAAAATAAATTTAAAATAAAATCAATTAGCACCAAAAAAAAAAAAAAAAAGAATGTTAAAGGCAGAAGAGGCTTTAGAATACTGACTAGAAGAGCACTGTATTATTATAGCTGGCAGGGGTCTTAAAACATAGGTTATTAGGATATACAATGTTAAAGCCAGAACAAGCCAGAATGAATATGTAGACCAGGAGAACCTAACTTTGGGTCTGTGGATATTTTAAAAATATATTTGAATAGAATTGATTTCCTTTGCAATCCTATGCATTTTATTTACAAATATTAAAGCATTTAAAAACATTAAAAAAAAAACTTTCTTGTCATCTTGAGTTTCTCTCCCGCTTTCCCTTCTCTTGCCTTTCTTCGCTCTCTTCTGCTTTAATGGACAAAAAGTAAATGTTGCTCTCTCTGAAATTCCACTATTTCTCTGGCAAATCAAATTAACCAGGTTTTTGCTAAAATGAGCAATAAGCATTTGCATTTCTCCAAAATTAAAGTAATTCTAAATTGACACACATTTTGTCTTTTTTGTTGTTCCAACTTGTAGAAAGAATATTGAATTTGGAGTCTGGGAACCCGGGCCCAGGTCCCAGGCCCACCACTTTCTGTTTACTTGATCTTGGACAAATTGTGTGACTTCTCTGGGTCTCAGTTTCCTCATCTGTAAAATGAGGGAGTTAGACTTCATCCAGGGTTTTGGCCTTATTGGTGTTGGGGACCTGCCTTTGTCAGTCTGTCAAAGCCTGGGGAAGGAATTCTTCTCAAAATAATGTTTTTAAATGCATAAAATAAAATACGTAAAGGAAATCAGTTTCATTGAAATACAGTTATCCAAATAACAAAGTTCACAAACCCAGGATTAAAAAGCTCCAAAGTATATGATCTCTAACAGCATTTTGCAGCTGTAAACCTATGACTCATTGCCTTGACATGCCAGTCCAAAACCTCAAGAACCCATTTAGAAGCAGGGGAATGCATTTCCTCCCTCACCCCCCCACCCCTTACATCTCCCTCGTGAGTGGGTCCATTTTCCATTACCTTCTGAAAGAGGTTAGTAATATTACATTGCTGTATTTTTGCAGATCCCACTAACATACTTGCCCTGGGATTATTTACATTATAGACAGCTGCTTCCTTGGCAGCCTTTCAGTGCTGCCTTACGAGCCCCATTCTTGAACTTTTGCACATACGTGGTGTAGACCTGTTTCTTTTTTTTTTTTCTTTTTTGCATGCAAAGTGGAACAGTTTGAGCTTGAAATTTATAGAGAGTTGAAGTTACTTGACTACTATATGTAAGCGGGAGTTTGTACGGGAGTACAATAATACACCAATAAATAATTTCGAATGTATTGGAAAACAGAGCCCTACCTATGAGACTTTAGAACATCAAGTCCGTGAAACCAGTTAGATATTCATCGACAGACTCCCTCCCTGATACGATGAAATAGACCCTCTTTATTCTCCTGAGGTTGGACTAAAATTGTTGCCTTTTATGGAAGTGAAATCAGTTTGAAGTGAGTAAAAGCTCTCCAGTTTTCCCTCTGAAGCCTGGGTTTAAGAAAATGAAAGAAATGTTGGTTACTACTGCCAAGTCACTCTCTTAGAAGTGGAAACTTTAAGCCAGTTAACTTTGTGGCTGACCTGTTAGATGAATAAGCAGTTAAAAAAAAAAAAAGTACTGTTGGAGATGAGTGAGATCTCCCCTACACACTTAGGAGCAACGGGGGAAGGGCTAGAGTAGTGGGGAGGTATGTTTTCTACCAACAGATCAGGGGCCAACTGCCTGATGTTGGAATGACATGAGCAGGCTGGATAAAGTTCAGTGAATTGCTGAAAGGCTTGTAATTGCCTTTTAATTGTATTTGGCTCTGAGGAACAAGGATAGGATGGATGAATAAATCCATCCGTAGAACCCCCAGATCTCACTATCCTCCCTTCCCCCCTCTCTTCTATTTCTCCCTTCCTTTCTCCTCTCTCCCACAAACCTAAGGTTTGTGAACTGTTTATCTTGATAACTATATTTCAGTGTAATTGGCTGTGTTTTGTTTTTCTTCCTTAAAATATTTTTAGTAATGCTTTTGGTATTTTTTTTCTTTTTTTTTTTAAAGCCTATTTAAATTCCCAGTGAGTATAGGGGACACTGTCCTAATGGAGTGCTGCTACCTCTTGTCTTAGAGAGTTGTCTAGGCCAGAAAAAATTAAATGACTTGCCTAGGGTCACACACAGCCACGTTCAGAGGCAGAACTTGAACTCAGGTCTTCCTGACACTGAGCTCAGCAGTCTCTATTACACCATTTCAATAAAGAAATATTGATGTTGTCCAATCTTGTCCAACTCTTCGTAACCCAACTTGGGGTTTTCTTGGCAAAGATACTAGAGTGGTTTGCCATTTCTTTCTCCAGCTCGTTTTATGGATGAGGAAAATGAGGCAAACAGGGTAAGTGACTTGCTCAGGGTCACACAGCCAAGTAAGTGTCTGAGAAGAGATTTGAACTCTGGAAGATGAGTCTTCTTGACTTCTGGTCTAGTTCTCTGTGCACTGTAGCTGCCCATTGATAGAGAAGTACAGTAAAGAAAGATAAAGCAACACTTTGACTATATCTGACAGTACATGCATCCTTCCACCCCCTGTCGACCACTACCTCACTGCTAGGAGACATACAAATAATAATTCCGGTTAGAGTCTCTTTTGGCCAAGCTTCTCAGAAGTGTTAGAATTGGCTGATTTTAGTTGCAGCACCCGTCTTTCTCTGTCTACCCTCATAATGTTTATCCTGGGCTGATGCTTTAGTGGGGAGGAAAAGGAAAGTCTTCTAAATTAATCAAATATCTGTTAAACACACTTTGTACCTGTACTAGGCAAAGCACTCAAGTACCCTGAGGGCCATGAAAAGCCAAAGTCTTTGACACCAAGAGCTAATCTAGTTAGAAAGATAAGATGAATAAAGAAATAATTAAAGAAGAAAACCAGTATAAAATAGTAGTTGTGTGCTCTTATTTACTCATCCTTAAAAAATAGGAGTTTGGATGAGATGGTTTCTAAAGAGGTCAGAGAAGTGGGGCACCCGACCTGTGGTAAGGAAGTCCTGACTTCAGATCCAGCCTAAGATACTTACTAACAGGGGTGGAATGATGTATATATTGTCAGACACAGCCAATGTGCTGAGTGACCTTAGGCAAGTCACTTAACCTTTGTCTCAGTTTCCTCATCTATAAAATGGGAATAATGATAGTACCCACCTCCCAGGGTTGTTGTGAGGATCAAATGAGATGATAACTGTAAAGCACTTGGCACAGTGCCTGGGATACATTAAGCACTTTAAAAATGTTAGCTGCTGTTGCTATTCCTTCTAGTTCTGGCGCCCTGCAGTTCTAAGTCATTAGGGGTTCACAGACCCTGAACTCATTTTTTCTTCCACTCCCCAGATGACAGCAGCCCAGCTGACATATTTGCCGTGGGATTTGAAGAGATGGTGGAGTTGAGTGCAGGAAACATTGTCAATGCTAGGTAAGTAAGAAGGTGCTGTGGTAGGGTGAGTGGGACTGCAATATGAATCATTTCAAATGAATCAGATATCTGCAGACACAGACCGTGATCAGTGTGTGGGATACTAAAAAAAAGTATTAAAATATTAACATTAAACATTAGGATAACAAACTTCGCATTTAAATTAATTAATTTTAGTTCATAAAGTATAGTGTTTCAGTCATTCCCTCTTAAGTTGCTCATCAGAATTTTTTAGGAACATATTTAACATACACTGAAGTGACCTTGACTCTGAACTGGTAGGATATACCTGGTTAAGCTTCCCCAGAACCAAAGGGAGGAGGAAGAGAATGATGATGATGAGAAATGCTGTGTATGTTAAAAGGTCGTATTGCACGTGACGTATACTGAGGTGGAATTCACTTTGACATCCAGACAAAGTTGGTAAGGTGGCCCCGTACACATTTACCTTAAGGCAAAAATGGCTGATTGATTTTCCACTGGGAGAAAAGAAGAGTTACGGAAGACATCAGAGAGCTATAGAATCTGAATCCTTACTTTACTTTAGTGGTCATATTTGACATCAGAATATTTATTGACTAAGTTCCTTCATTCAGCAGACATTTCTTGAATCCCCCATCCCCCATCCCCATCCACTTTCTGCAAGTTATCATTCCCAACATGGTGGTAAGGGTCAGATGGGGTGGAGGAAGACATAGAGATGAATAAATATGACAGCTTTCTGGGTTGGGCAGGGGTATATTCCAGGGGGAAAATATGATACAAAAACTAAAGTCAACAGTCAGACCTTAATTAAGCATTTACCATGTGCCAGGTACTGTACTATGCATTGAGAATACAAAGAAAGGTTTTTATTCTAATGAGGGAGAGAGCATATAAATAACTAAGTTCATCCAGGGTAGGTTCAGAGAGTAGCTGGAAGGGAATCTTGGAAGGAAAGCCAATGACTGGAGAGGGAAGCAAGAAAAGCCTTCTGCAGAAGGTGGAATGTGATGGAAGCCAGGGAAGGCAAGAGGCTGAGGTGAGCAGGGGATGGTAAGTGGAACCTCATGGGTCAAGGAGCAGCAAGTTGGCCAGGGGATCTGGGACAATGCGTGACAAGAAGTAAAGCGTAAGGCTGGAAAGGTAGGAAGGGGCCAGTTTATCAAGAGCTTTAAATGCTCAATAAAACGTTGTGGTGAGTTGTTTGGTTTTTTTTTTTCTAATTACCATCCCCCTGCCCTCAAAAAAACTTGACTAATTGGGGTGATAAGCCTTGAGCTTACATGTCATAATATAAATCAGCATGAGTCCACTAGTGAAAGAGAGATGGAATGTTTTAGGAACTGGAGGAGCAAGAGCTCTCTTACAGCTAATTGACTATGACATGATCATTCTTTTTTTTTTTTTTTTTTGGTATTTTCTTTTCTTCTAGTACTACCAATAGAAAAATGTGGGGAGAGCAGCTCCAAAAGGCTATCTCAAGGTCTCATAGGTACATTCTGTTGACGTCTGCCCAGCTTGTAGGTGTCTGCCTTTATATCTTTGTACGCCCTTACCATGTTCCATTTATCAGGTAAGAAAGTTGGGCTTACCCACTTTTTTATATTTAGGAGCCAGAAGTTGGTTGCAAATATTTGTATTCTATTTGATGACGCTTTTCTTTGTCTTATATAGCTTTCACTGGGATTGACCATTTGTTTATACCTCTTAACTAAAAGGTTAGGTTGCGTGGTACTACATGGGAGAATGAGACTCCTTCCTCAGGCAGCTGACCTTGGATTTGGAATGAATTTTAATAAATTGTCATTGATATTTAAAAACATAGCATTAACTTTGGAAAAGGAAAGGGATCCCTTGTTGATTTTTTTTTTTACATAGACTCTGTGACCAAGAGTTGAGTTTCTAAACAGGAAATGTCAGTTCTTTCATCTCTCTTTAATAGAGTTCAAGGTATGTCTTGCAGTTGGAAAGCTTCTGCAACTGTCATCCATGATTATTTCCTGAAAGTGAAAAATCTTCTAAATTTCTGAAAATAGAAATTTTTGGAAGTTTCTCTTCCAGCAGACAATACCACCTCCCCACCCCCCCATAGACTATAACCTCCTTCAGAACATGGATTGTTATCTTTTTATTTGGGCAACCCAAGTGCCAACACATAGTAGGCACACTTAATAAATGCTTGCTGAATTATTCTAAACAGAAGCATCCAGTGTTCTTTTACATTCTTATGAACCCACTCTTGATTTCATTCAAAGCTTCTACCTAATTTTTGATTGAGTCCTAGCCCCAGGCACATCATTTGCATCTTCTCCAGTCTCTTCCTGGTTAATGTGGTTTATGGCACCAAAGGATTGGAACTAAGGATTTTTCTTCCCTAATTAAATATGTTTGTACCTTGTTGAATACCTCAGTCAGTATCCCTAGGTGACCCTATGGATACAAACCATAGCAGCATTTAAACAGCACACTTACTTCTGAACAACACAGCCTGCTCCTCAAGCTTTCTAATCCTTTTTTGTGGTAAAGGATTTCAAGAGACCAGCCTTTTAATGTTTCCTTCTACCTGGTTATCTTGTGCGATGACAATAATTTTTCATGTGACTGAGTTGGCTGATTTAGTGTTCTTATCTGAAAGCAAAGGGTCTTGGTGAGAAAGCACAAAGCACGGATGATTAGTAGCTGTGCGTTTTAGAAACACGGCATAAAATCATTGATATCAGTGCCCTCATTGAATAAATAGTCCTTTTGGCCTTAGGCTTGTTGAGTAAGCACACCTGTTCCCCCAGATATCATTGTCAAGTTTCATTTGAGTAATAACTATGCAGCGACTGGTGGTTGAGTTTTTGCTATACCAGGAGCTCTCTCAGTCAATGTTTTTTTCCATTAAAATGTTAAAAGTTAACATACTTGAAATGGCATAGATTTGCCCACTCTCTCTCATATTCAGGTTACTGAAAACAAGAATCCTCACTCAACAAAGGTTGATTTGAAACCACCTCTGGAGACCTTCGCAAGCAGCTGTCATTTTCCTGGCTCTGCAAATGCCATATTTTCAGATGGACACTCCTGAGTATTTTATAGTCATGGCTGCCTCTGGGTCACAATTATGCCATTCAGACTGAGTGCTCCCAGCAATATGAATTTATGTTTTTGCTGAGGGTGGAACAGAGTAGGATCAAACAATAAAAAGCAGGTACAAAGCAAGGATGAATGAATCCTTAGGGTCTTCATTTTCATGAAATATCTTTTGTGACATAGGGCTTGGTTAAAAGTGAACCTCATATGAAGATATCTGAAATCCCACTGTCCCAAAGGTTGCGTTATCATTTCTACATGGAAACCAGTCATTGGGAGAAAAGACATTTCTTTATAATAGAATAATGCAAATAGGAAGTCTACATGAGGGCATAGCAAAGTATTGCTCGGTTAAGGATGCGATTGGGGAAATGGTACAAAGGAATTTTTGAATGCTCTCTTTTACAATAAATTGCCCATGCCAAGTAGGTGGTTTGGGTTTTTCTTTTCTGGACATAGATAAATAAATTAACTTTTTTCCTTGCTGTTCTTGGGTCTCAGGGATGTAGCAATTGACACGGTGAAGACCGGCATGGGAGGAAAAGCTGGGAACAAAGGCGCTGTTGGCATCCGATTTCAGTTCCATAGCACCAGCTTCTGTTTTATTTGTAGTCATTTGACTGCTGGACAGTCACAGGTAAAAGAGAGAAATGAAGACTATAAGGAGATTACACAGAAGCTCAGTTTCCCCATGGTAAGAAATTCCATGTCTAAGAATTGGAATTTGGTGGGCCAACCCTTGAAACCAGCATGGCGTATTTGGTGTCTGGTGGAGTATGGTAATGGTAGTGGTGGTGGTAGGGGAGGGAGGGCCATAGATCTTATGTGATTTTCGCATCATGTCTGCCCACTGAGCTCCTTGTACGTTTGTCCTTTGTACATGTTTATCCTTTGTATATCTCTGTCCTTTTGTAAATTTTTTCATGTATCATTTCTGTTTTACCAAGAAAAAAAATGCTGGGATGGGAAGAAATATTGCCAAAATACATCAGTGGTTTATGCTGATATGTTGGGCAACTTAGCAAAGAACCCTTGAGTCTAATTTGAATAAAGCACAATTTTCCCCAAGATTCAAAATTTTTATGTGTATGTTATGAAGCGTCTCAGCATCTGTTAGTATGGCTGCTATTCCTGTGGAACTCAGACAGGAACCCCCATTCTAAAAGTTGACTGAATTCATGTTTAAGAAACCTCTCACCCCATACCGAAGTCCCTAATGAGGAGACTACGGGGAGAAGCTGCCCATAACATGCACAATGTTGCCCTCTAGTGATGGTATGGAGGTCCATGGTGCTTTTCTAAGGAAGCAAGGATATTTTGCTATTTGAGTTGGGATTGTACTTTTGCCTTCCTTTATAAGAATCCTAGATTGTTCCCAGTGGGATTGGGTTTTGCACTTGTCCATCCACATATTTCCCTGATGGTTCCTGTGACCAAATAACCTAGATGACGTCTGTTCATGGAGTTGAATCATGTCGATATTGAGCCCCTAACAGTGACTTTTTTGACCCCTACTCTAACTGGGTTGTATGTTGCATAAAAAATTTTAGTGCTGAAATTTCTCTTCCTTATTTTTTGCCATGACTCTTGCTGTATTGGCTGCATTAGATAAGGAAAAATAGTTTGGCATGTGCTTTGTGCTTTCCAAATTCTTCATCATCACAGTGTTTTCTTAAATGCAAGATTTTATTTCTTGCTGAGTTTTTGAAAAAAAAAATCATCTTCAGTGGTCCATATTAAACCCTAAGGTGTCAGATTTTTAAAAATTCTTCTAAAAAAAGCTTTTGGTTTGTTTATAATTATGTAGTTATACTTAATATATACATATATGCACATATAATATAGTTATTTATAGTTGTGTGCATATATACACACACTATATTATATATACATATATATGTATAGCAATTGTTATTAATGGCACATAAGATATTTTTCCCATAACTAGCATTTATGTAGTGCTTTAAATGTTTTCAAATTGCTTTATTTATTTTATCTCATTAAGCTGCTTCCAGTTTTTGTAATTACAAATAAGTACTGCTTTGAAAATCTTTGAGCTGATACTGTATATTGATTACTCTCCCAAAAAATTCAACAAGTTCGCAGTTCTCCCATCAGTGAATTGAGTATGCCTTTTTCTTCACAACTCTGTTAGCATATAATTTCATTGTTCGTCTATATTTTTGCTAATTTGATGGCTATGAAATAATACCCCAAAGTATAATTTATATCCTTTTTTAGTTTTGGTGAGGTTGAACTTTCTAAAAAAGTACGTATTAATAATTTGTCTTTTTTTAAAAAAATTACTGCGAATATGCTTTCCATTTGCAATTGAAACACCTTTCCAAACCACTTGATAATAACTAGTACAAAATAGAGCATTTAGTTGGAAATGTCTAAGAAGGAAGTTTAGGTTTTGAAGTAAAAGTTTTTTTTAAAACAGACTGATTCTATGTGCCATTTTGGTTAACCAATTTTATAAGGTGGTCCTGCATCTTTCTTCCCTTCAGTATCAAACTGTATTAAAATATGCTTTTCTTAATAGTTTGTTTTTCTTGTTTGTTTTCACACAACCAGGGAAGAAGTGTCTTTTCTCATGACTATGTATTCTGGTGTGGGGATTTCAATTACCGGATTGATCTTACTTACGAAGAAGTCTTCTATTTTGTTAAGCGACAAGACTGGAAGAAACTTCTAGAATTTGATCAACTACAACTACAGAAATCCAGTGGAAAAGTAAGCCACTCTCTTGGGTAGCTGCTTTGTTTTGGAACACTCGTTCCTGAAAGCTAGCTTGAACTGGCTCATTGCAATGAGTAATCAGATAGGAGATTGCATAATGTTGGTTTTGGAGTCTGAGAAACTGAGCTCGGATCCTTCATTTGCCTCGAATTATCTCTGAGACATCAAGCCAACTAGCATTTAAGCTCTGGTCATACAAAAAGTAGGGTCCCCGCCCTCGAGGAGCTTACTCTCTAGATGTTAGGTAGTAGACAAAAGAGAATGGAAAAGGGGGTGGGAGTGGAAAGAGATGAAGGCACTTGTTCCTGAACCTTGTAAAGTAAGTCCTGGAGAGGGGCTGGCCAGTCTGAGGGAGAAGGTTGCTTCCAGGGTGAAGAGGATTCTGGGGCATTATAGGGAAAGACCCGAAGAGTGAAGAAAGTATCCGAGAGACTAATGAAGGAATGGGATGTTGAATTTCAGCTTCCTCATTTTTGAAATGGAGATTAGACTGGGTAATGGCTCTTCCAGCCCAAAATCTTGTGATCCTAAGTATTTCTAATCATGTAGAGAGTATATATGGGCAGCTGGATGGCACAGTGGACAGAACTCCGGGCCTGAAATCAGGAAGACTCATCTTCCTGAGTTCAAATCTAGCCTTAGACCTTACTAGCTGTGTGACCCTGGGCAAGTCACTTAACCCTGCTTGCCTTGGTTTCTTATCTGTAAAAAATGAGCTGGACAAGGAAATGGTAAACCCCTCCAGTATCTTTGCCAAGAAAACCCCAAATAGGGTCAAGGAAGGGTGGGACATGAGTAAAAATGACTAAACTACAAAAGATAATGTATATAATATGTGTGTTTATGTGTATACACACGTACTCACACAAACACATATTCCTCCCCTACCGTGCCCCTCTTGCCCAAGTGTAATATGACTCATAGGCAACAAATTTGTTCACTTCCAGATCAAAAAGATTAGTTTCATATGATGGGATACATTTTGGAGAACTTTGAAAAAGGTTTGCCAATTACACTAGTATAAAGTTACCTCTGACTCCAGCAAAGCAGGGAAATTTTTTGCCCAAGTGGAAACTAGCTTTGGCTGCCAGTAAAATCAAGTTCATAATGCTTCCAAGGCTCAGTAACAGGCACAGCGGGTATTTTGTCCTACTTTATTAAAGTCAGTTGTAACTATCAGAATGACCTTAAATGATTTTCCATACTTGGGCAGAGACTGTTGAGCTAGGAATGCATCCACACAAGGGTCATCAAATAGTGTGGTTTGGGGAGCCTTGATTAAGGTCGTCATCTGTACATATGTGTAGAGGCTGAATACATTCACAAACGTGACTTTATGTACATTTGTAATGCATTAAGCACAGGGGATATTTTATTGATGGGATGGTATGTTTCCACCCCTAGGACTTAAAATGCTGAATTATATTTCTAACCATTTCAAAATACATTTGTGTGGAGATTTGACTCAGAGGAGTCAGTGTGACATGATGGAAAGAATGCTGCTTAGGGAGTCAGAAGACCAGTGTGAATCATGGCTCTGCCATTTTACTACCAAGTCAGTTAATGTCCCTGGACTTCACTTTCTGGATCTGTAAAATGAAGGAGTTAGAGTAGGAGACACTGTTCTGTCTCTAAATCTATAACGCTATGACAATTTGAATCTCTTCCTGACTTATAAAACTGTATACATTTCTCCTCAAGGGATCCTTAAATCATGAATATCAGTAAGAGAAATTCTGTAGCTATTCTGAATTATGTAGGGGCTGTTAATTCTGTATTATTCAGTACCTTTCTTTTCAGCCCTCTCAACACATATTGGTCTCACTGAGGCAGCTAAGCTGCACGGTGGATAGAGTGCTAGACTTGGAGCAGCAAAGGCCCGAGTTTGAATCTGGCCTCAGATATTTGCCAGCTATATGATCCTCCAGTCTCTGTTTGCTTCTCTGTAAAGTAGGGACAATAATAGGGATGTAGAGAGCATCCAAAGAGATAATCTATGTAAAATGTTCTGCAAATCTTAAAGTGCCCTCTGTTAGCCTTTATTTTTGCTGTTGCGGTTCTGGTAGGATGGGCTAAAGCAGGAAGCATGGGTTTCATAGATTCCCCCCTGGTAATGACCCTGAATAAATATTTTTTCAAAGGGAAGACTGACTTTCTTGACTCTAATGAGATGGGCTTTCTCCAACATTTTCTCCTATGTTGACTCTGTCCTGACCAGCAGCACTGATAGTGAAAAGCTGTATGTATAAAGAAATCCACCCCAAAGGACTGCCCTATGATACTTTTTACTTTCGCATTTCCATATCTGATAAACCCTGAAAATCATAATGTCACTTGAGCATCTTTCACCACATCCCAAGCATTGATGTCATTGCTAGAAACTTTGTGTTGAAGAGAGGCAGAGAAATAGAGAAGGATCATAGGACCATGAACTTAGAGCTGGAAGGAATCTTAGAGATCTCTCTACTGTCTTCATTTTGCAGACAAAGAAACTGAGGTACAGAAATGTTCAGTGACTTGCCCAAGGTTACCTAGGCTGAAAGTGGCAGGGCTGGGATTCAAACCCATGTCCCCCAATTTCAAAAGCAGAACTCCTTCTACTCTATCATATGGCCTACTCACTTTAATTATGGATTTCTGTTTATGGAGATGGTTGCCTTATTGGCCAACACTTTTAGCTTTTGTAGTTTTTCTAAAGCCCTTGTTCCTAACCTCAAAACTATTTTTAGGCACATATAAACATAGCATAAAGATTGTATTAAGTTGTATTAATATATAGTATTTTGGGAATGTGCATATTTTTACATTTGACACAGAAAATCCAGGAGAATTGAGATGGTAACTTTGATTTTTTTTTTCTTGATAGATTTTTAAGGATTTTCATGAAGGTGCCATTAATTTTGGACCCACATACAAATATGATGTTGGCTCAGAAGCTTATGATACGAGTGATAAGTGTCGAACCCCAGCCTGGACTGACAGGGTACTGTGGTGGAGGAAGAAACATCCTCTTGATAAAACAGGTCAGTGAAAAGGAAAGACATAGCAACGTTGGGCAAATTGGAATGAGTATGGTTTAAAAAAAAATGCAACAATGACAAACTTCTCTTACTTACTAAGCACAGTGCTCTTATCCAAGTCCCTGATTCTTCACACCTTGTATCCTAAAATCATACCAGATTCTTGTTGTGAAAGATACCTAAACATGGATACTCAAAGCCTGTAATCTGGGCATCAAGTTTGGGGAGATCATGTTCTTCAGACCATCTCCACTTGGGCTGTGTTAAGAGCGTGAGATTTGCTGCGACCCTCTACCTCTCACTGTTCTACCATGACCTTTTAGTTCTGGCCAAGAGTCTACTATTTTAGCACCCAACAAATACTTCTTGTCTCACCTGCCCGGCATTCAGGATGATTAAAAATTGTGAGAACTGGACATGCTTTTCAATGAGCAAGATACTCAAACTAAGCTTCTCTCATGGGAAATACGCTAGAATCCAAGGTTAGGAAATGTGTACACTCAAGCAGATTAAAAAAAATCATTTTCTTTCAGTTCATATTTACTCAGCAGGTACATGTTCTATGTCACCATGCCAAGCTCTTTGAAGTGGGGCTTGTCAGAATAAGTATTCTCACACCCACGGGGCAATTTCATTCCCAAGTTTATTCCCTAAGCAAAATGCTTCCTCTCTTGATATAGAGAAGGGTGCTGTCAGACTTGAACGATAAGCTGGATGGACCTAGAAAGGATTCTATTCCATTTACACTACAAAGAAATGCAGGCATCACTGAAGTCCATGGTGCCTTTTATTAGGATATGAATCCATAAAAGCCGTGTGAGCCGGCTTCTCCCAAATCTGACCTTGCATGCCAGGGCGAATGGTCCGAGGTAGGGTTAGCTTAGTTTTTACCATGGTCAATTGAACAAATATGCATTAAACAAGATGCTGTGCCAGGCACTGTGGGTCAGCGTATGAAAGTGACAGCCCCTACCCTGTAGGAGGCTACACTCTAATAGGGAAGAGGATGGATACAGAAATTATTATCACACAAGGAAGAATGTCATTTTATAAAAAGGTAAGAGGCTAGGCAAAATGCAAATAATGACATTAGAAGGGAGAGAAAGATTGCTTTCTGCTTAGGGTATCAGAAAAGGTGTCTTGGAGAAGGCAACTTCTTGGGGGGCCTTAAAAGAAGGGTAAGATTTCTGTAGGCAGAGGTGTAGAGAGAATGCTTACCTGGCAGCTGGCACCAATGCAGGCATAGACAGGGGCAGATGAGGGACTGACTACTGTAGTCCAGTGTGAGTGAGTGCATGAAAGGAAGGAGTGAAGTAATCAGTAAAAGTAGCTGGGAGCCAGACTACAAAGGTCTTTAAATGTCAGCAGTCAATGTGGCATGTTAAGAGTTGGTATTTTATCCCATAGACAGTCAAGAGCCCCTGAAGATTTTTAACCAGGGAAGTCACATTAAACCCATGTAGTAGTTATTTTGGCAGCTGTGTTTAAGATGGATTTGGGAAGCAAGAGGCAGGAAGAAGAGAGACCATTTAGGAGGCCGTTACAGTAGTCTAGGCAAGAAAAGTGTAAGGGCTTGAATTAGGTTGGTGATAAGGTGGGTAGATAGAAGTAGCATCAATGGGCTTTGATGGCTAATCAGATTTAGAGGATGTAGGAGAAGGAATGACCAAGACGATGATAAGCCTTCTAGCCTTTGTGTCTGAGAAGATGGAGACGCCATTGCTAAGACTGGAAAGTTAAGAGGAGGACTGGGTTTTATGTGAGATTGATTCCATTTTGGACACGTTGAGCATGATGCCTGGGAGCTTGTATTCTAGTGATTTAGAAATTTAGTCACTGGAGCCTTTGAAGAGTCTCATAAGGGGCAGAGCCACCTCAGGTGTTAGGTGTCAGGAGATGAAGATAGGGGCAGTAAAAGGAAGAAGGAGAACTATAACTTGAGGGGTAGGGTTGCATATAGCTTTCAAAGGGAGGTGGGGGATACTAAGAGAACTAATGGTTTAGGAAGTACCCTTAGAATAAGGGAAATAGTGACAGAGTGTAAGAGCATTGAGGAGTCAGAAGATTTGAGTGCAAGTCCCATCTTCTGCCATAGGCACACAAGCATCCTAAGCTTGTGTTCTGCTATGCAAAATGAGAATGATAATAGTTTCACTTCCTATGTGAAGATTAAATAAGAAACTCATAGTACTTTGGAAACAGTAAAGGGAATCATAAATACAATGTACTTTTCTTCTCCATTTTGGACTTTTATTTTTAAATATTATATTTTAATGTGTGTATTTTTTTTAATTGTGCATCCCACAAATGGAATCTCCTTTTAGCGGGAGAGCTCAACCTTCTAGACAACGATTTAAATGTTGACACCAAAATCAAACACACCTGGTCTCCTGGCGCTCTTATGTATTATGGCCGAGCAGAACTTCAGGCTTCTGATCACAGGTAATGTCCTTCCCGGGGCTCAGATGCCTCAAAACATTTTACCTTCAGGGTTTTTAATAGATTGAACTTGGACTCTGTGGTTGCTTACGTGATTTGAAAATGCCAGTTCTGGTCTCCTACATCTTTGCCAGCTATCCCAGAACTACAGGCCTTATGGATGGAGAATGGAACATTGTTCTCTGGTTGACATGTGAGGATACTGATGGGCTACAAAGAAAAATGTGTCTTTTGTACACTGTTTTGTCTTTAGTACAATGGAGATAGCTGGTGAAGGCAAATGAGAAGACAGGAGTAGAAATTCTTAGAAATGTAACAGAAACAGTATTATACCAGAACAGCATCACCCTCTGCTCTGCACCAAGGATTCTTAACCATTTCCGTGACCTAGACACCTCTGGCAGTCCAGGTGAAGGCTGTTGACCCCTTCTCAAAATAATGATTTGTTGTCATAATTACAGGAAATTATGAATATCATTAGAAGTTAATGAAAACATAAACTTGTTAATTATTTTTCCCCCATCCAAGTTCAGGGTCCTCAGTTAAGAACTCCGGCTTTACAAGGACTGGAGCCAAAAGAGAAAGGAGTTGGTGATTTAAAAAAAAAAGTGTTGGCTGTCAGTAGGGTTAAAGTAATCTGAGGCCACCCTTGTTAGACACATGTTATTTCAACTGCCTTGAAATAGAATGTAAGCCTTTATTTTATTTTTATATTTATATATATATATATATATACACACACACATATTTTATATATCTATATGTATGTGTATATATATATGTATACACACACACACACACACACACACATGCTTTTAGGGCAGCTTCTGTCAGTAGTAATTTCCTTTGTGTGCTGTGGTTGTAATGATCTCTTGCCCACCTCCAGTTGCCTGCTCTGTCGACCTTCTTTGTATTTTCTTTTGATTCCTTCATCTGTCAATGTTGGTACAATTTAAAGGTCATGCTAATTGTTTGGAGCAAAGAAGCTGGAACTTAAAATTTATGATGAGGAACTTGTCATGTTTCCCAGAACAGATTTATTTTTTTCTAATTGGAAGATATTTTAAAGCTTCAGCAATTTAGACTAATTATTGAATTATTGAAAAATATTTAATTATTGGAATCTTAATGCTTTAATGGATCTATGATGAGCTCCATGAATATAGTTGACATTGCATCCCAACTTTTCTCATCTGTGAGATTCTGTCCAGGTGTCAAATAGGTCTGCCATATAGCATATGCTCAATTATATTTTGTATTCTATTTCCTCTTCTGTTCATCTGGGCAATTTTTATTCTTGTAAATATTCATCCATTTTGCTTAGACTATCAGATTTATTGGCGTATAATTGGACAAAATAGCTCCTAATTGCTTTAATTTCTCCCTTCTTGGTGGTGAATTCACCCTTTTCATTTTTGATACTATTGGTTTTCTTCCTTTTTTAAAATTAAACTAACAAATGGTTTATCTATTTATTGTTTTTTTTTTCCATAAAACCAGCTCCTAGTTTTATTTATTGTTTTCTTTCAATTTTATTAGTCTCTCTTTTGGTTTTCAGGATTTCCAATTTGGTGTTTAATTGAGGGCTTTGAATTTGTTCCTTTTCTAGGTTTTTTAGTTGCATGCCTCAATTAATTATATTTTGAAGGCATCAGAGCAACACTCAGGCTGTCTGTTATTTATATCACTTGTGTTCACTATATAACCAACACACATCTTTTTCTAGTCATACATTTGCTAGAAAATATCCCATAGACAACTTCCTAAATATAGGTCATCATTGGAAATTTACCATATCCTATTTACACCTCCCTTTTTTGGACTTATTCCCCCCATCCTTTTTTTTTAAATGTTGTTTTCTGCCTTCACATAATTAAAACTAATGCCTAAGGGTTTTGTACCTGCTCTGATAAAAAGATAAAATTAGCAAATTATTTGGGTGCTGCTGAAGTAGTTTTAGAATAATATAGTGGAAAGAAGCCCAGATGTACAGTCAGAGGACATGGATTTAAATCCTGCCTCTGGTGCTTAGTTAACTGGATGAATGTGGGCAAGTCCCTTATGCTTACTCCCTGGGCATCAGTTTCCTCATCTATAAAACAGCAGTGTTGGGCTGGGTGGCCTTTGAGCTAGCTTCCAACTCTAACCTATGGCTCTGTGTTTGGGAACACTCTGATTTTTGCTGTAAGCTTGCCCTTACCCTTTAAAATCTTGTTGAAAACAAACTTTAAACACATTCTGAATTAGTGGCATCCATATTAATTTACAAGCTTTCACTACGCTTCTTAATTTCAAAGCTACAAGTAAAAATAAAGGATGCTTGTGCTGTTTCCTGAGTGTGATATCATAAATATTATTTTAAATAGCCTTTTCTGAATTTTTTATCATTATAAAATTTGAGGACAAAAGTTCCCTGAGTTTTTTGAATTGGAATGCAACATGAAAAATGCACCACACATGCAGTATATTCATATTCCTGAAAATGCTTTTCAGAAACAGGAGGATGGCTGTAGTGTCTTGAGGAGATCCTCCATGGAGGCTTTATGGGAGATGCCTAAGAATCTCACAAGATGAGAGGTCCTGTGGGAGAAAAAATTGGGAGGGTGGAGGCGTAACCGTCTATGTAGGAAGAGTGGGTGCCCAATATGATATGGTCCTGGATCAATTAAAGTAATGATATGATAATAATTAGTTAATCTTAGCCATTCAGTCCAATCAACACTAAGTAACAGTTCTTTGATGTTTAAAATAATGTCAAGAAGGTGCTTTCTAGTGAGAGTTGGATGGGGTTTTTTGGCGGTGGGGGTGGGTAGGGGGGATCCTAGGTATAGTAGAGTTAACAAGTCAGCAAGCGTTTATGAAGCACCTACTTGTGCCCGGTACTTTGCTAAGTGCTAAAAAGGAGGCCTGGATTTAGTCAGAGAGCCAGGTTGAAAGGCCAGGCCTACCCCAACAAAACCATGCCAATATGGACAATCTATTTAACCTCTCCAGGTCTTAGCTTTTCCTATACGTAAAACAAGGCTGTTGGATGACATCATGGGATTACAGATCTAGGGACAGAAGGGGCCTCAGAGGCCATAGAATCCAACACACACACACACACACACACACACACACACACACACACACACACACACACACACACACACCATCATTTCACAGATGAGGATACTAGAGTCTAAAGGGAGGAGTGACTTGTCCAAGGTCACATAGGCTGTAAATGACAGATGATCCCTGAGCTCCCTTGGAGCTCTTGATCCTGTAACCTCCCAATTTGTAAAGGTCAGAACTTCTGCCACCCTCGTCCCTCAGTCTGGTCCATCCCTCAGTTGTTGCTCAGTTATTTCAATCGTGTCCAATTCTTCGTGACCCCATTTGGGGTTTTCTTGGCAAAAATATCTGCCATTGCCTTTGTACCTCATAGACAGATGAAGATACTGAGGCAAACAGGATTAAGTGGCTCTCCCAGACTTGCACATAGTGTCTGAGGTCACATTTGAACTCAGGGGGATGAGTCTACTTGACTCCAGGCCCGGTGCTCTGCACCACCTGCCTGCCATCCCTCAGTTCAGCATCACCAATTAGTTTCCTCATTGAGAACAAATAGGCGTATCTTTCTTTTGCTACCCAGATGTAAATCCCCTCACCTGATCCATAAGGTGCTAAACACTAGGTTGACTTAAAGCTCTTAAGTTTTAGTCCTCAATAATTAAACAGTCATTAAGATCCAGCTGAGATGATTATTTTCTAAGTGCTGACTAAAGTAAGTAAAGACCAGCAATATTCCTCTCCCAAGACCTCTTTCAAACAAAAAACCTTACTGGTCTGTAAAATAGATAGGGCAAGTGGTGCCCCTATCTCATGGGCAGATTGTCGAGATAAAGATTAGCCAGGAAAACAGTGGAAGAATGCAAATGTTAGCAATGTTCTGTTCAGTGAGCTTCTTCCCTTGAAGTTACCTTTGTATTTTCTTGTCTGTGTGTTTAATAGGCCTGTGTTGGCTGTTGTGGAAGTGGAAGTCCAGGAAGTCGACGTAGACGCCCGGGAGAGAGTCTTCCAGGAAGTGTCATCTTTCCAAGGGCCCTTAGATGCTACGGTGGTAGTAAAACTACAGTCACCAACCCTAGAAGAAAAAAATGAGTTCCCTGAGGATTTGCGGGCTGAGCTTATGCAAACCTTAGGGAATTATGGGACCATAATTCTTGTCAGGTAAATACTGAGGGAGGCCTGGGTCAAGATTAACAAGTTCAACACCAATGTAAATAGGATGTTAACAAGCTTACTGTGGTCTCAAGGATGAATTGTGGCCATACGTGCTGCCCATAGCATGTGTTGCTAGACCTTCTGTCCTTTAGCTTCCATTTCCTGATTTAACTCATATGCCAACTCTTCCTTATCCTTAAATCTTAGGTGGTTTTTTTTTGTTTTATTTTCTCTCTGTCTGGAAGATTCTATCTAACGTTTGGTAGAATTACCTCCTGTAATCTTCTTTTTTCCCCAGTCCTTACAGCTGGGCATAGGAAGCTATGATGTAGGAATGAGAACCTTTTTTCATTGTGGATCTCAGACTGTATGCCTCCCTCATACCAGACTGAATTACCATAGGCCTATAGCATAGGTCCTTCTCCCCTGCCTTTGTTACCATGTTAGAGAGACTCTTTCCTGGCTAACTTTTTAAAGTTATCTCTTCCATAGGCTTTGGCTCTTTGTGCACACCCCATTTTTGTTCTAGAAATCGTACCCCTGGAAATTCTCCTTTCCTGTCTCCTGTTTGCTTCCTCTTCTGCCTTCTCTTTCCCTCCCTCCTTCACCTCTTTGTTCTCTCCATTTTCCCCTCCTTTTTCTCTCTCCCACCTTTCCTTCTCCCCTCATTCCTAGTTTCCTTCTCTCTCTCCTTTCTCTACTGCTTTTTCCTTTCCCTCCTCACTCTTTCCCAGGTATCATGCTCTCTTCCCGGAGAAATGATCTCTGCAATCCTTGGATGAGATCTATAATTTCATTGTTTCAAGACAGTTTCTAGATAAAAAGATATCCTTTACCAGTACAGGTTGGTACCCACTCTGTAAACTTAACAATCCTAGAGAATTATCTGCAGCACTGAGGGGTTAAGTGACTTGATCAAGGTCGTGCAGGCAAGAGGCAAGACTTAAACCCTAGATCTTCTCTACTCTGAGGCTGTTCTCTATCTCCTGTGCCACCTTACCCTAACAATCAAGGCTTGCATTGGGGAAAGAAATTCTTGAATTGATTGGACAAATTGATAGAAAATTTTCCGCACTCATACGGGCAGAGATTAACCTGGAACCTGATCCAGCAGCTAGCTCTGCTGTCTTTTCTTTAGTCATCCTATATGCTACTTATACTTGTCTCTCTTCTTCCTAGGATCAATCAAGGGCAAATGTTGGTGACTTTTGCAGATAGCCAGTCAGCCCTTAATGTCTTGGATGTGGATGGTATGAAGGTAAGTCTCCCTGAGTAGGGTCTGGAGCCATGTTGGGTTTCTGTGTGTGCTATTTCCTCCCATTTTTCTTTCTACCTTTAGGGCTTATGAGTAAGTGGTACCTTTTCCCTCCTCTCATTATGAACAATGGCTCTGGCTTCTTTCTGTTTGAGATCTAATACTTAGCCAAGGGTTATTAGCTGACATTAAATGACTTATCCCGGGTCAGATTATTAAGACATATTTTCCACTGAGCCACCCGTGTGACCTTCTCCTACATTTCTCCACATATGAGTCTCCTCTTGAGGTTACTTTTGATGAGTGTGGTGTGTATGGAATGGTAGAATTTGTCAGGTAAGAACAGGGGACAGAACAATCCAGACATAAGGAGCCATGTGAATGAAGGCACATAGGTGGGGTGTGCCATGCCAGGTGTATGGAAGGGGTATAAAGTTCCACTTTGGCCAGCCTGGGGCACACTGACAAAGGAGTGATGTGAGAGAATATTGGGAAAAATTGGATGGTGCCTATATTTTGGAGAGTCTAGCACTCCCTGATTAGAAACTGAAACTTTATTCAGGCAATTGGGATCTGTTGAACAGTCGATTGATAAGCATTTATTAAATACTTAATATGCGCCAGGCGCAAGAGAGGCAGGGGATACAAAGAGAAAAGAGATGATCTCTACTCAAGGACTTCACAGTCTTATCAGGCGAGACAACATGTACACAGACTCAGTGATACAGGGTAATTTCAGGGAGGGGGCACTATAAGCTGACCTTCTTTTGAATCTCACATAGGTTCAAAGGCCTCATATAGGAGTTAGCTGAGCAGGGAACTGAAGGAATGTAGGGATGCCAAGAGGCCAACAGGAGGAGAAAGAGTGCATTCCAGGCACGGAGAAGGAAGATGGAATGTTATATGTGAGGGATACGTCATAGGCCCGTTTAGCTGAACCATAGACTAAGTGACGGGAAATAAATCTCAAAAGATAGTATGGAGCCAGACTGTGAAGGGTTTTAAATGTCCACCAGATGAATTTGCATTTTTTTTTATCTCAAAGGCAACAGGAAGCCCACCATTGAAGTTTTTTGAGCAGGGTCAGGCCTGTGCTTTAGGAAGATCGTTTTGGCAGCTGTATGTAGGAGGGATTAAAGAGGGTGAGACTAAATAGAACGCTATTTCAATAGTCAAAGTAGGTGGCCATGAGGATCTGGAGAGAGTGGGGAGGCGGGATGGGAGTGAGGAGCATAGAGAGGAGCGCTAGAAAAATTGGCAAAGTACAGATGATAAAATTTGACAACAGACTGGATATGCTCGGTGAGAGAAAAATCAAAGATAACACCAAGTTTCAAGCATGAGAAACTAAATGGTGGTGCCATGGACACAAATAGGAAAGTCATTGAGGAAGAAGGTTATTAGGAAAGATAATGTCCATTTTTAGATACACTGACCCACTGACTAATGGAATATCCAAGGGAAGATGTCCAGTGTACAGTATGAGTGGTAGGTCTGAAGTTGGAGATAAGGCCAGGACTGGAGATAAATATTTGGCAATCCCTTGTACAGAGATGCTGCTTCAAGATGTGGGAATAAATGAGATCATGAAAGGAGAGAGTATAGTGGGGAAAAGAAAACAGGATAGAGATCTAAACCTTGTGGACTCATTGACTTCAGGCCATGTCTGGAGGGGAAGAACGTCTGGCAGTGGAGATAGAGGAGTGGTTAGATAGAAATATTGGAGAGGATGCAGGAGTTTGGTGTCTCTGAAGTGAAAAAAAGAAGTCAGAAGAAGGGAGTGGTCAGTAGTGTCATGTACAGAAGAAGGCAAAGATGGTGAGGATTGAGAACAGGCATTTGGCTCTAAGAAAGTCATTGTTGGCCTTTGAGATAAGAGTTCTGTATTGTCCTATGGACTGGTGAGGCTGTGTAGGGTTGAAGTAAGGAACTCCCCTTTCATATGCTTGAGATCTAGTGGATCTGGGGTGACGGGAAATAGCGGAAATAACTCACATTTGTATTGTATGTCAAGGTTTGCCAAGCACTTTACATACATTATGTCATTCGATTGTCACAAAAATCCTTTGAGGTCAGGCTATCATAGATTCAGGGATGGGAGAGAGTCTATCTAGTCCAGTCCCCTCATTTATTGTCCCCATCTTACAGAGGAGGACACTGAGGCTTGAAGTAGTTAATTCTTGACCCAAGAGGGAAAAGAAGAGGCCATGCTGAGTCAAGGCAGGATTCATAAACTAATCAAATCTAACACAGGGGATGAGAGTTCCTAATAGAAGTCTGTCGTTCAGTCGTTTTTACTCTTTGTGATCACATTTGGGGTTTTATTGGCAAAGATAATAGAGTGCTTTGCCATTTCCTTCTCCAGCTCATTTAACAGATAAGGTAACTGAGGCAAACAGGGTTAAGTGACTTATCCAGGATCACACAGCTAGTAAGTAGCTAAGGATAGACTTGAACTCAGGGAGATGAGCCTTCCTGACTCTAGGCCTGGCACTTTATCCACTGCACCACCTAGCCGCCCAGCAAAACATACTTCCATTATTAGTCATGTGAATGAAAACAGAGACCAAAAACAAAAACCCAATCCCAAGAAAAATAGAGAAAGTTGAAAAAAGTATGCTTAGATCTATATTCAGATTCCCATCAGCTCTTTCTGATGGATAGCATTTTTCATCATAAGTCCTCCAGAGTTATCTTGGATCATTATATTGCTGAGAATTGCTACATCATTCATAGCTGATTATTGTACAATATTGCTGTTACTGTGTACAGTGTTCTCCTGGTTCTGCTCATTTCACTTTGCATCAGTTGATGTTGTCTTTCCAGGGTTTTCTGAGAGCATCCTGCTCATCATTTCTTATAGCACAATAGTATTCCATTATAGTCATATACCACAACTTGCTCAGCCATTCCCCAATTGATGGAAATTCCCTCAATTTCCAATTCTTTCCCACCAGAAAAGAGCTGCTATAAATGTTTTTTTGTATGTGTAGGTCCTTTTCTTTTTTGTTTTTTTCTCTTCAGAATACAGACCTGATAGTGGTATTGTTGGGTCGAAGAGTGCGCATAGTTTTATAGTCCTTTGTGCATAGTTCCAAAGTGGTCTACAACTTCACCAACAGTGTATTAGTGTCTCAATTTTCCCACTTCCCTTCCAACATTTGCTATTTTCCTTTCCTGTCATGTTAGCCAATCAGATAGCTATGAGGTAGTACCTCAGAATTGTTTTAATCTACATTTCTCCAACCAACAATATAAATGAAGGTCCGGTATTACCCTGGGGATCTGTAAAGTTGGTTTTTATTTTAATGACAGTTTTGCGACATAATCTATGCTCTTTAATGCGTTTAAAAACATTATTCTGAAAAGGCTTCACCAGATGACCAAAGGGGGCCATGACACAAGAAAGGTTAAGAATCTTTGCTCTTGGCCAAGGGGCCAAGGTGGCGGCTGGAAAGCAGGGACTGGAAAGCATGAGCTTCCCGCCAAGTCCCTCCAAAAATGGCTCTGAACCAATTCTAGAACTGCAGAACCCACAAAACAGCAGAGGGAAGCAGGGCTCCAGCCCAGGACAGCCTGGATGGTCTCTGGGTAAGGTCTATCCCGCATGGAACTGGGAGCGGAGCGGAGCAAAGCAGAGGCCAGCATGGGCGGCGCAGACCAACCAGACCAGGAGCCAGGCAGAGCGTGCCCTAGCACCTTGAATCAGTGGGCTATAGCAGTTACCAGACTTCTCAACCCACAAACACCAAAGACAACAGAGAAGGTTAGTGGGAAAAGCTGCTGGGGACAGGGAGTTTGTGGTTCAGCCACCACCCTGGGGGCAGCGGAGGTGGGGCAGCTACAGAACTACAGCTGCAGTGGCTTCTGGCCCCAGGCCCACCTGGTGGGAGGAATTAAGTGGCAGATCAGAGCAGGAGTGAAGAGCCTGCTGAAGGTCTAAGTCCAGTCCTACTTGGGGATTCTTGGGGAAGGAGGAATGCTGGTGTGGCAGAGCTGGCGCATCCCCCCAAGCTTGGAA
>CM053627.1:87316106-87364495 GCA_028646595.1 Phalanger gymnotis | reverse complement strand
AAGAAGATTAAAAAAGGATAAAAAAGGATAAAAAAAGGGGGGATGATAGTAGGGAGGGCAGATGGGGGTGGAGGTAATCAAAAACAAACACTTTCAAAAAGGGACAGGGTCAAGGGAGAAAATTCAATAAAGGGGGATAGGTTAGGAAGAAGCAAAATATAGTTAGTCTTTCACAACATGAGTATTATGGAAGGGTTATACATAATGATAGGCATGTGGCCCATGTTGAATTGCTTGACTTCTTAGGGAGGGAGGGTGGATGGGAAGGGAAGAAGGGAGAGAATTTGGAGCTCAGAGTTTTAAAAACAGATGTTCAAAAACAAAAAAAAAGTTTTTTGCGTGCAAGTAGAAAATAAGATACACAGGCAATGGGGCGTAGAAATTTATCTTGCCCTACGAGAAAGGAAGGGAAAAGGGGATGGGAGGGGAGTGGGGTGATAGAAGGGAGGGCAGACTGGGGAACAGGGCAACCAGAATATATCCCATCTTGGAGTGGGAGGGATGGTAGAAATGGGGAGAAAATTCATAATTCAAACACTTGTGAAAATCAATGCTGAAAACTAAATATATTAAATAATAAAAAAAATTAAAAAAAAAAAAGAATCCTTGCTCTTACAGGATGGTTTCAGAAAAACATGGAGACTTGCATGAACTGATACAAAGTGAAGTGAGCAGAACCAGGAGAGCACTGTACAATGTAACAGCAAAATTGCATGATGATCAGTTGTGAATGACTTAGCTGTCTTCCCAAGACAGTCCCCAAGGACTCATAATGAAAAATGCTATCTCTCTCCAAAGAAAGAACTGATGCAGTCTAAATACATACTGAAACATACTGTTTTTCACTTTCTTTTGGTTCAAGTTTTCTTCCACAAAATGATTGATATGGAAATGTTTTACATGATTGCACACATATAACCTATATCTGATTGCTTAGTATCTCAGGGAAGGGAAAGAGGAGGAAGAATGGAAAGAGAGAATTTGGAACTCAAAATTTTTAGAAAAAGAATGTTAAAAATTGTTTTTCCATGTAATTGAAGAAAAATAAAATACTACATAATAAAAAAGGAACCCTGATTTAGTGTGACACATCTGCAATAAAATCATTTAACTTCTATCTGCCTCAGTTTCCTCAGCTAGAAAGTGAGACTAATTTAAATATCTTCTATTTCTGGTTGTTGTGAGGATAAAAATGAGATATTCGCAAAACACTTAGCACAGTGCCTGACACAGGCAGTTAATAAATGCTTCTGTTCTTCCTGCTTTCCCTAAAAATATATGTTTAAAATCTCCCTGCTTTTTCCAGGTTAAAGGCAGGGCAGTGAAGATCAGACCAAAAACAAAGGATTGGCTAAAAGGTCTTCAAGAAGAAATTGTACGCAAACGGGATAGCATCGTATCCATGTCCCCCACTGCCAACTCCTGTCTGCTAGAAGAAAACTTTGATTTCTCCAGTTTGGACTATGAATCAGAAGGTTAGCAGCTGTCCTGTGAAAACTCCTCATAGGCAGTGGTGGGGAAGGAAAAGTAAACAATCCCAACTTTAGAATGCAAGGTTAGGATAGAGTTGAGAAGTAAAGAGTTTCTTAAAAGTTCTCTCTTGGGGTCGTTCTTAATTCCTTAGTGCTAGATGCAGCCACTGTCCACATGTAGGAATTGTGTTGTATGCATAGACAAATATCAGAGGATTCCAAAAGCCATGTTGAAGAGCTATGGGGTGTATGACAATTCGATGGTCAGAACAATTCATTACTGTACCAGTTTCAAATTCGATGTGTGTTCTGGAGGTCTCCTCAAACTGCGTGTGCATAGAAAACCTGCCAATGGGCAAAGGGGGAAATGAGCTTCTTTCACCTTCGAGATCGTTTTGTTTTCTCTTCGCAGGAGACATTCTTGATGAAGACGAGGACTATTTGATTGATGAGCCACATCCTGCCTTCCTCACTGACACAGAACTCTCAGCGGATGATTGTTTGGAAGCCCCTGGCTCTTCCACAGCAGGGGCACCTCCCAGCAAGTCTCCAGCACTGACTAAAAAGAAATCTCGCCCGTACAAAGGTAGCTTGGATCTTCCTGTGCAGCCCTCAGGACCGTCTGCTCTTGGGTTATGGTTTCCCTATCTTAAGCAGGCATCTCCTAATTTCAGAGTGTAAAATGCCAAAATAACTCTTCCAAAACAGTTTCCCACTTCACAAATAATACAGAAATTATAGTACATAAATGCGATTATGCTATCCTTCTATGTCCATATTGTATATGTATAATCTGAGTATGCACGCGCACATTTGGGGCAGAGAAGAATCAGATAATTTCATAAAGCTCAGGTTTCAGTGCTCAGACTGTTTGAAATAATTCCATAAACAACATTAGCTTTCACAAAAATAAGGGCTTAGACAGTGGAGGGCCCATAAAGGATGAGTATGTACCTTCTTCTGTTGTAGCGGCATTGTGTACCGGAATCCCATTGGGGTAGGTGCTGAAAATTGACCGTAGCGGTGTAGTCAAAATGATATTACTTCTTAAGGGAAGTTTCTGCAGTGGATGTAAAGGGATGTTTGCACCTCCCCAGAGAAGCAGCAGGGGGTCCTTTTGGACTGCTTCAGATTTCCTAAACTTGTAGGGGATTCCATTCAGAAGGACTTCTGTATCCTTAACTGAAGATACAGACATTACTGAAAACATGGTATCCCTCAAAAAAGAGGCTTTTTTTCCTCAATGTAACATTACTCATTGAAGAACACACCGGTTTTTTGAATGTCTCTCTGTCAGATGCAGAACGGTATTCAGGTGGAGGGGCTGTCACTGAGGTCTTGACCCTGTGAGACAGGTTGCTGTCTGGTGAAACTGTATGATGTTGCCTTGGTGCTGTCGTTGAGCGTTTAGTGTTTAATGGGAAAACAGAGACTTTTGTGTTTCTAATTACACCCCTGTCTAGATGACGAAATTGAGCTTCTTTCAATTAAGCCTTCATGTTCAAGAGCCTGGCAGCGTGAGGCAGCTAGGTTGTGCGGTGCTTGGAGCATTGGGCCTGGAGGAAGACCTGAGTTCAAATCCAGCCTCAGACTTAATAGCTCTGTGACCCTGGGCAAGTCACTTCACCTCTGCTTGCTTCAGTTTCCTCAGTTGTAAAATGGGGTCAATAGCAACTCCTACTTCCCAGGCTTTATGTGAGGATGAAATGAAATACTGGTACAATGCCTGGTACATAGGAGGTGCTATATAAATTCTCATTCCTTTCCTATGTAGAGGAAAGAAACTTAAATTCATTTTGGATTTTATGCTCTATGTAATGAATATCCTATCTTGTCTTAGCTCAATCGGGTGTCAAAATTCCTCTATTGTCTCAGCTCAATTGGGTGTCTAAATTCCAGGTACCAAGCCCTGATGAGAACCATTAGTTACTGGCTTAAACCCAACAGAGGGAGCAGGAACATTCAGCATTTCCACCTGGCACATGACTGATTAGTCTCTTGCAAATGACCATTTTGAGAGTCCTGGTTTTCAGCAGTTTCTGCAGCACTCTTCTTTGTGGTGTATCCCTGCTCCTTTCAAACTGCAACAACTGTATTTCCAAAACTCAATACCTGGTGCATCTGCCAAACCAGCTTCATCCTTGATTCACTGAATGTTCCAAGCAGGCATTGCTACTCATCCCCATACCACCTTCCCTCCCTCCCTCCTCTGTCCCCTCCCCCTAAAAAGTCAGGGAGGGATAGGTACCCTCAATTATCCTACAGGAATACTGACTTTCTACAGAGGGCTTTCTCTTTGTCAGATTAAGCCTTTTCTCTAAATGGCCTCACCCCCACCTAACCCCATTTACCATATTCTTCAACCTCTGTTACCCCCGCTTGTAAAAGGAGCTGACATTTTTGCCCTTCTGACATTTTTGAGTTTTTGAATACCCGTCTTCTTCGTATTCCGCCATGTCCTCCAGATGATTCCGACCTGGCAGAGTTAAAGCAGGAGCTGGAAGCTGTTGGGGACTTCCGCCATCGTTCTCCAAGCAGGTCTCTGTCTGTTCCTAACAGGCCTCGGCCACCTCACCCACCACAGAGACCCCCCCCTCCAAGTAAGACTTCACTCGATTTTAGTTTACCACAATGCCTGCTGGGAATACTTGCCTCTATGCTACCACTGAAAAAAAAATCACTGAATCCAGGTATCTTTCAAACTATGAGTTTTTGCACAATCACTTGGCTTATTTTCCTTCTCCTCCTCTATGTTGAAACTACTAAAAAGTATTGCTGTTGAAGCCAATGCCGCTTTAGCTACCTCTGAGATAGCACAAGGCATTTCCAGGAGTGACTGGAGTGATTGGTTTTTCAGAACTATTATTCATTCTAGCCTTTTTCACTTTTAAGCAGGAATCACAACCAACAGAAGATTTCCTTATGTTTAAAGTTCTCATCTCTCGAGGTCAGACTTTGTCTTTCTCCCTCATTGCATATGCTTGACAGGCACCTAGTCTTCTCCTCACTCTATTAAAATTGTGTAGTCCTGGTAAAAAAGGAGATCGCTCTGAGAGGTCCATATTTAGTAATGTCACATTGTAAAAAAGGTCAGGTAATCCCAGCCCTGATACTGTTTGTGTCACATGGGCAGTCTCTCAGCTCCAGTTTCCTCACCTGTTAGATGAAGGGAATGGACTAGAGAGATAAACTCTAACAACCTGTCCAGCTCATCATGTAGGGTCCTATGTCATTTATATAAGTAGTACAGTACACTCACACTTGGGACAAGACAGCCTATAATAATTCAAGTATTGTCGTGTCCTCCAACAGTAGTGTTCTAGTAGAGAAGTGGCATATCTGTGATATCTATGAATGCTTTTTAAGTGCCAAATATGTAATATTACTCAAAAAATGTCTTGCTTCTAGTTTTCTAGACCATCAGCCTTGTTAGGAACCTCTCTTGATGGCTCCTTGGACCTTTTCATCAGCCACTGGGACACTGGCTGAGGTTTGAAGATGTGCCTTTTTTTTTCCTTCCAGCTGGTTTAATGGTGAAAAAGTCTGCTTCTGATGCATCTATCTCCTGTGGCACTCATGGGCAATATTCCATCTTACAGACAGCTAAGCTTCTTCCAGGAGCACCTCAGCAGCCAGTGAGTTCTTCCTTTTTATCAGTCCAGAATGATAAATCCCAATTCCCAGAGTAGTCCTTATATCTTGTTTTCCACTCCTGGGCTGAGACAAGATTACCTTTAGTTAATGAAAGTTCAAAATTCTTATCTTTTCAATTCAATAAACATGTTAGATACCCCCTTGATGCAAAGTACTGGTCTGGGATTTTAAAAGCGAAGACATATTTTCTTCTCTCCCTCTTCCAAAAAAAAAAGCCCAACCCATTCTGCTGTACCACAAATAGTGGCTGTTTTTATGTGGGCCTTTAAAAAGTTTGAGTTTAGAAAGCTGCTTCTTGTTTGCTTCTCAAAAGAAAAATATACCCTAGAATGCTAAGCTAATTCAAGGCTGCCATTTGTGTAATTGCTTTGTAGTTTTTGCAAACCCATGGCTGCTTCTCTTCTATTAACTCATATAAAAAATAGGATTCACTCGATTTTGGATATAGCGGCATCAGCTTTAGTGGTTGCTCCTTCATTTGTTTTTTATTCATGGATGCCCAGAGAGAGCCAAACAATAGGGAAATCTGACAATTGTTTTCTCTTGTATTCATTCAACAAACATGCCCACTCTGTGTAAAGCACCACGCTATCTAGGTGCTAGGGAAGACATTAAGATCAGATAACATATCCATGCCCATATGGAATTTATAAAGTCGAGGGGGAGGTTAGCATCCATACACAGTTGACTATAATATATGCTAGATGTTGAAAAAAAAATTACAAACTTAAGGCTATTTGAGGTCCAAGGTGGAGAAAGGGAATTAACAGTAGACTAGAGCTATCTTGGAATGCTTCACGGAGGTTGCATTTTGAACTGGGATTTCAGGAGGCAGGAAAAGGATGGCAATGGCGTTAAATCTAAGCAATGGAACAGAGGTTGGAAAGTGTGGGTGTGCATGGGGGATGGTGAGTAGGCCAGTTTGGCTAGTGCATAATGTACATGGAGAATAGTGTGAGATAAGGAAAGGAGGCAGCAAATTGTGAAAGGGCTTGAGTGTCAGACTAAGATATCTGAGCTTTGTTCTATGGGCAATCAAGGAGCTACTGAAGGTGAAAGATTTGAAGCAGAGGTATAACATGATCAGATTTATATATAAGGACTTTCCATAAGGACTTGGTGGAAGCTTTATGGTCTATATGGTAACTGATTCTGTTTAGGTTCAACAGGCAACACTCGTATTCTGCTGTGGAGATTTTGTCTCCAAGGATTACTTATCTCCTTTTCCTTTTCTGTTTATCCGGAAGCCTAAAGGCAGGACTGGGATAAGTAAACCATATAATGTCAAACAGATCAAAACTACCAATGCCCAGGAAGCTGAGGAAGCCATTCGGTGCCTCATGGAAGCAAAAGGAGGTAAGCTGAGTAGCCTACTAGGGTTTTCAGTCTTTAGCCATCCACAAGGCTTCAATCTTTTTCTCCCTCCAACCAGAAACTATGGCCTGAGAAAGAATGGCATTTCCCTTTCAGATATGAAATTAAGTATTCCCTCATGAACTCGGTATCTCTAAAATTCCATTCAAGAGATTCCACTTTTGGTACTACTGAGTTTGTAATTTGGCCATTTTCAAGGCCCTTTTCTCTCTTTAAAAGAATATACAGCACTCAAATATCCTACTATGTAGCACGAAGCCTTTATAACAGCAGTGTGGTCCCCAATTCATAAATGGTCAAAGGATATAGACAGGCAGTTTTCAGAGGAAGAAATTAAAGATATCTATAGTAATATGAAAAAATGCTCTAAATCACTATTGATTAGAGAAATGCAAATCAAAACAACTCTTAGATACCATATCTCTCCAGTCAGATTGGACAACATGACAAAACAGGAAAATCATAAATGCCGGAGAGGATGTGGGAAATTTGGAACACCGTTACATTGTTGGTGGAGTTGTGAACTGATCCAGCCATTCTGGAGAGCAATTTGGAACTATGCTGAAAGGGCATACCAAAGATGTTCATACCCTTTGACCCAGCAATACCACTTCTAGGGCTGTATCCCAAAGAGATCACAGAAGTGGGAAATGGATCCATTTGTACAAAAATATTTACAGCAGCTCTTTTTGTGGTGGCACAGAATTGGAAATCAAAGGGATGCCCATCAATTGGGGAATGGCTAAACAAGTTGTGGTATATAAATGTAATGGAATACTATTGTACTGTAAGAAACTGGGAGCAGACGGACTTCATAATAACCTGGAAAGGTTACGTGATCTGATGCTGAGTGAGGGGAGCAGAACCAGGAGAATATTATGCACAATTACAGACACATGGTATCTGTGGTGACTGACTTTGATAGACTTGGATTATCTCAGCAATACAAGGTTCAAAGACAGCTCCAAAAGACTTATGATGGAAAAAGCTATGCACATCCAGAGAGAATTACAGAGTCTGAATGCGGATTGAGGCAAACTATTTGCTCTTTTTTTTTTTTTGATTTTGTTTCTTTTTTCTCATGACTCATTTCATGGGTTATAAATTCTTTATGAAAATGCGAAGGTATACGTAGAGCCTATATCGGATTACAAGCCATCTTAGGGGGGAAGGGGAAGGAAAGGGAGGGAGAGAAATTTTGGAACTCGAAAACTTGAGGAACGGAGTCTTGTGAACTAAAAATAAAAAATATATTTTAGAAAAAGATTTAAAAAGTAGCAGTATGGGAATAAGAGCTTCATATCAACAAAAATGAATTTAAAAAGTTGGTGATGCCAGGCAGTTAATTCATTCTGCTGGTTCTGTAGTCAAGTATTGGTGGCTCTATTTGACATTTAAGACATAAAGCTGCTCTTTTGAGTCACCCAGAGAATAACTGGACAACACAGACCCTTCTCAGTCTTTCCAAGGATGGAGTTTCCCCATCACTCTTTCCCATTAATTGCATTTTGTTATTCTTGGATTGAAATGGCTACATTTTACATTGTTGTCTCTGATTTCGTTCTTCCCTGTGCATTCAGCTTACTGTTTTTTTGGTTGTAAAAAAAAGTTTATGTTGTGTGGAAGTAATTCCATTCATGGGAGATAGGAATCTTCCCAGTGTCTTCGAGTCTGCCCCTATTCTAGGAGATCTTCTAGGAGGTCAGTGTGAACAGCCGAGGCCACCAAGATTTAGGCCAATGGCAAATGCTTAGAATCCTTTCTACCAGGAAGGCTTATGCTACTGGATCTCCAAAGTACTGAGTTGTAGTAGGCTAAGCTGATCATGTGTCTATACTAAGTCCTTGACCAGGAACAGGGAGCCTCAAGGAGTTAGGAACCACCATGCTGCTTGAGGAGGGGGCACACAGCCCAGGTTGGAAATGGAGCTGGTCAAATCTCCTGTCCCTGATTGCTCAGGAGAGAGACCTTCATTTGTTCAAATATGCTGTTGTTCTGTTTCAGGAACACAAGAAGAGGCACTAAATGCAGTTTTCTTAAGGAGCCAAGTATCCACCAAACCAGAGCCCTTATCTAATGTGCCCAAGCCAGGGTCTTCCCAGACAACTCAGCTCCTCCCCCATCGACCAGCACCCAGAGTTCCTGTGATTAAGAAGCCAACTCTGCGAAGGACAGGAAAAGTAAGATGCTGTCAAAAGAAACTTGTTATTCCTTCCCTTAAGTTGTCAGAGATTAGAGAGTAGCAGGGAGGAAGATTTTGGTTTTTTTTGGTTAAGGATATATTTTGTCATCACAAACCAGCTGAATTTAAGTCTTTCTCTATTATCCAATTCAGGAATCCAAGATATAAGCAGACCTCCAGGAGAACAGTTTTCACAACATTGTCATTTCTATTCTGGGTGACTCCCTCCATGGCCCATCTTGGCTCTAGATGAGTCAAAAAGAGACCCCAAAAGACAAATAGTATACTCTCTTTCAACAATCCACAGCTGTGATGAGTTTCATAAGGGCCCTTGAGAGCCTCAAAATGCAGGAAGTTGTGGACAGATCCTGAGCATTCCTCAGTTTCCTGTATTCACAGCATGCACATGCACAAATTTTATTTCTTAATTACAAAATAATCTATCAAGGATAGGAATGTTCCCTAAGCTATGTTTGAGCCACTTTGGGCTACGGCCTGGGGACGTTGGTCAGACAGCTCTTATCGCCGCTTCTCTTGCAGATTGTCTTTTGCTCTCACTCCCGGGCTTCTCCACCTTGCTTGCTGCTTCAGAGAAATGAATTTGTAAGGACGGTAGCAGCACAAAGACTTGCACCCATAGAGTCATCTGGATCCCCCGTTTGATCTCAGAATGTGCTAGCTAACCGGATGTTTGGTAAACACCAGCCTAGCTATCATTGGAATCCATCCGTGACCCTTTGCCACCTCCTCTTCACCTTTGTAGAGAGCAGAAGTGAATTTGGTGCCCTAAGCTTTAGCTTGCCGTTTTCCTTGGTCACTAGTTCTGCTGCGCTTTTGCTTGTCATCTGATCTCTCATCCTCATTTCTATTCTCATCCTCTTCCTGACATGTCTCTGTTCTCTTCTTAAAAAAGAAAATCATATAGCAAGCAGCATTGTGTCCACATATCCAGGCTGCCACAGGGATGTTGCAATAAAATACTCTCAGAAAAGTTGCGGGTTGCGGGTTTTTGTTTTTATCTCCAAAGGGTCCAAAGGAAATGCCAACACGATTTGTGAGAGAGAATGTAGGCATTCACAGTGGAAAGAATGACTTGTTTAGCACAAATAGCCTGTTTAATGTGTGTATTTTTGACGGTAATTTTGAAGCATAAGCCAGGAAGTAAAATTGATATGTAAAGTTTATATATTCATGATCTTTTTTTAAAACACATGCATGACTCAAGTAGCTGTGACATCAATGAGATGAGTCAAATCCTTCAGCCTGCTTAGTGCCATCCCCCTCAGCTGTAATATTACACCACTAATAGATTCTTAATGTTGTGCAGAATAAAGAAAAAATATCCACCCAAAAAAAACCCAGAGGAATGATTTCAGAGGCATTTATTTTTAACAAGAAATCTGTAATCCCTAGTGTGGCACACTGGAAAAGTTTGCCTCCATCAATTCAGCATGACTTTGGTTTCATCATTTCTATCCCCACTGGATGAACTGAACCTGCCTTTACTCCTAGGGAGCTGCCATCTTTGTTTCCCCGCCCAATTCTTTCTTGTTTGGCTCACCCCCATCCCCATTTCCGGCATGCCAGTCATTCTCAACATTTTAATGTTAGTTCATTCCCACCTCTGTTCTCTTCTCCCTGTGAGTGTTCTGTGACTCTGAATTTCCAAGTTTCATCTACATATTTGCTTTCTAATCTCCACTGTGTTTTTTTCAGTCTTTATCCCCAGAAGAGCAGTTTGAGCAACAAGCCATCCAGTTGACAATTGGGTCCCCAGAGCCTAGTGTTGAAAGCACCACTCTAGTGGCGTCCCCTCGCGTTGCTCCTGTCCCCAAACCAAGAACACTGCAGCCTGGGAGAGCTGTCGAGAGAAGACTGAGCAGTGAAGTACAAGCTTCGGCCGAAGTGCCTGCAGGAGGAGATGCCACAGTGCCGCCACCTTTGGAAACTGCTTCCCTTGCTCCCAAGGTTCCCCCCAGGAGAAAGAAGTCAGCCCCAGCAGCTTTTCACCTACAGGTACTGCAGGGCAACAGTTTGCTCCTCCAGGACATGACTTGCTGCAGTGGAAACAACAACCATTACTCTCACTCTCAGGCTGGCGACCAGCCCGACTCAGGCCCACCTGCTTCACAAGCAGACCTTCTGAGCACTTCACCGGCGCCCAGCCTACATGCTGACAATACAAAAGCAGTGAAGACAGATGCGGGCACCCTTCTCGGTGAACATCAGGATCCCTTCCTGAGCCTCCTCCACCATCCAAAGCTATTGAACACTGGCTGGTTTACTAAAAGTGCTGAGCCTTTGGGTCCGGTCACTCCAGGTCCAGAAAGGGAATCCCCCAGCCCAGCACAAATGAGCACTCCAGCTGCTAGGGTGGGACCTTCACCAACTCATGGACACAAAGACTTTGAACACTGGGTTATATTCAGTGAGGATGAAGACAAGAGGACAGCATTACAGCTGTTTGATCCACTGGCGAAAACGTGATGAAAAGACCTTTACGGACACCGCCACGTAAAGTTATGTGTCCTTCTCCCCCTTAACATACCATTCACTGTAAATCCCATCAATAAGAAACTCCCTCTGTCAAATGGGAATTTTTTCCTCTTCTGTTTAAACAGTACATTGGAGAAAATATAAGTGTTTATTTGGTCTTGTACAGTTTTCTGAAAATAGTTTATCTTTAATCAGTAGGATCAGTTGTCATTCCTCCACCATAGCCACTGAGAAAACGCTTCGTTGCAGGTTTGGCCATACTGGGTTCTTTTTCTCTTTGTGAACCTTCCTCTTGACTTCCCTACCCCCTTAAAAAAATGTTTCATTGTGTGTATTTTCAAGGGAGAAAGAAACTGCAAATCTAATGGGTATTTTGCCCCAGCGTATGATTTCTCCTTGAATTTGGACTGCATGTTACACGAAATAAGATACCTGTGTGTTTTCTGTATAAACTAGCTGACATAATGGTACCATAGATTGCTCACCAGTACCTTCAAACTGGCTTGGCTTTGCTGAAAAGCCCCGAGACCAAAGTAGTTGAAAACACGTGGAAGGTAGCATTAGAAGAGGTAAGCAAAAATGAACCAAATGCCCAAATGTGCATTCCATTAATCCTGTGTCATAAGATTTTTGCCCACGTGCATAAGAGCGTGGATTTATATTGAGCCTGCATCTAGTGTTTTAACATTAGCTCAAATTGACTTTAAAAAAAAAAACTTGCCTATGTGATGCATATTCCTTAAACTGCTGCAGATCCTTGGCATGTGTTTTTAAATTATGTCTTTATATCTGTATCTAGTAGGCCACAAAAAACCTCACTAATCTTTTTCTCATTTTCTACACACAGAATAAGCACAAAATGAGTATCTTTGTTTAGTGATTGTGTTCAATTGAGACTCCACATTATCCTGACCTTTCTACCCAGAATTTTCTAGAGAGGCAGTAGCACATGATCCATCCTCAAACAGCCCCTGAGACAAAATTTCTTTGTTCTTTTAGGTGGGTTTTGTGAGTGTGTGTGTCTCTGTGTGTGTACATGTGTTCTGGCTTTTTCCCCTTCAGCTCTAAAATCACATTGATTTCTGGCTCTCTGAACAATACTGACTGTGGTAGAAGTGTTTCTGTTTTTAAAATTGTTAGGCCTAAGTGACTTTGCTTTTCACTTGGAGCTAATCAGATTTTCTTCTGGCCACTTGGGGAAAACAGCAGGAGAACCCTAAGCATGTGTATAGAGACACAAATGAACACCACTTGTTTACTCAGGATCAGCCTAGATGACTAATGCTTCCTTACAGGTAAGGTTAAACCCTGCTGTAGAGACAGTATAGGAAGAAAACACAGGATAGAATGGACAGCAGTTGCTAGTGACCTTGGTTCTATAACACTATTGAGTTTCCGAAAATTCTTCATTTTAATTCACTTTAATTTTTAAAGAACAAACATGATGTTGCCCCACTTTTCGGAGTTATGGGAGGGCAGCTTCAAACCAAACAATGACAGTATGTTACAATCCTCCAAGTCTGAATGTTTTGGCTCTAGAACACCCAGAGCTGGTAGGAGGTATGTTAAGAGAATAAAACAAATATTACAGTATCCTATTTATCTTCCAGCAGAGAATTTTGGCCTTTTGGTTCTTTGAGATGCTTTGAATATTTAATCATTCTTCCACGTTATCTACAGAACCAGGTTTCAAGGGATGGCTGAGAATGTCCTCTTCTACCTTTATTTTTTTTTTTTAGGGAGTTCCCCTTTCCTTTGCCCCTTTTCTTAAATATTTGATTGCGATGAAGGTAATTAGGACGAGGCTGCTCATAATCCTGTTATTTGACTTCTTACCACAGCCAGCTTCTGAGTTTTGAGATGGCTCTCTTTAATACCCAGTAAAATAATACTAGCATTCTCTGAAAAAGACCACCTCTCTTTTATCTTGAGTCAGTTTTTAGATAAAATGGAGGAGGAGTCTATATGGAAGCTGAGAAAGCACTCTGATGTGCATTTGCTACAACCCTGTGCTGTGAAGCAGACAGGCTACATATAAATTATCCTCACTTGCTACCACCTAGGAGACTGAGGCTGAAAAGTTAAATTGTCTCAGGATGAATGAGGGCTTGAACCCAAATGAATCCAAGTCTTCTGAGTCTTGGCTCAAAGTTTTTTCCAAAAGGTGTATGACCTTTCAGCTCAGCAATCTGCTAAGAAAAAACTGGAAAGGAAAAAGCCGAAGGAGTTAAGAAAATTTGGAAAAAGTTGGGATTTTTAAAGTTACTTGTAAATAGAGAAAAGAAAATGACAGGTGAAAGGAAAATAGAAATTGTGCAAGTGTTAGCAGAGAGCAGATTGTGAGTTGATAGAATATACGACAGTAAGTTATCCCACCCTACGGTTTCATTTTTAACATTGGCAGTTTGGGTTTATAGAATGGTAGCTTCCCTGCATTGGAAGCAGAGGTTGAATGATAACCTAGGTTCCTTGTCTCTGGTGCATCACAGACCCCTTGAGGAGCAGTGTGGTGAAAACTTAGAATAAGGAATCCTCAGAATGCTGTTACGTCGGATTACAAAAGCAAACAACTGCAGCAAAATAAAGATGGAACATTTTTTTCTACCAAATTCATGGACTCCCTTTAAAACCCCTGGTTCTAGGCTGCACTGTGGGAAATTCACTTCTGCAAATTTGCTTTTTAGTTTTTCCACCAAAGTAATCCTATGAAGCCTGATTACTGCTAGTCTGCTACTTGTAATACATGATGGTTTGTAAAAGCCACAGGTCACTATGGAGTGATTTAGGTACCTTGAAAATTAGCTTTGCCTCCATCCGTATTTGGTGACAGCTATTGAGTTATGGTGCCATCTTCTGAAATACATCATAGGATCAATTTAGAGCTGCTAGAGAGCTAGAGCCCACATTGTCAAACTTCGCCCTCTTTTTATAGGAGAAGAAATGGAAGCCCAGAGTGGTCATGTGACCTTCCCAAGGTAGGTTTCCTTAGGGGCAAAGGAGGGGCAAAGCTTCAATTCAAACCCAAGTCTACAGACTCAAAATTCAGTGTCCTTTCCATAGTACAAAATGCTATTTTCTTTGTTCTCCTAAGATTCACATAAATATGGTTGAAATAAGGACCATTTATCCCTGTGAGGGTTTTGGAATAGTTGATGCTGCTGAAACATTATGTTAATAAAAACACTGCCAGGTGTGCACGTCTATCCAATCCAAGGTCATTTATTAAAGTATTTCCTCCATAATAACGCATCAAGCGTGTTGAGAAAGGAATTGAGAAAATGATTTACTAAGTAAATTGTAACCACTTAGCAGTTGAAAACCTGTGATGTTTTATTTGAAATGGATTTTTTTTTGTATTCAAGTTGTAAATATTGTCTATTAAATGTTTCTTTAAAAAAAAACCATAAAACTAACAGTTGAGTAATTCATACTTTCAGATAAAAGAACCTTTGGATATCTTCAATTGTCAGCTTTGGCTGTCTTAGTCCAACCTGAACAAGCAGACAACATAGCCATTTGTAAAACGTAAGGCAAATAGTTTAATATAAAATGAGAGAAAAAAACTATTCAGAAAAAGTTGTAAAGCAAGCAAGTACTTCTACCACTTTGACAAACTTACACAGACATTATAGCAGGAAAACTTCAGTTAGCAGTTACTGGTTAAAGTTGCTGGGCTAGAGATGGCTTGATTGTGCATTACAGCCTAGAGAGAAGTGAATGGAAAGGCTCACTCAAATAAGATTGTTTCCTGTCCTACATCTGTTTGCACAGTAGTTAATGATATTAACCCAGGCTAAATATGTTATGCCCCTTGTATGTCACTATTAGGAAGATCCTCCTAGAATTACACAAGGGTAGCCTATAACAACAAATACTTTTCTAAGTTGTTGTTCCAGTTGTGTCCAACTCTTCTTGACCCCAGGGAGCCAAGCACACCTGGGCTGGGGTTTTCTTGGCAAAGATACTGGAGTGCTTTGGCATTTCCTTCTCCAGTGGCTTAAGGCAAACAGAGGTAAAGTGACTTGCCCAAGGTCACACAGCTAGGAAGTGTCTGAGGCTAGATTTGAACTCAGGTCTTCCTGACTCCAAGCCCAGCACTGAGCCAGCTAGCTGCCACTTTAACCAGCAGATTAAGTATTAAACAGATTAAGGAATATCTTGATACACCATGTTTGCATTTCACTTTGATTTATGACTCAATGCTTCCATTTAACTCTATCACCTGCTTTATGAAGTAGTTACAAAGTACCTGAGGTGAAGTTTTGATTATACTGAATAAATTTATGGTTAATGGTATTCCCCTTCCCTTATTCAGAATCACCCACTGACTTTGTGTTATGGAAAGACAGTGCTTAAAACAGAGTCCATTTAAATTTTTATGGAAGTGGCTCACTCTTCATTTGGGCAATCCTTGAGTCTGAAGATTCTGCTTGGTTTTTAATGCTTTTAGCGTGACTTTGATCATTTTTGTAGTATTATATCACCTTTTTATAAAAGCTATTTTCTAGTACATTTATAGGCACTTTCACTTTAGCAGATATTTGCTTTGCTTTAAGATCCAACATAAGGGCTCAATCAGTTCTGTAGGTACTTTAACATTTTTATTAAACATTTCCCACAGGCACAAAATTGTTGTTACACAAAATGACAAAAGTATACACCAATAATACAGAAAATGAAAATTCGGGGTTTGTGCCTCAAATTCCAGTAATTACAAAAGGACTTGAGAGGCATTGTGAGTTATGAACACAGCACAAACAGGAAGACATTGTAAACATCATTTGTGTTATTGTGCTCTATTTCCAGTCATGAAATGCTGGCACCTGTTATTTTGTCTATCTCCATATGGCAGAAAGAAACACCTATCTTCAACATTCCTTTTGGGTGTTAACTATAAGGTTGCAAATCTGTTCGGTGTCAAAGACAGAAGGGGACTATTATATTCTACTTTCCAGTCTGCTTCCCACCTATGTCACCTGAGGATGGAGAACTCTGCCTATGGTAATGTGCAGTAAAGCAGGTGCTTGGTGGTTTTCAAAGGAAGACAGATGGATCAAGGTCTATAATAACAGCAACTTTCTGACTCACTAGAGCTTATTTTAAAAAGCAGAACGTACAGTACCTGGAAACTGCCCAGCATGTCTGTAAACATGATCATGATTATGGGTACCCTCTGAATCATTTAAACAATCACATTAAAATGTGGTCAGAAACCTTGGGTGATAATCTTGGAGGAGAAAAAACAGAATTAGTCTTTTCTAGAAGTTGCATTGAAAACAAGCCTTTAATGAAATTAGCCTATTAATGAAATGGCTATTTTCTGAAATGATTCAAATCTGTGTCCCACTTGTTACTTTGCATTACCATTTATGTACCTTATTTTTAAAAAGCCAATGGCAGCTAAACACATTTGCTCTTCGTGAGGTAAAACTCCTGATCTCACAGAGCTATTGTGATGCTCAAAATAAAATAGTGCATTTAAAATACATTGTAGATTTTAAAGTGCTATGTAGCATCTGATACGATTATTCGTATTTTCATCAACATTCAGTGCACCTACACACTACCCCACCTAGGTAAGGTAATTTGCCTGCAAACTTACAGTAAGTTCAAAGCAAAGTTGGACATTTTTCCCAGACCTTATTCTCAATAAGAGGAACAGCTACTGCATTAAGATTTCCAGAAACAGCTGCACACTATTCTTTCTAACAAGTTAATTAAAAGTACTTTAAAAAAAAACCTTCGTTTTTAGTTGTGGATTATTAGTTGACAAGATAAAAAGGAAATATTCCATACTAAAACATCCCACTGTCACAAGAGCTAGGGGCCAGAAAAACCTACAGGTTTACTTTGGTGAGCTCTAGTCTTAGTTCTTTCCCAAACAACTGGGTAACTAAATATGTTGAACTTTCAACCATCTGTCACATCTGTATGATGCAACAATATTCCTCTCAATCCACCTTCAGATAGCCTGATTTCTACTTTTATAAACAGGAGGATCGACAATCATTGTTTTCTTGCACATGTATTCGTCCTCCACCACTCTAAAAAAATTTCCTATTTTGTGAAAGGCAATGTCTGCCAAATGCAAACTAGGTATCATACAGTATCACTGAGCAGTTCTAAGTGTTGCTTAAGTGTGGTTTTGCTTTTTCAATACAGGTTTGATACTTAAACACTAGATTAATCAACAATCCTCACTCCTCATCTGAGAATAAGTCAATAGCAGAATAACCCATTACTTAAAAGGTTAGCCTAAGGTGATGCACAAGAAAATTATTTATCCTTAGCAACAGAAGCATACAGTAAATTTGTATCTGTGATGCCAGTTCAGTCACTCAGAAGTGAAAAAGCCAACTCTGAAATGCAGACAGCCTAAGTGAAGTTTATTATTTTTTAAAAGTCTGCTGCATTTGTGAGACCCAAAATAAAATCAGAATCAAATCTATTTTGGTCCTTAGTGGTAATTGCTCCCCATTTCAAGTATTCACCAAGTGGCAGACTTTTCTGGTTAAGAAGTGCATAATGGCACTTAATCCCTTTCAGGTCCACTAATGCTCTTTCTGGTGGGAGTCAGAGGGCCTGTCACAGCAGAAATGAGGAACACTTCAGCTCCCTCACAGAAGTCACCCTCTTAAAGTGTGGACTATAAACTGATGAATATCTACTCAATCTTTATTGCCACCACTGCTTGGGCTTTACCTTTCATATAATTCTGAGTGGCATCCTGCTGTCTTCAATGTAGTCCAGACTGCCTTGGTGTCTTATCTACTGGGTCTTCTCAGTTCCACAGATCTCAAAAAAGGCCCAGCATCATGTCCACACGACAGAAAAGAACAAGTATTAGTTTTCAAGGTCTTTAGCTAATGTTTCACGAATGAACTGTAAGGTACGTTGGTACAAGAAGGTGTCCTTCTTCTTTGGCTTGCAAATATTCAGATGATTAACTGCAACTGGAATTAGATCTCCAATGCCCAAATCTGAGGAAAAGCAAGGCAGTGAAAATACTTTAGATTTTAAGAAAAGAGGCTAATTAAGAGTCCTCAGCTTCCAAATGTCAGACCTGGATTGGTACCTGGAACTGGATAGTGAATGACAGAACTGCACTTGGCCCAGCCCAGCCCAGGTTAAAAACCCTAGATTCTGAACCTGATATCCTTCTTGTCCTGGCATATAGGCTTTCCTTTTATTGGCATGCTCTGAAGGGTATACTCCTGACCCCAGTGTCTGGCTCTATCTCCTTATGTTAACATGGACTGGATAAATGACTCACTGTGTTTTTGTTTTTGTTTTTTAAGATTTCCCTATCAGAATTTGGTTTGGAAGATTTTTATCTGGGGCAAGGGGAGGAAATAGATGGAGTCTGCTATACTACTTCTTGCTACTATGCCATCCTGGCTCCACAAATTAATTTTTCCTTAGTATCCCTCATACTGCAATTCTGGCAACTTAATTAGTAATTAGTGGTATCTCAAAGATACCATCTTTGAGGTCTTCATCTGAACCTGATTAAATTAAATGTATCTGTGGAGTGAGTATTTAAAATTTAATTTAACTACGGTTTCTCAAGCTTTTTCACTTGACTCATTCCTTATTCTCCCCTCCACTACACACACAAAATTTTTTTAATGTTTCTTGGGAGGGAGTAGGGAGAGTTTCTTAATGGTTGATTCAAGTCCACTTTTGGTGAAGTGGGAAAATAAGAAAAGAATTAGAGGGACAAAGAAGTGCTACCTTGACAAGATGGAGAAGGAATATGGCAGAACTGAAAGCAATAAAAATATGGGAGCAGATAGCAGGAAAAGATGATGTTGACACCAACCTCTTTAGTCTCTATATTTCAGGTTCAAGAAAAATTGTTTTAACAATTATTTTTCTAACCTTGCGCAGTTCTCTTTCTTGAATCTTCCTTACATCCCTTTTTAAAAGATAGACACCAAATGCAGGTTTAATAACTGTAGCCCCATCTTTTACATGAAGCCTTTACTAATCTCCTAGCATCTCTTTTTATATAGATGGCTGTTGTCTCCGCCCAACAGAACAGAACCTCTTCAAAGGCTGGGACTTTGTATCTCCAGCACATAAACAGTAACTCAAGGAACCTATTAGGTTGCAAAAGAACACACACCTGCTGATTCCACTGGCACCACATGTAACTTAATCATGCTACCTATGTAGGTCGGTAGTGTTTCTACAAAATTCAACACCTGGAAATTCTTGTCCTTAGCAAATGTCAGGAATTCATCATGAAGTTCTTTAAGTGCAGGGCAATCTGTAGGACAATTCAAGATAAAAATAGACCATTATGCCCAATAAGATCCAGCAGGAAGCGATAAGAGAAATTCCATTTAAAATAATGTCAGACAATATAAAATATTTGAGAGTCTATCTGCCAAGACAAACCCAGGAATTACATGAACACAATTACAAGATGGAGATTCATACAAATAAAGACAGATCTAAACAACTGGAGAAATATTAACTGTTCATGCATAGGTCAAGCCAATAGAATAAAAATGATAATTCTACCTAAATTTACTTACTTATTCAATGCCATGACAATTAAACTACCAAAGAATTACTTTGTAGATCAAGAATATCAAGTGAATCAATGAAAAAAAAAAAGTGAAGGAAGGCAGCATAGCAACGCAGAACTCAAACTACATTACAAAGCAGCAATCATCAAACAATCTGGTATTGGCTAAGAAATAGAATGGTGGATCAGTAAAACAGATCAGGTACACAATACATAGCAGTAAATGACCACAGTAATGTAGTGTTTGACAAAAATTGCTGGGAATATTGGAAAACAGTTTGGAAGAAAGTAGGGGTAGACCAACGTCTCACACAGTATACCAAAACAAAGTCAAAATGGGTACATGGTTCAGACATAAAAAGTGATCTCATAAGCAAATTAAGAGAACACGGAAAATTTTACCTGTCAGATATATGGATAAGGGAAGAGTTTATAAGAGACAGAGAAGATTATGGGAAGTATAATGGATAATTACAATTACACAAAATCAAGGTAGTCAAAATTAGAAAGGAAAATGGGAAAGAATTACATTTAGTTTCTCTGATAAAGGCTTTGTTTCTCAAATATATAGGGTACTGAGTGACATTTATGAAAATAAGCTATTCTCCAATTGATAAATGTTCAAAGTATATGAACAGGCAGTTTTCAGAAGAAGAAATCAAAGCTATCAATATCAATATAAAAAACTGCTCTAAATCACTATTGACTGGAGAAATGCAAATCAAAACAACTCTGATGTACAACCTCACATCTATCTGACTGGCTAACATGACTGAGAAGGAAAACGACAAATGCTGGAGGAGATGGGGAAAAATAGAGACACTAATGTACTGCTGGTGGAGTTGTGAACTGGTCCAATTATATTGGAGAATAATTTGGAACTATGTCCAGATGGTTATAAAACAGTCCATATCCTTTCACCCAGTAATGCCACTACTAGGTCTTTATCTCAAAGAGATCAAAGAAAAAGGGAAAGGACCTATATGTACAAAAATATTTATAGCAGCTATTTTTGTGGTGACAAAGAACTGGAAAGCAATGGGATGCCCATCAAGGGGGGAATGGCTGGACAAGCTGTGGTATATGATTGTGATAGGATACTATTGCGCTGTAAGAAATGACTAGCAGAAAAATCTATATGAACTGACTATTATGGAAGTGTTTTGCATAACGATACATGTGTGGCCTATGTTGAATTGCTTGCCTTCTCAAGGAGGGTGAGTGGGGAAGGAAGAAGGGAGAGAATTTGGAACTCAAAGTTCTAAAAACAAATGTTTAAAAAAAGTTATTTTTACATGCAACTGGGAAATAAGATATACAGGCAATGGGGTACAGAAATCTATCTTGCCCTACAAGAAAGTAAGGGGGAAGGGAATGAGGGGGGTGGGGAATGGGGTGATAGAAGGGAAGGCAGACTGGGGAAAGGAGCAATCAGAATTTATGCAAAAATTAGTGTGGGGAAGGGTAGAAATGGGGAAAAAATTTGTAACTCAAAATCTTGTGGAAATTAATGTTGAAAACTAAAAATATTAAATAAAAAAAAGAGATGTTAAAAAAACCTATATGAACTGATGCAGAGTGAAGTGAGCAGAACCAGGAGACTACTCTATACAGTAACATCAACATTATGATGATTATCCACTGTGAAAGACTTAGCTACTTTGATGAATACAATGATCCAAGACAGTTCCAAAGGACTCATGATAAAAAATGCTATCCATCTCCAGAGAGAACTGATGAACCCTGAGTACAAATTGAAATATAATTTTTTCACTTCACTTTTCTTGCTTTTTTTGGGAACATGGCTAATATGGAAATATATAACTGAAATCATAGTAGTTGCCTTCTCAATGGGTGAAGGAGAACTAAAGGAAGGGAGAGAATTTGGAACTGAAATTTTTTTAAAAGAATATTAAAAATAATAAATTTTTTAAAAAGAAAAAAAATCAAAAAGTCAAAGCAAAAAGCCCTCAAATTATAAACTCAATAACTTTTAAATATGTATCCATCAAATTATTCAAATCATTAGTGATGGCTATCTCAGATCATGATCCCATTCAACTCCTTATGGTGTCTCTGGAGCTGCCACTCTGCCCTTTTCATCTTTTCTGTAACAGAAAAGCACTGTAGAAGCCCAGGCTGTATCTCCACTGCAATAACTTGCCTAACACCTTAATGATGATCTAATTCCAGTTTGCTTTCTAGGCTCTGCTTATAACCTAGCTATCAGGGAATAATATCTTAGAAAAGTAGGAGCCCTTACATTTACTGTATCATAGAAGCTATACTAGGAAAACTTGGTTCCATTTTAAATAGTGTGCTCTTTGCCTGTTGCTCTTAATAGAATATTTTCCTACCAACAGATGAAGAAAAAGATTCATGTCAGCCTAGGATTTTTTTTGTCCTTCCTATTAGTAATGGACTACAGTGCTATAGAAAATAATGATTTATTGAGGAATTTTTTTTTCAAATCACTTATTATTCATTCACACTGATGCATATAAAATAAATACTTGGTCCCAAGGAACTGACATCTTTACCCTGATTTTTCAAAAGCTCAAGTCTGACCAAATTGCCTCCCTACTCAGTAAACTCCAATGGTTTTGTACCACCTTTAGGTGTCAATATGAACACCTAATTATAATTACAATATGGCAATTATAATCTGGGCCCTTTCTACCTTTCCTTGCTATGGTATTCCTAGTATTATTCCCCTCCCCTGCCTCTACAATGTAGCCACACTGCCCTCAAGAAGACCTTGCATTTCCCTTTTCCATGCCTGTATTCTCGCCCTCCTCAGCTCCATCCACCTCCAGGATCTGTTTTATTTAACTCTCAGCTCAAATAGAATTTTCTGAAGATGCCTCTTCCTAGTCCCCTCAACTGCTAATCCTTCCCTTCTAGGATTATTTTGTATTGACTTTGGATATTTCTTATATATACCTATATATGTACACACTGTTTCCACCTTTAAATTGTAAACTCCTTGAGAACAGGGGTTGTTTTGCTTTTGTCTTTGTATTCCCAGAACTTAGAATATTGCTTGGCACACAGTAAACATTTAATAAATGTTATAAATTAATTCACTGATATATTTAGTAACATCTAGGTGCCTTTCAAGTAATGTTTCCACATAAGTTTAATATCTCAATATTAAAACTAAATTACTAGGTTTCCTAAAACAAAATGGTGCTTAAACCATTGGCAAATAGAGTTCAGCTATTCTAAATGGATTCTTCCCTCTGGGAAGAAAACTGACTTCATTTTCTTTTTTCAATTTCAAGAACTCATGCACTTTTTTCACATAGTAAAAAAGTATAAACAAAGTAGATGCCAACTGAATGGGGAATAGCTAAGCAAGTTGTGCTACCGTGATGGTAACAGAATATTGAGAGTACTAAATGAAACTACGGCTATGGTGAAGGAAGGGAAGATGTAAATGAATTGACTTAAAGAGTAGGGAGTACCAATACACAACTGCAACAATGTATATAGGAAAAAACCAACAAAACAACTTAAAATGACTACTGTAAAATTATGATGACCAAGCTTGACCTCAAATGAGAGATGTTACAAGGTATTTCCTTAGTGGAGCTAAGATGATGGAATAACAGGAAGTACAGCCAAGCCAACTCCTTCACAACAGATCAGAAAATGCACCAGACTCCTAATCAGGAAATTTAAAAAAAAAAATCAGTTATTTTTCCAGCTCAGGTTGGCAAAGGGAGACAAAAAGAGAGGTCTGTTAAAACTGTGGACAGAGTCTAACCAGGAACAGCTTACAGAGTGTTCTAGTGCAGGGAAAGGCGTCATTGAGCGCTACCCAGTTCAAGATCCTGTCACTACCACAGGTCCAGGGTGAACTAAGGAAGAGACCTGCACCTAGGGGTGGTGGTCTAGGGTAAAGAGCAGTCATGGGCCCTATGCTACATACCAAGCAAGGGGCAAGATCAGAAGCAAGCAAACATCTAATGTGTCTCTAACCCCAGGAAGAGAGAGGGAATCTCAGTTCCAGCTTTCAGTCCACTATGAAGCCTGCAGCATAATAACAAGGACAGAAGTCCCAGATCAATGCGGAAACTACAGTTTTGTTAGTTGACCATCAGAGCCTTCTAGATAGCATACAAGTCCACAGACCAAGGGGGTGAAGAGTGGGATGGAGGGAGGGAAGGTACAGTAATCATACTTTGTCCTGGATCAGACTACTTTGTGAGCCCTGAAAGCTTGCAGGTCCTCAGCCTCATCTGTCCCTGAGATCCTGGAATAATATAACACTCAATAACCCAAGGAAGAAACAGCAGTTACCTAGAAGACACCAATTCAGCCCATTTCCTCCAAAAGGGTGCAGGGCCTAGTCATAATATAAAGTCCAAAGTAAGAAAGTAGGCTGGAAGTGTGAGCAAACAAAAATGGAATTCTAGTGTAAATAGCTAGCTACGGGGACATGGAAGCTCTTAAGACAGAAACCCAGAAAAGAATGACTCCAAAACATCTATAAGTCACACTTCAAAGACAGACACAGTTTAGGCAAAAGTTCAATAAGATTTTTTTTAAAAAAAGCTTTAAAATGTTTTTATAAGTGAGAGTGACAGAGGAAAAATTGAAAAGAAGCCAAAGTTTGGAAGAAATAATTGGAAAGGTAATTAACAACTTGGAATAAGAGATGCAAAATGTTACCTAAGTAACATAATATCTTAAAATTAGAATGGACCAAATAGAAAAAAAACAAATAGAACTCCATTAGACAAGAAATATTAAAACAAGGCCAAAAGACTCATAGAAAAACCTGGAAAATAGTTCAAGGAGAAGTAATTTAAGAATCACCGACTACTTGAAATCTTCATATTTCAAGAAATATAAAATTGCCGAGACCTCTTAGAACCAGACAGCAAAATAGAAAGAATCCACCAGTCATTTCCTGAAAGAAACACCAAAATGAAACCTCCTAGGAACATAATAACCAAAATCTAGAGTTTCTCAATCAAAGAAAAAATACTGCAAGCAGCCGGAAAGAAAGAATTCATGTACCAAGAAGCCACTATTGGGATCACACAAGATTTAGCAGCCACAACTATAAAGAAACAGTGAGCTTGGACTACAGTCCCAGAAGGCAAAAGATGTGGGTGTACAGACACGAATAACTCACCCAAAATAACTTGAGTATAAGTTTATAGGGGAAAAAAAGAAGCTCTAATGAAATAGATTCCTGATAAAAAGACCAAAGCTACACAGAAACTTTGAAGTGGGGCAACTGGGTGACTCAGAAGGAGTCAGGAAGATTTGAGTTCAAATCCAGCTTCAGATACTTCCTAGCTATGTGACTCTGGGCAAGTCACTTAATCTCTGTTTGCCTCAGTTTTCTCATCTGTAAAATGAGGATACTAATAGCACCAATCTCCCGGGGTTGTTGTGAGAATCAAATGAAAAAATAATCGTAAAGCACTTAACACAGTGACTGATATACAGTAAGTGCAATATAAATATTAGCTATTATTATTAAGTGCAAACATAGGAATAAAAAAAGATGAGTTGAATAATAATAAGGGACTAAACAAAGATAAACTCTTTTCATTCTAATATGGGGAGATGATAAATATGTCACCTGAACCCTATCAACACAGAGGTAGTCTACTTAGAAAGAGGGCCTGGGAATTGTTCTGTTTTTTTTTTTTTTTATGATCTTAAAGAACAGAAAGGGAGAAGAGGAGAAAAAGGAAGAAGAATAATCAGGAAATTTACCTCATAATTGAAGTGTACAATAGAAGTCTTGAAAAAATTACTAGATAAGGTTGTAAATACTAAAACATTATAATAATATTACTGATATTGTAATATATGAGATATTATATTGATATAATAAATGTTAAAAATGTCAAAATCCAGTTTACAAACGTCTGAACTTGTAATTCTTCAAACCAACAGAAGTCAAACACATAGGTATTCTAAAAAAGTGACTGAGACATGTCACTTTCATTTTTCCCTTCTAATTTTCTAATTGTGCTTAGCATATTCCTTGAACAAACAAACCCTAGCTGAGGATGTAATAAATGACAAGGAAAAACCTTACTAAAACTAAGATTTTGTCATGGATAAACCACTAAATCAATAATCCATATACAAGTACACAAGAATTAAACAGGCACAGATACATAGATAAGGAGCACTGTAACAAAACAAAAAAAACTGCGCCCTATAATTCAATAAAAGACCTTCAATGTAGGTGAAGCTGCATTATGGTAATTTTCTAATAGGTATTTTCTTTAACTTGCAAAAAGTAAATAATAAGCTACCAGAAAGTCACAGGAGGCTAGGAGCCATACAGTATCTATAAAATGAGATAACTTGAAGGAGTTATTCTTTAAACTCAATTTTTGCTCATTTATAGAAAACAATGTTTTCTCTGTTAACTTCTCTGGTATAGCTTGTTAATTCGACAATGTAAACAAATCTTTGTTGTCAGGAAGTAACAAAACAAGCATTACCCTTGCTGAGTTCTTTGACCTCCACAGAAGGAAACAGCAGATATCTGATGTTAACAGAATATTCCGCCAAATGGGAACCATGGTGAGGTACACTATAAAAAATCATTCCCCGGGTATTGTTGATTAGGGAATTAAGTTCTGGTTTCTTAGAAGCATCCACCAGCATCTTTTTGACAAGAAGGCCTAAGAAATACAAAGGAAAGAATACATGTTAAGCAAGTAGACAAATAAGCTAGAAGTTCTGTGTTCCTTTTGAGGCAGCAATCTAGAAAAATGATCATAGTATTCAAGCAACTACTGCTTGTACTCCAACATTTCCTCTATCTGTCTCTTCTATTCCCACTTGAAGAAAAAGACTAGTTTTGCTCTTTGCTTTGCATCCTTGTCATTTAGCACAGTGCCTGCTGGCATACAGTAGGAGCTTAATAAATGGTTAGAAAATGAACAGGACTATTGCAAGAGCCTCATTCTAAGTGTTCTTGTTTCTACTTTCTCCTACTACTAAACCATCCTCATACCACTGTCAGATGAATCTTTCTTACGTATAAATACGATCAGGTCACACCTCTGCTCAAAAACCTTCACTGATTACTTATTGATTAAATAAGTTCAAATAGTTTTCTTTGGGATTGTGAAGCCTCCACAATCTGGTACTATCCTACCTTTCCCCCTTTCTCATATTCTTTCCCTCCACACATTCTGTGCTCGAACCTAATTGGATTGGCTCGGAAGAAGGGAACAAGCATTTATTAAATGCCTACTATGTGCTAGGCACTGTGCTAAGCATTTCACAAATTTTGTCTCACTTCATCCTCACAACAACCCTGTGAGGTAGGTGCTGTTATTATCCCCATTTTACAAATGAGAAAACTGAAGCTAAAAAGAAGAGATTCATCCAGGGTCACACAGCTAGTAAACACCTGAGGCCACATTGGAACTCAAGTCTTTCTAACATCAGATCCATGCTCTATCCACTGCACCCCCTGGATCATTTCCTGTTTTTGAGGCAGCTGGTAGCACAGTTGATAAAGCACCACACCTACAGTCTGAAAAATTTTAATTCAAATCCAGCCTCAGACACCTACCAACTGTGTGGCCCTGGGGAAAATCACTTAACCTTTGTCTCCCTCAGTTTCCTCAACTGTAAAATGGATAATAACATCCACCTCCCAGGATTGTTGTGAGGATTAAATGCGATAACTGCTAAGTATTTAGCACAGTGCCGGGCAGAGAGCTGGCACTATGACGTTCAAGGCCTTCCTTCTATTGGATGACACAGAGGCTACCTTTACTCTCTTTATTCCTCTCTAAAGCTAGTCTCATGATTGCATCCTCTCTTGCTTCTTCTGTCTCCTTCTCTCATGCATTTTCAATCTCTGGCTCTCCACTCATTCTTTCCATCTGCTTACAAATATGCTTGGATTTCTCCAATGAAAAAAGAGGCTTCCCTTGGCTCTTACAGACCTCATCCAGTTAAGATTCCATTTTCCTTTATCAAAAAATTTCTTGAAAAAGCTGTCTACATCTGGTACTTGCTCACCATTCATTTTTTTTTCTCAAACCCTAGCAAACTGGTATACCAGAAATCCAAAATCTTCCTTGAGAGGCAGCCTGGTAAGAGTGGGTAGAAGATGGCATTAAAGACTGAAAGACCTCTGATATATACTGGCTTATGACCTTTAATCTTTCTGTGTTCCAAATATGTTTATCAGTTACAAAGAAGGCATCAACCTACACTGATAGAAAGAAACTTCCTTACTTAGGAATTCCCTAGATCAATGAAATCACACATCCTGTCCTGAGCCATTTTCCTTGACCCCACCCTTTTACAACAAGCAAAATCAACATCATTTTTATGTAATAACAAATCTCAAGAAGCAATAACAAGGAAATCCCATTCCAAATAACTACAAAATGCAAAAACTATCTGGGATAGTTCTAGCAAAGCATACAAAAGATTTGTATAGATTTAATTACAAAATGTTCGTTAAAGAAACAAAAAAAGACTTAAATAGCTGGAGGAATAATCAGTGCTCATGGCTCGGCTTTGCTAATAAAATAAACAATGAAAATACTACCAACGTTAATTTATGCTTTTAATACAATACTGATCAAATTACCAAAGGGATGTTTTATAGGACAGAGACAGATCAATGAAACAGAAGAGACAAGGAAGAATCAGAAACAATGGAACTCAATAACTCAGCGTCTATTAAAATGGAAAACATAAATTAACTAGAGAAAAATTCCTTAATTGATTAAAAACTGCGTGAAAAACTGGAAAGCAGTCTGGGAAAAATTAAGTTTAGATGATCACCTTATGGACATGCAACCTAAATGTTCAAGATCAGACTGTAACAATACTAGAAGATAAACAGATCATATACCTCTCACAAGTATGGGTAAGATGTATAACCTGACAAGAGAGAGGAAATTACAAAAGAAAAATAGATAATTTTAATTATATGAAACAGAAAAGCTACTTCGCAGACAAAATTAATGGCCCTAAGAAAAAAAAGAAAACAGGTGAATGGGGAAAAAAAATCTTTACATAAAATTTCTCTGATAAGGGCTTGGTTTCTAAGATATATAAACAATTAAGAAATACATATAAGACTAATAGCCATTCCCTAGTAAATAAGTAGTCAAAGGATAAGAACAGTTCCCCAAAAAAATTGCAAAGTATTCACAACTACTTCATCTACAAATCACTAATAAGAGAAATGCAAATCAAAATAACCCTGAGGTTTCATCTCACACCCTGCCAAATAGTCAAAAATGTCAAAAAATGGCAAGAGTCAAGGTTGGAGGGGTTGATGGAATTGTGAAATGGTTACATCCATTTTGGAAAGCAATATGGCATTATGCAAATTAATTATGCAAATAAAGTAACTAAAATATCTGTACCCTTTGAACCACAGACTTTAGGTCATCAATAGAAGAAAGTCCCCAAATTCATCGAGCATATTTATAGCAGCACATTTTGTGATAGCAAATAATTGGAAACAAAGCAGATGCCCAATGATTGGGAAATGGCTAAAAAAACTGTGGTACTTGAATGTAATGGAATATTACTTTGCTGTATGAAATTATGTATGTGATGAATACAGAGAAAAATGGCAAGATCTGCATGAACAGATACAGAGTGAGATACGGAGAGCCAAGGAAACAATATCTACAATAACCATAAAAATGTAGAAGGAAAGAACCACCATAGACACGCAAAAATCCAAAGTGAATTTAACAAAATTATACAATTTAAGCATGACTTAAATGAAGAGGTAGAGGATATCCCCAGCCTACCCAATCATGGAGGTGGGAGGTCCAGAGGTGTTATACATTGCACATGTTTTCAGACTTTTTCAATGTATTAATTTGTCCTCTTTTTTTTGATTTTTTAAAAACACTGGTCCATCAATGAATATTTGTTAAGCCTGTTACGTGCCAAGCACTTTCCTAAGTGCCGGGGATATAAAAACAGGCAAAAGACAGTCCCTGCCCTCAGAGTTCACAATGTAATGGAGGAGACAACAACCAGACAAATTGCAAAACAAGCTGTATATACGATAAATAGGAAACAATAGAGGAGAAAGGTACCTAGAAATGAGAAGACTTCCTGTAAAAGATGAGATTTTAGTTGGGACTTAAAAGGAAGCCAGGGAAGCCAGTAGTAGGCTGAGATGAGGAAGGTAAATATTACAGACACGGTGAACAGTTGCAGAAAATGCCTGAATCTGAGAGATGAAGTGTCTTGTTCATGGAACAGCTAGGAGGCCAGAGTCACTGAAATGTAGAATATTAGTTGAGGAGTAAGGTATAAGAAGACTGGAAAAGTAGAAGGGAGATTGGTTATGAAGGACTTCAAATGCCAAACACAGGACTTTGTATTTGAACATGGAAGCAATAGAGTACCTCTGGAGTTTATCGAGTAGGGGGAGAGGGGTGACATGACTGAAATGGCCTTTTAGGAAAACCATTTTAACAGCTGAATGGAGAATGGATTGAAGTGGGAAAAGACTCGAGGCAAGAAGACCCACTATCAGGCTACTGTGATAGTTCAGGTATGAGGTGATGAAAGCCAAGCACCAGGGTAGCAGTGGCAGTGGCAGTGACGAAAAAGGGGTGTATTTGAGAGATCTTGAAAAGATGAAATCAATAGTCTCTGGCAACAGATCGGATATGGGGGGGCAGGGAAGAGAGTTAGGAGTCCCGGATGACTGCTAGATTGCAAGCCTGAGGGACTGGGAAGATGGTGTTACCCTCACCAATAATAAAGAAAGGGGGGCGGAGGAGAGTTAGGGAAAAAGATAATGAGTTGAGTGTTGGACATGTTGAGTTTAAGATGTCTACCAGATATCCAGTATGACATTTCTGAAAGACAGGTAATAATCGAGAGTGGTCAGCAGAAAGGTTAGGGCAGGATAAGTAGATGTGAGAATCATCAACACAGAGATGGTAATTAAAGCCATGGGGGGCTCATGTATAGTGGAAGAAGAGAAGAAGACCCAGGACAGAACACTGCGGGACACCTACGGTTGGAGAGTGTCATCTTGATGAAGATCCAGCAAAGGAAAGTGAGAAGGAGCAGTCAGGCAGGAAGACAACCAGGGGAGGGGCGTCTCAAAACCCAGAAAGAAGAGAATATCAACAGTATAAAGACTGCAAAGAGGTTGAGGAGAATGAGGACCGAGAAAAGGCCATTGGACTTAGTCATTAAGGGAACACTGGTAACACTTCTGGGGCAAAGATGAAGTAAGAAGCCAGACTGTAGTGTAAAGAAGAGAGTGAGAAGAGAGAAAATGGAGGCGCCTATTGTTCATGGCCTTTTCAAGGACTTTAGTCACAAAGGACAGAAGAGATATAGGACAATAATTACCAGGGACTGAAGGATCAAGATTTGAAGATGAGGACATGGGCAAGCAGGGAAGAAGCCAGTAGACAGGGAGAGCCTGAAGATTAAGTGACAGAATGGGGATAACAGAGCAGGCAATCTGTTGGAGAAGGGATAGAATAGGATCACTTGAGCAGGTAGAGGTTGGCCTTGGCAAGATGTAAGGCTGCCTCTCATTATGTGAAACAGGGTGAAGGAGTTGATAGTGGAAGAAGGCATATGAATGATAAGAGATGAGGTGAGAAGACAGAGCTCATGTTGAATGGTCTCAGTACTATATGACATATGGAAGGTGGGGGATAATTATGGTGATGTAAAAAAACAGAAGACACCAATAAAAACTTATTTAGAAAAAGAATTAGTATTGAATTGGAGGTTCAGTCTTACTGTCATGATAATGTATGCTATTAAATGTATATTTCCCAATAGGAATGAAATTAAAAAGCTAAAAATTGGTGATATAAAGTAGGGGTTCAATGTTGGTTTGACCCTTTGACTGCTTAACATCCTATTTTACATCTAACACAATGGAGATCTTCCTTTTCAGAAGAGCAGCTTCTTCAGTCTCCTCACCAAAGTTATGGAAAGGAATGCTATAAAATACTGTACCTTCTGGGAATCTAAAAAAAAATTGTATGTGTTTTGCAAAACATCATGATTCAGTCAACCAAGTGACGCCAGCAAAATAAAAATAACTCCATCAAGCCACTTACAGACATTTATTATTGGTTTTATTTTTAATTGTTGTTTCTATCACATGATTTGACATACTGGTTTTCACAAGTCAATAGACAACCATAAATTTACATGTCTGATCAAGAAGAATACCAGTAAGCACTTGGGTCCAAACATCCAGGTTATTCATTTGTAATTTTAAATAAAACAAACAAAAAAAAACTGGCTCAAAAAAGGAAAGGAAAAAAGAAATGGAAATATACATACCTCCCATACTATGTGATACCCAGATCATTGGCCTATCTCCTACACCAGCAGCTCTGAGTTTCCTAAGAAGTTCGTGACTTCTGTAAGCAATGGACTTCCTGAACAAAATGAAAACAGGCATGAGAATGTGCAAAAAAGACCAAATTTTTCAAAGTAGACACTTCAGTTGTTAATTGCATGTATGCTATGGATTTCCCACTAATTCCTTTTGCCCCTTTTTCTCTCCTATTTCCCTGTTGAATGAAATGTACCTCTATACCCAACTGTACATATGTATTCTTCCTTCCTTTGGTCAGTTCAGATGAGTGAGGTTCAAGTGTCTTCCATTCCCTCCACTCCTTCATCTATATAGGTGTCTACTTGGTTATGCAAGTAGCAACTGTACCCCCTGTGATTATGTGGGGTACAGCTGCTACTTGCTTCTTAACTTTCTCCTTTTCCAGTACTTGGCCCAGAGCCTGGCTACCCAGGAATGCCATTCCTGTGTACAGGTCGCCCTCTCAGTCCACCCTGGATCTGTGACTCAGAATTGAGTCATTAATGTTTGACAAAGCTACCACTTGGCACTTGTTCCCATTGAGGTTCCCCAGAACAGGTCTGGGACTCCTCTTGCTTGGGTGTATTGCCTCCCTTAGAATGCTAGGGTCCGTCCTACACACATCCCCAGTATCTGCAGACTTCTCTGTCTCTCTAAGCTTAGCTGGGCTGGACAAATGACTTGCTGTTCCTTTTTCTGGATTTCCTTATAAAGATTTAGTCTGGTGCATTTTCTAGATCTATCTGGAGTTTTGTGGAAGCTCAGAGCTCAGCTTCATACTTAGTACTCTGCCATCTTGGTTCCGTTCTCAGGCCCTTGGAATATTTAAAGATATCTATATAATATCTTCCCCACAGCTTCCTTCCCCAAATCATGTATCTCTAGTTTCTTCTACTATTATTGATATGATGTGGTTTATTCTAGTCATTCTCCTCTGGAAGCATTCTAGTTTGTCAATGCTTCTCCCAAAATGGAGTACCCAGGACCCCACTGTATGTTACACATCTAATACTACTATAACTTCTAAAAGAAAAAGGAGATTGTGTTACAACAAAATCCATGTCAAAAGCTTGACATTAGAACACATTACATTTTAAACAATTTGACTATTTTCTTATAGCTAATCATTAATAAAAGGAAGGTGAGGTCAAAATATTTCCTTTGAAGAAGAAATTCTCCTGTCTCAAGCACTTAATCACCCAGTTAATGGGGTCATTAAGTCTTGATTTTCCTTACTCTTGCTCCTCGGCTTACATAATTTTTTTCTATTACCTTTCCACAGGACACTTTGCTCTCCAATCACTAAGGTTGGTGTCATACTCCACAGAAATGATTCGAAGAGCAGGACAATCTCTTGCTAACCATGTCTATATAAAACAAGTAAAACAAAAAGAGCACATATGGATTTTCACTACATTAGTTCAGACACATAAAAATTCATGACCAGTGGCCTCTTGCTATATTTAACAGTTAATTAAAGAAAGTATGAAGAACAGAGTATAGATGGAAGTTAGTGTCACAAAAAGTCCATTTCCAATACAAATTGGAATCACCTTTCCTTAATGTTCCTCAAACATACTCCATCTCTCAGCCCCAAACATTTTCACTAGCTGTCCTTTATGCTCAGAATGCTCTCCCTTCTCATCTCTACCTTCTGGCTTTCCAAGTTTCCTTCACTTCCCAGCTAAAATCTCACCTTTTGCAAGAAGTTTTTCCTAATTCCTCTCAATTCTAGTGCCTTCCATCTGTTGATTGTTTCCTATTTATCCTGCCTTTCTTTTGTATCCCCAGTGTTTTAGCATAGTACCTTGCACATAGAAGGAGCTTAATAAATGTTTACTGACTTTTCAGTCAACAAACCAAAGAAAACCAAAGTTTTATTAATATTTTTACTTACGAAGCCCATTCATATTGAAGAAAGTAAGTTTGATGCTTTTCTGAAAAAGGCGTACCATTTTCTGATTCAAGATTAAATTTTTGGAATAACTATTTACTTTGGTTTTCTAAAAAGTTTTGTTATTTGGTATTTAGCTCTGACAAACCTGAACATTTCCATAGACAAAGAATAAAGAATATGGTATATGAAAGCCATGAATTTTATTACATGCAAATTGGGCTTAAGTATATACACTAAATGTAACACGTTATTTCCAAAACATGTTCTACTTTTTTGTGTTTCCCTCAAAATCTCCTTATATTCACTTCTGAGTACTTTTTAAAGTGCTTCATTAATGTTTTTTGTTTATTTGTTTGTGTTTTCAGAGGGGGGAAGGAAGGACAATTGGGGTTAAGTGACTTGCCCAAGGTCACACAGCTAGTACATGTATCAAGTGTGTGAGGCCGGATTTGAACTCAGGTCCTCCTGACTCCAGGGCCAGTGCTCTACTCCCTGTGCCACCTAGCTGCCCCCCCCATCAATGCTTTTTATTTTATTTTCTTTCTTTCTCCCCAGTGCCACAATTCTTCTCCCCCAATTTAAAGAAAAACAAAAACAACTCCCCCTCCCCACCCTATAACAAGTTTGTTTGGACATGAAAAACATCTATATACTTGTCAAATTCAAAAATATATGTTTAAATCTGTACCTATAACCCTTCACCTCGCTATCAAGAAGTAGGAACTGGGAAGCATCCTTCTTCCTTGGTCCTCTGGAGTTAGGGTTGATCATTGCATTGGTCAGTGTTCTTATGTCTCTTAAAACTGTTTTTTTTTTACAATGCTGTAGTCATTATATAAATTTTTGTCCTGGCTCTGTTCATTTCATTCCACATGTGTTCACAATGCACAAATCATCCCAGGTTTCTTTGAATCTGGCACTTTCGTCATTTATTACAGCACAATAATATTCCATTACATACACATAGCATAATTTGTAGAAGCATCCCACAACTGATGAGCACCCAGTTCATTCCAATTCTTTGTTACAACAAAAAAGTGCTTCTATGAATATTTTATACATATGGGCTCTTTCCCTTTTTCTTTTGTCACTTTGGGGAACATTTATTAACAATATTGTTGGATCATCGCATCTGCACAGTTTACTGAATTTGGGGGCAGAGCTCCAAACTGCTTTGCAGAATCACTATAGTAATTCATGGCTCTACAAGCAGTGTATTAGTGTGCCTGTACTACCACATCCCTTCCATCTCCTGTCATTTTCCTTTTTTTTCTCAACTTTGCCAATCTGGCCATGAGACATAACATCAGGGTTATTTAAATTCGATTTACTCTTAGTTATTATTACTAACTTAGTTATTCTCTTATTAGTGAGTTGGAACATTTTATGTGGTTTTTGATCACTTGCTCTTCTTCTGAGAACTGGCTGTTCATATTCTTTGACCATTTAATTTGCTATGTATGTTTCTTGTTCTTGTATATTTGAATATACTCCATATATCTTAGATACAAGGTCTACATCGGAAAAAAAACATTGCAAATATTTTCCCAGTTAACTCTTTCCCTTTTGATTTTAGTTGCATTGATTTTGTCTGTAAAAAAGCATTTCAATTTTAGGTCACCAAAATGTCCATTCTCTTCTTTAGCCAAAAGGTCTTCCCTTAGCTATTAGTTTGAAAATTCTAGTGGCTCCCTATTACCTCAAGAATCAAATATGAAATCCTCTCCTTGGCTTTTGAAGCCCTTCACAACCTGGTCTCTTCTTACCTTTCAGGTCTTCTTATACTTTACTCTCCTCCTTTACTATACTCTCCTCCACAAATTCTACTATCTAGCAACACTGACCTTCTTGTGGTTCCTTGTACCTGACGTGCCATATCCCAGACTCTGTGCCTTTTCAATGACTGTCCAGAATGGCCTGGAATGTTCTTGCTACTCACTTCTGCCTCCTGGCTTCTTACAAGACTCAGATCAAGTCTCAACTTCTACAAGAGGATTTTTCTTGTCCTCACTCTCTACTCACTTCACCCACAGTGCATTCCCTCTGAGATTACCTTCTATTTATACTGTATATATTTTGTAGGCACACAGTTGTTTGCATATAGTCTCCCACATTAGAATGTGTTTTTTGAGGAGTTTTTCTTCATATCCTCAGCACTAAGCACTTTGCCTGGTACCTTGTATTTAATAAGTGCTTGTTGATTCTTAACTGACTTGAGAAAGATATTACCTATTCTACCCAAATTATGATGTGTCTTTTCATATCTAAGTTCTGTATATATCTGGAAATTATTGTGGCATATAGTATGAGACCTTGGTCTAAACCCTAATTTCTACCAAATTACTTTTCAGTTTTCTTAACAATTACTACCAAACAGTGAATCCTCACCCCAAAGACTCTACAAAATATGCTACTATATTTGTTTGCTGCTGGATCTTATATGCTCCTAATTGGTCCAACTTACCAATTTTTCTTTTTTTAAAAACCATAATCGAATAGTTTAAATTTTCCTCTCAGCTGTGTATCTGGTTCTCCAAAGGTTGCCACCATGACTTGAGCTGCCTCTCATCCTGGAGCACCACCACGTCAGCCACCTTCCCATATTGATGAATTCCTTCCGGGGCCTCCATTTTGGGGATAGTGATGTTTCCTATCTCTACCTGGAAAAAAATGTTCTAATCTATTTGTTTCCTTAAAATTTTTCCTAATTCACTTTTTTAATTTTTAGTTTTTTCTTCTTCTAGGTATTCATTTGGCCAAATCATTTATTTTTTCTGATACTTATGACTTGTATTTGTGGAATTATTCTCTTCTTCAGGGATTTCCTATTGGACAGCTTTTGATCCATAATATTTCTTCATGATATTGAGGTTCTTCTTCTGTTTACTTCCATCTCTAGCTGAAGTTTGTGATCTGGGACCTTGTGCCAAGATCAAGCTCTATCCCTTCCCACAAACCTAGATAAGTTTGTCAGGCCTTATTTTGTTTTAACCTCACTTTCCTGAGCTCCTGCCATTGGTTTTTACCTCCTCCAGTACATATGAGCTCAGAGTGCTGGCAGGCTTCAGTGTCGCTCTTGAGGGTTCCCTTATGGAGATATTGCTGTGGTCTTCTATCTTCCACTAAGGGTTAGGACCATTACTTGCCAAATTCCTGCTGTGGTTGTCCAGCTTAATCACCTGAATTTGCTCTGGCTTTCCTGGTGAGACATCTTTTCTAGTGCTGTGGCTCCTGGCTATATGTTTTTGCCATGCTGAGCTGAATGAATAAGCTTACTAATTGTTTCTTTTTTATTTCTTCATAATTTTGTAACGTGCTGCCCTTTTTGGAGCATTGTTAGAAGGTATTTTAGAGAGACAGGTTTCTCTGCACCCTTCCATGCTGCCATTTTAAACAGAATTCCAAACAGCTACTTTTTTGTGATAAACATGCTGAATTTAAATGAATGAATATGATTCTATAGAAGGCCTGGTGATTAAAGTTTGGTACCAGGAGGCCAGAGATAATATTTACAAATACAGTTCTAGAAGAGAATGATCTTGGATACGTTATAACATTTCTATGCCTCAGTACCCCAGTAGGCAAAGTATAAACAACACTACTGTTATGTAAAAAGGATCTTGTAAGACAAATAAATATATTCATATGATAATTCTCATGATTACAGATACTATAGAAATTTCTATTTGAAGGTCTCACAAATTTAATACTGTAATAATGAATGGCTGCAATATCGAACCGTTAAATGAATACTGATGATTACTATGGTCTAATTATATTAGCAACGAAATTGTTTTCATATACGTTAATAATGTTCCACTTCCATAAAAGGCCTAATTTTTCCCCCTTTTTACTTTCCACGTACCCTAACTCATGCAAGACATTACACAATTATTTGTTACTAAGAAGGCAAGAGACTGATATTAATAGTACAAATATGACAATTATTAGAATGTACGGTTACTGATGAAAAACGTTTATGGTGTCCTTTACTATTTCATCTCAATAAACATTTATTAACTGTCTAATAAGTGCAAGGCAATGGGGATACAATTTCCTGCTTCTGAGGAACTTAACATTCTATTGGGAGGAAGGGAAACACACATATACAGATAAGTAAATATAAAATATATACCAAATTATTTCAAAAAGGAGAGAGCAATAACAACTGGGTGGGCTGGGGGGATATCAGGAAAGGCTCCTTGTAGAAGGTGGTACCTGAGCTGTATTTTGAAGGAAGCCAGGGACTTTATAGAGCAGAGGTCAAGAAGGGAATACATTACAAACATGTGGAAGCATGTTTGGAAAAGCATGAAAAAGAATGTCATACATAAGAAACAGCTAGCGAGCCTGCTTGGCTGAAATATAGAATATATAAAGGGGAACAAAGCTAAAAATAAAGGCAAGAATTAGATTATGAGGGACCTTAAAAATGTCAGCCTGAGGATTTTATTGTTTTCTTCAAAGCTGATGTGGAACTGAAGGTTTAGTTTGGTTTTGTACTAGAGCATGATACAGTCAGACTTATACTTTGATAATATCAATTAGGCAACTGTTTAGGGACTGGATTAAAAGGGAAAGGGACTAGGAGCAGGGAGACAAATTAAGAAGCAATTGCAATAATGAGGAACCGAAATAGGTTGTGCAATTGAAGAGAAGGGGACAGATGTGAGACAACATGGAGGTAAAATTGCCAACAGATTAGGAGAAAAAGGGGAGGGAAAAAAGGAAGAGTCAAGGATGACTAAACTGCAAACCAAAGTTTGCAATAAACAGCCAAGTACAGAACAGAAAGTTTAGGTTGGGGGGAAAATACAAGTTCTATTTTGAACATAATGAGGAGTTTTAAAAGTCTACAGGATAGCAATAACTAGAGTTCAATAGAGAGATTTGGGCTTAATATGTAGATTTGGGAGTCATCTCTATAGATGTGATGATTCACTCCACAGATATTGATGAGACCACCAAGGAAGAGAAAGTGAAGAGAAAAGGGGACTCAGGACAAATACAACATTCTTTTGATTATACCACAACTTTACTAGCTATCAGATTCTCTCTGCAGTGTTCCCTGACAATGATCTCCGAAGAATTAGTCTGTTTCCTTACCTTGGGCCAACACTGTGTATAACATTCTTCATCTGAGGCCTTTCCAATTTCAAGCTTATCACAGTCCTGCTGACGCCAAGTTTTGAAGGCTGCTCCCATAAGGCCATGAATAAAAAGGACATCCGCTTTAATGGGCTGACTAATAAGAGAAAGAGTTTAAAAAGAAGCAGAGTATGTATATTATTGCACCAGTGAAAATCTGTAATATCCTTTCTTTTCCTTTCGCTAACCCAATTCTATCTGAAACACAGTGAAACCTGATTAGTACATAGTTCATGGGTATATATATTCAGGGAAGGTTATCTTCTTTGACCCACGATACACAACACACACCAAAAAGTGAGTGATGGCTAAGACACAAATCTAACCCTTCGGGTCAGCCAAATCAAACATGGTAAAGAATGAGGTGACAGCTAATATAACTAGATTACCCTCATATCCTATCCCACGAGTTATATATTTCAGAGAACCAGTAACAGAATATGAAAACATAATAAAAGAATATATTGTCATTCCATAGTCTTTATATGTGAAGGTGAGCAGATAAGGCCTTGCAAACCCACATTTATCTAGGGTAGAAATTGATCGACGTCAGAAATAAAGGAAGATTTAAAACAAATTTATTTCTACATAATTCCTGAAGGAAGGTGAACTAAGGAGGAATTATGGCTGGTATTTTAGTGGCAAAATTTATACTTATGAAAGATTGTTAAATTATTTTTGTTTACAAAGTGAAATTAAAATGATAATATTTCATATTGAAAAGCGGTCTCCATGGCTTCTTGGGCACACATACATATTTACAAACAACTGATTAAAAAAAACCTGCCCTAAATTTAACCAATTTGTAAAATCTCAATGGCCCTTTCTATACTCACTGCCATAGCAATGATACATCTGATGGTGGTGATCATAAATAACTTAAAAAACTACTTCAAGTAATGCTTTCAAATTGTAGAAAAATTCTTGTCACTATTGAATTTCTTTTACATTATCACAATTCTTTCCACATGCCAGTCTCCTGGTCCATTTTGAATGGATGAATATGTAGCAATTTAGTGGTCAGATTTCTGTCAAACTCAGTAATCTCAAATAGTCATGAAGCCAGAAAACGATGCCTTGAAGCAGTAAGAAAAAAGCTGTCACAAAGCATATTCTCTTCAGTTAGTAGAAGTACAACCATCAGAGTGTAACTTAATATTCTTTATAAAATTAAAATTACTTATTTAGTAAGTTTTGATTATCTGCTCTTTCTTGGAAATTTTCTGTACTTCTTAAGTTATAAAAGAAAATAAATCAGAAGTAGTTAAGGAGTAAAGAGGTTGCCACATACTCTGCAACCAGCAACAGTGAAGGAAAATACAGGAGAAACATCAATTAAAAAAATATGGACATCCAGGATTCACTTAGCATAGAGGCAAATTACCCCACATGTGCCTTGATCACTTATAAGATATTGCTGTATTTCAATGAAGAATGGTAACTGATGTCCATGATGATGACACCTAATTATCAGAAAAAATTAAATCATATTTTTATCTACTCTTGTTCACCAAGTCAAGGATCTGTTGTTGTTCAGCTGTGTCTGACTCTTCATGATCCCATTTGGGTTTTCTTGGCAAAAATACTGGTCTTCCTGACTCCAGTCCTAGCATTCTATCCACTGTGCCACCTAGCTGTCCTGTTAAGGATTTATGTAATGTATCATGGAATAAAAATTATTCCATCAAAAATAGTTAGAAGGAAAACATTTCAGCAAAGGGAGGGGGAACTTCAGCTATCTATAAAATTGCCTCAACAAATCATCTGATGATAAAGCATCATTTTAATTAAATAAATGTTGGCTTTCAATCACTGTCTTCAAACCATTAAGCCAACGACTGTCTCAGTAGTGACTCAGAAGAATTTTATTTAATAAAATGTTATCGATTAATCAAATGATTTATGTAACCAGCACTATAGTTCCAGGAAGCAAAGAAATTTAAAATCCTGCTCCCAAGGCTAGCATAATCTATATGAAGGGAAAGCTAACACACATGACATTATAAGAGAAAATTTGGAAAATTAAATACATAAGGAAATGACAATAGAAAATGTGAGAATAGAGACTGATAAGAGCTGAAGTAGACAAATATGAATTCATGGGTATTGGAATTGAACTCTGTTTTGAAGAATAAGTATAATGACTTGTATACACAAAGAGGAAGAAAAAAGAGTAATGGGAACAAAATGAGCAAAGACAACAGAGGGAATGAATGTAGAAGGTGTGTTTAACAGTGAAAAGACAGATATGACTGGTGTGAACTGTGCATTTTGAGGAGAAATGAGAAATACGGTTAGAACTGCAGAGTGAGGTAAGATTATGGAAGGTCTGGAAAAACGCAGAGTATGGCCCTCGCATAGTAGGAAATAGTGAGCCTGCAGAAGGTTCTTGGGTAGGGAGGCAAAATTAGTATTTTAAGAAATTCCTACTGATTCAATTTTTCTTTCCTATATTTAATGGTATTTAATTTATGAAAGGAAGACCAAAACTCTCAGTCCTACACATTTTACATGCCCCAAGAAAAGGAAGTCATTCTATTTCGTTCTGCTTTCTTACCTAGTGCGATACTGTGGATGTAGCACATACACTCCATCTTGGTACTTTTCTTGCACAGTTTCCCTGTCCAGGTTAGCCAGGGTTCTGGCAGCATGTGAAGCCTGAATGACATGGGGGGATTTCACTGCTTCAGCCAGTATGGAAACCCAGCCTAGTATAAAAAAAAAATCTCTTCAATTATTATATAACTAAGTCTCATATTGTTGAAAATTAAGCTGGGGAGAGACTTTAAATTGAGGATAGTGAAAGCAAACCATAAATATCTCTCTCTCCTGAGACAAGGTTTTTCCTGAATTGATGAAGTCAGTTTATTCTAACAGTAATTTTCTAAGATCCAATGAGTCTAGAGGCACATATGACAGTGGTGGTTAATGCTACATGTTTCCAAGCAAGTTGCAAATCTATAAATTATTTTTCACTATTTAAGCCCCCACCTTGGACAAAAAATTCCTCTTCAAAATCAACTTATGAATACTTAACAGTATAAAAACCAAGAACCCTTTTTAAAAAAATCCTAATTAGCATAGTTAAGGCAGCATTCTGCAAGTTAATTGCTGGCTATGTAAAGAAGTACAGCATTTAAAAATTCTAAATAGTATGTCTTTAATTTTATGGAATGTTCAACTAGGAGCAGAGAATTAGCCCTTCATTATTTTACAGAGCTCTTTCGAAAGTACCTAAACAAGAGAAACATCATTAGTATATTTTTATTTCTCATTGTATAGAAACGACATTTTAAAAACTCGTTTATCCTTTAAAGATCAAGTGTAACCTTAATTTTTGGTCAGTGCCTACTGAGAAATTATATTACACGTGTCATATTATGGCTTTTCCTTTCTCAATACATCTTCCTATTTCAAAGACACGTTAACTATTACTATACATTTTCAATGTCTTGATCTTGATGCCACTTGGATATTCTATAATGTTATACTTAATTTAGAAACTGGTCATAAAAAGCTTTTTTAAAGCCTTCAAATACGTATTTTTATCTTACGTGGGTATCAGTGTAGAACCCAGTTTGAAAAGTCTAAAATACTATATATATGTAATTTCATATCAGAAAATTTTACCTATTTTGCTTTACTAAGACTTGTATAGAATAATCTTCATCTGAGGCAAAGTTTTAAACATCAAACTACACAGTGAAACTGTCATTTACCCTATTCTTGTTACCTTAAGAAATTCATTCAACAAATTGTCTTGGCTCCAATCAACATTACTCTGTATTTCTTTTTTTTATTTTTTAAGTCAAGTCAAACTTTTTATTTAATGTTACAAAAAATATTTAATCAAACAGACCAAAGCCCATGTCATCATTGGACTCCTCAGATTCTTCTTTTTTTTTTTTTGCTCCCTCTTTCTTCTTCTCCTCCTCAGCTGGGGCAGCTGTGCTAGCAGGAGCAGCCCCTCTAGCAGGCGGAGCACCACCAGCTGCTGGGGCAGATCCACCAACTCCTACATTGTAAATGAGGCTTGCAATGTTTACATTGGACAGGGCCTTTGCAAATAATCCAGGCCAGAATGACATTTACACCTGCTGCTTTAATGAGGGCATTGATTTTAACCTCCGATACCGTAACCTCATGGTCGTGAAGGATGAGGGCAGAGTAGATGCAAGCAAGCTCAGAGACAGCCATTTCAGCAGATGGATGAGGAGACTTGTTTGTAGTGGTGCAAGTTGCTGGCTGCAGTGAGGGTTCACCCCAACTCGGCCTTAGCTTCTGAAGAACCAAGTACCTTACTAACAACTGAAGAGACTGTATTTCTTAAAGATAGAATGATCAAAGGAATATTATCCCAAAAGAGACATAGGCAGTTTCAATAGATGCCAAGGCTAACTTTCCATTTCTATCCCTGGTTCCATGTCCTCTTTCAATATCTCCTTTTCTGTGGGCTCTTTCTCTTCTTCAAAAATGCTCCAATTTTAATATTTCTATCCTCAAAGTAAATCCACTCATGACTCTACTACAATACTCAAGTTAATAGCTCTTTCCTGTCTTTTACTAGCAAAATTCTAGAAAGAGTAGTTTCTAACCTGGCTTCTGTCCCCATCTACTGAAACTGCTCAGTCCAAGGTCAATAATACCTCTTACCAAAAATGCCTTTTTTCAGTCTTCATCCTCACTCCCACATAATGCCCACCCCCTACAAACAGACACATACACCAATTTCTCTTATGTCCTGTGATTTCCATGACAGTGCATCCTCCTGGTTGTTCCATTTCTGTGGCTAGAATTATCACTTCTACACAGATGACTATCAAATTCTAGAACCCTAGTCCAGCATTCCAAAGTATATATTGCTAAATGTCTCTACCTAGATGTCCTTGATATCAGCACTTCAAATTCAACATGCACAAAACTAAACTCAGTACCTTCCCCTCAAAATTACCATTCCTAATTTCTCTATTTGCTGATGACAGCACCACCAAGTTATTGAGGCTTAAAAATTTAGTCTCTAAATCTTTCCTCTCCAACTGCCCTCACCTTGTGGGTTGTCCAGTGCTATACGTTCTACTCCTTCAATCTCTCTCCTATCTGTGTCCTCCTTTCTGGTCCCGCTGCAGGCACCTGAATTTTGATCTTCAATACTTCCTGAACCATTATCATTATCTCCTAACTAGTCTTCCTGCTAACAGGCTTCCTAATGTACTACTCTGTCTGCATTATTCCCCTACTCAGTGCCACTCCAATGCAGAGACAATATACTAAAAAATCTCTCTACCCCAGCACCCCAGGCCTCCTACAACTGGCTTTCAATCTTACCTTTTCTACCTTCTCTCACACTACTCCTTTCGCATATCTATATTCTAGGCCAAGTAAATAGCAATTGTTTCTGTTTTGGCCAGAAATCCTGAGGGTTTTCCCCCTAGACTTTTTTTTTTTTTTGACCCGGTAAAAAAGGCCATTCTTTGCCTCATTTTTTACCTAGCCTTAATCATTGAATGAGTGTTGCCTCAGTGAAAATGAGACTTGTTAAAGACCTTAGTTTAAAAAGGCCAAGGTCTCCACCGCATCCAGAGCCATCTCTAATCATCCTGATTTATATCTTGCCACTGGACCCACATAGTTCTGGAGGAGAAAAAAAGGCTGGTGATTTTGCACAACCTTCCCTCACTTAAATCCAGTTCACTTGCAAATCATGACATCACCTTCCTGATGCCATACTCCTCTTCAAAAACAAAGGACAGGGGCAGAGCCAAGATGGGGGCTGGAAAGCAGGGACTTGCATGAGCTCCCTCCCCGCCAGGTTCCTCCAAAAACCTATAAAAAACGGCTCTGAACAAATTCTAGACTTGCAGAACCCAAAAATAGCAGAGGGAAGCAGGCTACAGCCCAGGACAGACTGGATGGTCGCTGGGTGAGGTCTATCACACACAGAGCTAGGAGCAGAGGGGAGTGGAGCCCAGCGTGGGCAGCGGCAGGACCAACCAGACCAGAAGCGGGGTGGAACAGGCCCTAGCACTCTGAATCAGTGAGCTGTGGCAGTTACCAGACTTCTCAACCCACAAACACCAAAGACAACAGAGAAGGCTAGTGGGAAAAGCTGTGGGGGACAGAGTGAAGGAGTTCAGCCACTGCCCCTGGGGCAGCGGAGGTGGGGCAGCTACAGAAGTACAGCTGCAGTTGCTTCTGGCCCCAGGCCCACCTGGTGGGAAAAATTAAGTGGAGGATTATAGCAAGAGTGCACAGCCTGCTTAAGATTTGAGTCAAGTCCAGGTTGGGGGTTCTTGGGGAAGGAGGAGTGCTTGGTGTGGCAGAACTGGCTGTACAGAAATAGCTCTGAAAACAACAGCGCATCCCTTCAAGCTTTGAATGAAGTACTCTTTACTCTACAAGCAGTCATTCCTTTACAAAAAGCTCAAGGGTCAAGTGAGTTGGCTGGGAACATGGCCAGGCAGCGAAAACGCACACAGATTCAGTCTCAGACTTTGGAATCTTTCTTTGGTGACAAAGAAGACCAAAACATACAGCCAGAAGAAGTCAACAAAGTCAAAGAGCCTACATCAAAAGCCTCCAAGAAAAACATGAACTGGTCTCAAGCCATGGAAGAGCTCAAAAAGGATTTGGAAAAGCAAGTTAGAGAAGTAGAGGAAAAATTGGGAAGAGAAATGAGAAGGATGCAAGAAAACCAGGAAAAACAAGTCAATGACTGGCTAAAGGAGACCCCAAAAAATACTGAAGAAAAGAACACCTTAAAAAATAGACTAAGTCAAATGGCAAAAGAGCTCCAAAATGCCAATGAGGAGAAGAACGCCTTGAAAGGCAGAATTACCCAAATGGAAAAGGAGGTCCAAAAGACCACTGAAGAAAATACTACCTTAAAAATTAGATTGGAGGCACCCAAAACCAGCGGAGATGCCCAGGACTCCCAACACGGGACGGCAGTCTGTGGAAGTGCCGAGAGGCAGCGCAATGCCACTGACCGTGAGATACCAACTCCAGAGGCTTGCAGCCCAAAGGTATGAAATGCTTCTTGAACTTCCAAGAGACATAATGGCCAGATAAACGGCTCTAATCCCTCCCCTCCCCACTCAGAGAATTCCGCGGGGGTGGGGTGGAACAAAAATGCTGGAACAGAGGAGACAGAAGTGGGGCTTCAGTGGCTGAGTAGTGGGAGTGCCTGAGTCCCAGAGGGTCAGAGCCAGCAGGGGTCAACACCAGGAGCCCAGATGTACTCTTGCTCCCCCAGGGGAGGTGCCAGACACCCAGCCCGAACAACAAAGAGCTAAGACCATTGCTGAAAAGCAACAGTGCTGGAGAACAACCCCAGGGGAAGAGCAGATTTCGGGCAGCCAGACCCCCTCCCCCACACCTCAGGAAACTGAAGGCTATAATTCACAAAGCCAACAACGAGACTCATAATCCCAAGAATAAGAAAGCTGGGACAGAGAGCCCTGAGCCCCAAAAGCAGAAATTTTTTGTAAAGCCAGGAAAAGGCTAACCAACATGAAGAACACAAAAAAACCGAGGACCATTGTCATGGAGACAGGCAGGATCAAAATAGCAATTTGGAAGAGGATAACAATGACACTATATCCACATTTGATACCTCAAAAGGTAATGTGAACTGGTTTCCAACCCAAAAAGCATTACTGGAACAGCTAATTAGGGAGGTAAAAGAAAAAATGGAAAAAAATCCACTGACGAAATCAAGTCCCTAAAGAATAAGATTGGCGAAATGGCTACAGAGATTCAGAATCTAAATAGAGAAAATGACACTCTGAGAGATAAAATCAACCAACTGGAAAAGGACACTCAAAAGGAAAATGAAGACAGTAACTCATTAAAAATTAGAGTTGAGCAAGTGGAAGCTAATGACTCTATGAGGCATCAAAAAGAAGTAAAACAAAATGCAAAGAATGAAAAAAACAGAAAAAAAATGTGAAACATCTGATTGGGAAAACAACTGACCTGGAAAATAGATCCAAGAGAGACAATTTAAGAGTTATTGTTCTACCGGAAATCCACAATGAAAAGAAGAGCCTTGACAGCATCTTCGAGGAAATTATCAAAGACAACTGCCCAGAGGTCCTAGAACCAGAGGGCAAAATAGTCATTGAAAGAATTCACCGATCACCCCTTGAAAGAGATCCCAAACTGAAAACTCCAAGAAATAATATAGCCAAATTTCAGGACTACAAAATCAAGGAGAAAATACTGTAAGCAGCCAAAAATAAACAATTCAAATATCATGGAACTACAGTCAGGATAAAGCAGGATCTTTCAGCTTCCTCTTTAAAAGACAGGAGAAACTGGAATATGATATTCCGAAGGGCAAAGAAGCTGAGACTACAACCAAGGATCAACTACCCAGCAAAATTAAGCATAATTTTTCAGAAAAGGAGATGGACATTCAACAAAATAAGGGAATTCCAGACCTTCCTGATGAAAAGGCCAGAACTCAATGGAAAATTTGATTTCCAAATACAAAACTCAAGAGAGACATAAAAAGGTAAACAGGGGGGAAAACCCCCACAAACCTTGTTAATCAATAAGGGCAAATTATTTGCATCTTTACATAGAATTACATCATCTTATTATGTTTTATATGTATACATATATATGTCAATCTTGAGAATATTACAGCTATTATGACAATTGAAAGGGATACACATAGACTGTGAATGTCTGTATAAAGTAACTGATATAAGGATAAAAAACATAATTAAGAGATGTAAAGGGAGGGCTATGAGAAAGGAGGTAAGGAGGTAGAAGAAAAGTATAAATTACACCAAATGAAAAGGCATAAAAACACATTTTAGTAGAGGGAAAGAAGGGAGGGAGAAGAGCAGTATTTGATCTTTACTGTCATCTGATCTGGTTCAAGAAGGAAATAACATACGCTGTTAAGTACAGAAATCTAACTTGTCCTACGGGAAGTAGGAGGGGAAAGGGGGAAAAAAAAGGAGGAGAATGGTCAGAAGGGAGGGGAGAAGTAGCAAGTGGGAAACGGTAAGACAAGGGAGGGGAATAAAGAGGGAGGGTAAACTGAGGAAGGTGGCAGTCAAAAGCAAAACTTTGTTGAGGAGTGGAAGGGGAAAGGGAGAAACAAAAGCATAAACGGGGGAAATAGGATGGAGAAAAAGACACAGCTAGAAATCATAACTGTTAATGTGAATGGGATGAACTCTCTCACAAAATGGAAGCAGATAGCAAAATGGATTAAAAATCATAATCCTACAATATGCTGTTTACAAGAAACACATCTGAAACAG
>CM053627.1:87294048-87315606 GCA_028646595.1 Phalanger gymnotis | reverse complement strand
AAATTATAGACCTATTTCCCTAATGAATATTGATGCAAAAATTTTAAATAAAATATTAGCAAAAAGACTGCAGCAACTTATCACCAGAATAATACAGTATGACCAGGTAGGATTTATTCCAGGAATGCAAGGCTGGTTCAATATTAGGAAAACTATTAGCATAATTGACCATATCAACAACAAAACTAGCAGAAACCATATGATCATCTCAATAGATGCAGAAAAAGACTTTGACAAAACACAACACACATCCCTATTAAAAAAACTAGAAAGCACAGGAATAAATGAAGCCTTCCTTAAAATTATAAATAGCATCTACCTAAAACCATCAACGAGCATTATTTGTAATGGCAAGAAGCTAGATGCATTCTTAATAAGATCAGGGGTGAAACAAGGACGTCCGTTGTCACCTCTACTATTTGATTTGGTACTAGAAACGTTAGCTGTAGCAATAAGAGAAGAAAAAGAAATTGAAGGAATTAGAATAGGCAAAGAAGAAGCTAAATTATCACTTTGATGATTTACTTAGAGAATCCTAGAGAATCAAGTAAAAAACTACTTGAAATAATAAACAACTTTAGCAAAGTTGCAGGATATAAAATAAACCCACATAAATCTTCAGCATTCCTGTACATTACTAACAAAGCCCAACAGCAAGAGATAGAAAGAGAAATTCCATTCAAAGTTACTGTAGACACTATAAAATATTTGGGAGTTTATCTGCCAAGACAAACCCAGGGCCTATATGAACATAATTATGAAACACTCTCCACATGAATAAAGTCAGATCTAAATAAATGGAATAATATCAGTTGCTTGTGGTTAGGCAGAGCTAATATAATAAAAATGACAATTTTACCTAAATTAATCTATCTATTCAGTGCCATACCAATTGAACTACCAAAAAATTATTTTACAGAGCTGGATAAAGTAAAAACAAAATTCATCTGGAAGGACAAGAGGTGTAGAATATCTAGGGTATTAATGAAAAGAAATGCTAGAGAAGGTGGCCTAACCATACCAGATAATAAACTGTACTATAGAACAGCAGTGATCAAAACTACCTGGTAGTGGCTAAGAAACAGAGTTGTGGATCAGTGGAATAGGATAGGTACACAAGATGGAGAAGTCAATGACTATAGCAATCTAGTCTTTGATAAACCCAAAGAGGCCAGCTTCTTGGCTAGGAATTCACTATTTCACAAAAACTACTGGGAAAATTGGAAAATGGTAGGGCAGAAACTGGGCAAAGATCAATATCTTATACCATATACCAAAATAAAGTCAAAATAGTTCTGTGAGAAATTTTAGGAGGGAGAGAGGGATAGGTGTGAGCAAAGGTGTGGAAATTGGAGATGGTAACCACTTGGCCTAGAAGTGTTGTTTTGTCCTTTGTTCTCGAAAAGGACCATGGTCTCAGGAAGGTGATGCCATGACTTGCGAGTGAATTGGATTTAAGTGAGGGAGGGCTATGCAAAGTCACCAGCCTCATTTTCTCCTCCAGAGCTATCTGGGTCCAGTGGCAATCTATAAATCAAGATGACTGGAGATGGCCCCAGATGCAGTGGTTAACCTTAACCTTTTTAACTTAAGGTCTTTAACAATTCTCAGTTAACAAATGAGACTAGTTAAAAAAAATCAATCTGGGAGGGGAAGACTCTTAGGGTTTCTGGCCAAAGCAGAAACAATTGCTATTTTATTTTATATTTATTCTGAGCTAGTTAGGCCCCAAAAATGAGGCTTGGGCTGGGACCTATTGTTGGCCAGTCAATGGCAGCCAGAATGAATTCAATGTAAAGCATAATCCTTAAGAAAGAAATCTAGCTGTAAACCCTAAGATATTTTGCAAGGTTTCAGCGGGAATAGTATAATCAGTGAGGTATAGAAATCTAACTTACCCTATAGGAAATAGGACAGGAAAGGGGGAAGAAAAGGGAATGGGTGGATAGAAGGGAGGGAAGAAGTAGCAAAAGTAAAGGAGAAGAAAAGGGAGGGGGCTGATAGAAGGGAGGGCAGACTGAGGGAGGTGGTGGTCAAAAGCAAAACTCTAGTGAGGAGGGAAAGGAAGAAAGGAGCGAGAAAAGCATAAACAAAGGAGGAAAATAGGATGGAGAGAAAGACACAGATACTAATCATAACTGTGAATGTGAACAGGATGAACTGTCCCATGAAATGGAAGCAGATAGCAGAGTAAAGTAAAAAAAAAGCAGGGGAAGCAATCCTGATCTCAAAGCAAAAGCAAAAATATATCTAATTAAAGAGATAAGGAAGGAAACTACATCCTGTTAAAAGGTACCGCAACAATGGAGTAATATCATTACTAAATATAAACGCACCAGGTGGTATAGCATCCAAATTCTTAGAGAAGTTAAGGGAGTTACAGGAAGAAATAGATAACAAAACTATACTAGTGGGGGATCTCAACTTCCCCCTCTCAGAACTAGATAAATCTAACTACAAAATAAATAAGAAAGAAGTTAAGGAGATGAATAGAATTTTAGAAAAGTTAGATATGGTTGACCTCTGAAGAAAACTGAATGGGCATAAAATGGAATATACCTTTAACTTGGCACCTACACAAAAAATGACCACATATTAGGGCATAAAAACCTCACAATCCAATGCAGAAAGGCAGAAATATTAAATGCATCCATTTCAAATCATGACAATAAAAATTACATGTAATAAGGGGCCATGGAAAGACAGACTAAAAATTAATTGGAAACTAAATAATCTAATCTTAAAGAATGAGTGGATCAAATAACAAATCATAGAAATAATCAATAACTTCACCCAAAAGAATGACAGCAATGAGACAATATACCAAAACTTATGGGATGCAGCAAAATTGGTTCTTAGGGGAACTTTTGTATCTCTAAATGCTTACACGAATAAAATAGAGAAAACAGAAATCAATGAATTGGACATGCAACTAAAAAAGCTACAAAAAAAAATTAAAAATCTCCAGTTAAATACCAAATTAGAAATTCTGTAAACCAAAGGAGAAATTAATAAAATTGAAATTAAGAAAACTGTTGAACTAATAAATAAAACTAAGAATTGATTTTCTGAAAAAGGCAATAAAATAGATAAACTTTTGGTTAATTTGATTTTAAAAAACAGAAAGAAAACCAAATTACCAGCATAAAAAATGAAAAGGTGAATTTACCACCAATGAAGAGGAAATCAAAACAATAATTAGGAGCTATTTTGCCCAACTGTGTGCCAATGAATTTGACAATCTTAATGAAATGGATGAATACTTACAAAAATATACATTGCCCAGATTAACAGAAGAGGAAATAAAATACTTAAATAACCCATTTCAGAAAAAGAAATTGAACAAGCCATCGATGAACTCCCTAAGAAAAAATCTCCAGGGCCAGATAGATTTACAAGTGAATTATACTAAACACTGAAAGAACAATTAATTCCAATACTATATAAACTATTTGAGAAAATAGGTGAAAAAGGAGTACTATCAAAATCTCTTTATGATATAAATGCAGTGCTGATACCTAAACCAGGAAGAGCCAAAACAGAGAAAGAAAATTATAGACCACTTTCCCTAATGAATATAGATGCAAAAATTTTAAACAAAATATTAGCAAAGAGATTACAGCAATGAGGATAATACACTATGACAGCATATATACTAGGAATGCAAGGTTGGTTCTATACTAGGAAAACTATCAGCATAATTGACCATATCAACAACAAAACTAACAGAAATAATATGATTATCTCAATAGATGCAGAAAAAGCATTTGACAAAATGCAAAAGCCATTCCTATTAAAAACACTAGAGAGCATAGGAATAAATGGAGTCTTCCTCAAAATGATAGGTAGCATCTATCTAAAACCACCAGCAAACATTAGATGCATAGGGGATAAGCTAGAAGTGTTTCCAATAAGATCAGTGGTGAAACAAGGATGTACATTATCACCATTGTACTAGAAATGATAGTTTTAGCAACAAGAGAAGAAAAAGAAATTGAAGGAATTAGGATAGGCAAAGAAGAAATAAGGCTATCACTCTTTGCAGATGATATGATGGTACACTTAAGAGAATCCTACTGAAGTAAAAAAATTACTCAAAATAATAAACAAATTTAGGATATAAAATTGCAGTTAAAGTTAGGATATAAAGTTGCAGGATATAAAATAAACCCACATGTATCATCAGTATTTTTATATATTACTAACAAAGCCCAACAGCAAAAGATATGAAGAGAAACTCCATTTAAAATTACTGCAGACATTATAAAATATTTGGGAGTCTACCTGGCAAAACAAACCCAGCAACTTCATCAACACAATTATAAAAGGCTTTTCACAGAAATAAAATCAGATCTAAATAATTGGAAAAATATGGGTAGGCCAAGCTAAAATAATGAAAATGACAATTCTACCTAAATTACTTATTCAGTGCCACACCAATCAAACTACCAAAAAATTATCTTACAGAGCTAGGAAAAACATTAATAAAATTCATCTGGAAGAACAAAAGCTCCAGAATATCAAGGCTATTAATGAAAAGGAATGCAAAGGAAGGTGGCCTAGCTGTACCAGATATTACATTGTATTATAAAGCAGCAATCATATCAAAACTACTTGATACTGGCTAAGAAAAAGAGTGGTGGATCAGTGGAATAAGTTAGGTACTTATGACACAATAGTCAATGACTATAGTAATCTACTATTTGATAAATTCAAAGAAAAACTCCAGCTTCTGGGATAAGAACTCACTATTTAACAAAAACTGCTGGGAAAACTGTAAAACAGTATGGCAGAAACTAGGCACAGACCAACATCTTACACCCTATAACAAGATAAAGTCAAAATGGACACATGCTTTAGATATAAAGACTGATACTATAAACAAATGAGGAGAGCAAGGAATAGTTTACCTGTCAGATCTATGGAGAAGAGAAGAATTTGTGACCAAACAAGAGATACAGAACATTGTGAAATGCAAAATGGATGATTTTGATTACATTAAATTGAAAAGGTTTTGTACAAACAAAGGTATTGCAACCAAGATTAGAAAGGAAGCAGAAAGCTGGGAAAAAAAATTTAACAGCCAGTGTCTCTAATAAAGGACACAATTCTAAGCTAGATGGAGAACCTTGTCAAATTTATAAGAATACAAGTCATTCCCCAATTCATAAATGGTCAAAGGATATGAACAGGCAGTTTCCGGAGGAAGAAATTAAAGCTATCCATAGTCATATGAAAAAATACTCTAAATCATTATTGATTAGAGAAATGCAAATCAAAACAACTCTGAGGTACCATATCACAGCTATCAAATTAGCTAACATGACAAAATAGGAAAATGATAAATGTTGGAGAAGATGTAGGAAAATTGGAACACTAATGCATTGCTGGTGGATCTGGGAACTGATCCAACCATTCTGGAGAGCAATTTAAAACTATGCCCAAATGGCTATAAAACTGTGCATACCCTTTGACCCAGCAATACCACTTCTAGGTCTGTATCTCAAAGAGATCATATAAATGGGAAAAGGACTCACATGTACAATAATATTTAAAGCAGCTCTTTTTGTGGTGGCAAAGAATCGGAAATTGAGGGAATATCCATCAATTGGCAAATGGCTAAACAAGTTGTGGTATATAAATGTAATGAAATACTATTGTTCTATAAGAAAAGATGGAGGATGGAGGAGGACTTCAGATATACCTGGAAAGACTTATATGAACTGATGCTGAGTAAAAGGAGCAGAACCAGGAGAACATTTACACAGTAACAGCCACATTGTGTGATGACTGACTTTGACAGACTTAGCTCTTCTCAGCAATGCAAAGAATTAAGACGACTCCAAAAGACTCAGGATGGAAAATGCTATCCACATCCAGAGAAAGAACTTTGGAATCTTAATGCAGATGGATGCATACTATTTGTTCTCCTCTTTTTTGTTGTTTTGTTTTGTTTCTTCTTTCTCGTGGTTCCTCCCATTAGTTCTAAGTCTTCTTTACATCATGACTAATGTGAAAATATGTTTAATATGAATGTATAAGTAGAGCCCATATCAGACTGTACACTCTCTTGGGGAGGGGAGAGAAGGAGGAGGGAATTTAAAACTCAAAATCTTATGGAAGTGTATGTTGAAAACTAAAAATAAATCATTTAAAAACCCAAAAAAATTACCAAAAAAAAAGAAAGTTTCCATTGTCAAGAACCAACAAATAATTAAAGAACTAGAAACTGGGTTGGGGGTTATTCATCAACTGGGGAATAGCTAAATAAGTTGTGGTATATGATTGTGATGGAATAGTGTTGTACTGCCAGAAAAGATGAAAAAAATGGTTTCAAAAAAACCTGAACTGATGCAAAATGAAGTGAACAAAACTAGGAGAATGTACACAGTGACAGCAACATTGTAATGACGACCAACTGTGAAAGACTAAGCTACTTTAATCAATAAAATGATCCAAGACAATTCCAAATCTCATCTATGTTGGAAAATGCTATACATATTCAGTGAGAGAACTGCTGAACCAGGCTCTGAGTGCACACTGAAGCATACTTTCTTAAATTCCTTTTTCTTCCTTTTTTTGGCAATTTGGCTAATATGGAAATATTTTGCATGATTTCACATGTATAATCGATATCATCTGCTTGTCTTCTTAATGTGTAGGAAGGGGCTGGAGATAGGGAGAGAATTTAGAACTCAAAAATTTTTAATTTTTTAAAATGAATGTTAAAATAAAGTTTGGTTTTTAAAAAATGTGCTGCACTGGGTCCAAATGAAAGAAGAATCTATTATAAAAGATGAGGTACTCCACATGCACCTGTTTGTGGTTAATACTGTGCAGACTGAATCAAGCCCCAGAATACATAGTGATTCATTCTTCCATGAGATCCATGACCACTCAGAAGAGATCAACCTAACAATCAATCTACATAGGAAAAGCCAAATAGATGAAGAAAGTGTATTATATAGACTATGCCATTCAAATGGATGATAAGACTCTTGAGTCAGTTCATCAGTATGTATGTCTCAGATAAGGAAGGCAGATGGACAATAAGTTGGGCCTATAATTGAACAGGATTGCATTTGGGAAACTGAAAAGTAGTCTGAACAATCTCGAACTGCTTTCTTAACACATACACAAATCATCATTTTAACATCAATATTTTCTCAGTGCTGCTACAAAGCTACATATGATGGAACACCAAAATTTCTAAAGAAACAAAATGGCAATAAAGGGCAACAAGAAGGCTCATGTTGGGCATAAATACTCCTTTTCTGTATTACATCTTTCACCCTTATTTCACCACCCTTCTTCCTGCAGAACAACTGAAAGGAGTGGTCTAGAAAGGAGAGTCATAGTAACTACTGTTTTGGCCTATTAACCCTATATCTCATTCATGTGGGGAGCCACTGGTATGGAAAATAGCTAAACTAATGCAGACTGTAACTCATACATGTATTATCCCAGAGAATTGCCTAGGTTACTGAGGGAGTAATGGGCTTGGCCACAGTCATAGAGCCATTATGAATCTTAAAGGCAGGTATTTCTGAATTCCAGCTCAGATCTCTAGATACTTTGTCATGTAGTCTCTTAGACATATGTAAGCTGATATATTCCCACTGATGACTTGTATCAGAAAAGTGGAATAAATGAGATCATCCAGTAAATGTATGCTCAGAAAAGTAGCCTGTCATTTTGGTAAGAATAAGGCACAATTCAGGAATGTTACATTTGAGTATTAAAGAGCATTTAAAAAAAAAACTACAGAAAAACCACCAGTGTTCTGGGTTGAACTCTGTGGAGGATGTATATAGAAGCATATTAGAAATCTCTTTTTTTAGTAAAAGTGAAAATATTAAGAAATAACAAATTCTCTTTCCTAAAAAAAAACAAAACTTTAGAAACTTTTACCTTTCTGGAAGTAGTAAGAACAAAAGGTCAGGTCTTTCTTAAGGAAATGGATTATAGGTGATAACCAAACAACTCTAGTCTAGTCACCTACTCCAAAAGTGATCAGGCTACTGACTCATGTAAGAGCTATCTCATCTTAGTTTATCCTGTGAGAAATGATTATTTCTCTCTTGTATTTAATAACTAATTATTGTATTAGAACCAAGGTTTTTCCCCTTTTCTACTTCCTCATCCAGAAATCAATCAATGTGGGAAATCTTTCTAAAAGACATATCCAGCCAGGATAGCTGAGAGCTAATCAAAGAAAGTAAAAGAAATTCTAAGTTTGAGCTAATGAGTATGCTCCTGATCCTTGTGCTTGCTCCGACAGGTCTGGGAAAATGTGGATCCTCATTTTTGTTAGCCAAGTGATATGGAAATTGATAAGTCTCTTTGACCAAAATTTAGATGATCCAAGTCACATACCCCAAGATCCTCTTTGTAATGCAGCCCATTCTCTCATTGTAATATTAATTAATTTTCTCATTAATTGTTAACCAATCAGAGTTGATTGCTTACGCTTCCAAGCAGGAACACCTATGAGCCCAAAGCCATTAGAGGTCTTTGGTCTAAGAGAGACAGCCAAATGACCATCCTTTTATTAATAAAGGTGCTGGCCTTATTAATAAAATGATTAAATTACCCAGAAATTATGTCTCTCAGAATTTTTTTTAATAGTCACAATCCTTTGAAGAGGTTGACCCACCCTCCTCCAAAGAGAAAAAATTAAGCTATTGATTGATCAGAGGGAGGAGGTCCTTTTGAGTATTCCAGGAGAACAACTGAAGGGATTGGTCTAGGGAGTAAATTCACAGTAACTCTTGTTCTGGTATATTAACCCCAAAATGCATTTTAATATATTGTCATCTCTTCCTCATTCAGGACTCCTATAAATGTAGCCTCAATTCATCTTTGGGTGGTGATGGTGATGGTGATGATATTAATAATAATAATAACCAGCTAGCATTTACATAGAGCTTTAAGGTTTATAAAGTATTTTGCAAATATTATCTCATCTTATCCTAATGATAACCCTGGGAAATAGGTGCTATTATTATTCCATTTTATTGATGAGAAAACTGAGGCAGACTAAGGTTAAGTGACTTGCCCAGTTGAAAACATGTCACAGGGCATGGGAGAACTATGCTAGTTTGGACATCACCACAAATGGCTTAAATACTGGCTTAAATTCGGTAAATTACATAAAATTATTTCTGGAAGATCTGTGTCCTAAAGTGCAGAGGACAGTATTAATAATTTTTTTGATTGTAGGAAGGACATGGATAAGAAATGCATAAGATGAGAATTAGTAAATGGGTAGCAATCTTCACCGATGGAGGTGGTAAACTATAAGATCATGAATCTAATAAATTATTAAAGTATAATTTAACTGGCTTGTCTTCAGTTTCACTATTTATAAGGGGTAATTATCAAGGCTGAGATTTCTCCATCATTTCAACAAGAGCTAGACTAAATATTAGTGAAATTCACTTTTTTTTTTTTACTGTTGTTTTATGTTCTTAAACCTTTATATTTCCAGCCTTCCAATTTAAATAATTTATTCTTTTCCTTTTAGTTGCTATTAAACATGCAAATGACTTAAAATGATAGAAAATAAGGGAGAAATAAACACAGAAAAAGTATCTTTGGTTTAACTGGGATCTATTTTTAGCCTTAATAAGCTTCCTACTTAGACAACATGTCCTAGATTATTTTTTTTAACTTTACACAGAAAAGGACAATAACTTTGGCAAAAAAAAAAATATATGTGTATATATATGTATACATATATATATATATATATATATATATATATATATATATATACTCGTTTCCTGATTATCTACCCATCAACTACCTTCATTAAGGATGATAGTAATTTATATCAAGCTGTTCCCTTTTTCCTGACATCCTACCTTTCATATCCAGCTGTGTCAGGGTCATAAACCTATTTCCCATAGTCACAAACTAATTGCACCTTACTGTTACAGATAATCGCCTTACCGCTATGCACAGGGTAAAGTTAACTGTATTATCTACCAGCATATATCTGCTATCTAACCATATTATGTACTAGAATTACCTAAAAAGTACCATCCCTACCCAGAAAACTAAAATGCACAGAACAAATAAAAAGTAAGGAAATTTAAAATCACAGTGTCTAAGCTCACAGGAAATCTAAGAAGGGGTAATCAACAGAAAAGACAGCGAAATATTAAAGTTTTTATTTTGTTAAATAAGAAAAAAAAAAAGAAAAGATACCTTCTAATATCCAAAATGCTCAGCAACACCAACACTACCAATATTGAAAATTACCTATAAATCTCTAAAGAAGAACTGATAAAGTAACCACTAAATCAGAAATGAAAAGGGACACAGTTCGAAATGTACAGCTTCCTTGAGAGTCAAAATATAGCACCTCTGTCAATCACATTTCAAGGATTTGTGATTTCATTTGTGTTTGTGCTGAAACAATCATTACCCTCCCTTGCTTTAGAAGATGGTTTGACAAACTGCTGTATCCAAAATCACAGACTGATAGTCAATCCTCTATTTTCACTATTTTATTAATTTTGCTTTGTTCAAGTAAGAAGTCGCACTGGATATTATTAGTGGCCTATCCCAAAATGTGTTGACACTTCAGCTTCGAATGTTTCTTATAAGGTGCTCCAACTTTGGCTGAGGAATATCTAGTTTTTGGAGTTTTTCTTACTAAAAAAAAGCTCTACAACCTTAGCAAGGATGGTCCTCAGATAACAAACCAAGAGTCCATCAACTGGGTACATGCTCAAAAGAGTTGAGGGTCATCTCCACACCCTTATGAGACATTAGAAGGTTAGAAGGTAGAATTTTAGCAGAAGGCATATAGCAGTAAGTTGATGAAATTAAGAACATAAACCTGAGACAGAATTATATCTCCAAGTCTACCTAAAAAACTCAAATTACCAGTAGCTGTATTATTCTTGTCCTGAGAAGAACATGTCTTAGGCTTCAAGGTATACAATTAAACTATCATCAATTTTAGTTATCTTTGAAAATCATAAGGCAATAAGAAAACTTCACTGGACCTAAAGTACTTAAATACATTAGCTTGTTACCTGAATGAACTATAGCTGAATGAAGATGCTCATGCAATGCCATATTTCCAATAATACGAACTATACTTCTCCGTATTTTAGGGCAGTCTTTGTGAAGCTGATATATCCTCTGGAGTAGTTGCAGACCTCCATTTGCTTCAATTTTATCACAATGTGCGGCGATCTACCATAATAAATGTATTAAAATTGGATGTTGTAAAAATATACAGACTTACACCACATTACATAGCCTTTTTCAGTATTTAAGTTTCAGTATACATATGAAAACCATCTTAAGGATGGCAACTGGCCGGAGAGATCGCCAAACTTAGAAAACCATTTATAATTATTCAAAACCACTAGATTTCATTTTAGTTGACCTGAGCTGAGAAAAAAACAAAACAAAACCTCAAATCCCACACCTAAGTGGGAAAAAAGTGCTTTTCAATGTCAAAATCATTAAGCCAAAGAAAAATCCCACAAATATGTCATACACAAACCTTCTATCTTCATTATATTATGAAGTTTCTTTAGATCAAATAAATAACTGGATCACTGACTTCCTGTTGCAAATTATGTTGTGAGTTGGCTCCTACAGTTGACCCTGAGTCTAAAGACCTTTTCCAACCTTAGCTAACTCCTGAAGTCTTTTTTATGGAAGAAAGCAATCTCTGTTTCTACACAAGTACAGACAGTAGATCAGGTGTCAACTACAACTTTGAACCTATCTACCAGTGGAGTTAAGCAAAGTCTATGGCTTCCACTACTTGGCCCAAGACAATGGCAAAGGAAAAATCAAGAGAGGAAATCAGAGAAAAAGGGAGAAAGGGTCTGAGATTATAGTTGAAAGTTTAAAAATGAGAGAGAAGAAGTAACAAAAAAGAAATGACCAGAGACAAAGAAGAATGAAAAAGAAAAGGACACATGAGGCACAAAGGCACAAAAACTGCTTCATGGTACAGTTCACTGACTCCCTCCCCATCTCTTGTAATTTATCACCACATCCTGAACTGGCTCTACTACTCACTAACTTTACAGAATGACAGCTTTAAGACATTTCTTTTAATTTTCAATAACCAAATTTTATTAAACTAGAAGATGAAACTTAGATAACTTGCACAGATTAGAAATTCCTGGGAAGAGAGCAACCCCAGGCATTGCTACATCATCAATTCAGGCCCTATTCTTAAACCACCGAAATCCAATCTGGCTTATCTTAGCTTCCTTTTGTGCCAAAATACCTCATCTGCTCTACTTTGCTGAGCTTCTAACTCCATGAGAGGAAGAAAGGGGGACCAGAATGCCAGGAGCTCACCGGTTATATTAAACAGACATGATTTTCAAAATGCAATGTCAGGGTTAAAAAAAGCAACTTTATAAGTTCCCTAAAAAAATCTGGTCCAGTTGGCAAGTTTAACATGTGTCCATCCATCTGATTACCAGCCCAACCTACTTTGAACAACTCATTAATGTTCTTGAGTATGTACGAAAAACAACGCTAAGAGTTCTCCAACTTGAAAAAGTTGAAAAATCATTGCTATAGAGTACAATTTATGTAGGAAACGGTCAACTTGAATTTTTTACATTTTAAATGATATTTACCTCAGAATGTTTCACTAAAGCTTGCAAACAAAATATCTCTACTGTGGCTGAAGGAACTTCACCAAAACTTTCAGCATAAGGAAGTCCATTTCCTCCAAAACACCATAAGCCACCCTATAATCAGAAAAAATGAACAAAGCTTACTGGGAAAAAAATGTTATCCATAGTTTTTATTCAGCAACTAGACATAACCCGCAGAAGTGTTAGACTTCACCTATGGGCTACTAGATACCTTTAAAACAAAGAAGAGATTAATGTGTAAATGAGATGGATCAGGGAAAGTCCTGAGGGATTTGGTGCTTCAAAAGTCTACTTGTTCTGGGAGGAGAGGAATTGGAACCCCTAGGAGCAACTGCCACCTGAGGAAAGAAAGAACATGGAACCAAGGAAGAGATTTCCAGGCAAATACAGAAAAAAAGTCAACAACAGAGAGTATACAGTGGTAGGGGAGGAGCCCCACCATGGCACAATGTTCTCTCCGACAACTGCAATAATTGGTACTATTCTGGGAGTGAGACACAATGGAAAAGGAGAACCCATGGGGCACATGTTACAAGGCAGTGACATAAAACACCTAGAGAGCAGGGACAACCTAGAATGGAAAGCTTGGAAATTTTGATTACATGAAAGATACTGAGAAAAGAGAGACTAAGTAATGATAGGGATTATGAATCACAGAATGAGGTTCTAGAGTAAACAGAAAAAGAAGATAGATAATGAAGAGTGAGAGAAATCCTTTGTGGAAAGGGGCCCCAAGAACTTAAATTTAAAAACTAAGGGGCAGGACTAGCTGAAGGGGAGAAAAGGAAGACAGAATATCAAATGAAAAGAGAGAATCAGGAGTGAAGGGAAGAAAGCCCGTGGGAACACTTAAAAACACTTAAAAAAAGATCAAAGTGAAGTAACATGTCCACTACAGAGAGAAATTAAAACTGAAAAGCTTCTGCACAGACAACATTAATGCATCTAAGATGCATCTAGGATAAGAAGGGAAATGGTCAAATTGGGAAAAAAAAATCTTTGTATTAAATTCTCTCATAAGGGCTTGGTATCCAAGATATATAAACAATTAATAAAGTAGGAAGTAGAGCCAAGAAAAGAACATACATAGTAATTATCATGGAAAGAATGACACAAAAAATAAAAAATAAATGCAACAAAGTTATAAAGGTCAAGTGGGACTCATACGAAGAGATATGAGAACCTACCCCTTCATGGAGACAGGAGATCCATAGGTGTTACACATTGACATGTTTTTGGACATTTTCAATGTCTTAATTAGTTATAATGACTTTTTTCTTTTGTCCTCTCCAAAAAATACTAAGTGTTATATAAGACTGCTCTCTGGGAGAGGAAAATGAAGGAATACATGGGATACTATGGTGATGTAAGAGAGAGAAAATATCAACAAAAACTTATTTTAAACAAATAAAGAATATCACTGTAACATAAAATTGGTAACCTAAAACAGATGAGAGTATATAAATTTACATATGTATATCATATGGTGGCAGAAAGGAACAGTAAATGAGGTATAGAAAAACTTTTATAATTTGAACAATAGTGTTTTCTAAAAGAGTTTTAATCAATGTATTCCTGAGTTTTTAATTAATTCATCAGATTATTTATTTCTAAAACTTACCTGATACCCCCCAAAAGCTTTTTGATTATTTCTCTAAGCAATTTGGCTTCCTTTTCTGAAACAAAATTTTCCTCTCTTTAAAGAAACCTAGATATCGAAGATTCATGTACCTTAAATCTAGAATCTGGATGGATGTTACTCATTCAAACCTATAACTCTTGTCTTTGTGACCCAATTTATAACTGGAAAATCAAACATATATGAGAACATCTCAAATATACTATTATTACCATGAATTAAAACTCTATCAGAATAAAAGAATATCACAATTGGAAGGAATCTCAAAGGTCATCTATTCTAAACCAAACCATATTCTACAATTCAATCACACTCAGCCCCATTAACCATCTCAGTGCATCTGGCCTGACTGCCCCCATGCCTGGAAAACTCTCCTTTCTTATCTCAGTCTCTTAGAATTGCTTCCTTCCAGACTCAGCTCAAGAACTACCTTCGACAGGAAGCCTTTCCTGATCCCCACAGACACAAGTGCTGTCATTCACAAAACTACCTTGTGCTCATTTTGTACATGTTCTACGTACTTATTGATGTACATGTTGTGTCCTCAATTAGAATGTAAGCTCCTTGAATTCAAGGGCTAGTTCACTTTTGCATCCATAGAGTCTGGCACATAGTAGGTGCTTAATATACGTTGCAGGTTGATTATACAGTAATCTCTTCTCAAACATCTTCACCAAGTTCTCTATGGGGAACTAATAAGTATTTCCTGAAGTGAATTTAGGCTTCTCTTGAAAACCTCTCCTAAGGAGAGACCTACTACCTACCTCTTGAGGCACCATATCCTTCAGCTTGCTGGGAAGGTTTTCCCTGCACTGAAGCAAAATCTGCCTTTCTCCAAATTGCAACCACAGCTCTTAGTTCTATCTTGGGAACAAACAGAACAAGGCTAATCCTTCCAAATGGCAGGTCTTCAAATACCTAAAAAGGGCTTGGAGTTAGAAAAAGTTCTTCACATCTGCTTTTATGAAACTACACATGGAAAAGAGTAATGATCTTGATGGACTCACATTCCAAGACTGTCTTGCTAGCTGTGGGTCCTTAGACAAATCACCTAACATTCTTAAGCCAGTTTTCTCATTGGTAAAATATCAATAATAGTCAATGATGATGATGATGACAATGAAGACAATAAACAAACAGACAAAGATGACCACCACAGGGCCATTCTCTGCCTTCCCACATCCAGCCAGCTACACCAAGTCTTGCTGATTCTGCCTCCTCAGTATCTCTTCCACATGAACCTCTGTCTCCACTCACACCACAACCACCACAGTCTAAGCCTTCACTGCCACTCCCTGGGATTCCTGCAATAGTCTCTTAGCTGTCTTCCCTACAACCAGTCCATCTTTCTCTCCAATCCTTTCTCCACACAAATGCTGATATTTCTAAAACAAAGTTCTGACTCAGCTGAAGAAGCTTCAGTGCTTCCCCACTGCCTTTTGGCTATATTTGATGTTTAAAGCTTTTCACAATCTGGTTTCAGTCTTTTTTTTTTAACACGACCTTTAAAAATATGGTTGATCATAAAGAGGCAATGTTAAGTCATAGAGTAGCAGAAAAGTAAGGAACACAAGATTCATTTTTTCCAGCTTTTCTTTCTAAAGGATTACAAATTACTCCCACACTCGATGTTCCAGCCATTCTGGCCTGCCTCCTGTTTCCTGTAAATGACATGCTATCTCCCAGGTCCATGATTAGTACACTCTCCCTTCTCACTTCTACTTCTAGGAACTCTTAGTTCCCTTCACAGTTTAACTCAAACACCACCTCCTTCAGCAGGCCTCTTCTTAACCCACCTAGTTGTTAGTCTAAGTAAATGCAGTATAACTCATTCATTTCAGCAGGTTTTCCTTTGTAAAATACATATAACTTGTCCGAAAATTGGGTGCCAAAAATTAAAATTTGATATTTTTGTCTCACATTATCTTCTTAGTTTATTAAATATTGATGATGATAACTACCATTTATATAGCACTTATTATGTGCCAGACATTGGGCTAAGTGCTTTACAATTTACAAATACTTTACAAACCTCATTTGATTCTCACAACAACCCTAAGAGGTGGTACTGTTATTATGCTCATTTTACAGATGAGGAAACTGAGGCTTAGAGAGCTTAAGTAATTTGCTGAGGGAACTAGTAAGTGTTTGATACCAGGCACTCTATCCACTGTGCCCTTAAACTCTATTAAGAAGACTCGCATTTCTAAAAATCAGGTCATGAAGAAATATTAACATAGTTAACTTCAAACATATACACACATTCTCTGAAACAAATGATGAAAAGTGGAAAGTGACAGAAGAAAAAACTTCTTGATAAAAACCTAGATATATCCTTAGTTTTACTTCAATGAAAGTATTGAAAAGGTAAAGTCATGATTTCAGATATTTCAAGTAAATTTTAGGATTGGTCCAAATTACCAATAATAAGAGAAATTTAGATCAAAACAACTCTGAAGTCCTACCTCACGACAAGAAAACTGAGAAAGACAAAAAAGGAATGGAGGGGCTATAGAAAGACAAATCCTTAAGAGTGCTACTAAAGCACTGTTGGTGGAGGTATGAACTGATCCAACCATTCTGAATAGTATTTTGGAATCATGCTCAAAAAATGACTAAGATGTCCATACTCCAAGGGGGTCAAAGACAGAAAAGTCTTAAATATGGCAAAATATTCATAGCAGCACTTTTTGTAGTAACAAAGAACTAGAAAGAAAGTAGAATCCTATTTCTTGGGAATGGCTAAACAAACCAGAGTACATAAATTTAATAGAACACCACCTCAAGAAACAGAAAATTTAGAAAAGTATGAGAAGACTAATGTGAACTGATGCAGAGTAAGCAGAATGAGGAAAACAAACACTGACTACGATGATGTAAATGAAAGAACAACAAGAAACTAAACACTGTAATTATAATAATCAAGCAGAAAATGTTGTCTTTTTCCTCTTTGAAGCTGTGGGGAGTGTTGAATATACTGTCAGACTCAATTGATAAGCTGGTTAGTTCTGTTGGATGGCTTTCTTTTTTTCTTTTTTTGCTACAAGGGATAATTCTGGGTAGGGGAAGGGACAGGACTATCCTCAGAAATTAAGATAAAATAAAAACGACATCAATAAAAAACTTAAAATGGAAAAAGTGACACAGGATATGTATTCTAGACTTTGACTAATAAGGAGGCCATTAAGAAGATTAGAGAATAGAGAACTATGATCTATGTGCATAAGAGTACATTTCTTTGGCACTCTCAGGGACACATTAGGTAACTACGATTCTATAAGAAATGACAGCAATTGTTAATAGAATGTCAGGATATGAGCAACCCTAGGCTACCATTCTTATTCTCCTAAGGATTACAAGCTGTAACAGAAAATTAACAGTTGTTAATCAAATATATTGCAATACTGCTAGTATTCATCTGACTCAAATATACACGGAAATATGATGACCTACATTCTTTGTGAAACATTAATGTCTTTATGTATGAGAAATTAGATTAGGTGAAGTCTTTTTACTGAGATACCATTTTAGGAGATTCAAAACTTTCCTCTTCCAAAAATTCGCCTCTAAGTTACCTATTGAAACTTTATGTGTAGATTTTCACACAGAAACATAGAAATAGAAATGACAGCTAGCTTTGCAAGCTAGTCCCCCCCAGCCCTGCCAAAAAAAAAAACCATCATTCATAATGTAGTTAAAACTAACAATCTTAAAAAAAAAGGGCGGGGGCAGTTAGGTGGCACAGTGAGTAGAGCACCTGGAGTCAGGAGGATCTGAGTTCAAATCTGGCCTCAGACACTTGACACACTTACTAGCTGTGTGACCTTGGGCAAGTCACTTAACCCCAATTGCCCTGCCTTCCCCCCTACGAAAAAAAAAACCACCAAAATTGAATTAGAAATAATGTGAATGTTGGTGTTTCAAAAAAGCAAGTTTAATTAGAGGATGTTGTTCTTCAGTAATTTTTCAGTCATGTCTAGCTCTTTGTGACCCCATTTGTGGTTTTCTTGGCAAAGAAACTGAAATGGCATGCCATTTCCTTCTCCAGCTCATTTTACAGATAAAGAAACTGAGGCAAACAGGATTAAGTCACTTGCTCAGGGACACACAGCTACAGTTAAGTATCTGAGGCCAGATTTGAACTCAGAATGATGAGTCTTCCTAACTTCAGACCCAGCACTGTATCCACTGTGCCATATTGCTGCCCAATTAGAGGATGAGAAAGAGGTAAAAGATGTGTTAAAATTCTTAAGGTCACTCTGGAGTTATTCCAAGGTTGGTAACACTAATACTCTAATATTTCTAACTTAATTTTGAAACTTAAGAATTCCTTGTTTCTCACTCAGAAACATCACTTTTCTTATTCTTATCAACTAGGTTAATTAGGTTCATTTTGGAAAGGGGAAAGAGAAAGTGGGTTAACAATGTTTCTACCTAACTGTTAAAGAGGTTGCCAGAGGTAAAAAAAATTTTTTTAAATGTGAAAGATAAGGGGAAAGTGCAGAATGAAGCCCCTAAGAGAGAAGAAAGGAATTGATACAAGAGAAAGAGTAAAATAACTCCCTACTGCTAGTCACAAAGAGACATTAACCCAGGTTAACTCACTGCTACCTCATATACGGGAAGGAGAGGAACAGAGTATTCTTCAAAGCAAAGCACCTTCAGGATAGGTGAGTGAAGGGAGGGGCGGTACTTAACTGATCCTTCCTATGTATGGACCCTTCATGACTCAGGGATGTTGATCCTGAACTCACCTGAAGCTGATACCAGACCTCCTTTCTTCTATAAATGACTTAAAAAAATTTGTACCTTTTCTACAACATGCACTAAGCACCAAAAAATCACAATTATGCCTTAGCAGTAGTAAGTGCCAAATATTTGTTGAATGAATGTGCGAATGCATTTACCTTCTGAGCAGCTAGAGACTGACTACTTTCCCTCAGAGCCAAAGATGTGAAATACTGGATACAATGGTCTATCTCAGTCTGAGGTAAAGATGCCAGCAGCTGTCGAAGTTCCTCTTCAATGGAGTAATCCTGAAATAAAAGGAAAAGGATGGGAAAGAGATGAGGGTCTTAAATCAGCCCAATCTCAAGAAACAGACCACCCAGTACAAAGTCTAATAATTATATTTCCAAAAGTCTGATATCCAAGTTTTATGTAGAGGATGAACCAAGAGCTATTCCCTAATAGACAGGTAGTCAAAGGATATAAACAGTTTTCGAAAAAAGAATTACAAACTATCAACAATGATATGAAAAAAGTTTAATTTCTAGGAAGAACAGGAATGCAAGTTAAGGCAAAACTGAGGTTTTATTTCTTACTAAGCAAACAAGCAAAAATGATAAGAAACAAAACAGTGAATGTCAGAACACCTGTGAGAAGACAGAGACACTAATACTCTATTCACTGTTGATTCAGCTGTGAACTAGCCTAAGACTTCTTAGAAACAAAAAAAAAAATTTGGAATCACGAGAGAAAGGAGTACTGTTCTTAGCCTTTGATCTAAAAATTCTGCTACTGGGGAGATACATAGATGTAGATCTATACATCTACAGACATATATATATATATATACACACACACATATATATATATATATATATATATACATATATATATATCCCAAGGAAGTTTAATACAAAAAGGCATCATATAAACCAAAAGGCAACATTTTTAATGATAGCAAAAAAATTGGAAACAAAATAACGATCAATTGAAGAACGGCTGATCAAGCTGTGGCACATAAATGTAATAGAATTTTATAAAGTAGTACAAAATCAAGAATATGAAAAATATAGAGAAAGATCGGAAGACATATATGAACTGAGGCAAAATGAGGGAAGTAAAATCAGGATGATAATATGCACAATGGCTACAATAAAGTAAACAAAACACTGAAAATAAGGCTGACTAATCTTAAGGAGCAATGAGCAATCTTGGTTCTAGATTAGGTGATAAAATGCACCAACCTTCTTTCTTTAGAGAGGCTGGAGATTATAGATGCAGAATGTTATATTTAGTCAGCAGAGACAATCATAATGCCTCCATTTGCTTTGCTTAACTGACGTATTTTATTGCAATGAGAAACTCCATGACAGAAAAGGGATGTCTGGAAATGAATGATGTAAGAACAAAAATCAAAAAAGTAATAAGTGCATTGAAGACGTGGAAAAAAAAAGTACTATATTAGTTCCATGAGGGAAAATTAATTGACACATAATGGCAACCAGGGAAGATTTCATGACGGAAGTAGCACTTATGTTAGGCTTTAAAGAATGGTTAAGAATTCAACAGGTAAAAAAGGCAGGAAAGATTTTACAGGCACAAGGAACAACAAAGACAGAGACACAAAGGAAAGCACAGAGCTTGGTTACTTCTGCTATACACTGGTCTTTTATCTAATCCTTGGGCCTTTCTCCTATGGTCTCTCAAGCCTTGCCAACCTCAATGTGCCTTCTCCTCTCCTACTTCTATGCCAATTAGTCCCACTACAAATTTACATTATCTAATCTCAACTAGATCCTTATGGATGCCTGCTGATCATTTTCTTCCCTGATATTATAATACTCTGAGTAGAAACTGTTCTAAACCTTCACCAACTATGTTCCCTCTTCATCTCACAGGATATTTTCTCTTACATTACCAAGAAAGTTGAAGTCATCAACTGAAAGTCACTACTCCACAATTCAAAACTCCCCTAAATTGTCAATATTCTCTTTTCCTTTTCTGCAACCTCTGAGAAAGAAGGCCTTATCCTTGCCCCTCTACCTATGTACTTGATCCTATTCCTCCACCCTCCTCTAGGAACTTGGCCCTTCAATCATTCCCTTCAACTCTGACTTTTAAACTTTTGATCTTTCAATAGTTCTTAAGTCTTTTCCTTGAAGAAACTATCACTTGGCCCTGCTACCCGCCTCTCCCATTAAAAATGCTGTGTCTTTTCCCCTCCACAGACAAACTCTTTTTACAAAGTCATCCAGTCTCATTGTCTTCTCTTCCCTTCCCACTCACTTTTCAACTGGAAATCTGGCTTCAACCTCTCTACCGAAACTGTCTTTTTTGTTGTTGTTGTTGTTTTTTTATTAGTCGCTTTTTAAAAATTTTTTTATTTTTTTTAATAAGTTTAGTTTTCAGCATTGATTTTCACAGGTGTTTGAATTGCAAATTTTCTCCCCATTTCCACCCCCCCCAACTCCAAGATGGCATACACTCTGGTTGCCCTGTTCCCCAGTCAGCCCTCCCTTCTGTCACCCCACTCCCCTCCCA
>CM053627.1:87258354-87293548 GCA_028646595.1 Phalanger gymnotis | reverse complement strand
GGACTACCTGAAAGCCATGATCAAAAAAAGAACCTAGATATCCTCTTTCAAGAAATTATCAAGGAGAACTGCCCTGATATTCTAGAGCCAGAGGGTGAAACAGAAATTGAAAGAATCCACCAATTGCCTCCTGAAAAAGATCCCAAAAAGGAAACTCCTAGGAATATTGTTGCCAAATTCCAGAATTCCCAGGTCAAGGAGAAAATACTGCAAGCAGCCAGAAATAAACAATTTGAGTATTGTGGAAACACAATCACAATAACACAAGATCTAGCAGCTTCCACATTAAGGGATCAAAGGGCTTGGAATATGATATTCCAGGGGTCAAAGGAGTTAGGATTAAAACAAAGAATCACTTACCCAGCAAAACTGAGTATAATGCTCCAAGGCAAAATGTGGACTTTCAATAAAATAGAGAACTTTCAAGCTTTCTCAGTAAAAAGACCAGAGGTGAATAGAACACTTGACTTTCAAACACAAGAATCAAGAGAAGCATGAAAAGGCAAACAAGAAAGAGAAATCATAAGGGACTTACTAAAGTGGAACTGTTTTGCTTACATGGAAAGATAATGTGTGTAATTCATGAGACCTTTCTCAGTATTAGGATAGCTGAAGGGAATATACATATATATGTGTATATATATATATATATATATATATACATATATATAGACAGAGGGCACAGGGTAGGGATGATATCCAAAAAAATAAAATCAAATTAAGGAATGAGAGAGGAATATATTGAGAGAGGGAGAAAGGGAAAGATAGAATAGGGTAAATTATCTCACATAAAAGTGGCAAGAAAAAGCAGTTCATTGGAAGGGAAGAGGGAGCAGGTGAGGGGGAATGGGTGTACCTTGCTCTCATCAGATTCGACTTGAGGAAAGAATAACATACACACTCAATTGGGTATCTTTTGTCTTTGGTGTTTGTGGGTTGAGAAGTCTGGTAACTGCCACAGCTCAATAATTCAGGGTGCTAGGGCACGCTCCGCCTGGCTCCTGGTCTGGTTGGTCTGCGCTGCCCACGCTGGGCTCTGCTCCGCTCTGCTCCCAGCTCCGTGCGCGAAAGACCTTACCCAGAGACCATCCAGGCTGTCCTGGGCTGGAGACCTGCTTCCCTCTGCTATTTTGCATGTCCTGCAGCTCTAGAATTGGTTCAGAGCCATTTTTTTTATAGGTTTTTGGAGGGACTTGGTGGGGAGCTCACGCCAGTCCCTGCTTTCCAGCCACCATCTTGGCTCCACCCCTCAAATGGGTATCTTACTCCACATGAAAGTAGGGGGAAGGGGATAAGAAAGAGGGGATGATAGAAGGGAGGGCAGATAGGGAGAAGAAGTAATCAAAAGCAAACAGTTTTGAAAAGGGACAGGGTCAAGGGAGAAAATTGAATAAAGTGGGACAGGATAGGATGGAGGGAAATATGTTAGTCTTTCACAACATGACTATTTATGGAAGTATTTTGCATAATGATACATGTGTGGCCTATGTTGAATTGCTTGCCTTCTTAGGGAGAGAGAGTAGGGAGGGAAGAGGGGAGAGAATTTGGAACTCAAAGTTTTAAAAGCAGATGCTCAAAAAAAATTTTTTTTTGCATGCAACTGGGAAATAAGATATACAGGCAATGGGGAACAGAAATCTATCTTGCCCTACAAGAAAGTAAGGAGAAAAGAGATGGGGCGGAGGAGGAGTGAGGTGACAGAAGGGAGGGCTGACTGGGGAAAGGGACAATCAGAATGTATGCCATCTTGGAGGGGGGGGGAAGGGTAGAAATGGGGAGAAAATTTGTAAATGAAAATCTTGTGGAAATCAATGCTGAAAACTAAAAAATATTAAATAATAAAGTATGGAATACATTTCATTAATTCAAATACATATTAGGTTATTACTATGTCAATGCATCATGCTAGGCAAGGAGGAAAGCTAAAGACACAATCCTTGTCTTCAAGGAGATAGTGTGGTAAAATAATTATTTTAAGGGTTGCCAAGTGCTTTGCATAATCTTATTTGATCATAGTTGATAACAGTATCCCTCTGATAAGTATTGTTCCATTTTACTAAAGAGGAAACACAAGCTCAGAAAAGTTAAGTGATTTGCTCAAGACAAACAGCTATTAACAGAGGAGGAATGTCCACACATATTGCTCTTGATTTTAGTTTAGGCTCTTTCTCGATTACGCGCATTCTTGGATTCAAAACCAGGAGACTTGGATTCCAGTCCCAGCTCTGCCTTTTCACAGCTATGACACAAGAACAAGCTGTTTAACCTCTCCGAGTTCCAGCACTCTTATCTATAAAATGATATTTGTACTACCAACCTCATAGTGTTCTTGTGAAGTTATTTTTTAAGTCTAAAAGCAATTCATAAATGTGAGCTGTTATTACTTGTTATTGAACTTACAATCTAACAGGGAAATAGAAGACATAAACTTCTTTTTTGTTTGGAGGGGGGAAGGCAGGGCAATTGGAGTTAAGTAACTTGCCCAAGGTCACACAGCTAGTAAGTGTGTCAAGTATCTGAGGCCGGATTTGAACTCAGGTCCTCCTGACTCCAGGGCTGGTGCTTTACTCACTGCACCACCTAGTTGCCCCTAAGACATAAACTTCTAAACATCAGCACATTCAACTACCATGTCCTTGTCATAAATACAATACAAATTATAATATAGTAAAAGCATAAGTGAATTACAAGCCACTGTGAAATCAGATGAGATGAATCACCTCCACCAGAGAACAGTTCACGGAGGTAGTGTCACCTGAGTTTGGCTTTGATAAATTGGTAGTTTCCTAAATAGGTAGAGATTGGTTCAGAGAAGTGTTTGAACACAGGCAAAGAAGCAAGACAGGATGAAATAAGTCCTGGGGATAGCAAATTTTTATCCAATTACCTGAAGCATATAATATATGGCAAAAAATAGAACTAGTTGGAGGCCAGTGTCACTGGACTGTAGAATATATAGAGGGGAGTAGGTATGAGAACACTGGAAAGGTAGAAAAGGGCCAGATATTGAAGGGCTCTGAATGTCAGAAGTTTTTAATACAAGTAGGTCATGATTAATTTGAGTTTGAATAATGTAAAATTATATAATGTGCATTATAAAATGACGCTATATCACATTTAATGTGAGCAAAAATTCAATAAATGCATGACATGTAAGCTAGTTGGGGGTTTAAGCATGCCACTACATCATCAGTATGCACTTGTCTATCATCACATGGGGATGATCACAACATTGCTGAGTACCACATTTTTAAAAAGAGACCTTAACAAAATGGACAAATGGAAGAATACTTCAAATGGAAACACTGCCAGTGAAAAAAAGAAAAGGCTTGCCATATTACATTACAAAAAAAATTTGATATCATTGAACAACATAAACATAGTATATTAACTATAAAATAGAACAAAATGTTGGAATGCCTGAATCCACAGTAAAGAACACTATAAATCCATGCAGGTGAAAATTTTAAAAAGGCAAAATCACATGAGTTTTCTGTAGTTTGTTGACAACTACCAAGAATAAAATGTTATAATGATAGAAATGGAGTCTCTTTTAGATGGTCAGTTTGAAGACTGCAATCAGAAACACATTCCTCTTAGCAGAGCAATCATTCGGACAAGGTTTTTTGTTTAAGGAAGTGGAAAAAAAAAGAGAAATGAAGTAGATAATGAAGAAACTTTTACTGTATGAGTTGGTGGGTTAAGTCACATTAAAAACTAAGTTTGATTGCATAATGTTACCAGAGAGGCAGACAGTGCAGATAAGGACATGGTAGTTAAGTATCCCAAAGTTTAGAAGGAAATAATTAAAGAAAATGGATATACTGATCAAGAAATATTTAACGTGGATGAAACAGGCTTATTCTAAAAAAGGATAAAGGGGGCAGTGAGGTGGCACAGTGGATAGAGCACTGGCCCTGGAGTCAGTTCAAATCCCACCTCAGACACTTGACACTTACAAGCTGTGTGACTCTGGGCAAGTCACTTAACCCTGATTGCCTCACAAAAAAAAGGATGTGTTCTACAATCTTTATTATTAAGAAAGGAAAAACTCCATCTAGATTTAAAGCAGTTAAGAATTGCCTAACATTTTCATTAGGTGATGATGCAGAAGGGAATTTTAAATTAAAACCAATGCTTGTTTAACAATCTCGAAATCCTCATGCTCTGAGAGGTTACAACCATGGATTACTTCCAGCTCTCTGATGGTCAAATAGGAAAGCAAGAATGTCTAAAGGTGTTTTTAAAGACTGATTTTCAAGTTTAGCTCAGCTGTCATAAAATATTACAAAGATAATAATATTGTATTCAAGGCATTACTGATTTTAGATAATGCTGCAAGGCATCCAACTATACTTGATGCAATGTGCAATAATGTGAACATGAAAGTTCAACAAGCGGTGGACAAAACTATTTGACGATCAATCTGACAACTCATTAGAGAATGGACTATAAGAGGAAGAGACCTGAGGCAGGGAGGCCAACAAAAGAAAGCTATTGAAGTAGTCTAGAAGTAAAGTAATGAGAGAGTCCAAGAGGATGGTGGCAATGTCAGAAGAAAGAAAAGGAAGTATACAAGAGGTGTCACATAGGTAAAAGCAACAGGATTTGGCAACTGATTAAATATGTGAAGTGAAAAAAAAGAAGTTGAGGACAACACCTAGTTTGTGATCCTGTGTGACTAGAAGGATTGTAGCACTCTCAAAACTAAGAGGAAAGTTAGGAAGACAGAAGGAGCTGGGGAAAAAAAAAATCAGTTCAGTTCTGAATATGTCTACAGGACATCCAGCTGGAGATGTGAGACTGGAGGTCAAGAGAGATCTTAAGGCTAGAAGTAGATCGGGCAATCACCAGCATAAAACCCATAATTGAATCCGGAGGAGCTGATGAGATCACCAAGCAAAATAGTCTATAAAGAGAGGAGTACACCAAGGACAGAGCCCTGGAGAAGACTCATAGTTAGTGGGCATGACAAGCATAAAGATCCAGCAAAGGAGAGTGAGAGGAAGCAGAATGAGAAGTGAGGAATGTGATGAAAACCTATAGAAAAAAGATTATCCAGAAGAAAAGGGTGATCAACAGCATCTAAGACTGCAAGGAAGTCAAGAAGGATAAGCATTAAGAAAAAACCATGAGATTTATAGATTATTGGTAACTCTGGAGAGAACAGTTTCAATTAAATGATTAAGTTGGAAGCCAAACTGCAGAAAGTTAAAAAGACAATGAGAAGAGAGAAAATGGCAACACCAATTATAGAAAACCTTTTTAAGGAATTTAGCCATTACAAGGAGATCAGTGATGGGCTAGAGGTAGAGAGAGAATTCTGGTACAGCATGGTGGTAAACGATTAAACACGATGGATATGATCAGAAATCAAGGGTTTCAAACAGAAAAAAAGAGACAGGAAGGCTAGAAGGGAAAACAAGGGAAGGTGACACAGAATAAGCCATGAACACTATAAGGAAACTACAGACTTTCAATTAGAGGTAAGCAGAGCACAGGACGAGAATCAAACAGAATGCTACATGTACTGATAGAAAGTCGCTTGCTCATAGGTATACTGGGATTCTTCTCCAATGTGCATATGTAATCTAGGCCTATATAAGTACAGTTCCCAAAGACAAACTGGGATATTCACATATCCAAAGAGAGAACAGATTTGGTAAATGGTTGTGATGGGCCAAACAAAAAAGAGGACTCAAAGAGAACTCAAGATGGGTGGCTAAGAGAAAGATAATGCAAATAAAAGGTCCGCTTGTATGTATTTATTCTTATCCAATTATATAAATATATATCTGTGTGTGTGTAGCTAATTCTTGATATTTACAACCAGATAATGCATTTAGCTTAGAAGCCAAATCAGGAAGATATAAAGTATGGTTCTATGTGGTCAGGTGTTCTACAAGGTTAAAAAAAGATATTTTTCACCACCCCACTTTCAACATCCAGGAACCAGGACCATGGCACCCAACCTAGCCAGCACAAGAATCTTGTTGGCAAGGTATAGTCTTTCTCTTCAATAGTACCCCTCATGCTCCAGCTTTTACTACAAAAAAGAATAAGACCATGATCCTTTTCCTTGGAGAAAGTCAACTATTAATATGGCTGTCTCGACAGCAAAGTTATGAAGGGCTTTGTCAGAGACACAGGAATGCTACTCATGAAGTTTCTCATCCCAGTTTGGCTTACAGCCATGAACATACTTTCTATAACAGAGTATTACTAGCAATGTTCAATTACTTGTGTTAATAAATATGTTTTCCTTAAGTGTAGATAATTGTATGTTGATGATAATGCAACCCTGGAGATGGAAACTAGATATTCCAAAGCTTCAGACTTTAAAAATTAGATACGATCTCCCAAAAATGTTAACCAAGTAATCTTTTCAAATGTTTCTTTCAAAAAATTAATAAAAATTAACAAAGTTTATATTACATAATTAAATATTAAGCACATACCATCAAAAGGATTCCGGAATATTTTGGCTGATGTTGCCAATGCTTTTCTTAATGCTTTGTGAAGTTCCTTCCTTGCTTGGTATGTGATACCTGAATAAAATTAATTATAGATTTAATAAAAATTAAGCACTTTTGAAATTTAATGCACAATAAGACATTATTATTAATTATTATCAATAGGACATTAAGGAAAAATACACAAATTATACTCCAATAAATATAATTTAATGTAAAAGACTATAATTTTCTACTTACTTCATTTTCTATTCAATAAATATGTATTACATGCATTTGTATGCAAAGCATTATGCTAACCAACACAAAGAAGAAACAAAACAATCACTGTCCTCCAGAAGCTGATGGTCTAATTCTTTTCACACAACTATCATTAATGCCAACTGGAATCACAGTTAGAAGACACACAGCTACAGGCTCAAAAGTAAGCTAGATTCCCAAAATCTAGAGAAAAGTTAATGAGAATCTCCACACCAAAGGCAGAATTTACTGTCTATAAAAAGCTTTCCTAGAAGTAACACAGCCTACATTGTGAAGTATAGTTAACTGATGAAATTTAAGCAGTCAGTACAGGAGTCAGCTCCAACTAGGGAACATTGCCAGAATTTGGAGTCAGGCAGAAGAATCAACATAAAAGAGATTAAATTAGCAACCTAAGAAATAATTCATAAATATTTTAGCAATGAGATGAGGATGGTTCACAAACTTACTAGATATCAAGGCATCAATACATCAATGACCTATGATTCTCTCAATATGGGAATTCGTTCCATCATTGCAGAATCTAGTCCATCGAAAGCCTATGGGTTTTTTTTTAAAGGGCTGGGTCTCCCCATCTTGACTACATTGAAAGTACAGGGGGTATTTACAAGTCCAGTTCCACTACTAACTGTCAAGAGAACTTAGACTTGCTCCATTTCTGACCTAGGCCATTTGGTGGCCCTACACTAGGCTACTGTGGCTGTGTAAAAGCAACAAGAGCACACAGAAGGGCTGCCAACGCAGGTTCTTTGATCTGTTTTTCTAAGGAAAGCAATTTTAAGGGGTTAACAATCTCAGTTTAATTAAACACACATATGTCATTCACTTAGTTCAGGGGGAAAAGATCAGCCCCCTGAACTTCAGGGCAAATACAAACAGAAATTGCAAGCATATGTTATAAACAGATCAAGAGACAGACCACGTCTGATCAAATTACATTAGTTACCAGAGAAGCATCAACATCTGGATTGTCAAAGCTAGGGGGCCATTTCAATGGCTTGGCCAGAGTCTCCTCACCCACTCTCTTCCAATAAGTGTACTCCCAAAAGTGAAACGCTAAGTTTCCAACACATATACTCTGCTCAGGGCCCTGGGGGCTCAAGGCTCACCATCCAAGATATGGGAAACCAGGCTGTGGGAAAGTACCACATCATATACAAATCGATGACTGAAAAGCACTGCAAGACAAAAGATCCCACTTTACCTGCCCCATTCAAACAAAGGCCAGACTCATCAAAGGCACCTGACAACCCTAGCATCCCCAAAGAGAAGAAAAGCAAAAAATCCTGCCCTGATTACCATTACAACCGGGGCTCACCATATTAATGTTGAACTTAATTCAGACGCCTGAATGGCATAGCCCACCATACCTCAGAACTCCCAAGCTCAAGAGATCCCCAGTCTCCTCCTCCAAGGTAGCTGGTATTACAGGCATGAACAACCACGGTTGGCTATAACCTAAAATATTAGAGATTTGCCTGAGGTGTCAAGACTTGCCCGTGATCACACTACTAGTAAGTGTGAAAAGCACAGATGTTCCTGATTCCAAATCCAGCATTCTGTTTACTATGTCATGTTGCCTTTCTAAATGTCTAAGGAAATACCAAACAAAATTATACCTCATGTGAGATAACTGTAACCTAATGAATTTTAATATGTCATAACAAGAGGGCAGTAGTTTACATGGTAGTTACAAAGAGAAGAGACAGAGATTGAAAATTTGTCAAGGTTTATTCAACATTGTTTAAGGAAGCACAGTACAGAGGAAGAAATGCTGAACTTAGAGTTAGGGGACCTCAGCTTGAATCCTTGCCATCACCTACTGCCTATATAACCTTTGGCAAGAGACTTGATCTCTCTGCAATTGTCTTCTTCATCTGTAAAATTAAAGAATCGGACTAAATGGCTTCTAAAGTCTTTTCCAGTTCTAAATCTATGACTCTAAGTGCTCCAATTTACACTATAGTTAAGTTAATATACATCCCAGTTCTAATTTCAAAATTGTCTCATTGTATATTTTTTCAGTCAAGGAAATTAACTAAATGCATAGTTAAGTGTAATAATTTTGTACTTTTGGGCTTTCTAAACAAGCTGAAGGAGCTAAAGTGATTAAAAGGGAGCCAGTCTCCTTATACACTTCTCCAAAAAAAAAAAAAGCTCACATTGTAGAAGCCACAAATAGAAAAAAAAAATGGCTCAAAAATAGACTTAAAAAAAAACCAATTTTAAAAATTAACAAAACAATGCTAATTTAAAAAAAAACTACAAACCAACTGAAATCAGCTAAAATGCCAGAGATGAAATAAGAAAACAACAAAAGGTGTCTCAAAAGGTATCCTCAAAGGGGTAAATTTAAAACTTAAAAATTTAAAAACTTAAGAATTATCGCTAGTATAGAAATCATGGAAAGGCAATGTGACATAGTAGTACGCAAGACTCAGTCACAAAACCCTGAATTCAAGCCTATCTCTGAAACATGATAGTGCATGACCCTGGACAAGTCACTTAAACTTCTTGTCCTAGGCAACCATAAGTAGATAACCAAACAGGAGTGAATATTATGGTCTACTGCAGCAGACATAGTCCTACAGTTAATATAGGTACTTCACTAGGCTATTTAATTTTTTTTTAAAATCTCTTTAAAATACTTAAATTCTTTTATTCCAATGTTCTATATCCACCAAGAAACCTTCTGACTACAAATTTAAGATTACTAGTACATTGACACTAGGAAGGCTACCATTCTTAAGCAGTTGACAACATGTTAAGGCAATCAGACTTTTCCCAGTTCTTCCCTTTCAGGATGCTAAGACTATCAAGTCTCCTCTTTGTTTGAATGGGTAGGAAACCTTTTTGTTGTCTTTGTTTAGGAGTATTTCTCAGCTATTTCTCAGCACTGAGGCAATCAGGAGTCACTGACTTGTGTATGATGTGATACTGGGGATGAGGAACTTTCACACACCCAGCTCCCAGGGTGAGGTCACAGCCCTCAGGGCTGCTAACAGGATATAATTGAGGGGAGCTTGGCAGTTGACTTTTGGGGGCACACTCATGGAAGGAGTGTTGAGACTCTGGGCAAGCCATAACTGCCCCCCGGCTTTGTATCCCAGACCCATTGGTTCTTCTCTGGTAACTATATATTGTGATTTGATCAGATGAGGTCTGTCTGTTGATATTTGTAATTTGTTTGTATTTGCCTTGAAGTTCAGGGGGCTGATCTTTTCTCCCTGAACTAAGTGACTGATAAATCTATGTTGGACTGAAGTGAGATTGTTAACCCTTTAAAGTGACTTTCCTTAGAAAAGCAGATCAAAGAACCTGTATTAGTAGTCTTCTACATGCTGGTGTTATTGGTCTTACACAAGCCTCAGCAGCTGCTCGCCACGTTGTTGCTACACAACAGTTTTCTAATTTCCATGATATTGATATCTTCCATTGTGCTTAATAAATTGGAATTCTAATTTAGAAATCACTGTCTTGTGAATTTGGTTATTGTAAACCAATTCCAAGAGCCTGATCATCACTGGGTAAACTGATAAAATCAAATTTCCAGACTTTGCCCTGGGATCCAGCCTCAAGAAGATATCTTACTGGTCTTCATTCTGCATTAGGGAGTCACATATTCGGGGTAAAGGTAAAAGACCCAAATTTGACCTTTAGCCATTTTCCAGGAAGATGGCCCTATAAATGATATTCCATTAGAATAAGTAGCTCATCTATTCCTTTTGTGTGGGATGAAAGATCCTCACCAATTAAAAAGTTAATTTATAATAAGGAGCCATCTCAGGGTGGGAACAGAAATAAATTTTATTCAATTCTCAAGAATAGGGCATCCTCTGCCAGAACAGATCTAGCAAGAGAGGTGCTTTACAAGAGACAAAGACCAATAATTATATCTAACACAAGAGAATTCCCGCCCACCTCTGACCCTTCTCACCATTGGCTGGGAGGTGGGCTTACAATCTGAGCATGAAAGCTAGACAAAGAACCAGGAAATCTGAGGCACAGAAACTTCAATTCCCATTCCCTTAGTTAATGATTACAACTGAGGTGACATCTATAAATCTAAAGGAGAACAGGATAAGGGGAAGGGGAGACCCTCTTCGTTCTTTTATAGTACTTTTACAAAAAAGGAAAGTAGGTCACAGTGACCCTATTCTTACTGAGCAAATCTTTAAACCAGAACCATAAGAAAGAACAAAAAGTTTCAGGGTAAACTTTCCCAGAGGCTGAGCCATCAGACTCTCAAGGCCTCAGAATTTTTCCACTTCCCTATTTCCCTATTTCTTGATTTTTAAACATTTCTTAGCATAGATATAGACATATATTTATATATACATATATATATCTTCCCTGTGAAGTCTTCACATTTTATTTACCTCACACACCATTAAAAACACCTGAGAGCATCGGAATAAGAGCTTTCCTTAAAATGATAAGTATTATCTATGTGAGGGAGGGGGGCGAGGCAATGAGGGTTAAGTGACTTGCCCAGGGTCACAGTGTAAAGTGTCTGAGGCCTCATTTGAACTCAGGTCTTACTGACTTCAGGGCCAGTGCTCTATCCACTTCACCACCTAGCTGCCCCTAGGTAGTATCTATCTAAAACCATTAGCAAGCATTATCTATAAAGGAGATAAGCCAGAAGTCTTCCCAATAAGATCAGGGGTGAAGCAAGGATGTCCATTATCATCACTATTATTCAATATTATACTAGAAATATTAGTTATAACAATAAGAGAAGAAAAAGAAATTAAAGGAATTAGAAGAGGTAATGAGGAAATGAAACTATCACTCTTTGCAGATGATATAATGGCATATTCAGAGAATCAGTTAAAAAACTACTTGAAATAATTAACAACCTTAGCAAAGTTGCAGGATATAAAATAAACCCACCTAAATCATCAGCATTTCTATATATTACCAACAAAGCCCCAGCAAGAGATAGAAAGAGGAATTCCATTTAAAATAACTGCATACAATATAAAGTACTTGGAAGACTACTTGTCAAGATAAACCCAGGAACTATATGAACACAATTACAAAACATTTTTCAAACAAATAAAGTCAGATCTAAACAACTGGAAAGATATTAATTGCTCATAGGGAGGCTTAGTCAATATAATAAAAATGACAATTTTACCTAATCTATTTATTCAGTGTCATACCAATCAAACTACCAAAAAATTATTTTATAGAGCTAGAAAAAATAAAAAAAATTAATCGGAAAAAAGGTCAAGAATATCAAGGGAACTAATGACAAAAAAATGTGAAGGAAGGTGGCCTAGACACACCAGATCTGAAACTATATTATAAAGTGGTAATCATCAAAACTGTTACTGGCTAAGAAACAGAGTGGTGGATCAGTGGAATAGATTAAGTATACCAATACATAGCAGTAAATAGCCATGGTACTAGTGTTTGATAAACCCAAAGACCCAAGCTTCTGAGATGAGAACTCACTATTTAACAAAAACTGCTGGGAAAAGTAGAAAACAGTATAGCAGAAACTACATATTGACCAACATCTTACAATGAGTAACAAGATAAGGTTAAAACGGGTACATGATTTAGCCATAAAGGGTGATACCATAAGCAAATTAGGAGAGTAAAGAATAGTTTGCCTGTCAGATCTACAGAGAAGGGAAAAATTTATGACCAAACAAGATATAGAAGGCACTGCAAAATATAAAATGGATAATTTTGAATATATTAAATTAAAAAGGGTTTGTACAAATAACACCAATGAAACCAAAATTAGAAGGAAAGCAGAGAGCTGGGAAACAATTTTTATAGCAAATGTCTCTTGATAAAGGCCTCATTTTTCAAATATATAGAGACCTGAGTCAACTCTATAAGAATACAAGTCATTCACCAACTGATAAATGGTAAAAGGATATGAAGAGGCAGTTTTCAGACAAGAAATCAAAGCTAACTATAGTCATGTGAAAAAAATGTTCTAAATAACTATAGATTAGGGAATTGCAAATTAAAAAAACTCTGAGGTACCACCTCACACCTATCGGATTGGCTAATATGACAGAAAAGGAAAATGACATATGTTGGAAAGGATGTGGGAAAATTGGGACACTAATGCACTGTTGGTGGAGTTGTGAAATGATTCAACGATTCTGGACAGTAATTTAGAACTATGCCAAAATGGCAATCAAAGTGTGAATACCCTTTGATCCAGTAATATCACTATTAGATCTGTATCCCAAAGAGATTTAAAAAAAAAAAAAAAAGGAAAAAGACCTATTTGTACAAAATACTTATAGCAGCTCTTTTTGTGGTGGCAAAGAAGTGGAAATTAAGGAGCTACTCATTAAATGGGGAATGGCTGAATAAGTTGTGGTATATGAATATAAAGGAATACTATTGTGCTGTAAGAAATGATGAGCAGGTGGATTTCGGAAAAAACGTAGAAAGATTTACATGAACAGATAAAAAGTGAAACAAGCAGAACCAGGAGAATACTATACACAGTAACAGCAACAGTGTACAATAATCAATTATGAATGACTTAACTATTCTCAGCAATATAATGATCCAAGACAATTCCAAAGGACTCATGGTGAAAAATGCTATTCACATGCAAAGAAAGAACTGATAAGTGTCTGAATACAGATCGAAGCATCCTATTTTTACTTTATTTTTTGTGTTTTTTTTCTTTTGGTCTGTTCTTTCTTTCACAACATGACTAATATAGAAATGTTTTCTACAACTGCACATATATAACCTATATTACACTGCTTACTGTCTTAGGGAGGGCGGAGGTGAGCAAGGGAGAGAGAAAATTAGAACTCGAAAATTTTTTACAATGAATTTTAAAATTTTTCTTTATATGTAATTGGAAAAAATAAAATACTATTTTAAAAAAGAATAAGCATCTCATCTTTCACATATGAATGAACTCTTTAGACTACCATTTCATTTAAAGCCCAGGAAAGGCATTTTATAAAATGCCTCAGCAAAGCAGTATATTTGGTATACTGGTAAATATTTGACAATGCTCCAAAGGGGAAGTGGAGGAGGGAGTGCACACACCACACTTCCAAAATTAATCTTAACACTGCTTAATACTTAATACTACTATGCATGAGAAACGATGAGCTTGTTGATTTTTAGAAAAACATGGAGAGACTTGCACAAAACTATGAAAAGTGAAATGAGCAGAACCAAGAGAACACCATAAAGTAACAACAATACTGTTTTAAGAATAACTTTGATGCAAAGAACTGGGAATTGTGGGATGCCTGTCAACTGGGGGATGGCTAAACAAGTTGTGATATATATTTGTGACAGAATACTACTCTCGGGGCAGCTAGGTGGTGCAGTGAGTAGAGCACCGGCCCTGGAGTCAGGAGGACCTGAGTTCAATCTGACCTCAGACATTTGACACACTAGCTGTGAGACTTGGGCAAGTCACTTAACCAACTGCCCTGCCTTCCCCGCTCCAAAAAGAAAATATTCTGCAATAAGAAATGATGAGCCCAATGATTTTAGATAAACATGGAAAGACTTGCAATGAAGACTGAAATGACCAGAATCAAGGAAACAGTGTCATATGCAATAAGAGTAATAATGTTTTAAGAACAACTTTGAGGAAGCAGGTCATTTTGACTATTATAAATACCCAAATTAACTACATAGATCCTATGAAGGAAGATGCTATCTGCATCCAGAGATGTGTGTGTGTGCGTACAAATGTATGCATATGTATGTGTATACACATAATATGTGCATGTATACACACATATTATACATACATAGTCTAATGGTAGTTATGGGGGGGGCAGGAAGATAGAGAAAAAAAGAAATGTATACGATAACTTAATCATATATTTAAAAGGAATAGCAAATTGCACATAATAGATTTGCAATTTCATCTGCAATCTTTTTTTAATTCTATTATGTTATGGAAATGCTTGTTTTATTTAATAAATTTTAAAAATTTTCAAGATTAATCTGCAATATTACATTTTCTCCATCACTTCCTTAAGTCTAGAGTAGACAATCAACAAAACAATAAATCAAGCCCAGATCTCCAGCGTTTCCAAGCGGCTAAGGTTCACAATGAAAATTTAGCCTACCAGAGATGGCTAAAGCACACCAGTGGGCGTAGTGAATAGAAAGTCCACCTCGGCCACAAAGACCTCATTCACCCTCAGAGAAATAATGGCTGTTCGACCCTGGGCAAGTTACTTAAGTCCTCAGTGCCCTTGGGCAACTCTCTAAAACTAAAGCATGCACAGTTAAGGGCAGCTTTCTACTAAGGATTCCTTACATCGAAAAAAAAAATCAATCTTAGGAGGTCTGGACAAAATAAAAATAGAACTATATGATACCAACAAAAAGTTAATTCACATCAAATAATTTCTCATCTGAGTAAACAAATATTAACATGAACATCCATAGCTGTGGAAGTTAATATATTTTTAAAACTATCTAGTAGGTAAAGAATTAAGATTAATAAATCCAAAAAGGTAGAGAGTCTAAAATTTACTTTGGAACATATTTTGAACTTTCATTTAAATCTGGTAGCCTCAAAAGCCTATCCTAAGCTGGCCCTATGAGCAGAATCCTCTTCCTTGTCCCCCACTCCAGGATGAGAAGAAACAATTATTTCTCAGTCTGAAGCATCATCCTAACTTAAGCTGCCCTTTCTGGCTAAAATTAATATGTGTAGAGTTTGCACCTTTTCCAGATTAGGAGTAGATAAGAGTTTTTGCTCAGTTCTAAACTGCACAGAACAAATATAATGTTTTTTCAATATAGGTTTTGAAAGCAAAGGTTAGATAACACTGATAATTCACCCTAGTGCATTTATTAATAACATCATTCTTCAAATAGTCTCTGAATTTAACTCAATAGCTACCTCACATTTCCCAGAAAGGTTGTTATAATACTGATTTAAAAGTACTTTAAACACAAACATACTTTTTCCATAAACTTACCTTGGTGTTCTCTTTTATCTAAAGAAACAGCATCTAAATATATATATGATTTCAATTTTTCCTTTTCGACTACTTGGGTATCTAGCGTCACAGACTTCTTCAAGGCCAGAACTTCATATGTAATAAATAAAGAACCTCTTAAAAAGATAACAAAAAAAAAATCTAATGTAAACCTGGTATCTAAACATAAAAAAGCTATAATATTTTTGAGATGGCATTGAAATCAATTTTTAATATTAAGTTTGTCAGAACTAAGTGTATATCCACTGTTTAAAGCCCAACCAGAATAAGGTCAGAATTTAAATCCTATCTTCTATTGCTTCAGTCTTGCTCCTAAATTTCTATATCTACTTTAAGATGAGGCAGGCAGGCAGGCATAACAACTGGCTTCGTGGGGATCAGAGATCAAAAGTCTAAGTGGGCATTCAGTCTAAGCACTAGCTGAGGAGGTTAGGTAACTTGCCTGAGATGATTTATGCCATATCAGAGGTGAGGTGTGATGACAGGTTCAGACTCCAGACTCAGAGTTCTTTCCACTGGACTATGCTGATATCCTATTTTCCAGGACTAAGACAGTCAGTGAAGATTCCATAAAAGAATTTTATGTTCTGTTGGGGTCCCTGACTAGGCAACTAAAAATGCTAAATAGGTTGCCTTCATATCTGTATTTCCTCCCAAGGAAAACAAGATGCTTAACAAATGATTCCATTTGTCTTTGCTACACTGCTGAATATAACACCCTGCCATATAGAGACACTGTGCTACAGAGTATGTAAAGGTCCTGTCCTTTGCCTCAGAATAAGGAAAGGAAAAACAAATAGCAAGTCAACTTTTTGCCTTATATTTCCATGCCATCTTCCTGACCATAATAAAAGAAGCATTTTAGTCAGATGTAAAATTCTTATCTCCATTACTTTTGGTTTGTAAGAAAGATATGGCTATATTAGTTAAAAAAAGTAAGATTAAAAAGATGCTAAATGTAGCATGTAACTAAAACTGTAATATATTAAAGCTCATTATTTCTGTGAATTACTTCTACAGAATACAATAATTTAAAATACTAGTACAAGCAAAATCAATATGTAGCTGTTAGTACTTACCCTAGAATAAGTGGTCCAGTAAATTTTATAATATTTCCTTTAAAAAGAAGAAGGAAAAAAAGACAATTAACACTTACAAAAACTTGACTGAACACAAGCAGAAGTATGACTTTCTATCAATACTGGATCTAAATGGGTAAGGATTTCGATCATCTTCCCCTTGTAGGATGAACTGACATCACCGACACACAGCCTCCTAATCTTTAACCCACAGTCTAATTTATAGCTCTACAGAGCAGATACATATGTCTAATATACCCACCGACTATGTTTTTACCCAAATAGCAATTCCTAATCTTCTCTTTACCGCTAAATACCCTTGGATTCACATACTCAAATGAGAACTATAAAATCTTAGAATTAGGAGGAACTTTATCTGTTCCAATCTCCTACCCAACACAAGGAATCTCTTCAATAAGACCCCAACAAAGTGAGAAGGAGCATGGCTTAGCAAATGTCCAAGGAGCTCTGGACTGTTAGATAAGCTGGTAGAAGACGATTGGTGGTAGGTGGGAAAAACCTGGGACCCTCCTCCCTTTTCTCCAATCCCGACACTATGAAACCCTTTGTGTGTCAGGGCTGCATAGGGAAGAGCTGTTTTCCTAGCATCTAAACCTGAATATAAAAGAATTTTTCCCATGGATAGAATATTAGAAATGGAGGTTAGGAAATACAGTATTATTCAGATACATTAAAGTTAAATGAGTTTTTGTGAGAATTCTAATCACTTTGCATAGTACTATTTCTATGTGGAATTGTACTGTATTCCAAATTCTAAACCAGTGGCTTACAAAGCAAACATTCTGAAGTTGAGGACTAGCTGTAACCATATAACTGCATTTTTGTAGCCATACTCACGGATATCTTTCCAGTACAGATCCCTTTTTGGAGGGGTTGTAGAGGTTCCTATCCTTCTGCAACAAATTATACAACAAGTTGCCAGGGACATTCTGTGCAAACAGAGTAAGTGATACAGGTTATTTAATTTACACTTTGTTACCATTTCTCCTAAAACTAAAATCCAGTATTATCATGATAACAGACAAATCCTTTTCGAATCAAGGGAATTTGATTTTTCTAGACTGAGAAAAATAACAAACAACACCTTAATAAAAACAAGCTTGTTTTTCCTCAAGCATTCATTCCTCTGGGAAAAAAAACCCCTTATTTAATTAAGGCAGACTTCATAGAATAATAGCTTATTTTCTAGCATAGTCTTCTTCAAATTGTGTTTACTTGTGAGATACCAAGCAAAGATGGGAGGCAGTCAAGCTTGTGGAGTAGCCAGAAGCAGTTACAACCAGCTCCCCCACAAAACTCCTCCAAACAGATGTAAAACATGCATCAGATCCAAACCTGATGAAGAAATTCAAGAAAAAGTCACAGTGAGTTATTTTTCCACCCCAAGTAGGCATATGAAGGCAGATGGAGAGGTCTGCTCCAAGTCTTGCCAGGAGCATGCTGCATGGAACACTCTAGCACAAGGCAGAAGCTAAGCGCTCCAGGGCAAGAACAAGTCTCAGACCAATATGGGGACAGCTGAACAGAAACAGGTGGCATTTGGCAGCTTTAACACCTACTACTCTGTTCCAGGGGAGAATGTGCCCAGAGGTAGCATTCTGGGGCAAGGTGCAACCAGAGACCCTAGGTAATAGGAAAAGAGTTAGCAAGTTCAAAGCAGTAAGGCTCAGACAAGAGGAGCAGAGCAGTTCTAGCTTCCAGCCCAACCTACATGGTAATGTTAGAGAAATAACTAGGTCAAGAATGCGGAGCCTACAGTTCTTTTAACTCTGAACCAGTAGAGGTTCCAAGCTGGCTGAGCATGGCTAACTCCAACAGCAGTCCACACTCAGAGGGCATGATAAAGGAAAAAGCAATTAAATAGCACCTACTATATACCAGACACTATGCTAAGCACTTTATAAACTTATTTGATCCGGTGGGGGGCGGGGCACGACAGGACGACAAGGCAGGATTGTTGCTATTATTATCCCCATTTTACGGATGAAGAAATTAAGGTAGAGGTTAAGAGACTTGAACAGGGTCATATACCAAAGTTTAGAGGCCAAATTTGAACTCAGGTCTTCCTGATTCTAGTCCCAGCATTCTATCTGACAACCAACCCAAATTCAGGTTAGGAACTTGTAGGGCTGGGAGGTGGGGGAGGAGTTGCAATAAAAAGTCTTTACCCCAGATCTAACTACCTGAGGAAAACTGAAAGTTTCAGGTCTCCAACCTGAGCTGCCCTGAGTTCCTGAAATAACAAAATGCTCAATATTCCAAGAAAACAGGCCTAGAACCAGCCCAGACCTTCCCTCCAGAAGTGGGCAGAGCCTGGTCCTAACAGTAAGTCCAAAGTCCAGAAGCAGGCTGAATGAATAAAAAAAAAAAAAACAACTAAGTTACTATGGTGACAGGCATGCTCAAGACACAAACCCAAACTAAGACATAAAGGCAAATATAACCTGGGCACAAATTCAACTATAATTCCTGGAACCAATGAAGCAGGAGTTTTGTTTGTTTTTTTTTAAGTTTAAAATGCTTTTGTAAATGAATCGAGAGCATTAGTGAGAAAAACTGAAAAAAGAAATTAGAGCTATGAAAGAAAGAAATAGAAAGGAAATTAATAGCCTGGCACAAGAAGTACAAAACCTTGCCCAAACAACAAACTCCCTGAAAATTAGAATAGACCAAATGGAAGCCATGAGACAACAGGAAATATTAAAACAAAGTCAAAAGACATTAGAAAATATAAAGTATCTAACAGTAAAAATAACTGACCTGGAAAACTGATAAAAAAGGACAAACTTAAGAATCATTGAATTTCCAGAATGCCATGAGCAAAAAAGAGCTGAGATATATTTCAAAATTCATAAAACTGCACACATAGCTTAAAACCAGAAGGGAAATTGCAAATAGAATCCACAAGTCACCTCCTGAAAGAAGACCCAAAATGAAAACTCCCAGAAACGTTAGTCGAAATTCAGACCCTCCACGTCAAAGAAAAAATACTGCAGTCACAAAGAAAGAATTCAAATACTAAGAACCACAATCAGAACCAAATACCATTTAGAAACTAACAAAATAAAGGAGCAGAAAGCTTAATACCATATTCTAGAAGGCAAAGGCCTACTACCAAGAATAACTTACAGAGTAAAACTGAATGTAATCCTAGAGGAGGAACAATGAATTTTTAATGAGATTACGGACTTCCTAGCATTCCTGATTTAAAAAAAAAAAATCAGAGTTGTATAGAAACTTTGAAGCACAAACAAGGAGTTAAGTGAAACATAAAAAAAGTAAACATGGGCAAACAATCATAATGAACCGACAAAGATAAACTATTTACAATCTAACATAGGGAGATGATAGGCATCCCCTCTAAACCTTATCATAGCATTCACAGAGAGAGTCTAATTAAACCAAAGGCTCAGGATTGATTCTATTCCATCTTAATGATCTTAAAAGAAGAATGGAAAGAGAGAGGAAGAGGAAACCACTAACAGAAAAGAAAAGGGGAGAGGAATGGTGGTTAAAAAAAAAAATCTGAGAAGGGATGAAAAGCTCTGGGAGGGCCACAGCAGGAGAGTGGGGTAATGAATAAATAAGGGAGAGGTAGGAAGACTGCTTAGCAGCAATGAGGACCCAATTAAGGTTATGTGACATATCTGCTGAGGATACAATCAGAAGAATTGTATGACGTTCTCCATTTTAGTTCGGCAGAAGCAAAAGCACTGAATGGTGGGAGTCGACCAAGGCTAAGGTTTAGCAGGGCACCACTGACAATATAAGGGAGCCAGGAACTCAAGAAAACAGGACAATATAGAGTTGAGTTGGTTCAACAAGGGTTCAATAAGGGGAAAAGAGGAGAGAGTGGCTAGTGCAGATGGCCTGGTAGAGAACTAAGGGTTGAGGGATTGGAGGTCAAGGTGTGGATGAAAAGTAAGGTTTGGAAAAAAAGCCCAAGGAAGAGGTGGAAGGCTAAAAGATTATGATCAGAAAAGGGGATTTCAGGATTCTTGAACATGGAGGTGGTACATTTGTGGTGATGGCCAAGACCAAGGATATGACTACCTTTGTGGGTAGCTGAGGCAGGGTAGAGAAGTAGGTCAAGGGAGGTTAGTAGTTTGAGGAACAGAGTGCTTAGGGTGTTTGCGGGAGAGTCAGTAGACCTGATGAAATCCCCTTGAAGGAAGGCAGGAGTTAGGGAGGAGAACACTTGTAAGGCAGGCACTGAACGTGCAGAAGAAGGAGGGGTGGGGGTGGGGGTTGACTGAGTAATTAGAATAGAAACTGATCAGCTTACTACTTAAGGTAGATTATATATAACAAAGGGGAAATGGGAAATACCACTTGGAATTGATTTTTTTAAGTTATCTTTTAAACAGAGAAAATTAATCTCTCTCTTTTAGTGCTGGGAAAGCTTTCCTTAGCCTTTTTTCAACTTAAGAGTACCAGAAAAAAAAAACATATTCTCGAAAATAAAACAAACCCCAAATTATTAAACGAAAAAAAGGGTCTAATTTTCTAAAATATTAAATGAATAAAGTGGTGGTAGTCCAAGAAACACACACATGTTCAACAAACCATGCACTCGGCACCTGACACAATACTTCAAGGTACTGTGTCAGGGGCTACAAGAGATCCAAAATTCAGTATTCCCAGCTCTATACACAACAAGATTGCTCACAAGACAGTTTTTGTACCTCTCCTACGGCATTTTGTTATAATACTGTGGGAGTTGAGAGGTGGAAGTAATTTTTCCACCTGGGAGGATCAGAAAATATGGCAATGATTAGACTCTTGAAGTATATGTATGAAATAATCAAAGGGAAAGTGATGGGTAGGCAAGAGGCATCTTCAAAGAATAGAGACTAGGCCAGATTGACTGGTGCACCAAATACAGAAAGAAGAATAAAAGATAAAAATTAGAAAGGCAGCTGGATTTAAAAAGTGGAAAACATTAAATGACAGACTGAATTGGACTTTTATTCAGTATGTAATGGGCAGTCATTTAAGTTTTTTGATCAATTGATGAGCGTATATGATTTCAGTTATATTTAAAGGATTATTTCCCTGGTAGGAGTATGCAGGACAGACTGGGAGGGAAAGCACAGTGCCCAGCACATAGTAGGTACTTAATAAGTGTTTGACTGATTGGCTGACTGATAGGAGAGCCTAGAGACACAAATCAATTAGGAGGCTACCACAATAATTCAGGAAGAACAGGAAAAGAGGGAATGGAGAAGTGAACTATCAATATTTGGAGAGGTATTGGACTAAATAACACAACAGAGGAAGGATTCAAAGATGTTTGAGCTTCGAAGCTGACTGGGAAGATGGTAGGACCAATAATAAAAATGAAGAAATCAGAAGATAGTGTGATTTTGTGGGAGAAGACACCCAAACACCACAATTACAAATAAAGCAAAAAATATAATAACCATAGGTCACCTACTTCTTGCTAAATGACTTTGGTAAAGTTACTTTCTTCATGTTTCACAAATATTAGAAAATAAGAACAAATATAACTTTATGAATCATTATATGTATATACTGCATATTTATGTGTTTATTTTTTATGATTATCTCTAAATTTCACATGTCCTACCAAACAAAACTTATCCTAAAAGCTTCCCTGGCATGGCTTCACTGCTGACTACAATTCTGTAATAGTCTGTAGTTAAAAAATAGAAGGCTATGGACATCAGACTCCCTTTGACACCAGTAAAGCCCTGAAAGGCATGCATTATATTTACTGCACTGTTGTTTTCATCTCCAGCTCTCCACACCACTTAGTACAGTACTCTACCCTTAGTTATAATCAGTAAATGCTGCCCAATGACCCTAAAGACTACTGGAAAATAAAATCACATTTCATGGGAAACAGATGAAAGCTATGTTCCTTGGATTTTTTTAAACATCAATAACTTATCTAGGTCAACAAATGATTTTTCAACCCTCAGAAGTTTTGGATCATTTCAATTTTTAATGATCCCTCTCAGCATTCTTTTCTGATTTATCAGGCTCAGAGCAGAACCTTCTTCTCTTTTCTCTCCATACTTCCTCATCTGAAGACCTAATCAGCTCCCATGGGCTCCATTACCATCTCTATGCAGGTGACATCCAAAACTACCTTACTAGACATTTCAAACTGAATGTCCATAGGCACATCAAATTCAACATATTCAAAAAAGAATTCATTCTTTCTCCCTAAACTCACCTCTCTTACAATCTTCTAGTGTAACAATAATGTTGCTAGACACTGCTGTAGGGGTGTAAGACCCAACAAGACCAGCAACAAGAGCTGCCAGCACAAGTTCTTTGATCTGCTTTTCTAAGGAAAGCAATTGTAAGGGGTTAACGATCTCACTTTGATCAAACATATATCATTCACTTAATTCAGGGGGAAAAGCCAGTACCCTCAACTTCAGAGCAAATACAAACCAACACCTGGGTTTTCCAAGGCGTGGGCTCCAGTGGCCACCTAGAGACTCCACATCAACACTCTTCCAGTGAGTGAAAGCCCCAAACAAAATGCTAAACTCTGAGTTTATGTACCCTGTTCATGACCCGAAGGCTTCATACCTAATCAGCAAAAGGGTGTGGGCCTGGGGCTTAGTACCTAGTTAGCAAAAGGGTGTGGTGCCTCCAGTTTAGCACCTAGCAAAAATTAGTCAAAGGAACTTGAATAGTTTAGCATACTAAAAAAGAAAATAGAAAAAAAAAAGTCTCACCTTAATTACCAACACATATAGTCGTCTAGGTTCAAGACCTCAGTGTCATCTTCAACTACTCACTTTCAATCATCCCATCTTTCCAGTCAGTTGCCAAAACACTCCATGTAGGAGGCTCCTACACATCCCTCCTCTCTTCACACATCCATCCCCACTCCCACCCCCTGATTCAAAGCCCATAACCTAATTTGTTATCCCTACTTCAAACCTTTCCCTAATTCAATCTCTCCTCCACACAGCCACCAAAATAATTTTCTAAAGGACAGGTATGACAATGTCACCGTACATCCCCTTATTCAGTAAGTTACAGCAGTTCCCTATTACCTCAAGGATCAAATATCAACTTGTCTATTTGGCATTCATATCTCTTCACAACATTCTGCCCTTCCAGTCTTTTTAAATATTACTCTCCTGCAGGCACTCTGATCCAGCCATATTGGCCTACTCGCTGCTCTGCACACATAGTGTTCCATCTTTCATCTTTATTTTCCAACTCTTTTTTAATGCAAAGTCGAGTTGTCCTCCATGCCTAGCATGAACTCCCTCCTCACCTCCACTTCTTAGAATTCCTAGTCAACTCAAATGTTACTTTAACCATGAAGCCTTTTCCTCATCCTCCCAGCTGATAGAAACTTCCTCCCCAAGTAATCTTCCATTCATTCTGTATATATTACGCATATACTTAAAAACAGATCCGTCTCCTCCGTTAAGATGTACATTCCTTAAGGGCTGTTTCAGTTTTGTCTTTGCATCCCCATCATTTAGCACAGTACCTGGAGCAGAGTAGGGACTTAATGTTTAGTGAATGACTGATAGGTTAAGAGACTTGCCCCGGGTCACACAGCTTAGTGTATTTGCATGAGATATAACTGGTGACCTGGGAAAAAGAGAGACTGAGAAAGAGACAGAAAAGTGATAGAGAAAGAGGGGAAGAAAAGAGAGAGAGAGGAAGGAGACACAGACAAGAGACAGAGAGAAAGGAGGAGAGAGAGAAACAGAAGCAGAGAAGGAAGGAAAGACAAACAAGAGACATGTAGAAAAGGGAGAGATAAGTGATAGAAAGGGACAGAGAGGCAGGGAGGAGGAAGAGAAAGGAGACAGAGAAACAAAGAGAGACAGGAGAGGTGAAATAAGAGGAAACAGAGAAGAGGGGAGCCAAGCGATTGAAAAAGAGAGAGATAAGGAGACAAGGGCGGGGGGAGGGAGGAAATCAGATTGCACGGGTATAAGAAGTCAAAGGGAGGCGAGCAAACCGTGCAACAAGTGTAGATAGCTTTCCTCTAGAAGCCTGGCTGTCAAGAGGAAGCTCTACCAAGTGAGGAAGGATAACAAGGTACCCACCACCCACGTCGAAAGGAAGCAAAGGAACGCAAGCGAAGGCACACGCGCGCGCACGCACACACACACACACACTCACGACCCAGCTCACAGCAGAACACGCCACGCCCCTCCAGCCTAATCAGTCAGTCCGTTAAGGGCAAGGCCAGGCAAAGCAGGGCCGGCGATGCGGGGCAAGGCCAGGGCCAGCCTCAGAGAGGCAGTTGAGTGCCCCGCGCAGCTTCTCAAACTGACGGGATCAGGTTGCCCCGCTCCATCCCGCCTCTACGTAACCCGCTCCGGGACGCCCCTGAACCCCCCCTTACCCCCGGCGAAGCCACAGCTGACGCCCCCGTCCCCACCCACCTACCTGGCGGCTGCTAGCGGATCTTTCCCGCCCCCAGCCGAACCTGACCTGGTGGGGGTGGGAGGGAGGGAAAGGAGAAGGATAAGGTGAAAGACGCACCCTCGATATACTCCAGGGCCCCGGCGCCCTCCGCCGCAGGCGCGGGCACGTGACCCCGCCCTTCGCTCCTCCCACGAGCATAGCCCCGCCCCCTCTCGCGTAACCGACCCGACACAGGCGCCTACGGCGCACGCGCATTCGGCTAGTAATTCCGGTGAGCTGTAGCTGTGGCCTGGCTGGTCGGAGGTGCGTCTCAGGGGTTAGGGGTGATGGGGTAGAGTTGGTGGTGGGTGCAACTACCGGATCCGACGGTGAAAGGAATAGGCCGTGAAAAGACTGCGGGATAGCCAGCCCCTTCCTTGGGCTCCAGAACGAAGGGACGGCCTGCTTTCACCCGTAGGATCTTCGGCCCTCGGCGGGGAGGGAGGGGGGGTTGGGTGCCCAGAGCAGGGCCCGGGAGTGTGAATAATAATAGTAGCCAGAGCTGATTTTTTATCTAGCTTTTTAAGGTTTGCCAAGCCCTTTACGTAATAACGCTTTTCATTTGATGTCTCTCACTTAAAGCAGCATCCTTTTGCTGCGGTGAACCCTCTTACCCCCCCCCCCTCCCTTTTACTGTGACTTTTTACCTCCTACCCAGGTGTGGATTCGGGTAATTCACTGCATCTCTCCGCGGTCTAGCCGGACCTCAAGCTCAGAACGTAAAACACAGCCTTGTCCTCATCCCTAGATTCGTGTAGGTGTCCAAGTGCCAACAAATAACTGGGTTACATGTGGCCCTGGATTGTTTAAGAAAAAAAGAGTACCTGACTATCCTTAATAGTTAAATTTTTTTTCTATTCAAAATGTCCCAGCCTTTACTAGAATGAGTTATATTCCAGATAGTTAATGTATGCAATTTGGCGAACAAAATTATACTTAATGATAGATTAAATTTTAAGGGAAAGTTAATAGTGACAACTTAGCTATATTTTCTTTGTAAATGTGCTTTATCGTCTTTAAATCAGAAAGGTTGAAGAATGCCTTGTGGGTTTTAAATATCAGAACCGTCACTTTCATTATCCTTATGTTTTTCGTGTGTTCTCTAATATCAGGATCTTTTGGTGAAATGTCAAAATTGATTATTGAAATTGATTTTTTTTTAATTTTAGTTCACTTCATCCCATTTGTTGCCATCATTGACAGCATTTGACCCTCCTAACTTGAAGAAAATGGTGAATGTCTTGAAAGGCGTGCTTATAGAATGGTTAGTAGTTTGAGTATTTTTTCACTTATGAGTGTTAATTTTCTCTTGCTTTTTTTTTTGGTTCCTACCCAGCCCACTAGACCAGATTCCTCATTTGTAAAATTATATGATCAGACTCAGTGATAACCTAAGACTCCTTCCTGCTCTTTGAGATTGTATCATTCTAAGTCCTACTTCTTCAGTGAAGCTTTCCCTGACTATTCCAGACCTTTTTAGTCTTCCATTTCCTTTGAACCGCCATTGAACTTAGATGTTCTACCCTCTAGTCTAGTACTTAGAATCATACATTTTTAGAGGAAGTAGGACTACCAATTAACACTTTTACTTCTCCCCTGCTAAACCGTTGACTCTTTGAGGAACTATGCTTTATAGTTCTCTCCACTTAACAGCAACTACCAACTACCAAGGCACTGTGGGGACACTGGTATACAGTAAGTTTCTGTCCTCAAAGAGTTCCTGTTATAGATCAAAGTAAAATAGAGTAGCCTCATGATTTACTGTTAGTTCACATAGAGAAATGAAAGATCTTTTAAAGTACAATTGTATGTCTTTTTTTTTTTTAACTTGGGCTAATTATACCCCTTTTTAAGAGTGTCTTGCAAGTTTATATTGATGCTTGGGTGTGTTGGTAAGCAAAATGGGCTCCTTAGCACTTACTTCAACAAATGCCCTTGAAGAGTTTGGCTTTTGTTTGCATTGAGTAATTCAGTGTATTTCATTGAGTCTTACTAAGTGCTAAGCCCCAGGCCCAAACCCCTATTAGGTGTAAAACCTATGTGGGTGTGGATTGGCAACTAAGGTGGGGCCCAAGGTGGGGCAAACTCCAGGGAGGGCCTAGTTTACATGTCTGGGACAGCAGAGGCTTTTAGACCACGTGGATTTAAGTCGCCTCTTTGTGGCGATTCTGGGTTATGTGTGTGAGTTGCATGTGTGACTCACCCCTGACCCTGAAAAAGATATAAAACCAAAGGTTGGCCTCCTCTTCCTTGGAGCTCATTCCCACAGCAGTGGTGGTTCCAGTGACTGGGCCAGCCCTTGTTCTGAGCTCCCGGGCTGAACCTAGATGTTGGTAACTATGAATCTGTATTGGGTCTGTCTGTTGATGTTTGTAATTTGTTTGTAATTTGCTCTGAAGTTCAGTGTGCTGGTCTCTTCCCCTGAACTAAGTGAATGATATTTGTATGCTGAATTTAAAGTAAGCTTGTCAACCCCTTCACCTTGCTTTCTCTTAGTTAAGCAGATCAAAAGAACCTGTGCTGTCGGCAGCTTTCTGGGTGCTGGCTGTGGGTGGATCTTTCAGGGTAATTGATCTGATTGTATATTCAGTAAGTCATATAATTCACATTATACGTAGGGATGTTCCCTAATCAACTTAATGCATTTACAGGATGTTGAGAGTCTTGGATTTGGATTGTATCCTTCTCTGAAGAGCACAGGCACTTCTCTGTATATTCTTTAGGTTGGTTTTTTTTTTTAAAGACTAGTGATTGTTTCATGGATTGAAGATGAAAACAGGCTTTGTGTGGGGATTAATTGTTTGGCACTAAATTGTTTCTGGTGGTGTCACCACCCTAGAACACCACCATGGCCATTCAATCTCGTCTCTATAAATGGTAGTGGTAGTTGTTTCAGTCGTCTGACTCTTTGTGACCCCATTTGGGATTTTCTTGGCAAAGATACTGGAGCGGTTTGCCATTTCCTTCTCCTGCTCATTTTACAGATGAGGAAACTGAGTTAAGTGACTTGCTCATGGTCACAAAGTTAGTAAGTGTCTGAGGCAGAATTTGAACTTGGGAAGATGAGTCTTCCAGACTTCAGGCCCAGCACTCTAGCCACACTGTGCCACCTAGCTAGCAATCTGTAAATGGAAATCATGTTTTAAAAGCTAATGAATATGCTAGCCTATCTTCTAGAAGATGTGATAAAAGTTCCAAACAAAAGCTCATCATACCTTAAAATTCATTAAGTGAACTTAACCAGAGTTTTAAGTTTTGAAAAGTTCTCTTCTTACAACAACCCTTTAGGGCAAGTATTTTTAGCTAATACCCCATCTTACAAAAGAGGAAACTGACTTGCCCAAGGTCGCATAGCTAATAAGCATTAGATATAGGATTTGAACCCACATCTTCTTGATTAGTGGTCTTTCAGTTGTACTTAAGTGGAAGCTTTAAAAAAAAGATACAAGTGGTATAGACATAGCATATTGATGCAGATATCTTGATTATGCAAAATACTTTACTCAACTTATGTCTCAGAATCTAAGTACATTATTCAAAGTATTCGAGTAACTTTCTGAAGTGAGAAGTAGAAAATGCTTGCCAGCTAAAGGATCTCATTGCTTTCTTAAAGCGTAAGAGATTAGCAATACATTGAGAAAATTATGAAAGGATCTAATATGTGGCTAGACATAGCACTTTCTAGTTTTAGCTTCTTGGGTGCATTTGGGCTGGATGATCATCTAGGGAAAAAGGCTTATACTTCCTGCATACACATCCTCACCAGCACCAGCTACCATCTAGTTTCCTTAGTTCAGCAAACACTTTAATCCCCAGCACTCTACTGAAACTGCTCTCCACCAGTAAGTTCCCAGTTGAACAATAGTTGTTTCTCAGTCCTCATCCTTGACTTTTCTGCAGCATTTGACACTGTTCATCACCCCCATCCTTCTTTGATATTATTGTCCCTTTTGACTCCTTTGATACTATTTTGTCCTTTCTCGATATTCCTTTTGTCTCTTTCCCCGGGTATTCTTCCCATCCGGCAAGTGTGAATTTCCCTTAACATTATGCCCTTTCTCCTCTTCTAATCCTGTATTCTATCTCTATTGGTATTTATTTCTGTGGCTTCAGTTACTATCTCAGATGACTTTCATTTGTTTCCAGCTCCAACCCTGCATTTCAGACTGCTCTCTGGATGTATCCACTGGTGTGCTGTGCTCAACTCAACAGCATGCTTCAACTGAATTCATTTTCATCCCCCAAAACCTACCTCTCTTCCTTTCCTAAGTTTCCTTTTTCTGTTGATCCTTCCTTCAGTCATTTACCTTAACCTCTGAATCATCTTTGTTTCCATTCTCTCATCCCCCATTATCCAGTCAGTTGCCAAGCCCTGCTAATTCTATTTGTACAACATTTCACATCCATCCCTTTTTCTTTTGTACCAACCCCTATTACTTCTCACCTGGAATATTGTAGTGCCTTCTAACTGGTCTCCCTGTCTCCAGTTTCTCCCCTCCAATCCATCCTTCATACTACTGGGAAAGCAGTCTTCCTAATGCATAAGTCAGATCTTGACACTCCTCTGCTCAAAAAATCTTCACTGGTTACACATTACCTGTGGAATAAAATATAGATACCTTCACTTGGTATTCCAGGCTCTCCATACCTAGATTGTGGCCTAGCTTTCTAGTCTTTTTTTCCACACTATACCTCTTCACAAACTTTATATTCTGCCCATATCAGAGTCCTTGTTTCTTGTGCTTTGCTTGCTCTTTCTAATTTCTGTTGGATACTCACCTCTAGAACCTGGAATGAACTTTAGCTCCACAGATTAAAATCTTTCTTTTCAAAGCAAAGATCATGTGCCACCTCCAGGCTGCATTTCTTAGTTTCTTCTCCCCTAATGCTAGACGATTCCCTTCACCACAAATTTCTCATACTCTTTTAAATCTCATATGTGTTTGTATGTGTGTATATCTTATATATGCTTCTAAATATTTCTATTCTAACATAGTGAAGCTTTGTCTATCTCTTCTCCATGCACACATTTGAGAACAGGGAATGTTATATTTTTTCCCATCTGTGTATCCCCCAATATTATTGCAGTGCTACACTAGACACGTAATAAATGTATGTTGAGTTGAATTTGCTCAGATGAGAAAAGATACAGATAAGAGCCCATATGCCCAGTTAATCTCAAGCACTAATGTGTTTTGGTAATGTTATTGTTGATGCTAAACTGAAATAATATCTGTGAAAGCACTTTTTAATAGTTTAAAAAATACAGTGTATATGTAATGCTACTGGAGCTACCAACATGTTACACTAGTTTGCATTTCACTATTTTTTATATTCTTATTTTGTCAACCCTATGACAAGTTTTTTAATCATAGATTTAGAACTACACTTTACCAATCCCTTAAGATGCTGACAATGTCTCATTCTGTGTTGCAAAGTTCACCTGAGGCTTTTTAAATGCCTTTTTTAAAAAAAAAAATTTGAAAAACATTATTTTGAGAACTGAGAAAAATTATAGGAGTAGAAGAGTGTGCACCAAGGTTAACAACCCCAAAGAGTAAAACTGAGGCTTGTCAACATCCTTTGGGAGATAGGAATTGATAGGAAGAGACAAATAGAGGAACAATTGAGTTTCAACAATCCGGCTAGCAGCTTCTGTGGGGGTTTAAGGTCCACCCACAGCCAGCACCCAGAAAGCTGCCAACAGCACAGGTTCTTTTGATCTGCTTAACTAAGGAAAGCAAGGTGAAGGGGTTGACAAGCTTACTTTAATTCAGCATACAAATATCATTCACTTAGTTCAGGGGAAGAGACCAGCACACTGAACTTCAGAGCAAATTACATCAACATCAACAGACAGACCCAATACAGATTCATAGTTACCAACATCTAGGTTCAGCCCGGGAGCTCAGAACAAGGGCTGGCCCAGAGTCACTCGAGCCACCATGGCTGTGGATGAGAGCTCCCAAGAAGACAGCCAACCCCTGGTTTTATATCTTTTTCAGGGTCAGGGGTGAGTTACACATGAAACTCACCCACATGACCTGGAATGGACACAAAGAGGCGACTAAAACCCATGTGGTCTAAAAGCCTCTGCTGTCCCAGGAATGTAAACTAGGCCCTCCCTGGAGTTAGCCCTACCTTGGGACCCACCTTAGTTGCCAATTCACCCCCACTAAGGTTTTACACTTAATAGGGGTTTGGGCCTGGGGCTTAGCACCTAGTAAGGCTCAATGAAATATACTGAATTACTCAAAGGGAACAAAAGCCAAACTCTTCAAGGGCACTTGGTTAAAGTGCTAAGGAGTGCTATGGAGTGCTAAGGAGCCCATTTTGCTTACCAACACACACACAAAGCCCTAAGCATTGAATTTTCTTCTTTAACTATCCCTAGTTGAGAATTTCATTTGGATTCTTTCTATTTCCTACCATCTCCCCATTGCCCATAACGTGCCCCCTTTTTTTCTTTATATCCCTCTTGTAAAGACAAAGGCAGAAAGAGTTTTTGACTTGGACTTTTCTCTAATTGGGTAAAGGCAAATAAAGGGAATAATACTAGATAAACTTGAAACATGTCCTCACTACTTATTTTCCTCCCTACGAAATCATCCAGCAACTACCTTGTTAAACCTGTTTTCCTTGACCTCAGTATCCTTTCTACTTTAGGTATTAGAAATACAAGTCTCAATCAATATCTAAGTCCCCTTTTGTTGAGTGTGCTTTGTAAATTATATAGCTTAACTCACATAGTTTTGTTTTTTATGAATTGTATTTTGTGCTCAGTACTAGCACCTTTTATTCAGGCTTACTTGTTTTCAGCTATGGATTTTCATTCTACATTCCTCTTGCCAAATCAGTCTCAGAAACTGTGAAAAGTGAAATCTCCTAAGCAGCACAGCGTTTCAAATAAAAACTATAGGTGGTTATATCTTTATATTTCCACCACTTGTGGCCTTGACAGTTTAGTGTTCATACAATTAAAAGTATCGTTTGCTTTAAGTGAAATGTTTAGTGAATAGTACTACCTAGTTAAATAGTAGAATAGACTATCTAGTGAGTTTCCCTTGTGCTGAGAGATATTGTAGATAGAATACTTAAAAGGGGTTGAACTTTAAGGTTGCCCTTCCAGTGCTCAGTTTTGGCATGTCTTCCAAATAAAATTGGAGCTACACACAAACGTATTAGCCCTAGCAATGCTGGAATAAAGAAAATGGGAGTTCAGATTTACCATTCTGCTACTTACTGTTGTTAACCTGTGTGACCTGGAACTTCTCAGCTTTGTCTCCTCCTTAGTAAAATGAAGAGATTAGACTGGATGGTATCAAATAACTCTTAGCTAAAAATCTATAATCCTAAAAGTATTTGTTTCAGAATGTGCGCTTCCAAGTAGATCATCAAAGTCATACAGTACAAGTTGAAAATGAGCTTTAAAGGACTTTTTCTGTCTTTGTATCCTCAGCTTCTAACATAGTGTCTGGCACTTAGGCATCTAAGTGCCTAATACATGCTTGCTGAATGAATAAATTCTACAAATCTGAGATTTAGACACTGTCTGGGCTGGAATTTTAGCTCTATATTTTAAAAACAAATTATGGACTTACCTGAGTAAATTGTGTGAAAGGGAGAATGCATTAAGTATTTGAGGGTGCTTGGAAAAATTAGTTTTCTTAAAGGTTACATATGTAGGTACCTGTTTATATTGTTCATCTCTTTCAAAATAAGTTTTCTTAAGGCCCTTTTCTAGAGAAAACCTTTATTAACCTAGTTTGGATTACTGTATATACTTGAAAATAGTAGTTGTGTTTCTTAGCATATGAATGAAGTGGATGAATTTCCTTCAGATTTTATCCAAGTTAGGGAGAGACTTTAATATATTTCCCTTTTGTGACCATCATACCACTTTTTTAATCTTCCATATAACTTTTAATATTTTATTTATAAATCTCACTATTAGTGAACTGAGAGAGTAGCAATATAAATCTAGCAGTAGCTGGCTTGTTTAAGAGCAAAAAAAAAAAGGTCACGTATTTAATACTTGTCATTTTTCTATTGATTTTGCATGATTTGGGCTTTGCTCAAAAAACTGTCATTTTCTTGAAACTGTAACCAACAGTGAGGAAAGACTGGTTCAATCATTTGGGAAAAGTTTTTGAAATCAAATTTCTACCACTTATAAGGGTTGATGACTCTTTTCCTTCATACTATCTATGGGGAATTTTTTAATCTTCTTTGATGATTATAGCTTATGATATGCCAAGTTTCTAGACTTCCTTCACAGATTATGAGTGAAGATTAAAAGTTATGAAGCTTTTAAGGTCCAGAATTAACTGTTCCTTAATCAGTTTTTTAAATGTGCCATTTCAATTATTGACTAGCAATTTTAAAAAATTGTTTTATCAACAAAATTGAAGATTATTATTTTGACCCCAGTAACTTCACAGCTTCTTATCTCTACTACTTGTTAGTAACCTGTGCATTTTTAAAACCTTGCCTTGTTTACCTGTAAAAAGTTATAAAATTGAGTCTTACTTACAAATTTGTAACATTTTGAGGGGAGAATAAAAGTAAACATCATTGCTTGCCCTAAAACTTCCATGTGTTAGAGCTCTTATAATCTATTCTGTATAAAATGGCCATGGTATCTTTCAGTAATGTGTTTGTCTCCACAGTGACCCTGCTATGAAGCAGTTTCTGCTGTACTTGGATGAGTCAAATGCCCTAGGGAAGAAATTCATCATACAAGACATAGATGACACCCATGTCTTCGTACTGGCAGAGCTGGTTAACTTCCTCCAGGAGCGAGTAGGAGAACTAATGGACCAGAACTCTTTTCCTATTACACAGAAATGAACAGACTAGAAAATGAGACTTCACCTATCTCAGAAACTCTGAAATTGTAAACAACAAAGAAAAGAACAAGATTTTTCCACCTACCATTTTATGAGACTGATTATATAGATAATTAAGCATTTATTTAGCAGTGGTTATTGCACAAATGCATATCCGTAGACTAAATATTCCTGAGTTGTTTTGTTTCTGTTCAGTCCGTAGACAACATGAATAAAAACTTTACTAGAATTCCCTATGATTTGAATTTTGTTTGTGTATTACAGTAGAAATTTAAATGTATTTCTGTTTAGACAGAATTTTAAAAATAAAGAGGGGAGACTAGCATAATATGCTTTTGAATTATTCATCTGACCTAAATGTTTATTTTACCTGCTTTTGTTATAAAACATTTCAGGAATTTACTGTGTCTTATCTAAATATGATAGTGAGGTAGGAGACTTCAGGAATGTTGTCTAATGATTTCTGTAACTTTTTTTTTGTCTGTGTGAGAGCTATCAACTGAAAAGGATTGGTAGGAGACCATGGAGAAGGGAGATCCACATAGAAGTTTCCTTCTCCCTCACTGCTTAACAAGTTAGTCTTAGGGGGCAACCAGATAATGAAGAGCTATGCTGATTTGTGGCACCTGCCAGGCAATCATCCTCATGTCTATATGGTTGGTCTAACCACACAAGTGGGGTCTGGCCTCGAGGCCAGTTCTGTGAAGTTTGGATTCAGTCAGAGGGCTGCACTTGAGGACCTAGAGGGTCACATGTGGCCTCAAAGTCGAAGGTTCCCCACCCCTGGTCTAACTCATTATACTTAAATGAATTTATGCAAATAAGTTGTTATAACTTGCCTTATCAATTACCTGTGCAATAGTCTTTATATGACTTATGAAAAATTAGGTTGACATAGAGGGTGGAACCACATTGAAAGATAAGTACTAATAGAATAAAAAAAATTATGATATATGACTTCTTTAAAATAACTGCCTGACTGGCGTGAGCTCCCCACCAAGTCCCTCCAAAAACTTATAAAAAAAATGGCTCTGAACCAATACTAGAGCTGCAGAACCCACAAAGTGGCAGAGGGAAGCAGGGCTCCAGCCCAGGACAGCCTGGATGGTCTC